>JANFAE010000005.1:0-600000 GCA_024613145.1 Pisolithus marmoratus
ACTGCGCTTACCTTGGTTGCAAATTGCCTGGAGCTTGGCGTACATACAACCCAAGCCCAGCCAGTCACTCCTGGCCATGGGATTTTGTTGAGCCGGCCCGTTAGGTTCATTTCAGGTTCCCTTACTATTAGCCATTCTTATGTGGCAGTGCGGAGTAGAAGACTCAACGCACTCCCCTCGGTTTGACAAGTATCGGACAGATCGCATATTATCAGACTGAATTCTCACTCAAGTTTCACCCACATTTCTGATCATCGGAATTCGTATATGGTCCAAACAGATCCAAGTCTGCGTGGAACGTTTCAGAAGCAGCGCGTGCAACGCGCGGAAGGCTGTATGTGTACCCACACAGGTACCAACTATGTACCTGTTCCCCTTATGTGACATGGCGTTGCAAGTCGTCTCGGATCAAGCTCGAGGCTCTCACTCCATCGCTAATGTTGTAACCGGTTACAGTTGCGGTACCGCAGGTGGTGCCGTCGCGACCGGTGATCCCGCCGAAACAAATATGCCGTGCACAGTTTGGTGATGGGACCAGGTCGTTGAAATTTCGGAGTTCAAACCCGGAACTCAAGCTTCAAGTCACACACATTTTGCATTACTTGTGTTCCAAACGATCGTTAGACTATTATGGTTTCAAATCTTCTTTTGACGTGAAACTTCGTCCAGTGGGTTTCGTAACAGTTTATCCGTTGGTTATGTATTGGAATGTACTGGTAATCCTTACGCAGGCGCTACCCAACGCCCCTGAGACTTGGTTACACCATGTTGGTGTTTTGAAGCTGTGCGTTTTTCCAAGGCAACATTCTTGCGATCTACACAGGTGGAGACTTCTGCAGACTGGTTTCGCACTAACGGGACCCGGTTACTGTGTGGCTGCCCTGGCAACTTCTGCGAGATCGGATTATCAGTTTGTCACTCCAGTGCGTGCGTCTACCTAATACCTACATACTCGTGTTTGCACCCGCGATATTGAACTCCATGCGTTCTGCTTTTTATCTCGCGAGACGTCATCAAATATGATTTTCTGCGAAAGCGACTCGGGATCCGGTCCGAGTCTGCGTGTGCATCGGAACCGTGACATCGCTCAAAGCGTCCTGGCAGGGCCTCTCACCGATCTTGGGCCGCATGTTAGCAGGACAGCTCATAATAAGTCAGTGGAAAGTTGCAACCGACATTATAGCCATCGAGTCCTTCACCGGCCTTCATATCGCATTGTGATTGTATCCGCAGTTGGTGTCAGCCAATGGTAGGCTGCCAGCCAAGAGGCCCATTTTCAACTCAATGTGAAGTCGGACAGTGATTTGAGCCTAAAACATGTCGCGGTGTATCCCGAACTTCTCACATGTAATGTACATCTACTAGTTCGGGGGGCTTGCATCAATAGACGTGCACAGCTGATACTTGACGTCCATCTGACTGTTCTCAGAGAAGATTGATGGTATCAAAGAAGTATGCTACTGTCAGTCATGAAGCAATTAATCAGTGGCGGCAAAACCCTGAAACTAGCTGGTGATATAGGCACCTACTTACTAACTACAGAGGTGAATTACGGGCGCCAACCCTGTCCCTCCGCATAATGATCATCAAGGTGAGCATACGATAAGTTTCAGTGCATGTTTCGTCCCTGGGTTATGATCCTGAATTATCTCTAACCACCCAAGTCGACCTACCTCAACCGTTCGATGTGGTAGTGACCTGCTTGATAGTAAGTGCGGGGGGATATGTGTGTCTCGCTGCCTGTTTGCAGTTCGAACTCCGTTTAGGAAGTGACATGATGTCGGTCCCTTATTACCCCTTCACTCAAAGTAAGTAACGTAGATAAACAAGGGAAATGTCTGTCACTTCTCCGCCAGTTTAGGTGGTTGTGCGCAACTACCCCAGGGGCAGTTTTGGAGAGAGTCACAACATCGTACGATACATAAGGCGAATACTGGCCATCCCAAAACGCGGTCAACGGCCACAACAAAACCAAGCCGGTGTCCTAAGTCCAGTCTCGAAGCAGTTCACATTCCCTACAGGTAAGCCTCTCGAAGAAGCGGCACGTCCGAAGGGCCTTATCATGTGATAACGAGATTAGCGGTAAGGTAGGGCTCATACAGCCCTGTAGAGAAGATATAGGATAGGTGCACACCCAGACCTAGGAGATGGAGGAAGAATCGAACAAAAAGAAACGAAATTACTTAAGCGCTTACAAGGGTAGGACATCGTTGACACTGACAGGAACAGAAGGCTCATACGAGATTAGAAATGGTATAGTGTGGAGCCATATGCAGCTGTCTTGAGTCGGTCCCTACTCGGTCCCTGTGGCTGTTATTTGGGGCCTAGCTTCTAGCCGTTACGAAAAATTTATACACCGATAGGCATCATACATCCTGGGGCACCCATGCGCTGCCGATCATACCCATTTTATTAATGACCACGACAAAACGACACTTGCATCGAGTAACGCAACTTCTAGTTTCTCTGGCTCGTCTGCTTATATGCAACCGCGCGAAGTTCGAACAACGTACGACGCCTCCGGCTTTAGGCATCACGGACATAACATCCATACCGCTGAGGAAGGTTTAAAGCCCCGAGCGAGGAAAGCAGCCATCTCAGATAACGTCAACGCCGGTGCCCAAAGACTGGTACGTATTTCCTTTGTTATCCAGTAGTACTCCCAAGAAGGCTGTCAAAAGCTTTTTGTGCTTCCTCCTTCTGGGCCGGCCACTATAATGGTTTGGCATCCGCCAGGCCTTCAGGGACGGCTGGGAGTGACTCGTGAGAACACAGGTACGGAGTGTATTCTTTTGCATGTCGAATGGGTCGTAACTTATGCGTCAGGCAACGGCCTCATGACCCCGCCTTCCCACTTCTTCCTGCGACCGCCGATATAAAATGTTGCTAACGCTACTACAGGTACCGTGGGCGTCTTCGATAGTCACTTCACGGGAGCGTTATTCCCAGGTCACGAGCGCTGTAGGTGTTCAGTATTTCCATGCACCCTGATACTCACCCTGAAATCCTCTGTGTCAGGATGGACATCATGACATGGGATTTCAACATTTCTTCGGCGCTTCTCGGCTGTTCTGTGAAGGTGGCGTTGTTCATGGTAGTATGTATTCGATTTGGGTCACGTACGCCTCACTATCCCTGATGCAAAGCTGCGTTGTTGGCCACCTCCACTACTGGCTTTGCTCTGCTTTGAATTTGTGGAGCTATCAGAGTGTGATCCTCCTATCCTGCCGGACATGATGAAAATGACAGGTTTACGTTGCAAGACGGCGGACAATACACCAGGGTTCTTTGATGAGCTACTAAGCTCCGTCTGCGAGGCCTGGCTCATCTCAAACCTTCGGGTGGCGCATGCCGCATTGAACGATGGCAATAGGTACCGAGCGCCCCTCGGTCATTGCTCATGCTCGGAGGTAGTCCTTGACTCAATGATGGCAATAAGGCGCCTGAGCCATGATTCATTTCAAGTATTACCACGTGGAATGAATCATGACCCCTTCTTGAAGGCACTTTCAGCGCGACGGCAGTAACTTGTAAAAGTCATCCGTGATGGGTGATGGAAAACGTTGCAGTAAATCAGGGAATGATACACAAGTTCGCCTTGACAATTCCATGAAAACTGTCTTATCAGCTTGACGGTTGACAGCCACCCACTGCGGAAGAGGAGAGCGGCTGTATTCCGAGGGGACTCGGCGCTCCGCGCTCTTCGTCCTATTATTGCAACCGCGTGGCTTAACAGTTATTGCGACTCATTTGCACAATGGTGTTTCTGCTTGGGGTCAGCTCTTCGGTGGTTCAGTGGCCAGCCATAATGGTGGCTGGCAGGCTGCAGGGTCGCGGAGGAAGCCTTAGAGGAGCTTAGCCCGTGCTGGAGGTGCCCGGATTCTATTTACGTACATTGGACGGTTGCTCGACTCGGGGCCTTTGCCAAACATTCTTCCAGGGCGGTAATAATGAATTGATTCCGTGAGAAGTATTTATCTCTTGGTGACCAGCTCGACGCTTTGGCTACTCCCAAGGAAGTCTGCGGACGTGATTGCTACAGCATTAAATACCGGAGCCTCTGTAAGGCGAGCTAGAGGGATAGACAGATCTCAGGAGGGGGACCTTGGACAGCCTGCAGCGGGTCCGGCGGAGACGACTAAAAAGGTTGGCGTCGGTTAACGGAGGGACATGCGCCGATCTGCCATTTGCTCACCAGGGCTGTCATGGACAGCAGCAACTACTGTAATACGACCATTGAATTTTTCTCTGCCCAGTCATATTTGTGGACGTCCCCGTCCTCCGCGGTCACTGTCTCCCCACAGCGAACGATGCCTTTCGTTGACATACCCTCTCGCGGAGACTACGTTTCATTATGGTACAGGACGAACTCCGTATACGGCACCGTGGGCAGCTTCGACCCATCCAAGCCTACCATCGTCATGCTACACCCGCTCTTCCTCGACTCTACATGGCTACAGAGACACTTTGACGACCCACGACTCGGCCTTCAGTACAACATCATCGCCTTCGACCAGCGTACCATGGGTCGTTCACGCTGTAGGCCGAGCGAGTTGCATGATTGCTATGTCGATGCTGCAGACCTTGCATTGGCCATGCAGGTATACGTCGCTGTTCACGATCTTCGTTGTCCTCTGGAACTAATAGGACTCCCAAGGCCTTATTCCTCCCAGCCTGTCATTTTCTCGCTTTCGAGTGTATATCTGTAAATGCTGTTCTCAGGCTTACTGCACTGTGTGTACGCTTTCCCTCGCCTTGCATCATTCCTTCAACCATGCTGTTTAGGTGGCCAGAACTTGTCCTGAGCCTAACCTTATGCAATGTCCCACCGCCCACGGAGTGCGTACATATCCCGAGAAAGGACTCGTACAGATTACTTATTCACTATTTACAGGCTCAAATGGGTCTTCAATGCCTATGACGAACTCCTGCAGCTCTGGTGTTATGCTGCCGATCTCGACGCATTCGAGCACGCAGCTAGTGAAGTCGTCACATTCATGACCGGTGAAGTAAGTTTTGCGCCATCACCCATTTTCGATGCCGAATACATATCTTGTCTAGACATCTAACACGGATCTGCAAGACGCCGTATGTGAACTCACACGCTCGGCGCCACCCTCGAGCTAAAACTATATTCTAGCTGATTGCATACTGGGAAGCGTGGACGCCACCGACGAAACGGCTACGAATCGTGGAGCTTGTCAATATCATGATGAACGTGAGTGATTAGACCGCTTATCCCATGTGGTCCTCAAACGTTCCCGTCTCGTGGGTAGCGGACACCTTTGACCCAAAAGGAATTGGACTGTATCCGATGTCCGGTTTTAATTATACAGGTGAGTACGGGTTCCGGTCCGACTTCCGCTCCGTGCTAACCTTCCAACAGAACGAGCAGAGCGACGTTGCGCCTCTCAAGCACGCCGAAAACCTTAGGCAACAACTGATTAATGCCCAAGGCGACATTCGTCTCTTCACGATAAGAGGTAATTACCGGTGGTAGCACGAGGTGATATCCTGACCCTGGCAACTACTCCGTATAGGTGCCAAGGCATGCATGTCTATTATGCCCGGGAGCGCGTCCTTGGTCAACCAAGCCTTCTCCAAGTTCCTCGCGACTTTGCCAAAGGCCCGGTCGGACCTCGTTCCCCCCACGGTCCCGGTCTTGGAGCGCACGAAGATGGCTTTGCGCACGTTGGGAGATCTCATCGGGGACCCTTCTTACGCTCAACGAGATCCGCGGTCTATCCTTTCATTCTCGTGTGTGTCGCCGGAAGTGGCCCGGAGCCAGCTTGAGAACCTCAGGTTCTACTTGCGTGACATCGAGCATGCTTACTGTCCCCTCGGAAGAGATGGGCGGCCCATGCGCAAGTGAGCACTCGCTTAATCCAATCCCCCCTGGCTTAGGCTGATGCATGCGTCTAGATATTCGGAACGGCAACAATCACATTGGTTCCACGGGGATCACCGTGGGATGAGTCATATCGGTACATACATCCTCTCCATTTCTCCGTTGCAGGGTCCAGATTTCTCACCGTTCCTCTGTTTTCAGACCCGTCGTTGTTGGCGGCACAGAAGAATTACAAGTCACAATCACCAGAACGTGCAATTTCGGGACAATTGACTGCCAACGGCAATGACCTCGTTACGGAGGACATTGCACAAGATGGTCGGATGCGGCGGACGACGTTCAATACGAGCTCGGTTGAGAAGCAGGTCGTCAAAGGTTCAATGACCAAAGTCGTCAAGACGAACAACCAAGGGAATCCGTTGCCAAAAGTGGGCAGTTTCCTATGATTGCGCGTTACTCCCCTTTCCTCGTCACCAGTATATCATGTCTTTAAAGTCTTCTTCGCAGGTTCTATACGGAACCTATCGCACATTCCATGCCCACACCGGTTGTATAATGAGTACCCCATTTTGGAATATCCCTGTAGACCTAACGTACCTGCCACGTTGATAGTTTCCATACTTTATTTCGTCAAGCAACGATATCTGGGAAGACGACTTCTGCCTCATGTATATTGCTTATCTATGCACTACATATCAAACCTAGTCTCCCTACTTGTACTCGAGGTGACTTCGAGATTTTGTAACAACGGAGTCCATAACGCTCAGCAAACAAAACTGTCTATGAGTACACCCGAACGCCCGTCTAGCGAAATTGCAAATGAAAATGTCTTGGGAGTTGAGCTGTCCATCTAGATACTGCCTTCAGCCATCTTGGCCTTGTAGTACCTGACCATTTCCTCGAGACCCATTCGGACAGTCCAGCGAGGTTGCCAGTCGAGCGACTCCTTTGCCCTGGTCGTATCCGGGCGCCTGCGCTGTGGATCGTCAGTGGGCATTGGCTTGTATACGATCTGGACGCGTTTGGTAGGGAGGACGCCGTCCTCCCGCTGGACCTTCTCAACGGTCTCGCGAACCAATTCTGCGAACTCGCCGATCGTGAATTCGTCGCCATTGCCAATGTTAACGGGGCGCGTCTCGTTAGAATTCATCAGTGCGATGAGACCATCAATTAAGTCGTGAATGTATTGGAACGAGCGGGTTTGTTTGCCGTCACCATAAACGGTAAGGTCTTCTCCGCGGAGGGCTTGCACAATGAAGTTGGACACGACGCGGCCGTCGTGGGGGTTCACTATAAGCGGTAAGCATCAGATCGTACATTGTATGTCAAGATTCGACAGAATGGTACATACTGCGTGGGCCTGAATATTGTATTAGCACAGCGCAGCACAGAGATGGAGGAGCATATACGCACCGTATGTGTTAAAAATGCGTGCTACGCGCACGTCGACACCATCTTGGCGATGGAAGCCATATGTGAGTGTCTCGGCAACTCGTTTACCTTCGTCGTAGCAGGCACGGGGTCCAATGGGATTCACATGTCCCCAGCTAGTAAAAGGTGGAGAATATGCCTATCGTCAGACTGAACTGGCTGTATGGACCTAACTTACTAGTCTTCGTGCTGAGGGTGGACTTCGGGATCACCATATACCTCTAAGAACCACGAGTCAGATAACCTTCTCGTACTAGGCTAAAAGAAAGCAGGATTGACATACCGGAGGTACTGCTGATCAAGAAGCGAGCCTTGGTTCGCTTTGCCAAACCAAGCATGTTAAGCGAGCCCATAAAGGAAGTTTTTACGGTCTTGACGGCATTAAACTGATAGTGAGGTGGTGATGCCGGGCATGCGAGATGGTAAATCTCTGTGGTGGTCCTTGCGTAAGTAACGCAAGATCGAAGAATGGAAGCAGGAATCGTACGGTCGCACTCGATCATAAAAGGCTCGACAACGTCGTGACGAACCATTTCAAAGTTGGGGTGTCCTACCCAGTGACTAACGGTGGTCTTTGAGCCGGTGAAGAAGTTATCTAAGCACGGTGACTTCATGTCCGAGGAGCATGAGACGGTCGACAAGGTGTGATCCGACGAACCCTGCACCGCCGGTGACGAGGATGCGCTTCCTCTCCGAGGGAGGAAGTAACTTGACAGGGGGAAAGCGGGATAGCGTGGTGTAGGAGATGGTGTTGGTGTCGGGATGGTAGATAGACTTGGACTGGTAAGCGTTGAGGCCCTGGGTGAAGCGAGCATGATCGGCAAATTCTTTGGCATCCAGTTCCTCGACTTGCTCTACGGGAGCAGAAAGGACATAGTGTGATCGCAGGTAAAGGGATCGCAAGATGTCGATGGGCACTTCGCTGTCGAATCCAAAGCGCTGAAAACCAACGGTTTTGATTTCCTGACCGTTCTTGTCGAGAGTTTTAATCTGTGGAGAGATGGTACGTCAGATCGACCCGTCCAACTTGAAGAAAGATATGGAATGGGTACAAGTTCGGCTGGGAGTAAGTGGGACATGATGACAAGCGAATGGGAGACAAGGAGCGGAGGGTATTAGGACACTTACAGGGTCGACGACTTTGGTAGACGGGCTCATTTTGGGACCAGCGTGCCTGCTTGGAATAACGATTCTGTCATTGCCATCAAGCCAGAGCGCAACGGGGGACCCCGGACACTCCAAGGGACTCACTCACTGCAAACCTAAAATAAAATAGCAAATCACTTCCTAATAACCATGCCAAGAGCACAGAAATCTACTGCAAAACCAAGACACGATCCCCTCCTCACCCAGATCAACGAGCATGAACTCATCGCAAAGTATGGGCGTGTGTCTCAACCAGGAAAGCGAAAGCAAGTCGCGCAAGAGTAGATCTGACGATGAGGGTGGACGAGGTGGTTATTGATGTCCTCACCAAACTGGCAGAATAAAAGATCTTCAACCCCCCATTTATTATAGGTGATCCTTGACCCAAAAACATCTCGCAAAATATTCCAACTCGCTCGCGATCAGCAAGACGAGCTAGAGGTTCCGGACGATGATGTGGAGGAACACACAGACACAAGACTGCAGCCCCGATCGCGACCAGATGATGAACTATCAGAAGATAGTGAGGAAGGGGAAAGCATGGAAGATTTGAGCGATGTGGGCGACGCAGAGGACATGTTTGTGGGTCTCCTCTATACCCTCCATTACTACATCTTATGCCCGACGCCAGCAACTGGATTCCACAGACATGCAAACCCTGGATACCCTTCTTCCCGCCAACATAGGGGAACGACGGACACTGGCAGACGTCATCTTCTCCAAGCTCGAAAGTGGGAAGCAACCAGATGGCGTGGCCGTCGTGCAGAAAGTACAGCAAGGTTCGCTGACTTTGCCACGGCTTGCAGGTTGTTTCGACGCTCAATCTCAAATTCAGATAAACAATGTCCTGACCCTGCCCTTGGACTTGATCCTAGGCTTGTCGAGGCATATTCAAAGTATGTCGTCTCGTACCCCCCGTCAGCTTCGACGTTCACACGACCATGCAAATAGGTTGGCTATCTTCTTGCACGGATATAAATCCGGGCCCCTTCCAAAATTCTTCAAGGTGATACCCACTCTTCCCGCATGGGCTCGAATATTGGCTTTGACCAAACCGGAAAATTGGAGTCCCCATGCGTGTCGAGCTGCCACAAGAATTTTTGTCTCCACTATGAAGCCCCCACAAGCCCAGTTATTCCTATCCGTCGTCTTGCTTGATGCCATACGAGAGGACATACAGAGCAACAAAAGGCTCAACGTACAATATTATGAGGCACTGAAGCGCGCATTGTACAAGCCCGGTGCTTTTTTCAAGGGAATCGTATTTCCAATGCTCGAGGTGAATGGTCAGCGCTGACATGGTATATCTCTACTCACTCAAGCTCCCCAGAATGGGTGCACGCTCAAAGAGGCCGCTGTCGTAGCATCTATTGTCGCTAAAAAGAAGGTACCTGTCCTTCATTCAGCTGCAGCATTGCTGCGAATCGCCCAAATGGACTATGCAGGTATATACAGTTGCATCCTCGATTTTGCAATATTTTCGACCTGACCGGATACCACAGGCCCAAATTCCTTGTTCATACGAGTGCTCGTGGACAAGAAATATCAATTGCCTTACAAAGTCGTCGATGCGCTCGTGTTCCACTTCATTAGGTTATCGAATACGTACAAAGCTCGCTCTCGCGGCGATAGCGAAAAACTTCCAGTCTTGTGGCACCAGAGTTTGCTTGCGTTCTGTCAGAGGTATGCCTGAATTTGTTTGCATATTTATACACTTATCTTGTTGCATAGGTACTCTCCCGACCTTACGCCGGATCAAAAGGACGCGTTGTTGGACGTCGTTCGGGTGAACCCTCATGCGCAAATTGGTCCAGAAGTACGGAGAGAACTGGTCAACTCCGTTGCAAGAGGCGAACCACGTCCTGATGACGACGTAGAGATGTCATAACAGGGGGATATCTTTTTTCTCTTTTTCCTACCCTGTTTTTGGTGTCGTAGTTCAGGAGTCAACTTCATATCCGTGTATAGGATGTGTGGGGGGGAACCGTTTATGTTTATCAGTTTAGCCAGGCATTAATCTGGTAAGCATTCGTGGCTTTAATTTCCGTGTCCCTTTCGGGCAGGACTCAATCGGGTCCCTGGGGTCTACCTAAACTGCATGAGTGATGAGCGCTGGCACGTTCCGAACTCGGTGCGTGGTCAAAGCCAAGCGCCGTGCTGTATATGTGCATGAGTCCTCCATCTCCGCAGTCAACGAGCGGGCCGATATGATGAGTCAGAAGCTTGTCTAGCACTTCTTATCGTCGACCTACGGAATCTCACATTTTCACCCGGTTATAGACCGACTGGTCGCGAAGCATGCATCAAGCATGATACAAAGTTTGCCTCCACGTTTTCCGCCTCGAGGTGAAGGTGTCGTGGGCATCGTGAACAACGAACTTTAAAAAAAGAAGGTCGGTATTTTGAGAGGATATCCTTGTGTTCTGTATCTCGGACAGGAATCCGAAGGGGTTGATCAAAAGTTTACCCATGAAGTGAGTCGTGTGCAGACCCTTGGGACCACACACCACTATCTACACAGGCTAGCCACGATTGGGCAGGATCAGGACAGCCCACTGACCATTGTTAACGCTGTCTGATCGGCGGAAGTGTCGAGATGGATAACAGAAGTGAACGATCCCTTATAATACATATTAGTATTGAATCACGCATGAATCGAAGGGCGCGCAATGAGTCGTACTTGGGAGGGATCCGATCGTAACTCCATCATCCGCAGCATATTCAATTCTTCATGTGGTCAAATGAATGCATCAAACCGAATAACAGTGTAAGGGAAGTCTGGAAAGCGCTCAACTGAGATTTCTTAGGCACTGTACTGCACTTATCAGTGGCAACCCAAACTTAGCAGAAAGCGTGGTATCAAGAAGCCTCGTTCGTAGATAGTACCCCCGAGATCCAGTTTTCTACGACCCCTGCGATCTCCACAGAATTCCGCTCCATAAACATTATATGGCCATTACCACGAATCCCAAGGGCTTCGAGGCGGATGTGTGTAACGTCTACCCCAGCGTCTCGCAGAAACTGCACCGTACAATGGTCGTACACGGCATGATATCCAGATTCAGATGTCACCACGAGCACGGGCACGCGTGGAAGGTGCCTCAGTTGTCGCGCCGGGGGTGCCTGCTGGATGTTAGCATAAAGCGCTGTCCGCTCCAAGGTGACTGTTGTGAGGTCTGATGGAGATGACACAGGCGGATCGAAGGTGAGCGGGATATCGGCAATGCCATATGCACGGGATGGAGCGGACGCAAACACTGCCTGTTGAAATGGTGGCCCGACTGGCTCAAGTGCGACTATGGCTCTGACAAGATGTGGGCGCGAATCTCCCAGTATCCAACCCAGAGAGCCGGATTGTGAATGAGTGACTAAGATAACGGGCTGCGCGCGATCGCAGCCAAGGGTAGTAGTGAGGGATGCAACAATCGAAGACGACATCGATTAGGCTCGGACCTACCCCGATTCTATCCAAAAGCTGTGTCCCAGTGGCCTTCACAAGCTGCGAAACTTCCACTGGAGACGTCAGGCTCGGCACGATCGATTTGTAGAACGCATCGAATACCGGATCGCCCTTGGTTCCAGATCCGGGCCACTGAGTGTGGAGAGCAGCTTGTGGCCAGAGCTTATATTTAGCTGTTGCCGTGAACCGGGACTCGATCTTGTAGACACTCATTACGCTCCTGCGCCCGTCGACACCTTGGTGCCACGGGGACCGACCGCGGCAAGGCTGGTCGACGAGGTAGAGCTGTCAGAATGTTGCCCGCGTGAGCAAATGAATCGCGTGCACAGATGCAAGACGACTTTACCTCGTACCCCTGAGCTAAGAAGTAGTCCGCCCATCCTGGTCGCCCGTCAGGCGTGTTCAGGAAATTCGAAGCCGTCATTCCATTGCCATGGATGAAAAGGACTGGGATGCTACGAGTCGTTTCAATGGGCACGAGGTGCTCGACGTATAGCTGTCCGTGAGCAATCTCTGATCCTCCCGACCCAGTCACGTAGGAGCCACCAACGTAGAAATAATCTCGCATGTGGGGAGTTCTGCGGGAAGTCGGACGTGATTGATCTGAGCTCATCGTAATCAACGCAAAGCACAGAGTTACGGTCGAGTCTATCTAAGCAAGGGCCCTCGTCGCTTGCAACAGTCCATCTCCACCACTCGGCGCTACGTACACGTGAATCGCTGTCCTGAGTCGCGACTGTGACTACGAGATCAGTTGATGTCATGCGGCCGTGTACATAGTACAGCACTGATTCTGAAGCTACCTTCTGAGACCGGCGAGCGGTTTATGGATCTGTATCGCTGCAATAGTTCAGAGTACTGGAGTCTCGTGGAGCAGCTACGCTGACGGAAACACTGCATACCTGCCCATAATCACTGGATCAATCCCTCCAGGACCTGCATGATCTTCTTCTGCTTCTGGTACAGCGGTATCACCCACAGAGAATACCCCGAGTTGCGTCGCAAATCGAGTCCAGAACTAAACGACGTTCGATGAATTGCCACTCACCTCGAGATTCTCCTTAGAACCTGTGCGAAACATGGTTGGGACCCCAAGTGTTTCTAGTGCAGTCTGCTGCTTCTCGATCAATGCATCCCACGCGATCAGGACGCGCTCGGCGTCAAATTTTTGCACGTCTCGCCGGAATGCGTCATTGAGCATCTGTCCAGAGCGTAAATCTGTGGCATCACGGCGAGGAACCGAAAGTGAAACGAACATCCACTTCATGTTTGGACAACTCCGCACCGGTCATGCTCGCTCTACAAGAACACGGTTGGAAAAATGGCGTAGTAGTAGTGAGATTCCATGCATGACCAGATGTTGTGAAGATAGACGACCGGATGAGGCTTAGAGAGAGGAGAGAAAGCCGATGATACACGATACGCACTTCGTACGAGCGACCTTAACTTTTTCGTCATGTTTTCGACGTATTGCACATCGTTCCTCCCATAGCTTTTGTTCAAGTTCTTTCTGCTCACCCCTAAGCTATATTCGCGGAAGAACGATATAACATGAGAACAAAGGGAATGAATAGCGCAGTCAACGAATGGACAACCGAGAAATTGAAAACACGTACACGGCTCACGGCAGTAATGAACTCGGAGTTCGAAGCTAGCTGGGATAAACGTGGCAGTGCCTGTTGAAAAGATATAAATCGAACGTCCTCTTCTGGTGGTGGTGTTCTTATTGGTGGTTGCGGTGGATTTGGCGAGCGTAAAGGTTGGGACTGTTGCTCCTTTGATCCCAGGGGAAACAATTGGCCTTGGGGCGGGGATCGAGAATGTGATCCGCGCGATGGTCCCGCATTCCCAGCCGAAGGGAACAAAAGTGCATCCTCCGAGGTAGCAATTGATGTTGGTTGTGCCCACTGTGACGCGTTCAACTGGGAGAGCAACGATGCGACCGATGGAGCCGTCGAAGAAGCCTTTGTACAGGTGTCCGTAGTCGTGGCTCCACTTCTTGGCCGTAGAGGGGAGGGCTGAGACCGAGGTAATGACAGTGAAGCCGATGACAGTTCAACTCTGGCGTTCTCATTGCTTGCCGCTGCTTCCGATGTCGATGGAGGTACAGCAGTGTTCACAGTCGATTGCCACGCCTGCGACGCTCTTAGCTGTTCGAGAAGGGCTTTTATTCCTTCTGGATCCTACGAGCAAGAAAGGGATGGATGAAATGGTTCTTTATCAACGCCTTGTGCTGACTGCAGGCAACGTTGTAGGGCTTTCTTACATTAATATTCGTAAAACTCATGGCATTCGACACTTGCTAGCTGAGGTTCTAACCGCCGAGGGTGTTGTCTACTACTGAGTGTCGTAGTAACAAGGTCCGGATGGGTGTCAGGGGAAAGTACTTGCAGCAGTTGCTGAATATTGAATCCTGATCCTAATCAACAAGTATTATCGAATACGACACCCTGCTGGTTGAGACCGCGTTCCAGGTTGCTGCCAATGCACTGACTACCTTCTTTGCACTGTCAACGCTGGAGGCTTCCCGTTCCCCGGCCACAGATCATGCGTGTCTCCGATCCTATTCTTTGTCGAATGAGCTTCCCTGGTTATCAAAAGTCAAGTAGGTACCCGAGCTGTCGAGCTCTACTCGTATAAAGACCTGGCGGGATCACTTGTTTTGGGGTTGCGCACTGGTCGTAGCGCTTCTAGCCCCGAACGTCCAACATCACTATACATACACTCTCGCAGGCGCCAAAACTACGATGGCCAGCCAATCCCTTCGACGTATGAAAGTACGCGACTGCTCGTGATGCACATCACCTTTCTGAAGTTGCGTGTAAACTGAGATACAGATCGGCTCCGACGAGCGACACTTTTATCTTGCAAACTCCAGCTTGCGGAGGACGGGTAACGTCGGGTCTCGAATCGCAGGGTTTTGTTTTCCTGTTATTATCTTTCGCCCTCCTCGCTGGAAGTTGTCGACGGCATCTTACCTACGTTTCCAGGAGTTCCCTTCACATCATGAACGCTTGCGGGTGTCTGTTGATCCAACTTGATCATTGATGGTACTGTACGAGTTTGAAGTCCTACAAACAGGTGCAAGAACGTATCCTACACCTGCAGAGTCAAAATGGTAGGGACCTATCATATTGGCAGTGAACTATCTCGTGGTCGAGCGGTGAACCGAGCCTTGAAACTGATGATTTATGATGCCCATAAGGGCGAAAACGCAACCTCAGCAGTGCACCCCAGGTACCAAGCCTCTGTACTTATCGCTTGCGTCGCTTCGTTGGGTGACTATCATGATCACCGCTCGGTGCTGCGCGTATCGCTTTTAAAACATCCTGAATGTGCAGATCCGTCGGAGCTGTCTTGTCCTGATCAGGTAGTTTTTGACCAACCGCGGCTTTTTTGACCTTGTTACCAAGCGCAGTATCGAAGAGAACATCAATTTCATCTCCAGGAAGGTCATGTTTTCGTGATCGCCTCTCGGGAGACAGAGTCTTCTTGGCAACAGCAGGTAACGATTCCACTGACGACAGCTGCGATGGCGTTGGTGCAGGTGCACCGGTCTGCTCGGCTTTTTCTCCGTTCACGGTAGCCTTGCTATCCGATTGGAGTTGTCTCCATTCGTCTGGGCGTCGTTTCAAGAGATATATATTCAGATTACGAGCAAAGAATTTTCCATAGTAGGACGCCGCTAAACTTTGCTCTTGAGGCATAATCGAGCGAGTGATCTTTTCCTAGTGTCCATGGGATATTACAGTTGGAAACTTGGTGAGAAGAGCATGAACTAACCCTCAGATACGGATCAGCGAACGCCCAGAAGCGATCACCGACTCGGCTGCCTATCCGGTCATCCACGAGTTCATGATAATGCCCAATCATGGACATCACAAGTCGCCGCTTATCCTTGAAAGGTACGGTGGGTGACTCCAAGATTGCGTCCAAGACCCGCGAACTTGTTGCGTTGTGGGACAGTGCGAGAAGGTCTTGCATCGGGAGTGATGCGACGCTGCTCGTTTGGAGTGAGTGAGGACAATGACAAGTATGATCTCGCTGGCGAACCTATCCACAACCGTTAAACAGTGGGGCTCGGGAAGCTTCAGAAGCGACTGCAGAATGAGGGCACCCTGTACGGTTGGCTCGCGCGGGTTTGTGGGGTCTTGCTTGCGATGTGGCTTCTTGTTATCACTCGCCTCTTGTAACCCATCTTCTGTTGAGGGAAGCGCCTCGTAGTCCTAGTCAAAGAGTCAGACGGGTAAGTTACACAGCTGATCGGACACCAACCTTCAGATTCTTCAAAACCAACACACAAGGTACCAATTTAGTGCGAGTTCCTAGATCGGAAAGCCCGAAACCAGTGAAGACAGCCTGATGGACGAATGTCATTGGCAAAATCATAACAATGGTGCAGGAAAAGTTGCCTCGCAAACGTCTTTTTCATGATGCCCGAGCACTTTAGACCTGTCTATAAGACTACGCAAAACCCCCGTTCTGGAAGACTCTTTTCCGGGTAGCTTAGTAAGTGTCAATATCTATCGGATATCACACTTACGGATAGTTTTGTTCCATGAGGAGCTCAGCTCCTCCAGAGCATCCTTGAGTTGGTTGCCGTCTAACCGTTCGATGGCCTTGGAGACGACGAAATTCGCTACAGGATGCAGTGCCAACCGCTGTAGTTTTCCTTGGAAGTACACTGACCACAACTGCACAAAGACATGGTCGGGACACCGTGTTACCAAGGTCTCTAATAGATGCGATGACGTCGGATCCCTTAATAAAGTGACTAGGAAATCGGACGGCTCAGGCAGTGTATCTGCAGCCATTTCTGCAACAATGTCATCAACTACAAATGGAAAAAAAAAACAGTAAATCCAGTGATGCACGCACGGGAGGATGTAATCATTCCTACCAAGACTCGGTCCATGAGCGAATCAGGAGACGCATCTTCGCCAACCTCCGCTTCGATCTCCAGGAGTAGCTGCCGTCAGAATAGTAAGTAAATTTGTAGAGACAGATATTCCGCTGAACTGCATACTTGTAGGACGGGGCTAGCGACTTTGTTCGCAGCGAGTGCTCTGACCTCGTTGGCACTCAATTGGTCCCTTAGGTGACGCATGAACTGCACAGCGATATGACGGAATTGGTTAGGTGCTGACACATTTGGTGTCTCATTTCCCTTTCCCTTCTCACTGGAGAAAACAGACTTCATGGTGCCTTGTTTTGCCTTCCATGACATGCTTTTTTTGGAACGCACGAATTTTTGAGGCGTTGGATCACCAGGTAGGGCGATCGGAAAAAGTAGCAGCAGCAAGGATCGTAACACATGAGATGCGAAGGGGTCCATAATCAGAGATGTGAAGGTAGGCCTGATTTCCTAGAAGTGATATGTGAACAAACCGCAGGGTGGATATAAGAATACCACATACGTCACAAATGTCGAGGATGAGCTGTGTTAGGGTACGAAGTTCACCCTTATCACCAGGCTTCGGGGTTTCTGCTATGATACCTCTTGTCTAAGAGGGGATTGTTAAATTTGGATCTCGAAAAGCGGAGAAAATCCAGACCTCTCGAGTGACGGTATCAACCGCAACTGAGAAAAAGGTTTGACAAACATGGGACGCGAAGCGATGTTTGATGAGTACCTCGAACCTAGGGCGTGATTCAACCCGGAGATAGCGAGGCTGACGACAAACGTCCTGACTCACGATCCGCATAAACTGTCTATGAATACTCGTCGCACAAAGTCATCCATGGAGTAGAGGACGCGCTCCAACACAACGGAACACTCGGGATCTGTAGCAAGTTGCCTCTCTTTCCCAGACATCTCGGTCAGCGCAGCTACGAAAAACAGACGTTTCGCTTCAAATAGTGTAGGCTTCATCCCATGACCCAGTCTAAGACGTGCAACCGCTCACCCTCATTCGGGTCCAAGTCGATATTGTCGTCCGATGTAGGTTCTTCGTCTTGCCATACCCGCATCTGGTCGTCAACGGTGCGGAAGTACGCCTTGATATCTGGGTCGACGTATCCGAATGGTACTTCCGGGTTCACATCCTCTGTTTGACGAGCCGGGATGATCCACGAGGGTCCTTCATCTTCCCGCTCTTGGACTTGGTTTTCTGAAGTATCTTCTTGCTGAGACTTTTTGCGCTTCTTCCCGCGTTGTCGCAGTTCTTTTGGCATCTTGTCAAGACAGAATCCTCCTTGGTCGGATAATAAGTAGACGAGGACCCGACAACAGGGGAGAGGACCCCGGAAGACCACACTGGATTCGAGAAATGTATTAGACCTCATCTCGACTACACAAGTCATGGCACCGACATCGTGTGCGCTCTGTCAAAATGCAAAGGCGATCTTGAAGAGACCAAAAACTGGTCAACAGATATGCAAAGAGTGTTTCTTTTTCGTCTTCGAGACGGAGGTCCACAACACTATTACCCAAGCGCACTTGTTCGAGCCAGGAGATAGAGTAGCTATCGGTGCATCGGGCGGGAAGGGTGCGTTATGCGTGTCAGAACTTACTAGAATATAGAATCTTATCTTGCTACAGATTCCACGGTTCTTGCATATGTTATGAAAACGCTGAACGAGCGATATAATTACGGCCTCGAACTATTCCTTTTGTCCATAGACGAGGGCATCACAGGGTACCGCGATGATTCACTAGAGGTACGCAATATATCTACATCGTCCGTTGAGATTTATTGACGATGCGCGCACAGACGGTGAAGCGCAACCAACAACAATACAACATGCCTCTAAAGATCTTATCTTACGAAGAGCTATATGGCTGGACAATGGATGCGATCGTTGCAGAGATTGGCAAAAAGAACAACTGCACTTTCTGTGGCGTATTCCGACGGCAGGCCCTTGATAGAGGTGCTTCTGCGCTGGAAGTCGACCACATCGTCACTGGGCATAACGCAGACGATATCGCAGAAACAGTGTTGATGAACAGTGAGTAATAATGCGAATGGTCAGTGTGCGGTGATGCGATACTCGTGCAGTTATGCGCGGCGACATCGCCCGCCTTGGCCGATGTACACAGATATGTACGCGGGGAGACGATACAATCAAGAGATCGAAACCTTTCAAATATGCGTACGAGAAAGAGATCGTCATGTCAGTTTGTTCCCTTTGACTGTCGGAGGCTTAGCCCATATTATTCCGTAGGTACGCTTACTTCAAAAAGCTGGATTACTTTTCTACGGAGTGCATATATTCGCCGGACGCTTATCGAGGCCACGCACGCACTTTCCTCAAGGATTTGGAGGCCGCTCGACCTAGTGCGATTATCGACATTATCCATTCTGGGGAGGCATTTGAGCTAAGGGAAGATATCAAGGCAACGCAGAAGCAGCAGCGTACGACCCTTGTTTTTACTGGATGCAACTGCTCATCTCTGCGCAGAAACATGCAAGAGATGTGGTTACATGTCCAGCAATGACCTTTGCAAGGCTTGCACGCTACTGGAGGGCTTGGAACGTGGTATGGCCAACTCGGTGATAGTAAGTGTTGACCCTTTGCCAGCCGGAGTCTGACATTCAGTATTTATCGCAGACGGATCGTGCACGCAAGAAGTTGGATGCGATGGGACCCGCACCGGACAATTTGAGGACGATACCTCACTTCCGATCGCCCCGACCAGCCGTATCCATCCAATCACCGTCCCAAGAAAGTTGATGAATTCTGAATATCCGTTGAATACCGATAGGTCCCTAAATTATGCATTATGAATCAGCCCGAAGCTGATTTTCGCCCTTCCGCAGTACAAAAGGTTTCAAGGAGGTCATCACAATGCGCCAATAATTCCTTCACATGGGCACATTCTGCCCTCGACTCCACGAACTTCACCGACTCTACATATTCGGTTCCCCAGCGATTGGCCTGTGACGCGTACAGAGTACCGACTTGAGCAGGTTCCGATGCCTTTGTTGAGGTATCTGAACTTTGAACTGGCTTGTACCGTTGGCAAGTAGACGAGCGGAACGAGAGCCAGATGCACGGCAGAGATAGCTGCCTTGAAGGCACTTATGGGATGGTGCGGTGATCCCAAAAGCCGGGCCTACGGGCATCAGGATTTATGATGAACGTGACCTGATACACATACACACTGCCACTTACTATGTGGAATGCTATAAACATGAACGCGGTTGTGACGGGCCCAAGTAAGGCACTGGCGATATTTGTTCCAGCTATGCCAGGCAGTGCAGAAAAGTGCCTCACGACAGGCGTTCCAGGTATGGGGTGTTCGGTTGCCTCTTGGTCCAGTCGTAAAGCCAAAAGGTTGAGTTGGTATTTGGAGGACTGATACGAGTGGTCGTCGTTGATCAGCTGCCAATCGTTTGGATCGTAAAACTCAGAGGTGGCCTCGTGAGATGATAACCAAATCACGCGAGCACCCATGGACCCCGTATATTTAGTGAGGTGCGGTTCGAGGGCTCGGAACTACTTTCTGTGTCAACATACATCGCATCATCGTAAACGAGTACCCACCAAGACGTAATGTCCAAAAATGTTGCATTGCCACAGCCAACCTAGCCCATCCCCACTGATACGGCCCGAGCTCTGAAGGAAATATTTTGGTGTTGTGACGGCGCGAACGAAGCCCGTAGCAAGGTGCGCCAAGGCAAGTGGCCAGTCGATGCTCGTAAAGCAGACGACGCCGGCGTTACATATGAGATGTGAGATATACGGATATCTGGCAATGCATACGTGTCCAGAGTATGAAAACAGGAGTCCTAGGGCGGACTCACGTTTGTGTCACGTCGTCCACGAAATCAAACACGCTCCGCACGCATGCCAGGTCTATGGGGTGTATAGCGATAACGAGGTTTTGACGAAACTTGTCGGCGCGACCATCATAATGGGGTGACCCGCGAAGTTGCGAGATGTGCTTGTCAAGTAACCTGTACAGCTGAGATTTTGCTGCCTCTGCACGTTGTCTGCTTCTGCACGCGAGGACTAAGAGTGAGACCGTCGCAGGGAAGCTGGAGCTCAGCAGAGGATGAGAGGTCGTGGAAGGGATATTTCGGGTTGGCGTCCTCGCAGTGATTGGACGACAGCTGGACGAGCAGACGGTGACAGATTCCGAAACCTACGCCGCTGAATCTTCAAGTGAGCCAGGCAGCGTACACCCTCCAGCGAGACCCACCTGTTAGCACCCGTAACGACGATAATGGGTCTGTCCATGTCGTGAACGAACGGAAGAAACTAACTTCGTATTAATACATCGTGGGCGGCAGTCGTACCACTTTTTTTTAAAAAAATCTACAAACACATTTCCGCTCGTTCACGGGTCTGAAACACGGCCAATGCCAGGGTGGGTTGGTTACCTGTCTCAGTATATTATAATAATAGTACACGGGATATCCCAAATTAGCGACCCTGGTCATCGTCTTGTCTTCCTACTACCACCATGGCTTCCCCCGCAATTCAGTGGGCACCTGCACCCGGAAGACACAAGGTTGCTATCGGTACGTCCCTAGGTAGAGCTCTCAAGGCAAGGAAAGGTGTGGCGCCGCCGAAACGGTCGAACCTACCCGATCGTGACTTCTACTCGTTCCGGTGTATGTCTCATGCAACAGCTCTTTACTGGACTGACCGCTTCTTTCCTAGACAATTTCACCCCAGAGTCTATTGACTCAGATAGACCCGGCTCTGTCGAAGTCAGGCGCGGCAAGGAATCTACATCTATTACCCTAGAACGACCGAGCACACAGGCACGACTGCTACCTCCCCGACTTTCCGTAGTAGCTAACCACACGATTCACAGGGGGAGAGCCATGTGTTCAAGGGGATCGAACATTCAGTCAAGGAATATGACTGCGTCCTCATTTACGACGAGGAACTCGGCGTAAGCACATGACTCATGAACCTCCATCCATGGGCTTACTTGCGTCTTATAATTTCAGACCTTCACCCTCGAAAAGGTGGACGGTTTCATGACGTTTAGTTACGACAGGAAAGTACAAGGTTCAGGAACAAGTACCCGAACTGTCACTTCTCGTAAGCACTCATTCTCATCCCTCCTTGAACAGTGGTTCACTCTCTTCTACGTCTACATAGCTCAAGCGTCTTCCTCCCAAACTAGAGATGAATCAGACCTTAATAAGGAGCTCGAAGAACTACTCGGTACCGAGGATGCGGAAGGAGAACCCGACGACGAATTTGAGGAAGTAATAAACACGTTGAACATGCGCAAGGAGGAAGAAGAGGAAGACGACGACCTGCTAGAAACACTGGTGAAGCCATCTCCACCCGTCCGTCCACCAGACCCGCAGCCCCGGCAAAAGGGTCCACGTGCTGTGCCGAAGAAACAGGAATCTATACCCAAGCCCAAAATGATACCAAAGGACGTAGCTAAACCCAAGAAAGAGCCCGAGGGTCGGATCATGTTAGATTCAGTTATGGTGGAAGAACTGGACCCCGGAGTCCTCCCTGCGCGCCCACTCAAACGACATAAACCCACCCCATCTGAGGCTCTAGCTCTACCCAGTGCCTCTGCTCCCGTCAACATGCCATCCTCGCGGCCACCTCAACCGGCTCAGGACGTAGATGACTCCGATTTAGACGACTGGGAATCCGTGCTTGTAGACGCAGAACCAGGAACCTACGCGGACAACGACGCAGAGGAAATCGACCTGGACGAGTTCGGTCGGGAAATGGAGGAACAGCTAGGGGGAACGGAAGATGACGGCTCTCCAGAACCGGATACCAAGCGACAACCGATGTCACTTAATGATTTCGCCCGAAGCCAGTTCGGCGGCCAGTACAGCGACGATAGTTCGTCGTCGAGCGAAGAAACTGACGACGAAGAGTTGTACGCCTCGTAGATTGCTAGCTCCTACTGTTTCGTCGATCATACACGCATTCCCATACGTCTTATACCTCCTATGTAATTATAGGACTCCCAATGTACATACATACTTAGCCACTAGCGACTTTGACACGCAATTCTGAGCTTCACCATGCGTTAAAACCGGCAAGTGCGCAGTCAGAAGTGCTGTAGATGACGGAAGGATGTTCGACATGGTATTGAGAGCGTATGCTACCTGATGTACATAGAGCAACAGATATGTCGATTCCAGAAGTCGGAAGGGCTCAAGTCTCGCTCTTCTTCTTTTTCTTTTTGGGAACGTCATCGTCCGCGGCGGCAGAAACAGCAGTAGCAGCAGCCTCTGCAGCCTTCTTCTCAGCTTTGCGTGCCTTTTTTCTTGCCTTGCGCTCTTCCTCTGTCTCAGCGGCTTCCCCCTAAGAAGCCGTGTGTCAATACATCGCTGGAAACTGCAACGGAAAGAACGTACATTCGGCTGATCGGCGTCAGCCTGTCCGTTGACCTCGCTCTCTCTCCGCTTACGCTTCTTATCCTTCTTGCTCTCTTTTGGCTGCTCATCAACACTCATCCCGTCGGCACTGGCCACCATTTCTGCAAGTGGCTCCTCCTTCTCAGCTTTCCGTTTTGCCTTCTTTTCCTCTTTCGCCTTCCGCTTCTCCTCCTTGACATCCAGCACTGCTTTCATGGCTGTCTCCAATGGCTCCCGCTGCGAAGGAACAAGGTCAACCGCATCCGTAGCTGTATTATAAGTCTGCGTGTCGCCCTTCATAGAGAAGCGGCGCTGGCTCTTGTTATTCCCGTCTGCGAACCGTCGCACGCTCGACCCGTCTAGCTGGTATTCGAGTGCGCGCAGTCGGGATTCCAGTTTGGAGCGGTTTTCAAGGCCGACGGAGGGTGCTTGCTCTTCAGACTTGCCATCTGCGTTTGTCAGTGCGTCGACACGTATTGAAAGTGCAGTTTTAGTTGCCACCATACGGGCCATCTGAAAAGGAGGTTAATTGTGAAAGTGAAAGAGGGACGTATTCACAGACTTTGCCCTTGAGTTTGGGTGGTGCTTGACCGACTAGTGATGCCTGAGTTGTGTTCAGTCTTCGTGACGAAACCACATATGGACATGGGACGTACATGGTATATGATACCGTACTTGGGTGTGTCATGCTTAGTTTTCAAAGCGCGGAATAGTGCCTTTTCCGCACCAAGGATCTGTACAGTACTCGCCGGGAACTTTGCGAGATTCAAGAGACTGCCAGCGTGGGCTATTAACCGTGCTCCAACAAGATCGCCGACAAGAGCAGTCAAGTTGGGTGCGATAGCATTCATCCGATTTCGCAGATACTCCGCCAACTGAGCCCGGTAGGCAGTTATGGCGATGATCTGGTCACACAGAGCGTGTATGTGTTGGATGTCACTCTCCGATATTTCGGTACCCATGGAAATTTCAGCCGCTGCTTTCACGACTGCTTCTAGGTCTTCTGGAAGGATTTTTTCGAATGAGGTGGTGGCTGCATTTGTGCGGAAACCTAGAGTAGTGCATGAGGATATTTATGAATAAGGAAAAGACTCCTGAATTCTTACCCATGGCGCTCACAACTTTGGCGTACGCGACGTTGTCGTTGATTATTTTTGCAAGTTCGGGAAAGTGCCAACCATACCATTCCTAAGGAGCTAGTTCGCGTGTTGTAGAGAAACGTAAGTGGAAAACTACCCACCTTAACACGCATAGCGTATATATTTATCTCCTTGTCGAGATCGTCGAGTAACGCGATGGCTTGTACGATCATTGTGTCTACCTTGTTCGGTGAGAACTTGAGCTTGAACCTGGTATGCACGCTCAGTCATGCGAGCCAATACATTAACGACGTGCTCACCGTGATAGTGAATGGCTGAGACCCAGACTCATAGTAGCCAGGTCCTTTGGGTCCAGGCCATCAAGCAGGGCTGCTACCTGACTTCGAATGCCTCTCCATAGGTCGCTGTGGTCGTCCCCGTGTGATGGTGCGGACACCTTGATACTGAGTTTCTTCGATATCGAGCGTGCTGCAGGAGGGTGAGGAACGGGCGTATGAGAAGGGAATGGTCCTACCTAGGTGAGGATCTAGGACCACCAAAGACTCCTTCCCCTTTCCCTTCTCCACCACTTCTTCTGTCAAGAACTTTTTAAGACCCTTGCCGAGCTTGCTCGCCTGAACGGCCGTCAGATCCTCCACAGCGGCCGCCGTCGAAGTAAATCGGTGTAGCGCCTTCAGCTTCAGTCTGGCGGCAAAACGGGGAAAAGGTAAGTGCCTCGAGCCAGACATCGTCGCGACTTACAGTTTGTTCGCTCGCTCTGGTGTCTCGAATTCCTTGTAGAGATCAGCCGAGTCGAGTTTGGCTGCGTCTGTTAGTTTGAATAGGCAGTAGCCCATCGCAGTCTCGTATAAGACGAGCATTTTGGTGGTGTAATACGTCCCCCTTCCCTCGTTAGTTGACCGTCCGAAATATCCTCCCAAGATTTTCGACCGTGGTAAACTGCAGTAGATAGCCACGTGGGAACCTAAAAAGGCAACGTTATAATGGTCTGGACAATATATGACTGATCGGTGCGTGCTTGGACCATGTTATTACTCGGTGCACTCTCATTCCTGCTTTTTGGTGTAGTGACTAAGGAGTCTGGCTTGATATAATGACTTCGCCCGACCTCGGAGCAGCTGGGCCATTGAGCCCATAGAGTCAGACAGCGCGTTTGTTTCCTTCGCCCACTCCGCCTTCTTAAGCATTCCGTCCGCTTCAAGCCATCCTTCTACGATCCTACTGTCTCGTACGTCTACCCTCCGTTCTCCGAACAAGCTGCCCGTAATCGAGAAATCTTCAAGGCAGGGTAGTTGGACATCAACGGAGGTGCTAAACACCTGTTTTTCTATTTCTTCGAAAGGGGGAGGGATCCATGCAACGGTTTGACGCATGTTGCAGAGCTTTGCGTTCATTCTGACGCCACGAAAATAATAGATAACGTTCTCATGTGGATCAACGGAGGTAAGGTATCAATGTTTACAGTGTGAGAATAGCGGTTCATGAAAACGTGTTGTAGTCCCCGGGTGCACGTCCTCGATCGGCCTATTATTCGAGCTAGGTGATTGTTGCTCTCAGAATGGCTAAATGGAAGGCCGCTCCATCTTCTTTCAAAGGGTCTTGCGGTATCGATATGACTGGGGAATCGCCAAACGGTACGAACTGGAGCCCATATTCGTGGAATAACGAGGCAAACGTATCCTTTCTCGATCAGCGGTATGTCCAATGCAGTGGGATGCATAAGCAAAGTGCATCTCACTACGTTACAGCGTCGGCGTTGGATACTCATACGCCGAATTCGGTGAAAATGCGGAGACGACCGAGGAAGCTGCTCGCAATGTCTACGCTCTCTTGACGATATTTTTCGAGACTTTCATGAGCTTTTCCGACCGTTCTTTGCATCTGGCTGGTGAATCCTACGCTGTAGGTCCACACCAACGTATGATGTCACTCAAGACGTAATGCGACTTTCAGGGACGCTATCTGCCAGTCTTTGCGAGTGAAGTTTATGGCAGGAATCTCATTGCGATCGCAGAGGGGCGTGGGGTTATTAACCTCCAGAGTGTTCTCATTGTTAACGGTGTTACTGACATTTCAACGTAGGCCGAGCACGCGGGATTAGTTACTGCTGAGCCTTAAGCGTATAGGTTGTACGACGGTCGGTACGAAATAGAGCAGCGTTGGACCCACCGTTTCAGTCTATCGGCAACTGTGTCCACATCAAGGCTGCAGTGGGTACTTCGTCATAACTCTCATTCTATGCTGAGTGTTCCCGTTCAGCTACCGCGATGCGACAAAGCACTGCGCCGATCCCATATCGATCAGTTTGACCATATGGATTGCGAAGCTGCTGTTGCTTTCCACATAAGCACAGCTTACTGGGACAGTGATATGAGATTGCATGGCTCTGGTGACTAACATGTCGACAGGACGAAACGTGTATGATGTGTCGAAGGTTGTATTCGTGCAATTGCGCGGTGAAGACTCGGTGCTGCAGAGATGAATGACTGACGCGTACTTGTAGGTGCGCCAAGACCAAGACCTTTGTTATGCTGAGGACGAAGTAATCCGCCGATTCCTCGATTTGCCCAGCATTCGCACAATGCTCGGTGCAGAAAGTCCAGGAAATTTTAGCCTATGTTCTAGCACGGTCGGACGAAATTGTGTTTCTCATGTGGATAAATGGGCCCACCATACCCAAGACTATGTCGCAGCACTTCTGGAACGTGGCAGCCAGATTCTAATCTACGCGGGTACATATGACTGGTAGCGCAACGGATTACCAATAAACGATAGGTTGACAGACTAGACTGGACGGGCCGCAACACCTACGCAAAAGAGCCATGGAGACCCTGGATGGTCGGTGGAAAGCAAGCCGGAGAAACAAAGACGGATGGGAAACTGACGTTTGCTAGTGTGACCGGGGCTGGGCATATGATGAGTGGTTTCTTTGCAGTGACCTAGTCTACGGTGCTAATTTTTCGAATGTATCCCTCATGACAAGCCCGCAGAAGCTTTAGCCCTGGTGTCGAGATGGCTCGCCGGACAGCAAATTTGAACTGTGAACTTTGGAAAACCCCATGTATGCAACGGGGCAAGTTGAACTGGGATAACTCGTTTTGTTTCTTCGATAGATACTAAGAGTAAAGGTTTGTGTCACCAACTTGTTAAGTGACATGGTAATAAAGCGAAGGATATCAAATATCCATGTACTAGCTGACAGGATATCATCAACTGTCCCCAACGCTGAACCGAACCGTCTTTTTCTTCTTTGGTTTATCTTTGCGTCCCGTATCATCAGCTTCTCCGCGCTTTCGTTTTTTCCGCTTCTCCTCAATGCTAGGCTCGGCACGTTCAACGGGTGCAACGAAGGCTTCTGCACGTTCTGCTTGACGTTTGGCCGTCGCTTCCGCTTGCTGAATATATCCTGTTAGAAATGGCTGATGAGTAAATGAGAAGTTGACTAACCTTTTTCTTTCGTTCCTGCAGCTCCTTGGCCTGTTTTTCGTGTCGCTTGAGGAAGTACTCTCCTGACTCTAGCTGTAGATCCACCTAGAAGTTGAAAATGAGTGAGTACGGTGGCAAGCCACTAAACATCAGCGCGTTACTTTGCGGGGTTGTTGAGGAGGAGGGAATGGTGTGTACACTTTCTTGGTTGGTTTCTCTTTCTTGGGGAGTTCAGGCTCAAGACCGACTACTTTCCGAGCCTCTTCCTGTGCAGCAACCTTCTCGTTCTTGCGGGCAGTTTTCTCGGATGTCTTGAGATGACGTTTCCTGAACTTTGGAAGGAAGCGATCCCATGATTCGTTAGCCAGTTTCGGGTCTTTTGCGAGCTCTCGTTTGATCATGAGTTCCTGGGCAAAGTATCAGCGAGTGCTACTCGTCGCATTAGATGCATACCTGCCTTTATTCGGTATATAGGATGGATGTTCCACATGCAGTCCAGTACGATACGCCGAACCTCCTTTAACGACTTGTACGGCCCCATCACGCTAACGGTACTACCCTGTACCAGCACGTAGCAGTTTGTCAGAAGTTCGATGGCCTTTGTACATACGAGTTGCTTTATTAGCCGTATCAACACATCAAAGCACCGAATGGCATTACCTTGAGTGTACTACCGTCCGGCCCAATGATGCGCTGTCTGCGTTTCACGAAACGCTCCTTATTACGCACGAGGCCCCCGATCTTGATGATGTCGCAGGCCATATCGTCCTGCAGGATTTTGACTGCTTGTGTTACAGCGACGCCACGAGCAAGAAGCTTCAACATGTCACGCGCTTTCATTAGGATGTACGGATCATACGTTTTGCGCGTCGTACGGACGGACATCGATCCGTGGATGAGGTCAAGTGTACAAGCGATCCCCTGAAGAGCATCTCCTTCTTCAGTCCGAGACAGAAAGAAGTGTGGCTGTCTCGCTCACGTGTGCATCCAGGGCTCTAGTGACGGCACTCCAGACCTCTCTTAGATATTTTTCTCTGTACTTCGGGAATAACGTCGCAAACGAAGATTCTTCGGTGAATACGCCGCCCGCATTGTCACTCTGGGAGAAAGGGTCGATCTTCCACTGCACGTGCATGTTATCAGCAGGCCTGTTGTTTAGTTTTCGAGAGCGCTTACGCTGGAGGGTATGAGTTGGTTCCAGGGGGCTGAGCATGCATAAACGAAACTCACTGGTCAATGTCATCGGTGTCCCAAGCTAGTCCAAGGATTACATGACAGTTACAACTCTACGTGAGAGAAACTTACGCTTGTCTTTGCGGTGCTTCTTCGACTTTGGAACAGGGTCATCGGGTTGTCCCAGACATAACTGCAAACGGCCAAGACATCAGCCAGCAAACTGTCCTCGCTGAAGCCCGCGTGTCACGTGCGCTTTATAAAAACGTTCCCATTGTTTCTTTGACCACTCAAGTTATTCACTACCAGAACACACACACGATGGACAACATCCCGGAAGGAGTCTCCTACGAAGAAACTATTACACTGTCTTACGACGACTCTGTTCCTTACGAGGAACAGGTCTCACAGCAAGAACCATCGGCCGAACCTGCGCTTGAGCAGGCGGCGTTACTGAATCGTATTGGGACCACCAAGGTCTACCTCATCTCCGATGCGGTTCATACAAGAACGGCGAAGGTGCGCTGCTGCATAACATGCCAATGTGGCCTTGGAGAACAGCAGCCTGATGCTGCAGGTCTTGTTCACCGAAGCGGAAACGCTCTGGACTGGAGGACGATGATGACATTGACATGGACGAAGGCACGTCGTAGGCGTAGGTTTTTCCTGTCTATCGCCTCCTGACTTTGAGCAGAGACGCAGGACTTGAGAGGGAACGCGCTTTTCCTCACTGGAACACCGATATCTCACCTCCCCACTGCCCGCATATTCGCATATGCAACGCATTTTGACGCGCAACCCTTGGCCCTTGAATGGATAAACGACAATAGCTGTATCCTGGTCTTCGAATCCAAGTCGCAGGCGCGGTCTGCTCATCGACAATTGCGGAAATTACTTGCAGAAGATATCGATGAGGATGGATTCGTGACTGCCAAGCCAATTCCAGTAACAATGTGGCCGCCAGAGGAGAGGATAAACCGTAGCCTTGGTAAAGGGGAAGGGCTCAAGGGCGTCATCAGGATGAGATGGGCAAGGAGTGATGACATCAAGAAGAAGGGCGCTAAGATGGAGAGCCAGTTCTACAAGAAGTACGGCCCGACAGCAGGGAAGGAAGGTGATGGAACTTCCAAGAAAAGGCGAGGAGATGTGGAGTTGGATGCGTCGAAGCTGGATGCTGAACTGGATGCGTACCTCGGGAAGGGTAGGCGCTCGTCTCGGTCCCCGTCACCCTCGAAGATGCGATCCGATTATATTGAGGACCAAAACAACTCTTTGGTCGAACAGGCGGGTGACCTCAGAGGTCGTATTTCCGTAAAACGCCGTCGGCGTTGGGATGGTGGTAGGCTTAGTCCAGGTGACAGGTGGACGCATATTGGGGAGGAAAGGAGAGAGCCAAGAGGGAGAGGCCGGAGGGATAACCGACCGCATAAGACACGTCAGGATCCTCGATGATGAACTTGACGCCTTCCTCAATGAGAAAGACTAGAGGTGTGAACAACTTGTTCTGCCCCGTTTGGCAAAGCTGATGCTGGGTTCGTCAGTCTCGCAGGGCGTTGTGATAATCTACTGCATTGTTGTACTCCGAGACTTCATTGGCCGCCATCATAATTTGCTACCTAGGAGCAGTTACTGATCGACGGATATCTCCACTCAGATTAATTGGATGCCACTTCCTTGTACTCCGATCAAGCGCCTGTCATCGTCTTCCACGGCCGATCAGTTATGTGCATCGACATGCGAGTGTCCCGACTTAGAACGATGTTGCGATGGGCAGTTAGACACTCTTACGTGTATCATGAAGCAACGGCACTCGGTCCTCTACTGTTGAGGACTGAGTCGAGCCAAACACGCGAGACCGTGATGAGCTGACGACCACCTGAGTATTGGAATAGCTGAATCTGCGGGAGATCCGTGCCACGATCAGGGCGCAATGAAAACAAAAGGACATCCCGTCGGAAGGGACGTATACCACACTCCCTCGATGGATCAAGATCCCGCGCAGTTCGAGCAAGCTGACATGGTGCTCGAATGCCCATAAACATCCGATAAATCGTTTACATACTTCCAGGCGAAAGTTGCTGATCTACTGGTATACGGCATTGCGAGGTAGGTCTTCTGTTAATCCAACGTTGTCAAGGCGTGATCACGCCTATGAAACGAAAGCAGAAGAGGACATCGAAACAAGTCGTTCCAACCCAGCCTCGACAAGCCATCGTCATTGCCAGATCGATCGAAGGAAAGTAATAATAAGTAGACCCATGCGCCAATTGTCCGTCAACTTCATGACGGAGAAGGGAAGAGCTCTTTCCTCCTTTTCAGCCTACATGAGGGGACTAGGCCTGTCTCTACCAGTTCTTCACTTTCCGTGCGGGGATGTGTGTGATCGGGTATGCCAAAGCATACAGTGAACCACAGGTTCTTCGGGCCGCTGACCTTTTGTCGTTTAGCGTCGTTCAGACCCTCTGAGATACCCGTGCTTTGGGTCTTGGTCCCTGCTTTGGGGGGGGGGGAAACCTCCAGCTTTGTGTAGCTCCCAAGTGCAATCGGCGTATTCGCTAAGCTTGCAGCACCACATATCGATAGATATTCCACGAGTATTCAGGGGTGCTAATTCTTTTGAACGCCACTATCGTCTGTCGCCCGTAATGTGAACCTTGGCAAGCATTGAGGCATGAGTTCTTTCACGAGATAGTTTCTGCGGAATTGCACAGACTTGCTGTTGCGGATGAGGCATACATGGGAAATAACTGGGTGGGTACTATTTCGGTGCCAAACCCTCATGGTGCTGACACTGCCTGTCGATGCGTAGAGACCGTTCTCGCCCCTGGGCATTCCGGAAAGGCGTATTTAGATCACCGGGCGAGTGTCACTGTCTCGTTGGAAATGCGAGGCAAGATAAGGTAGATGAACCCATCCCACGACATCTATATACATCCTGAGAGAAGAACAGGACAATGTATGCCACGAAACCCACCTGAGGCTGAGTTCGTTGCCGTACGGTACCCCTTTAGTGCTTCCTGCCACAGCGGATGAACGATATGAAATACCGCTGCGTAATGCTGCACGGAGTAACTGACGGGACTTAATTAAGACACCCTCCGGTAGTCCCAGATGTGCCTCCATGCTAGGGACTGTATCATGAAAGATTCACAGAGACATCTACTCACGGGTGGATGGATGTGGATACGTGTCCTAATTTTTTTTTTTTTCACGGCGGCTAGTGGTGTAAACGAAGTGAGCTAACTGGGACGCCTGCGGGAATGTGCAGTCGACGGGTGCCCCGTTGAAGAGCCCTTAACCCTCACATTCATATCTAGCTATGCTGCTCGGGCTTCTTGCGCAGCTGGTTCGAATCGCGTCAGGGAGTGTCAAAAGATTCTTTGGTCAATCAGCACGTCTGGTGAATTGTGCACACCTTTGAAGCGAAATGATGCTCGCACCCCGGGAGTGAGGAGGATATCCATTTGGAACTAAGTTACACGTAAAGCCAGAGTCCACGGTCGCCGACGCGGTGCACGGGCCATCTCTCACAAGTTGCGGTGGTCGTGTCACGTGTTTGATTGAAGCGGAGCGCGAAAGCGGAACAAAGCCACCTTAGTGGTTTGTTTTTGCGAAGGGCGCGCCAAGTTGTTTCCAGCAACGGTTGGGTCGGAAGTCTCTGGCCAGCCTCAAAAACGTTAGCTGCGAGCGCGACGCATCCCAAGAGGTCTGTTTTGTTCTCCCCAATCATGCTCAGCACTCTTCGATATTATAATTCTCCCTCTTATCTCATTCTCACGTCCCATGGAATATCGTCTCTGATTTCTCTCTCAGTTCTTTTATTTCGTCTCTAACCTAGAGAGAAACCGTTCATGTCCTCTTGGTCTGCTCCCTCTTATCCACTCCCGCCTCGGCGCTCCCGCTCCCGCTCGCCCCCCAGGGGTGCCTACGCGCCGCGCCCTCCATATCCAGACCCTGTCTACTTCCAAGACCACCGCGGAGGTGCTTGGGAGGCCTTCGACAGGGACAGAGCATGGCCCGAGTATGACAGGGATCGCGCCGCTTACGACTATGCCCGGCGAGGCCGAAGCCGCAGCCCTCTACCCGACGAAAGTGCGTGGGTCTTTCGTCCTCCCATGTCTTCGTCTGACTCCCTTCAGGCCGAAAACGGCGTCGCTCAATGTCCCCTTACGACCGTGAGCGCTATGACCCTCGGCCTCGTTACGGTGATGAATATGGTGCTTCAACAACCGCGTCTTTCGATACGTGTACTGACTTGGACTCTCTGCAGGTGCTCACGATCGTTCCTACGGCTACAGGTCGCCTCCCCGTGCTCAGTTTCCTCCCGCACCGTACCCTCCGGCGAGGAGGGCACCTCCAGACCCCCGTTCCATGGACCACCCTGCCACTCTGAAACAGTATGCAGAGTGGTTTAGGTACTACTTCCCTCAACAGGCCCAAGAGGAAGATAACTTGGACAAGGCCGCCGAACAGGAGGCTGGTGACGGATCGAAGCCACGAAACGGCATACGTTCGCGGTGGGAAAAGTACAAGAAGGAATTTTTTGCTAACCAGGTCAGTAGTTCTTATGCATTGCAATCGATACCGGTGTTGTTTCCTGCAACAGTGCCCTTTGCTTTTGCACGAGGCTGAACCGCTGTGTTTGTACTGTAGTTGCAAACTATGTTCGATCATCACAGGAAGTCTCCCTGGTTTGCAGAGAAATATGACCCTTCACCCGAGTTCGTTGCACTGCGTCGCCGCGTTAGGAAGGAGGGCTGGAAGGGCAGGCTGGACTCATTCCTTGATGACCTGGACGCTGGTAAATTTGACCCCGATCTGAATGAATCTGATTCGGAGCCCCCTGTTACCAAAGAGGGTAACGTCTCTGGAGGCCCTGGTGACGGCACTGCCCCGGAGGAAACCAAGAACACGGCGGACGATGACATGCAGTTCAATATGGACGCTGAAGAGGATGGTGGTGACCACGAGGCTAGCCGCACCGAGGTGAACGGGAAGGGATTCGTTGACAACAAGCGGGGAAATCGTGGCGAAGAGATATCTGTGCTGCCTGAGGGGAATCAGGTCATGATCCGTACTATCCCGCCAGATATTGGGCGATTCAAACTCGAGGAGGTACGTGTGGTATTAGTTTTTCGACAGCCTGTTCCCTTCTTATAGCGTTGTACAGGCTTGTAGCAAAATTCCGGGTTTCATGTATTTAGCACTGGGTGACCCACTTCAGAAAAGAAATTTCTATCGCGCCGGTTGGATCAGGTTCCATGACAATGCAGACATGACGGCTGTCATGAATGAGTTGACAGATAAGAAGGTAGGTCATATCGGAACGCTGATGCCGATTCGATTATTAAATCGTCACTCTGCAGATCGAGGGGTTTAAGCTACACGTCACACACAACACGAAACCCTTTATCAACCGTGTACGTTATGTGCCGGAAGTCGCCAGCAGACCGGATAGGATCGAGAAGGACCTTGGGAATGCAAAGGTTTTGGCATCCATACTGGAAGATGAGGCTGCTACTCTGCGGAAATCTTCTCCGTCTTCTGCAGGCGGCGACGGCATGGACACAAACGGGGATGGTGTGCCAGAACAGGTGCTGGTAGGGGATGCACACGCAGGCAATGAGGACGATCCAGAACCCAAGGAAGGTGGATCACAGGCTGTGGAACGGAGGATTGAGAAAATAGTGACGGACTTGCGCGAACAAGGCGTCGATGAGAAGACCATAGAGGCGAAAAGGGTAAGATCACTGCCACTTGGTCGTGTCATCGCACACTTACCTTGTGTGCAGCCGGTAATTTCTTTGGACTTATATCTTGCCTATCTCCGAGCGGCATTCCACACGTGCTATTATTGCGCTGTTGTTACCGATCATGCTGAAGAATTGCAGCGTAAGTGCCTGAAGCACGTGAGGAAACCCCTGTCGAAGGCGATGCTTGAGGAGGTCAAAGCGGTTGAAGCAGAGAAGGCTGAGAAAGAAAAGAAAGAGGACGAGAAAGAAACTGACACAACAAATACTAAGCCGCTTGAGAACAGAGATTGGAAGAGGAATGGTATGTGTGGTTCGAACCTGCGATGGTGGTTACTTCACGACGACGATGCCATAGATGAACGTTGGCTGGAATGGTTCGACTCGAAGATTGCTCTTCTGATCAACAGGGCTGGTGTTGATCCGCGCGACTACGGCGGCAAGAGCTACGATGAGTGTGTTGCCAGATCTCATGTGATTTCCCCCCTTCTCCTGACTCCGGTGCACAGCGAACTTTCGAAAGCCGTGGAACCTTACATTAAACAAGAAGATGAGGGTCGCTTCCGGTGCAAGACCTGCCAAAAGCTTTTCAAGGCAACTTCGTTCGTTGAGAAGCACATCGCGAACAAGCACGCTGAACTGGTCAAGCAATTGGATGAGGTAAAGTAACTACTTATATATATTCGTTTGGATTGACGTGTTGTCAGATTCCGTACTTCAACAACTTCACTCTCGATCCTCACCGAATCCAACCTTTTGCGCATCCTCCTCCCGCGACTGGTAACAACCAAGCTCCTCCCCAAGCTTATGGCATTCAGGGGCCAACTATTTATCCCCCGGATTATGGACGACCCAATTCATATTACGGCGTTCATCCTCCGACCTTTGTCCCCCCGCCTCCTTATGTAAATGCCGGCTATTGGGACCACTACGGGTACCAGTACGGGCCAGCTGCTTTTCCTCCCGCACCTCGCAGGGAAGAAGTTATGACAGCCCGTCGTCTGAGTGATCGTATCAGCGGCTTTGCGGTGGGATTCGAGCAGCAGACTCCGGAGATCACATTGCCCATTGGTGCCGGTTTGCCGCCAAAACCTGCTGTGACGATGGATACGCCACTAGAAACCGCCCATAGAAAGGGTGGTCGGCGTCAGGGTGTGAGCGGTGGGCCACCACCCCCACCGCCGCCCGATGCAAAGGAGGATCCTCGAGCGGCTGCGGGCAAGAAGGTCAGCTACCACGACATGGACCTAGTTGCTGAGGGGGACGTTGAGCTGACTTATTAATTTTACCTTACGAGTCTTTTGTTATTTCATATATCGCTTCCCTCGTTTGAAATGCACGTTATACTTACCCGATGGGATGGGTTCGAGATCGTTATAAGGGCAACCAACCACCTGGCTGAGGTGTGTTTGCTGAGACCCGCCAAAAAATACTGCGCGTGACCCGGTCGCTCAAAAAGGCAGGGTCTAAAAGAAAAAAACGAGACTTGCCGTTTGCCGAGCAAGGGGTCAACCGGGTGCCCTCACTCCTTTCCATACCTTCATCCTCCATCCTCTGACTCGTCACCTTCCACGTTTCTTCTGGTGAGGATTTGCCTTTAAACTCGTCTACATTGTCATCCTAGCCCGGTACTTCCTACCTCGCACCCTCCTTCAATCGGGTGGTCGAGCTATTACTCATGAGCGGGCTAAAACAGGCCGCTTATCCTCCCAGTCTCGCGTCTCTTCACCCTAATGACGGTACACCGCCCTCTGAGATCGCTGGCCCGAACAGGTTCACGTTAACTTGGGCAGCAGAGCAGCCACTATCTTTTCATGTGCCCCTGGGATACGCGCGCGAGCGATCTGGCACTAGCAGCTCAACATCGGACGCAGAGTCGGATCATTCAGAGAAAGACCACCCTTCGCTTAACAGGCGGTACTCTCAGGAAGATGTCTCTTCGGATTCTGATGGCGCCACGAACTATCGCTTCAAAGGTCGGCAACAACCCTCGCCTGATGGGTTCCCTCAAGTTCACAACCTATCGCGCCCATTCTCGGCGCCGTCACCGTCACAACTAGAGCACCTTCAAAACCCTCGCAGGTACCACGGTCTCCTCTCTCCAGTGTCCGAGACGTCGTCGCCCCCATGTGATCCGCAGCCAAATGTCGCACAGTTCCATGAACTCTCTCTAGGAGCTCGCAGACTCCGTCCAGATGGTCGTGCAGACACTCTTACAGATATCTCCCACCCAAATTTTGGACCCAGCCAAAGAGCAGTACGCAGCATGTTCGTTGTTGGTGCCCACAACTTGCATGTCTGCTGTACTGACGACCATGAAGAATCTCAACTTCGTCTCTGCGAATATGTCAGACTTGTTTATGGACCCCGGACTGTTCCAACGGACGGAACATGAACTTTCCACGCCTATCGTGCCGATCGCCATTTCAGACTTTGATATCGCAGAAACGTTGCAAGGTGTCGGCGACGCCCTCAGCGGATGCGCAGCACAAGTAGGGGTAGACCTGGTCCTCTTTCATGGAGATCTGGGCCTGAGACACATTGCCGTCCGAGGGGAGGAGTTTGCTTTATCTACCACTCTGACAAACGTGAGCACACCTTCCGAGAAGTACCCTCGTCTTTCTAACTCAAAGGCAAGGTTATCCGACAAGTCATCAGTGCTGCGCGCCCGGGAGATTCGGTTGATGTCAGCCTATCTATCAGATCTCCATCAGATGACACCCCAGAATCCCCTACAGCCGAGGGAACGACAGGAAATACGGATGATGGCTCGGTTCCCTCGTCTGCGAACGACGGACACGTTGTCTGTGTCTTTGAAATAACGCACAATTTCGGAGAGTCAGATATGGGCGATGACCTGGCCACGCCAACGCATCCCGATTCTTGCCCTCTTCGAGTCAGACCAAACTTCACGAGTCCGCTTGTTCAGCGACTATTTTTACGCACGAAAGCATCTTTCACTTGTGACTTACCCAGACGAACTAACCTCCCTGGGCGTGTCTGTGAAATTGCTTTCCGTTTGGAGCGTGGGTCCCTGAGCGCCATTAATGCCAGAACAGCCCCTGTGTCAGGTAGTGCATCACCCCTCTTATCAGGGACCCGTATCGCCAAGGAACCGACCCTAGAAGAACTGACGCAGTTCTCGGAATCGCTGCGCGGAAAGAAAGCAACCTTGTATGCGCGCGGCAGCAGCTCCTTTGCTCATCACTTGACGGGTTACCTCACTGCTTGGGGACTGGATGTCAGCCACGTGTCGCCTGAGCAGGAAGGCGAAGACTTTGGCGCCGGTGAAGCTGCGGTCCCCGCTTCCCCTGAAAGTGGCCAGATATCAATTACTTCCTACAACAAACCGAAGAGTCGGCAGTGGATCGCGTCCGAGTCTCTCAATACACATGAGGACACTGGTGTACCAAGTAGCGGTGCCCGCAGCCCCTCGGTGTCGTTTATTTTTATTGACGACGACGTCTCCGTTTTGCGCGCGCAAATACGGAAATTTCGTGCAGAACAACACTCTTCGTCATCCTCGACGTTCTCTCGCAAGCGACCGTCGTTCAACCATCGACCTAAATCCACGCCCCAAGTAGCCAAGGCAATGGGTTACGGCCCTTCGTCGTCGACTCCACCTGGCCCCGCAAGCATCGTCGTCCATTTCTCCAGTCTCGCAAATTACAAAGAAGTCAGGGACGTTGTACAGTGCGATCTGGCCGCCAATGCAGCTTCTTTCCAACCCCCTTTGGAGATTATGATTGTCCCGAAGCCGGCTGGTCCTCGCAGGTTTCTTACGGCCCTTCATACCGCCTCGACCAGACCTCTCGTTGACCCTTCTTTTGCTCCTATTGCCACTTCCCCAATAAGTCCCGCGATTCACGGGTCTCCATTCTTCAGCCAAGTACCGCTACCCTGTCCCAAGTCACCGTCGACGCGACCCTGGAATTCTACTCGTTCGGCATCTGACAGATCTGTAAAATCGCCACGAGATGGTACCACCCACGTCTTGCATCCGCCGTCGCCTCTTTCCATTGCGGATACCGCAGAATACTTCCCTGACGGTTCAACCCCCGCTACTGGGCGCATGATCGCGAGCCGGGACGGGCAACCTGCTGGTATCGTATTCAACCCTCGTGCAAAGGTCGTACGACAATCGTCAGCTAGTTCTCTTAGTGACAGAGCACACAGGATCCAACTCCTTTCATCGAACCAGGAGAGATTGCGCTCAAGGAGTCCAACGCAGTTTCCCTTTCCCTTTGCCATACACCCTCCTAGTCTCGACCAACAGGATTCGCAGAGTCCTACGCAAACGCCAACATCGACGCATCTGAACGAGAACAGGAAAGTCAGGAAATCGTCCGTCCTTACTGACGACGAGCCCTCGTCGCAGTCTGCTGCTGCTCCGCTGCCTCGGAGGTCGAACACCGCAGAATCGAGGAAGACACCATCGCAGCCGGGGTCGCCAAGCGGTGTAGATTCTCCGACCAGCTGGTTTGCAAGGAGGAAGGCCAGGCGTGCTGCATTAAGCGAAAAGCTGGCTATGCAAGGGTCTGCTTCAAACAAAAATGGCAAAGGCGCAGCGGAAACCATCATCGTTCCGCCCATCAGTGTGCTCATCGTTGACGGTAGGTGACCTACAGGCATGAGCGTGAACAGTCCTTTCTGACATCGTTGTCTAGATAACTCCATCAATCGTACTATTCTTTCCACGTTCATGAAGAAAAAGAAGGTCAAATATGATGTTGCAAAAAACGGCGAAGAGGCGGTGGAGAAGTGGCGGAATGGCAATTTCCAACTTATTTTGGTGAGTGCATATTCACATCCAAAGAAGTCATGAATCATGATGACTCGGACAGATGGATATACAAATGCCGGTCATGGATGGTATTGAAGCTACAAAGGAGATACGAAACCTTGAGAGTCAAAAAGCTGCATGTGTGCCAGTGACTCCTCAGTCCGATGGTGGTCCGCGTACGCCCCCTGACGACTTGCGCACGTCCTCTTACCATTTCTCGGTCATCATCGTTGCACTGACAGCATCCTCTCTTGAGAGTGATCGAGTTGCGGCACTTGCGGCGGGGTGCAACGACTTCTTGACGAAACCCGTGTCTCTTCAGTGGCTCAACAACAAGATCATCGAATGGGGCGCAATCAAGGCGCTGCAGATGTGGGCAGATATGCCTTCTGATGAAGAAAAGGCCCTTTCTTCTGAACAGTCCGTGCAGGCACAAGCTGTTGCGCGGCGGTTGCATGTGCCAGATGGCCGAGCCACGCCGGTGGGTGGTGGCACTAGCCAGTCCTCGTCCAAGGGTAAGGCTGAAGGTACCGAGGCAATACCTACCGCAACATCCACGATCGAGCACACATCCGTGGAGAAGACTGTTCACGGCACAGAAGATCCCACAAGCATGGCGCCACCCAGGGACAACGAAGGGGCACGGCAGAATAGGGAACCAGGCACAGGTGAGTTTTTTTTTTTAAAATAAAAAATAAATAAATAAAAACAGAAGCTCTGGCATTCCACTAAACCATCCTCCAGTTGCTAAAACCCCACCTCGTTCAGGTGCACGTGGAGAGCTTGAGTAACGTTCGCAGGCTGACACAGGTTGCAGAGAACATGGGGAAATCGGCAGTGACCACGGAAAAGGAAGTAGCCTCTAGCGCATTACCCTCGTTACCAGGTGAGTCTTCTTATCGATCGCTTTATCATGAGCATGGGCAAAGACATTTTTACAGCAAACGAGCCTTCGAGTACGAGTAGCGAGACTTGTTCGATGCTGCCATTTGGCAGTGATGGTGCGCCTGAGCTACCGACGCCACAAGAGAAACCCTGACGGTGGTGGGCGACCTTCGGAAGACTTCTCATGATGCTCACTGTGCCCTACATCTTCCCCCTGCATCTGAAGGTCGCCGCGTTCTTCCGCAAATATATCTAGGCCTACATGCACCCTGTTTACATTGTTCTTCATTTGGGCTTTTTGGTGGGTTTTTGTGATCGGTTGATTATGGGTTACTATGGTCTACGTATTACACACATTACTATCCGTTGGGTCAATGAAATGCCTCACGTCACCAAGACACTATAGTGTAGAATGGACGTGGTAGTTTTACGTATGACAGACACAGTTGCGGTTATACATGCGGTGATCCGTTGGGACATGCCTGGTGGGTCCATGACACACAACTATAGTGACGTTGAGCACGACACGAGGCGAGCAATAGACTAAATTCCCCAAGAAGCCCTGTGAGTGCGTGACTCTTGAGGGGGCGGTGCCATGATGACAAGAGGGGGTGATGATGGGAGCAAAGGGGCGATTGAGAGGTTCGCGGCTCAGATAAGCCGAGGCCGCGCCGGTGCAGTGGCCGCACCAGCCGAGTGCGCGTGTCGAGTCGGAGTCAATGGCCGGTTTCCTTACTCCGACTCCGCGACTTGCGCCTCCTCCTTGACACAGCTGTCGTCGTCCCTTGTCTCGCCCGACTAACTTGCAATATCCTCTGCACCCGCGTGCTAACGCTCGTTGGAGTGTGTGGCGGCAGCGATGAACGGAATGCATGATAATCACAAGCGCACGTCCATCAGCCAACTCCTTAACCCGTCCTCCGACTCTTCTGCCTATTCCCAAGCTCCTCATCTCCCAAGTCTCTCCTCTGGCCCCGGCGTACCCCCATATCAACATCCTCAGCATCCCCACCATGCTCAGTATCCCCAACACCCTGCCAATGCTTCTTCCTTCAACTTACGCGCCGCAAGCTGGGGCCCGGTTAATGATGATCAATCTGGAACGAAACGCAGGCCCGAGACGGGGTTCTCTCCTGCCCGTCCATACCCCATGCAGCCACCCATGTATCCTGACATGAATGGTGATGTACAAAGTAGACAGGTCCGCCCACGAATGGAGGATGGTCCCTACCCCATGCCTGGGAACCCGTGGCCGCATCCTCACCCAGATATGTCAAACGTCCACTATGGTTCCCCTGCCGTGTATTCGGACGAACGAACTGGTACAGCAGCCCACGCCTATCTCTCTGCCTAAACTCTGACTCCTAGGTGTCCCTATGCAGCAGTATCTGGAGATTATTCGCCAAACAGTTCGATTCCTGTTACACTCACAAATGACTCTTACTGACTCATCATCCAAAAAAAACTAGATCAATTCGCACAATCCTCCCAGCAACAACAATTACATCCTATGAGTTCTCACCCCCATGCATGTAATTATCACTTCTGTCACCCATACCCTCTACTTTATTTCTAAGTTATCATCGGCATCAAGCTTTACAGAATGCTGAAAGGGCCTCCGTTCGTCTAGCAGCTGCACGATACGCCGCGCCGATGTCTACGCAGCCCATTTTCGAAATGGGTGCATTGATGCATGCGCCGCCAATGTTCTCTGCCATGTTGTACCCGCATCCTCCTCCCCCAGCCCAGGTACAAAAGCGGCCATCTACAGAAGCCGACGAGCCTCCCTCCAAATCCAAGAAGGCCAGAACAAAATCAAAGGCTGGTGATGGGAATGGTAAGGCATGCAGAGTCGACACGCTATCTACAGAATTCGCTCATGTCACTGAAGCGCCTTCGAAACGTGGATACAATGCCAGAAAAAGGAGTGAGGCAGCTCAGATCGCTGCCCAAAATGGTGAGGATGCCCCCCTTAGGAGTGCGCTGACATTGAATTTCCTGCAGCACAACTCATGCCAACCATCCCCTATGGTGTCGCTCCTGGAGATAAGGGAAAGGAGAGGGAAGGAGGTAAACTTTCGGATTGTTCACTTCACAAACTTTGGCTGACTTAGAGGTAGCTGGAATGCTCTTCGTTACGTCGACCAATGGGGCGCAAGCTGAGCCAGCATCAACACCAGAGCTTCAATTTGCACGGTGCATGTCAAATCGGTATAAAATGGAGCAATTCCCGCGTTGCGTATCTTGTACACGACGCTGGGCCGGAGATACATGCAGATTCCAGGGTATCCGTTATTTCCTCAGGGACGGACAACGAAATATTCAGGGTGTCAGCTTTGTGGAAAACCTCAAACCAGATGCGCCAAATATGAACTTCCCTGGTCAATGGAACGTTCCATTGACCGCTACACATATACGGCGGATAAAGGTAGATTAGTTGCGGCGCGTTGCCCTGAAAGTCGCTAACCTCTTTTTCCGATAACGGCAGAGAACTGTTGCACAGGCTTTGTTACCAACTCTTCGTAAGGAGTTGGAGCATCTTGCCGTCACCGAGTTAATACGGCGGACGCGAGAAAGTGAAGTCCGAGCCACGTGTGGTAAGTGTGGGCACGACGGTCTGAGTGTATAATTCACGTTGCACACATTCACAGATACGTGCATGACTTCGATCTTTTCGTGTAGCTGGATGTGCCGATTATGCGGTCGCGAAGCGTGTGCGGAATGCTTTGAGCAAGTCAAGGAGTTGACCGAAGATCGACCAGGCGCCACACAGGCAGAGATCGCTGCCCTTCAAGCACGACGAGAAAAGCATGCACATACGAACCCCTTTTTCTTGTCCTGCACAAGAAGGAATGAGCACGTTTTCAAGGACTTTTCCCCTATGACTCGATTCTGTCAGCCAGAGCTCGTGGAGGCGATAAAGGAGATGGAGGAGTTGCTTGAACGGCCAGATGTTGATGCACTACCTAATGTGGGAGCTATTGACCCAACCCTGCAGAACGACACGGACGAAACCACAAAGAAAACTGACACTGAACAGTCCACCGATGCATCCGGCGATGCAGTACATGGTACACCAAGTTTGCCTCCGCTAGCCACTGTCAATGGTGATATCCAGGGAGCAGAGGGGACCACGCAATCAGCACTGACGCTGGCCAATCCGGTGCCCTCAGGATACAGACTCACAACACGGCCCTGGTGGCTTTGCTGAGATACCGTCCCATCCAATTGTTACCATCCCAGATTCTGAACTGACTGAAGAGGTCTTTCGATCGCTTTGGACGAAAGGGGAACCGCTTGTGGTTACTGGGGTCCTTCCTAAGTTCCAGATTCAGTGGACGCCTGAGTACTTCGTGCAGAAGTACAGCTCACAGAGTTGCCTGATCCTCGAGTGTCAAACCGATGTCAATAAAAGGGTTACTGTGGGCGAATTTTTCTCACAGTTCGGGAAGTACGAGGGCAGATCAGAATGTTGGAAGTTGAAGGCAAGTTGTTTACCTTGATGCAGGTGAATTTGTGATATTGAATGGGAGCTAGGACTGGCCTCCGTCGACTGATTTCAAGTCGGCATTCCCCGAACTTTACGAGGATTTCAGCAGAGCTGTCCCAGTACCTACTTACTCCAGACGTGATGGAGCGCTAAATATAGCCTCACATTTCCCAAGTAACACGGTAGCTCCAGACCTTGGTACGTGAACTGCGAATTAGGAACCATTGGGATTGACATGCCGTCAGGACCCAAGATGTACAACGCGATGGCGTCGTCCGAGTCCGCTGGGAGCAAAGGCTCGACGCGCTTACACATGGATATGGCAGACGCTTTGAACGTCATGACATACGCTGCATCAACCCCAGACGGAAAACCAGGCTGTGCGGCGTGGGACTTATTCCGTGCCAGTGACTCCGAGAAACTACGCCATTTTTTACGGCGGAAATTCAAGACCAACAACTATCAGCATGATCCGATACACTCGCAGCAGTGTTATGTGGATAGTCAATCGAGGAAGGAGTTGTTTGATACGTATGGAGTAAAAAGTTACAGAGTGTATCAAAGACCAGGGGAGGCGGTGTTTATACCCGCCGGGTGCGCCCACCAGGTGAGTATGTGCCATATCGTGTTTATCAGACGTTCACCTAGGGGCCCCCTGCAAGGTCTGCAATCTGGCTGACTGTGTAAAAGTTGCAATCGACTTCGTCAGCCCGGAGAATATTGCTCGATGTGAACAGCTCACTCAAGAGTTCCGAGAACAGAACCAGTCGATGGCCTGGAAGGAGGATGTTCTACAGCTGCGTACCATGATGTGGTTTGCATGGCTGTCGTGTTGCCGACAGGAGAAGGAGATGAATGAAATTTAAGCAAGTTCGTTCATCCGTTGTCTCGCGTCGCGGAAGGGGAGATTGTTTTTTGGATTGTATGATAAGTAGCAATTTGCTTGCAAGGTTGGAGGGTCCGCCGGTTAAGCCGCGCGGAAAAACAAGATTCGCAAACTAATGCCATCCGCTTTCTTGTGTACATGCATTCACCACTTTTCACTTTCAAACCTGTAGTACATCTTACCTATAGTCACGATGGACTCCGTCGTGTTGGAGATTACAAATATGCTTTAGATGCACATGGTAATGTGATGTCATACTCTCAACCGAGTCTCGACGCCGCGCCGACGGACAGCCAGTTGGCATATATAACTCACGTCAAAACCCACTAGTACATATTTCTAACGCCTCAAAATGTCCTCGACAGAGTCCACGAGTGGTACCAGCGTGGCATCCTGGATCCAGTCAAACCTGACTACCTTGTTCCAGTCTACCCGTGTCCGCTGAGAACGTGAAAGCAGAACTCTCCTTCGATCAGATTTTTTCTCCTGATTGTGAGTTCAGGAGAAACCACGAACCCCAGGATTTCTCGTCATTCGAGGGAGAATTTGCGTCTCAGGCAGCCTTCAGTCAGGGGGCTGATGTGAAATGGGAGCAGATCGCCTCGACGAACGACGGCAGGCCGGGTGACGTGAGTATCTGAGTATTTGGGTCCATACTAGGGCGAATCAGGATAATGATTATCTAATACTCGTTGGGTGCATCTACAGCCTTGTATCGTTACTGGTGCTTTCACTGTCACCCGTGTCATGTCGTTCCGCATACGCGCTTCTCTGGCACAGAGAGTGGTTTACGTGCACTTTAGTGCAAAGTAAGTGCTTCCCTCTTTCCCTGCACCCGAGGCAGGGTTCCATCGACGCGACCCGAACATATTCTAACCGCCTTTTTTCTGTCGCAGAGTCGAACGTCAGAGGGGCGATCCAGACAATGACAGACGTATCACTAGTTTCTATTACACGGTAGTGGATAAGACGCCCCCTATCCACTTTGCGACACCTCATGTCGCGAAGGTGGAGAAGCAAGATTAGATTACATGTGAGTGTACTGAGTATCAGGACGGGTACTACAGAAGTCTCCTACGGGAGTACTGTGTATTTGATAACCATGCTGTATTATCAAGTCATCGCTTCATGAACGGTACACCGGCATGCTCGCCTTCGATACAACATGGATAAATCAATCTGTTATCGAGGGCCACGTATACTTGAACCTTGTCTTTGCAAGATTCGGGTGCGCAGCCTTCCGAAGACGATGGAGTCAATCTTACAATTTCCTGCGGCAAAACATTTCGGACCCTTCGGGTTTCCACTAAAGAGGGACCTCGGGTTTCCTTATACAGGGGCGATAGGATCTAGACGTCACTCCTTGTGGCCCACGGTTAAACCGTGGAGACCAGACAATGGAGCTACCAGTGGGGCGTCACTGATAAGAGTAATGTAGGTCAGGCAAGGGTTTATATTGATGAAATATCAGCGTATCTGCAGGGTCTGTTGGTCGACGGAGGCCGTGAATGAAGGTAGGATTGGCGAATTGCCGAGTGGTACTTCATACCATTAATTGTAACCACCACAGAGTGCCAAATGGGTGCTAACTCCTTCTACTAGTGCCAGAGAGAAGCGAGTGTTTTGAGAACCTCGAGGGCAAACTGCCTGAACCCACCATACTCGGTAGTTTGAAAAAGAGTTCACAATCTGATGGACCAGATGGCTGTGCACTGGTCTTATGATATTAGCAGTGAGAGGCACAGTAGGTAGTGTCAATGCAACGTTCACAGTCGATGTTGTGAATCTGGAGGAGAGTTACCGGAATTCTTGCTGGCGAGGCTTTATACCCGACGCCAGTACGTGCCAGCATAGTATTCCCGGTAAAAAGATATGCTAGATGAAGGGCAATCAATGACCAGCCAGGGATGCGAAAACAGCTGTTGCTTTGACTACGGACGTACCACTTGGAGACCTCTCCGTAAATAGTAAAAATTCCTCCAAAGAATTAGAGAAATATCCGCCAGTTCATAACGCAAACGTCCTTCGGCAGTGAACAAAGAGATCATTGCGACATTGCTAGACGCGACAGCGTGCACTTGACACGATCCTCACGGAAGTGCCTGAAGATATTCCTTTAGCTTGCTCGATTGGTCAGATTCGACTTTTAAATTTTGCGTGTGCCGATTTCTTGACAGGCTGTCTGTTATCACATACAGCGGTCGATCAGGTGAGAACGAAATTTCAGGCAACAAAGTAACCGCATCAATGATCTTTGGAAGGGAGAGGCTGCTCGGACATTAGACTCCGGCTCGTTGGCGGGGTCTGTCATACCGATAGTGGTGCATATGGGCTTCCTCGGATGGAATGTTGGACACTGGATAATAGCAAGTCTCGCATCACTGCCGACCTGAATCACATAAAACGTTGCCCGTTACAAGCTACTGCTTGCATGATCCCAGAACCTTAGTCACCCAGCTTCTTTCGTTATGCCCAGTAACTGTGCGGATGGGTATAGCCTCACCTCGATCCGTTGAGACGGACATGTCAGAAGAACAGAGATACCCACCTCTGTTTGAATTGTATTAGGATGGTAGAATTGCCACTTGCCAAAGCACTGAATAGAGTACCTCCGTTGAGCCAAACTGTTGGCTTCAACAATACCCGTTGCTTATTTGTGTCCTTCTGATACACTATCGTAGGAGCGACGGAGAGTAGTAACAGATCTCACTGGTGGCCAAATGAGTTGATCAGTACTGGCGGAGCCCACGTTGGTGTTGCCTTTTTCATCTGATGACCACATCGACGCCGTTGCCATAAACCACAAAATTTCATCGAATTAGACACAACCCAGAAAAGATGAGCCAGGGGTTCGACCCAAGGAAACATGTGGCCGTGAATCCAGAGCGGGTCTCGTACACATCGAGCACGGATTATCCCGGCCACTTTGCAGACGAAGACCACTCCTGGAATCTTGCAGAATTCAAAAAGGTCCGTCGCTTTACCAACCAGCCGTTGCAAGTTCAAATCTTGATGTAAGACAAGGATAGAGACTCGCCGTAAGGGTGGAACGGCTATCGAATCGGTCAATAGAATTTGATTTGGTTGGTGTCGATGCATCTATTGCAAACGCGTTCCGGCGGATACTACTAGCTGAAGTGCGTATTCTTCCGTAACTTGGGCGAATGGGGCAAGCTGAGTCGAGTCGAGTAGGTTCCAACGGTTTGTATAGAGCGGGTGTATGTACATAATAACACTTCCATCATCGTGGACGAAGTCTTCGCGCACCGACTAGGTTTGGTTCCTCTCTATGTTGACCCAGCATTCATGGAATGTGTGTACCCCATCAGCTTCCTGTTCTCCAGTTTTTAACCCGTCCTTTGACAGATCTGGATGGCCAACCGACCGACCATAACACCATCGTGTTCAAACTTTGTGCCAAATGCGAGCGCCGACGCAACGCTCCGAGGGATGCGAAAGACCCCGCACAACTCTACATCAACCACGAAGTACTTTCTTCGCACCTGGAGTGGGTTCCACAAGGCGAGCAGTTTGAAATTATGAAAGCCAATCCACCGGTACCAAGCAATCCCAATATCGTGCTTGCAAAACTGCGTCCAGGGCAGGAAGTTGACATGGAACTGCATGCTGTTAAGGGTCTCGGGAAGGATCATGCCAAATTTTCGCCTGTTGGTGCGTTGACTCTGAGATACTCCACGACGTCTCTCTTGAGAGGTGTATACTCGCTAATACTTTGATGGTGAAAACGCAGCGACGGCGTCGTATCGTCTCTTGCCGAAAATAATCCTCAAGAAAAAAATTCCTCCGCACCTGGCGGAAAAATTCCAAAGCTGTTTTACCCAAGGAGTAATCAAAGTAGACCCACGCACTAAGCAAGTCAGCGTAGACGAAAGCCAAGCGAGGCGAGAAACCATGAGCAGAGAGGTGTATAGACATCCCGAATTCGAGGGGTGCGTGCAGCTCGCACGGGTTAGGGATCACTTTCTTTGTGAGTCTTTACAACTGGGCACGAGAGTGCTTTCTCATGTCCTTCGTTCTGATGGGTATTTACACTGTAGTTAATATCGAGTCCGAGGGGTTCTATCCCCCTGAGCGACTCCTCCCAGAGGCGATCAAAGTAATGCGGTCGAAAATTAGGACGATTCGCGAAGCTGCAAAAAGTCTTCTCCATGATATTAGCGTCGTTGAAGATGTAGACATGGCTGAGGAATAGTTATTCGATATGAGAGTGTCTTATTTCATGTTGTATTGTCACTGGCTGGTTTCGGTAAATTGTTACCTTGCTTGGCAAGGTTTCTACCGACGCCAGAAAACATTTCCTTTTTAAGCCAGCAGTTTGACATACACAATTTAGGTCATTTATGTGCCATCCACAAAGCCATGGTCCTAGCATCCAAGTCAGCCAGACGATCATCTTCAGCCAGAAGTTCCAGAGTGTGAGTTCTTAAAAAAACAGTCTCATCAAAATCTCTCCACAGTCGGATCGTTTCACGGCCTGAGCTCCTGGACAACGCGACGTACAGTTTGAACAAATTCAAACCACCTGTGGAACATGATTCCACGGTACAATTTACGTTGATGAACAGTGAGGGTGCCCGTTTTCAGTCCGCTTGTACATATGACTTCGTCTGAATGGTAAACCACTACCAAGCAACTGTTGGCACCGCCAGCAGCGGCACTTCCCGAGCGACAAGTGCTCTTCTTACAGGTATGGTACGTGAAACATACATGTGCACAAACCCAGGGTATACATGCAATGTCGTTACTGAGGTGGTTCGTTCTCTAGACACTTACAAACTCATGACTATACACAGAGTTTGGAGTTCGACTGTGTCAGGACCATCGAGGCAACAGATTAATGTTGGTAGAATTGACGATGGCCAAGGTTCATGCGAGGGGTTCTTGTGGAGTATCGTCCGCTAGACCAGAAGACATTTGATATCTCTCCTGCCCGAGTGCACATCACTGATCACCATAATCGACATCCGAATCTCCTCGTCAATCAGATTCCTCGTCTCCAGAGCTGATGTAGTGATCTGTGATGGCAATAGACTCATCTTCCGATACATTCTGAAAGTCATCCACCGACCCGCGCCAAGGGATATCCAGCCCCGAGTGCATGTTGACAACACAAGGTGGAACATGGGGGAGATCCTGCATCGCAAGGATTGCAAGTTAGCAAGGTCAGAGCCTGGATTTACCGAAGGTGAAGGTGCGTACCAAATGAAGTGTGTGATTCAATAGAGTCACCTTCCCTCGCTCCACGAAAGGGAACCGGTCGATCTCGAAGGTACAACTCTCGCGTAAAGAGTTATAAAGCATGGAAAGCAGACCTTTCCCTCTCTTTTTCCAGCTGTGCCGACGCTTGAGACGTGCGAACCGCACGTGCGCCAGTTTCGCCGTTGGCTTTCGCACCCGAAGCCATTCTCGAAATTCGGTGACCGCCTTTTCCAAGAATTTTACATGTAGCGAGCGAAAAGTTACACATTCAAGGTCACCCCAGAGGTCAGTGTTTTCCTGCAGACCATAGAAAAATTTGGACGCCAATAGCCCCACTTCAAGGTGCCGTACATTGGGGAATGCTCGACACACCTCCGCAACGGAGCACGTAATCGAGGTATGGAGACAAAGATGGTGAACCTTACTGAACACCAAAGGAATATCACTGAAGGGTGATTCTACGTCACTAAGACTGGCCTCAAAGTGAGAAAGTCCTGGGGCTACGATTGCCCGCAATAGCGTTTCTGGATAGTCGAGGTCCATTGTAAGAGATCTCAGCAATGGCAAGTGAATGGATTGCGGCTCGAGTTCCCAGTGATATATCTCTCCGTTAAGTGCAAGGGTTGTCAGCCTCTCGAGGGAAGGGAGGAGCGTGACTGCAGGTCGACAACATTTGAGAACTAAGCGTTCGAGGATAGGGGCGTTATCTGCTGCGGGAAATTCGAAAGTAACCTCGTCATAGCCGTGGATATTTATGCTTTTGAGGCAAGGAAAAGGCAGCCTGCATGAGATCACGAAGAAACTGATTGAGCGCCGCACCAGCATGAATGGTAAGGCTGCGCCAACGGCGTGTGTAGGGAAGGACGGGATTAAGGAATGTGTCATCACCGGCCTCGTCCCACCACTCCAGAACTGCAATGTCCAGCGGATATTCGCAACTCCTTGCCACATGCATCTCTGCCAATGAGGAGGGCTAGGTGGGACACACACAGACAGTAGTCCATAAAGATGGGCTGTTCAGAATGATGTTCCTCCACCGACGAGATACGCCTGCGAATAGTTGTTTCTGGATACAGTGATGACGCCACTGGCCTGTAACAAGGCATGAAGAGAGCTAAGTGGAGAATTCGAACGAGAACTTCTACAGGTAGGCGATCGATGGCAGCTACTGGCCGCAGTTTGCAAATATCGTGGATTAGCTTGCGTTTTGTTTCTGCCGCAGCACGGACGTAAAACAATTCTTGCCAGAGTTCACATTCTCTCTTGTCTAGCCAGTCAAGTTCGGCTCGCAATTGAGCGAGTTCCCTGTCCATAGCGTACTGTCCACAGTATGTTGATATTTGGAAGGCCCATGAAGGGGTGAAATCAAAAGAAATCATCTCACTTTTACAAAACCGACGTGCACTTGGCGAGCTATGATTGGGGAAGCCTTCCGAAGGGAGCGATTGTCTTATCTCGAGTCGTTGGTCTGTCTCGAGGAAACTAATTTATCAGTAAGCAGATGCCTTCAAATTTGTGGGTAAATTTGAAGTTACCTTGCTTGCAAGGCATAATCCCCGTGAGAACCAGTGTCCATCTGAAAGTCCTTCCTTTTCGGGCGTGCATAGCTTTGTATACACCAATGCCACTCATGACAGCGACAGCAGCGGTGTCAGTAAATAGGGCAAGGAGATCCACGTCACAGATGCGCATTGGTGGCAGGCAAGAACTAGGAGGAAGGGATGTGGTAGACAGTTGGCATAAACAACTCCACGAGTAGTAGCCCCTGGGGAAATCATGCAGGCCTCCGGTGCAACCACCAATGCCATGTTCTGCTCGTGCAAGAGGGCCAGGCATTCATCCTCTGCAAGTAAATCAATGGAGTGACGACCTAGAAACATTTTTTTCGGCAGCAAAAACCTGTAGCAGTACCATGGAGGAATCCGGAGCGCAGAATACCAACTACTGTAATAGCTTTTGCACTTAGATGGCTCTTTCAAGCAAGGTTTCAGCGCCAGCGGCACTTCCCGAGCTTGATTACGGGCCCTGTAAGGACGTGTATCCCCTAGTGGAATTCCCAGCCGAGGCTGCTTCAGTGCTGGACTGGCCGGGTATTTGACGAGAACAGTGACCACTGCGTATGTTTGCCACTGAAGAGGCTCTTTCATGCTGATCTAGATTGCAGGTCACTGGCGCTGACATCAACAGTTAGATTATACCTGAATCTTCTTCCTTCACCACTTGCCAAGTTCTAAGATATCATTGGCACTCCAAAATGCCGCGCATCCGCAAAAGTACGCCTCTCTAACTTCCATGCTATTTTTTCCACGTTACTGACATGCGCGAACTACCCGCCGTCAACCACCCACAGAGACCTCGAAGCGCACTACTACACACCAGCGGGAGAAAATCAAGCACAAGGTTACTGCGCACCGAAAAAAGGTGAAGAAGCAGGCGAAGAAGGACAAAGTTGCAGGGAAGGGTGAGTTTCCCTTTTCCTTTTCTTTTTCATGCCCTGCCTTTCATACCGTGATACTGACTCAAATGTGCCCCATCGCCAGTACAAAAGAAATCGAAGAAGGATCCCGGTATTCCAAATGCGTTCCCCTACAAGGACGAAATTCTAGCAGAGATCGAACAGAAACGTCGTGAAGTACGCGTCCTTCTGTCTTATTTCCTACCTGAACAGACGACATCTCATCCACATACTTTCCCTTGAACATCTCGATAGGCAGCAACAGAAAAGCAACGCCGGAAGACCGAGAAACGAGCCACCAAGGCCGCAGCAAAAAATGCTGGTGAGACGCAATCCCAGGTGTCAGGACAAGCCGGAGAAGAAGAAACCATCGAGAAAGAAGAGAATGATGGACGCGGATTTGATGGGGTAACATCTATCAAAAAGCAGCCCATACCCGCTCCCCTCCTCCCAAAAAACAAAATCGCTACCAAGAGCGAAGCGAAAGCGGTCGATGCATCTGTTTGTCCTGGTCCGTCGACGTTGAGGGAAGTACTGGACAAGGCAGATATTTTAATGTGTGTTGTCGATGCGCGGGATCCAGAGGCTGGGATCAGTGAGGCCTTGTTGGCAGTCGCAAAAGAAAAAGGGAAGGCTGTGGTTATTCTAGTGAACAAAGCTGGTATGTATTGGTGGTTTATGTTTGCCTTCTATATAATTGGTTCATTCTCAACCATCTTCAGACACTGTACCGCGGGAATCACTCGTGGAATGGTTATCGTATCTACGGAAGACATACACAGCGATACCATTTCGGGTGTCGTCTGCATTCGTGCTAGCGGCGTCGTCTTATGATCATCCTGCGAACAAGGCAAAAGCAGTGCGACCTTCGGATGATGCGATAGGAACAAAATTGGTATGGGCATGCCTCGGAAGGTTCGCGAAAGAGAAGAAGCGTAATGAGTTGGTGGTTGCTTTTACGGGTATCACGAACGTGAGTTTACCGCGAAGGTCGTTACTGGCGGCTGTGCTCATGGCGGGTTCACGAAGTCTGGCAAATCAGCCATAATAAATTCCCTCTTGGGCGCAAGTGTGTTACCAGTATATGATCCTCTTTCGTCGCAGGCGGCGAAACTACCGTATACAACGACGGTTGCACAAGAGGTCGTCACGTCGATACCTGGCAACGCAGGTTCGAAAGTGCGGTTTATTGATACGCCAGGATTGGAATTTAACAGGGAGGAGTTTTCGGATAGTAGTGAACGACAGGCGTCCCGAGCAAGGGACATCTTGCTGCGGTGCAGGGGTCGGATTGAGCGGTTGAAAGATCCGATGTTTGCAGGTGAGTCATTAACTTGCGGCTCTTCCGCACCTGGGTTTGACCAGTGTTTATGTATCGTTGCCTAGTGACACATATCCTCTCGCGGGCAGAGATGCAGGATCTCATGCTAGCTTACAACTTGCCTGCATTCCCGAAAGGAGACACGACCGCATTCTTGGCTGGTATTGCGCGTGTGAATGGCCTTGTGAAACCGGCAAGTACATTATTCCATTGTCCCGAAGTCTTCGGGGTCTGCGGTGACGCAAACTGATGAAGCATCTCTTGTATATAGAGAGGAGTACTTGACCACGCGGGAGCTGCACGGATTGTGCTGCGGGATTGGAATTCCGGAAATTTGGTCAGATACACGACGCCACCTATTGCGAGTGGTGGTGAAGCGCCGCCATCTGCAATGGATGGAGATGAAGATGTATTGGAGGGGCTGAGGACGCGTAAGGAACTTAGGAAGGAGGTGAAACTGGTGAGGTTAGCGTCGGGGAAGGTGGACAGTCGGGGCGTATTACTAGATGAGGCATGGGGTATAGAAGATGAAGGAAGCGAGGATGGTGGTGATAGCAACGCGGACGGAGATGACGACGTGGATGAAGAGTCGGTGTCTGGCGAGTCCGACGTCGAGGACGAAGAAGAGGCACCTGAGTTACTTCCCCCACCGCCGTCCCCACCAGCCGCAAAGCGAAAGCGGACTGTGTCATTTGCCGGGTTGGCTGGTAAACGACGTCGGGGATGAGGGCTTCCCACAATGGCAGTGACGTCATTAATATGTACAAACCGCTTGACAGTAAAAACGTCGTCGTCCATGTGCTCGCCGTGTGTCCGTCTCAGTCGATGCCAGTAAAACAAACATTCATTCAGAAGGTCTTGCGTAGACCGTCGAGACGGTATGCAGCGACGACGACGGCCTCGGCCACCGCGTCTCTGCCTGAGGCTGAGCGACCTCGGACAGACGATTACCACTCGACGAAGCAAGAACTCGTCCGAATAGCGCAAGGCCTTCAGATCGAGGCTACCCAGCACCACTGCCCCAAACAGGTTTATCAGGCTAGCTCATGTCCTTGTCACTAAATGTGCTTATCTTGCTTCAAAGGATCATGCGGGGTCTTCGTCTTTAGACGAGCCAGCCCGGCACTCGTCACCCACGACTGTAAACCGTGCTGGCCTCAATAGCACCTCTTGGCACGCAGAGGGTAGCCCGCCGGAAGACTCGAGCGAGGTATTCTACACGCCCACAGCGTCTCCCGTCACCTCCTCCCCTCCGCAGCACCGTGACCCTCAACCGCCACAGCACCCATATCCAACGGAGACCCCCCCTCTCACACCTTCCAACTCCCCTTCATCCTCAACGGCATCCCTGGGTTCCACCCTCCACGATCCGCCTGAACCCATTCAGTACATATCTTACCCGAACGATCTATCTTCATCTAGCGTGAGGATGGTTGCTATCGGTTCCCCCTCCCCCTTGCGACGAAAATTACCTCCCCAGCGAAAACTCACTTATACAGACGAAGACTGGGCAAAAGACGTCCGCTGGCTTGTCGCTCCGCAAGTCACCAGCTCGTCGAGAAAACAGAAGAGTAAAATGAACCAACAGTCAGGTTCACGTTTCATAACTACAGATTGCAGTTCGAGATTGGCAACGCGTACGTCTTCTGCCAGGTACTCAACGCCTTTGGAACACCCACTTTTACGCGCGGGTTCGTCCAAAGGATTGGGTCACTTCAAGACCAAGCCCCCCACGGCGCGTGCTGCGGTTGGTATGACCGCGTTAGTCGAGGTAGAAGAGCCTTTAGATGAATACAGCGTGTCGAAAGCAGTCTCACCGCCTTACCTCACGAGCACTCGTAAACGCTCACAGTCGCTATCACATTCTCTAACTCCCGTTCAGGAACGACCGCCCCCTTTACCCCTTCCACAGTCGCCTAAACCAAGGGCAACAAGACTGACTAGACAGCGTTCCTCTTCTTTACCTTCACTTGGCGTTTTTCCTGATGCCACCGCTACCGAACGCAACTCGTCTCCGTTGTCCGGATACTCTACACCGTTATATGCACAGCGTCGCGCAGCAAGCGCCATTTCGTCGCGTCCCATGAGTCCACTGTCGCATTCATCCATTTCAACGACTAAATCGCCCTACACTTCTGCTCCTTCAAATGCTTTGGACGCCCTCGCAGCACATGTCTCCGTGTCAGATGTGCCCAGCGCACTTCCCTCCAGTGGCACGCGCGGTTTTACAAGCCTCGTTCTGCCTCGCGCGGCCCCATCTACGGCGCTCGAGACAAACTACAGTTCCAAGCCACCTACCAGGGGAAGACGCTCCAGTACGGTTTTGAGCGAGGCGATCGGTATCGGACTTGGTCTGGGCGACGGCGTGGATTTGACACGTGCGGGACTTGCACAGACGACGATGGCGAGTGTCGAAGTCGTGCGTGGAATTGCTGGCGAGTCATCCCGTGCGAACAGAAAGGGAGGTAAGACGTGGGGCGGTGTACTTGGCGTCGGGTGGTTCGCTGGCAAGGATCGGGTAGAAAGAAACGGCAAAGCTATACAAGAAGAGAGCGAGAGTTCACTCGGATTCACGTCGCATCGCGCCCCGCCAGGTTATGTTGGTGGAAACGCAGTATTGGTGCAGGTGTGGGCGGTCGGATTGGATGGAACAGATGCCAGACTAGTGGGTGTCCCTTCTCCATGCATCTCTGTGCGCGGACCGCCTGGCATGCCATATGGAACCAAGATGGCGAAGGCCTCTGAAAAAGAAAGGCTTCGTACTCCCCCGGTTGGGTACATTCCTGGTCGGTCGTTCGTCGGTCGAGTGCTTGAAGTAGGGTGGGAGGTACGCGAAGACACTGTGAAGCGCGGTGATTGGGTAGTTGGTCTCACAAGTGTGCAGAAGGTAACGGCGTTTCATTGTATCTAAGGCCGCAGATTTCTAAAGGCGCATTTATCTCACATAAAGTGCGGCGCCTTAGCCGAGTTTGTGCTCGTCGATCGTCATCGCATACATCGTGTTCCACAGCCACATATTCTAAGGAGGACCCCATATTCCACAGATAACCCTGCGCCACCGTCTGCGAACGGACATGCAACTGTTAACGAAGATGCAGGGACTGGCTGTGGTGCTTCGCTCCGATCAGATGCAGATATCCTTACAGTGGAGGAATTGGCCCTTCTTCCCCTGAGCGGCGTTCCAGCGTACCGTGCTGTTCGCACTTTTCCCCAGGTCTTCGGGTCAATAGGAGTCACACACCGCCAGACCCTAGCTCAAAGCACTCTGCGACCCCTTATTTCCCCTGTGAGTGGTGACGACTTTTTCCCAGCCGGTCAGAGTGACCTGCCAGCAACTCGTCAAGTGAGGGATTCCCGACCGCGAGCTCTTGTGCTGCGGGGCCATGATGGACCGGGGGCACTTGCTGTGCAGATATTGGTGCGCGAAGGATGGTGTGTTTGGGCCCACGTGCCTGTCCCATTTGCATTGCCGGGTTCTTTATTAGAAGTTACGGGTGAACTGAGGGGCGAAGAGGAAGAGAAAGAGCTTGAGAGGCGGCGGGCTGTCCTTCGACGAATAGAAAAGCGTCTGCGTGGCTGGGGAGCGGACGAGGTACTTTTTGTGTCGGTAACCTCTTTCGGCCCTTTCTCTTCTGCGGCCTCTGAAGCGCTCGGTGGTGGGACGTCTATGTCTTCGTCGACGCATTCTGTTCATGCCATTCCCCGTTCATCATCATCCTCGTCACAAAGTCTATCTCCTTCTCCATTCTCGTCGTCTTCGGGGTCCGGTCTCTCACCGCCCTCGTCCTCCTCACCTGCGTCATCAGGACACCGCCGGAAAAGTTCCACATCATCTATGCCTTTCCCCCTACCGTTCCTCCAACCATATTCATATACACCTCTTCCTTTGCCGTACTACACCACCGAGCAGGGCTCAGTTGCCGCACTTCTTGCCTACCTCACGCGCTGCTGCGTGCGGGTAGATGCAGTACTCGACACCGTTGGCGGGCGCGAAGTGTGGGAAGTAGGACGGGCCCTTTTGGCGCTACCCGTGCAAGAGTGGGAGGTGACGGGTAACCATGGGTCGGAGCAGGCGAGGGGCGAAGGGCACGCGCAATTTACGACACTCTTGGGTGATGCACCGGACAAAGTCGTTGCGAGCGCAGGAGACAATTTCAAGGCAGGAGTCAGGGCCCTTGGGATCGGCGGGCAGAAGGATTACCGCCAGGCAAAGACCTTAGACTCGCATGATCCTTTCGACGTCTTGAATTGTGGAGGAAGGTGCGCTTACGACAGTTTCTCCCTCGCCGAGGCGAAGGGCAAGGCTCGGAATACGATTAAGAAAAAGGTCAAACCGAGAGCCGTGAATTATTCCTGGGTCAGCCTTGCGTCGGACATCGACTGGGAGGGCGATGATGTATGCGATTCGCTTCGTGAGGTACTCAACTTAGCGGTAAATTATGATGTCAGGCCAGCCACTGGCCAACTGGATTTCCCTTCGTCCCTGTACGGCACGAGCGCAGGTGACAAGGGAAAGAAGAAGGTGGTGTTTCCCGGTCGTGACAATATCGACAAGGAGGCAAAGGTCATTCCCTTCGAGAACACTCCGGAGTTGTTCGTACGCGGTGGAAAGCTTGAGTACGGCGGGACAGTAGTTTCCAGAGTCGCTGGTTAGTGAATGGCGTCTCGCGTTCGTGGCCACTACTTTTGTGCGTGGACCAGAGCGAGAGACATGCTCCCTACATATTTGGAAACGGGACCGGTCAGCTTGTTCTATATTTCTGTAAAATTATTGTATTTGTTTTGCAGCTGGGCTTGGCAACTTCGGTGAGTGGACTCCTCCACTGTCTACTACTGGCTTGCCGGAGCTAATTGACCGGAGGATAGTCGTTTCTCATTCGTTATCTGCAACTACGTCCACCGATTTATTACGGTTCTCACTGTTATCAAATATGTCATTACCTACTCCACTTATGCACCTCGCGAACGGTCCTCAGATATTTTTTTTCCTAAATTGACATTTCTTCTATATTGCGTCGTTATCGAGGACGTTCTTGGGACACGTTTCGCTTTTGGAATGCACGATGTATAATATACCATCGGACCAGGTAATTACGCTTATTGTAATCCATTGTCCCGCCAATAGTATGAACATGCCCAATGGTCATTTGTCAAACAAAAGATGAGTAGGCTATATTCGCCAAGGTTATATACAAAACGAAGGATCCATCGAAGCGGGAGTTGGTATAGTATTAGGTGTTCGGGGGTCCAGTGAGTTTGCCATCCTCGATCTCGTTGATCCGATAACACTACACAGCTTGCCAAGTTAAACGCCGAGCAACGTGTCCACGACTGCCAACAGCCGCCCTCGCTGCCGAATATCGAACAGAGCCTAATGGCCATTGGCAGACCAGCGTGATCCGCCGACATAAAATACAGAAAACAAGGCGTACCATCTAGCGCTTCAGTCGCCAAGCTGTCAACACGATGAACGGAGTTTGGGCGAGGGCATCCATGGCGCTCAGTGAGCTCATATATCTTTCCCTTATCGTGTAGACTTGGGGGCACGTTCTCGATCTTGCTAGTTCAACTGTATATTGACATTAAAATCCACGTGTTGCTCCTCGACGTCTTCCTGACGGGCGTCACGCCACCTTCTGCTTCATTTCATGACCAAGGAGCTCGCCGCCCTTGTTATATGGATGTTCGCCAGCCTTCACGCTTGCATTACCGACAACTCGTCAGCTTGCCAGGGAGTCTTCAACACTTGGTAGAGTAACACAAAATAACAGCGACACGAAATTGGAGGGAATACAAGCAACAGTCGATCACGAAAAAATACTTGAGACTTGATTTTTGTGTATATCGAACGAGGCGCTGGCATCTTCAAGAAAAAGAACGGAAGAAATTTGCTCCAACACGGCCGTCATGAACCTTTTTTTAAAAAAATCCTTGCGCTTGCACCTCTTGCCCTTGTCACAATGACCGATGCTGGTACACTTGGCAAGTGAGGTCAATGTGATCCTATTCTTCACCAACGGCCACCATTCTCTTGGTTGGAAGAGCTGGAAGCTCCATTGCCCGAAGGGCCGTCGTAGTCTTTGCGAGGGCTGCTGCCCCTCGGAGGGCTCTTGGAGTAGCTTCTACGTTTCCTATAATCAGGTGAGTAACGTCCACTACGGGGTGGGGGGCTGCGACGGTCACGCCAGTCACGATTGTCGCGACCGTAAGGATCCCTTTCCCTGTCGCGGTCATAGCGACGGTAATCACGGTCACGGTACGATTCGCGGTAAGAGTCACGGTAGGAGTCACGACCAGAATAGGAGTCCCTGTATGAACGGCGGTGGCCCATGTATTCACCCGGAGTTGGCGCATGAGGACGATCGGTAATCGAGTAGTCCACGCGGATACGGCGGCCATTCAACTCCTGTTATGATCAATGAGTATTACGAACGTCACATATTAGGACTAGACTGACAACTCCATTAAGCTCCTGAATGCAACGTGCTGCTTCTTCCACGCTGCTCATCTTGATGAAACCAAACCCGCGGGAACGGTCAGACTGCTGGATGTGGTTAAGGGTTGAATTGACAAAAGCGCTCGTAGTTATACCCTCACCCTTTGGTCGTAAACGATGGTAACCTTTTCGACTCTTCCAAAGCGACTAAACTCGTCATCCAAGTCGCGTTCTTGCGTTCTGATACTGAGGCCAAACACGCCCAGCACCGCGGAGGGTTCAGGCGCCTGCAGAGAATGAGGGGCAATTCTTCGCAAAGGACAAATAATATCATACAATTGGAGCATGAGGTGGACGTCTGGGAGGGGGAGACTTGCGACGGTAGGGGCTCCTGTAGCCGTTGCTGCGTGCCGCAGGGCTACGAGAACGGGAGCGACCGCGTGGTGGGGGGTCACGGTCACGAGAGTCAGATGTCGGAGGCGGGGCATTGTAGGCGTCCGAATAAGGATCAAGAGGAGCAGCAGCAGGATCCTCGTACTGAGACTAAGGGGGTGTAAGTGTTTTTGTTGGCTGGCATGAAACTAACTCACCATGGTTGTTCAAGTTGAAAGAACAAGTTTGTGTCTGTTTGTCCTTTAGCGGGCTTCAAATTCAGACTCCGCCAACTCAAACCTTAATTTGTGATACTATACAGTTTGTACAAGCCTCCGCGCGCGAGACGAGGCAAGCCAACACCGCACGCACCAGACGTCGGCAAGACCAAAAATGGTGAGCTCGTTGTCGTCATCGATGCAGTCCAAGTTTCATTTGATTCGGGCGTCGCGTAGGGTATCGATCTCAAGAATCACCACGTCAAGAAATCTCAACGCACGGCACCCAAGAGTGAGGATCCCTACCTCCTCCTTCTCGTCAAGGTATGTCACCCGTATACTTGCTTGAAAATGTATATCTTACCTTTTTCCTAGCTCTACCGCTTCTTGGCGCGCCGTACCGACTTCAATTTCAATAAGGTTAACATGGCGTTCTGTTTGCACGGTTGACAGGCTTGACTCCTTTAAACAGGTGATCCTCCACCGACTTTTCCTGTCCAAGATCAACAGACCCCCGATTTCGCTCTCGAGAATCGTCAGGGAGACGAGTGCTACTCCGGACCTGGACTCCAAAATCATCGTCACAGTATCCACCGTCACCGACGATGTTCGTCTCATTGAAGTACCCAAATTGACTGTTGCTGCTCTGCGCTTCACTCGTGCCGCCAAGGACCGCATCCTCAAGGCTGGTGGTGAAACGCTGACCCTTGACCAGCTTGCACTACGTGCGCCAACGGGTTCCAACACAGTCCTCTTGAGGGGAAAGAAGAACACGCGTGAGGCTGTCAAACACTTTGGCATGGGGCCTCACAAGCACAAGAAGCCCTATACCATCTCCAAGGGCCGCAAAGTACGCTTTTCTGCCATACGTCCAATCTTTCAAGCGTTTAAATGGTTTTATAGTTCGAGCGTGCCCGTGGTCGCCGAAAGTCGCGCGGTTTCAAGGTATAAGAAGTTCACAACCGACGTGGGGTCGGATTGGGGGAGCACGCCTCGTCGAGTTTCGTCATATGCACTATGGGTATTTCTACAAAACGCTGTCATCCACCATACTTCTTTGCACTTGTACGCCTCGTTTATGCATATGTCCTACTCGAAGATGTTCCCCACGGAAACGAGTGGACAACATACCAAGAACTTGAGTTGCTTTGGGTGAGTTAAGTATGGAGTGGTTTTAGATACTGGGATTGGTTCCACCATAAGCTAGGGTATGCTCGAGAGGACCTCTACCTTGTCCATCCTTAGTTACGGGGGTGACTAGCGTCTGACTCTCTTTCCAGCCTGGAGGCCGGTCAGTAAGATGTCCCCCAATATCAAAAAAGACCTACAGATACACTCTCACTGATATCCATGTCTTGCCACTCGCGCTTCAAAATGGGTGAATCTATTTGCATAGTATCATCCCTCTCTCCCTGCGCGTTCGGGGAATATAGCTCAGGGATGCGCCAAGTCAGAATCTTGGAATCCTCTCCGCCAGTCACAAGGGCGCTGTGCTGTTTTCCGACATCAGATTCCCGGTGTAAAAACGTATGGAAATGCAGACTGACATCCTCGTCCCATAGTATTGAACGCACAATACCGACGTGACCACCCGCCCAAATGGAATGAATTGTCCAGGGAGCTGTGGGCTGTGATAGGTCACTATTCGTGATCAAGGCAGCATCTCCTCTATGAAAGCAATTGGCGCTCATATCAAACGTGCGGAGGCGAAAAGAACCGACTCGTTAGATCCTACGAATACTGCAAGTCCACTTTCCACCTTTTGTGTACAGTGACAATTGATGAGATAGTCGGTGACCCACGTCTGCCCCTGATTATGCAAAGATGGATGGCGGATGTCCGTATCTTGTATGCAGTCAAGCTGGACATACGTGGTCAAACGCATACAAGGAAAAGAGACCACTCATACCTCGTTCGACCAATAGCCGAAGGTCTCCATGTCGCTGGCTGTCCAGAAATGGGGTTTGTTGGAACCGTTTACCCACCCTCCCTGGGAGATGCTGCATCCCCAGTTCCCGACATATGTTACAGCCTCGTCTTCGTCCACTTCATGGGTGTTAGATAATGAAATCAGTCCATCCGACGAGGCAGAAAAGAGGAGGTTAGGTGTCTTCCCAAAGTGTACCGTTGTGACATCGTCGGAGTGAGTGGATCCATGACTACGCAGTGGCGCTGCTGGGTTGCGGGGATCCCTTTCAAAAGGTCGCGAGTTAAACATTATATTGCACGAGAAAACGAACGTTTGCTCACCAATAGAGGATGAAGGCGTCCTCGTTCTGGAGGGCAGTTCCCGCAGCGACCAGAAAACCATCGCTGGACGCATCACAACAGAGAAGTGGACGTCTTCCAGCAGCCATCACTAACGGATTATCACATCTTCCGGTCGTAAAACGATGGTGCTTTTATATAAGAAAGATTCGCAAACATACTCTGGATGCTGACCATTCCCATCCTCTCGTCCCATGTCTTCACGCAGCCATCTCTGCCAGATGATAGTAGCGTACTTTGAGTAGATCTACCAAGTCCTTGGATGGTGCGTAGATACGTTGTCGCCCCTTCATGACCGGGAAGAATCTGTACTGTTCGCAAGCCCGTTTTATCAAGGAGGGTGATCTCGTTCGATGGTGAAGATGCAGATGCTGCATAAAAGTTGCCTAGCGATGTGAGCGAGAGCACGTAGCTTGAATCTGGCAGAGCCGCTCTGCTCAGAGGTTTGTTGGTCAGTTTGACTGACGGCGAGCAGAGAAGTGACATTGAAAAGATCGAGGAGGCTTTCCTAATGCGGATATGTTTTGAGGGTGTATTATGTAATCAACTAGAATCGTTAATAAGGCATATGTATTTCCTTGGAGACCCTTTCTCTGTATTCCCATCTTCCAAGTCCACACGTCGCTGCGGCACCGCTCGCCCGACAAAAATACCTATACACTCGTTTAACACCCCCACACTCGTTTCAAGTACAAATTTGTTTCTTCTTCGTCCGCGCTCGACGAGACGCTCTTTAGCCTGTGCAACACCAATCAATCCCGGAGCAATCAGCCATGCCTTCCCGTGGTATGTGGGATCAGTTTCAGCGCAGGCTGCACGGGTTTGTGATGCGAAATTTGCAGCCCTCCGTACGCACCGTTTGCCCCAGCGCCTTGACTACAATCTGGTCCCGGCGCCAATTGGTGAGTACCGCCCCGCCCGACTACACACAGAGAAACCTCCCTCATAGCTCGCTTGTTAAGATATTTCCCTTACGCAAGTGACGGAAAAGTCCCCTTTGCCGGCTATCATCGTCACGCCCTCTTCTCCATCCGTCGACACGCCTCAATTCTACATTGCTTTCTTGGACTCTCCCAAGCCTTCCCTGCGCGAGCGCATTGTGCGGTGTTCGACTCTCCAGTCCAAGTTGCCGACCAAGGCTAAGATGGCGATCGTCTTGATACTGCTTCTGTTCGTTCTTGTTTGCCACCTGTTCTTCGCCCTCGAAAGCCATCGCCCGCATTTCACCTTTTACAAGTCATCGGACCTGTCTTCGTTCCGATCGGACGGCTCGCCCTGGGGTCTCATGTCTTTCGACTTCCAATCTCTGTGGGACATCTCTTCTGTGCACGAGGGAGCGAGGGATGGCATAGTCAGAGATCTATCCCATGCTATTCATCGCTAATGAGCGGTCATCGTGCCTAGCTACAATACCTGTCCGTACAGCTCTAGATGCGTGGACTGAAACTCGTCTACTTTTCGAACCCGTTATATCGCTAGCGAAATAAGTACTAAGACCAGAATATGTTTCTACTACATGTTACAATCCAGTGAACACTTCGATACCTTTGTACATTCAGCTGTAGTATCGCGGCGGACGTCACTACTTGCCATGGTACAAACCAATGTTCCTTGTCCCTGACAGATCATCAATAATATATGAGGCAAGCTGTGCCTCGGGTCCTCGGCTGCTGATCTGCCCCCCATATTTGATGTCATTTTTTGTCCCGTGTTATGCCCTGGGCTGACAACCTGGTTACTTTCTTTTCAGTGACCACATAGTACATAGGTTGAGACAAGCAGAGAGCACAGACGCAGAGCTCCCAACAGTTGGTTGTCGTGAGAGAGAGGAGTCTGTGATTACCATACTTGGTGTACAGGGTGGATCCGTTGAAGTCCGAAAATTTGCTCTTCTCTTTCCATCTCTGATGGACGCGTTATTTACCCCGCTGGCAGCTGCGCTTGGAGCCTCCGTGGACCAGGTCAAGGCAGGTTACCACCTCTCCCTTCCAACGGCGGCGGACTGAACAAGCCAACTCGACAGCTTATTTCTTGTCTGCTGGTTGCATACCCACTTGGAAGTGTCTTCATTCGAATACCAGCCTCTCAGCCGAGTCTCAGGCATCTCTTTAATGTCCTCGTTTCTGCGTTCTTCCTTATACCAGTCCTTAACCTTCCATGGGGGTTCGCCCAGCTACTGGGGAGCATCCTTGGGACGTACATCATCGCGGCCAAGGTCAAAGGACCCATGATGCCGTGGATAGTATTCACGTGAGTTATCCCCGTATCCTCTCCTCTGTCCTATTTTCCGACTGCAATTTTGCCCCACAGCTTCGTTATGGGACACCTCACGATCAAGTACGTGCCAGCTCCACGTTGCAGAGAAACGCATAGCCAACACCGTCCAAATCGAACAGTCATGTCATACGTGCAATTTACGAACTAAGTTACGAAACTGTTGAAGTTACTGCACCGCAGATGGTCCTTACGATGAAATTGTCGATGTTTGCTTGGAACGTCTGGGACGGACGACGACCTGCAGAGGTAGATATACGTTCCGTTTACTTTTTCTCGAAGGATCGTTTCCTAAGAAGCCCGTACAGGATTTAGACAAATGGCAGCTGCAGAAGCGCATCACGAAATACCCATCCTTACTGGAGTTCCTTGGATTTTCGTACGTCCTGCTGCACCAGGCAACATATGACTTTTGCCTTCTGACAGCATGCGTGCTAGGTTTTACTTCCCGGGCATGTTGGTCGGGCCATACATAGATTATACCTCGTACTTGTCATTGATCGACGAGTCCCTTTTCAAATCGGCACATCCCGAGCTCAAGAAAGGTCCCAAAAGAATTATCCCAGACGGCAGAAAACGTGTCGCATACCGCAAGATGATCATCGGGCTTTTGTTTTTAGGTACATTCGTAGTGTTGCATCCGAAGTTCAACTTTGGACTCGCACTCGCCCCTTGGTTCTTGACTCAGAATCTCGTGAAACGGTAAGTAACTGATTCATTCTTCGCTGGTGGTGTCCGCGTCTCTGAAGTTCCAAAAAAGAGTTGTCATTTTCCAGTTTTGTGGGTTCATCGAACGGTCCAAGTATTACGCTATATGGACGTTGACCGAGGTACGGCAGACATCCGCAATGACCTCTGCATTTCACTCAGCACACAAATTAGGGAGCTAGTATTCTGACTGGTCATGGGTTCACTGGATATGGCCCATCAGGCGAGTCGCTCTGGAATGGAGCAGCTAATGTCAAGATCCGAACTATTGAGTTCCCTCCCAATTCGAAGATGTTCCTCGATGCGTGGAATATCAACACGAACATCTGGCTTAGAGAGTGCATCTACAAACGTGTCACTCCCAAGGGCAAGAAACCTGGTTTTAGAAGCAGCATGTTGACGTTCTTGACCAGCGCTTTCTGGGTAAGTGTTATTGAACGTTGCCTGTCCGTAATGAACAAAATGTTCTCCAGCACGGCATCGCACCTGGCTACTATCTAACCTTCGTCTTTGGTGGCTTCATCACTGCCACCGCACGTCTCTGCCGTTCCGGATTCCGTCCTTTTGTTCTCCCACCACCCGGAGCTCCGACAACGACAGCCAAGCGTATATACGACCTCATTGGCACGCTCGTATCCCTCCTACTCCTTAACTATGCTGCCGCCCCATTCATGCTCCTCACTGTCACCGACTCCTTGGAGGCGTGGCGTCGCCTGCAGTGGTACGGTTTCTGGGTGATTGGCTCTGCACTTGCGTTCTTCTATTCTGGAGGATCGAAATATTTGAAGAAATTGCAGAACCAACAAGTGAAACCGGCTGTGGTGGCTGAGGCGAACAAGATGCCAAACACACCTGAACCCCTGGTTGTCCCGCCTTTGGAGGGAGCAGTGCAGGACTTGATCAAATCTTGAGGCTGTAGATAAGGGAATGTCGTCTTCTCTGTTCGTTGTTTCTTATCGAGCATAAATTATAATGGCGCATCATCTTGATGATCAAGAGCTGAGTCTGGTTTCGCCGACTGTTTGCTTCATGCACATCATCCGAAGCACATCTCCGAGAACGGCTGATTCTCCACTGCTAGTTTCGAATATCCCATTGGGGTACCTGACTAGTGACTAGCCAATCTATCATATGCCTCCGTGACTTACGAGAAGTGTAGTTGATGCCCTGTAAACACACGAAATAGGTATAATATGACGGCGTACATACAAATAGAAGCGGTAACTACAATTACAACAGCAACATTGCATACGATCAACGCACACTGCATTCCCGTCTGAGACGTAGGACATCAATGTGATTTGCCCAGCCAGACGCCGATAGATGATGGCACAGGAAATGCCACAGCACGAGTAATGCCGTGGATGTGGTCGTGTGCACACGCACACCAGGAGCGGCGTCCGGTCCGTAGCCAAGTCGAAGTGGGGAACGCGCTGATTGGCTGGGATGACGAAAGTCCGAGACAAAGGACACTCCGTGAACCCATACGAATCCAACCGCTGGTGATCAAAAAGCCGGGGATCCGGAAGCGCCCGAGAGAGATCGTGGTATGTGTGCGCGTGCGTGCGCCACTGTGGAGCCGGTCATTAAACGGTCGCGAGGAGAGGCCTGGGGGCGCCGAACATATCGGAGGAAGAGTGGGGTCGACGAAACATGCTCCAATTCGTACTCGAACAACACGCAAGGACGCAACGAGGACAATAAGGGGCAGTCTGCTTGTCTAACAGACAATCAAGAAAAAAAGAATACGATGGCAGTCGGGAGCTAAGTATGAATAGATCAGAAAGCTGTAAATATCTGGAAGAAAAACGACTGCCGACTGTCGGACGTCGCCCGCGGATTTCTCCACGTCATAAAAACAAAAAACAAACACGACGCGATTTCATGGAGCGGTAACATAAATTAGGGGGTGGGATATATGTAGTCCGTAGGTGATGACGATGTGGGATCACCGCTGCCATGTAGAAGTGCCCATGGCAAATGGGGAATGTGCGTTGGGTCGACCAGCGAGTGCAAAGAACGAGGGTGTACTCGTACCAGGTGCTGTAGAGAGGGATTGCTGTGCAGTCTGGGATGCCTGGATATAGAATGGATCCGTGGTTGCAAAAGAGCACGAGGAATCCATAGGCGAAGTCAGTTGATGTGAAGTAGGAACGGGGAAGGTGTTCGAAGCGTCTTTGCATTGGTAGGATGATGACCACGTGTATGAATTGGAGCGGGAGTGCGCGGCGCCCGGGGAGGAGCATACAAGTGCATCCGAAGGTGTCACCATCGCCTCTACGAGACGCGCGTCTTCTTCGTCTGCGTCGTCCATATCTGCTAGCGTGATATCCTCGTGGCATTGTTGCATTTTCATTGAGGAGGTGCTCGATCTCCGCGAATGAGAAGCATATTCCTGGACGGGGAGCGGCCATATGAAGGCCGAAGAAGAGGGCGTGCGAGCTGTGGGGGTGGTGCAGTGCTGGACATGACCAGGGTCACGTCTGGGCACGTTAACATTGGAGTGAGAGGCAGAAACGTGTGGGTGCTGGAAGTGAGGTGAAGAAGAAGAGAACTGGTGAACAAGGAGTGTCTGTGCGAGCTGTGCCTGTGTACGTGTATGTGAATGAGGAGAGATAAGAACAAGTCAGAGGGGGGGGGGGGGGGGGAAGTACTGAGAAGATACCCACCTGAAGGGCAGCGAGTTCGAGAGCTTCCTGGCCGATGTGATGAGAAGAGAGTGAAGCGACGAGGTCGTCGACGGAGATGCTCATCGTCTTTGTGAGGGGTAAAGTAAAAAGTAAGAAGTGTGCTAGTAGTGTGGGGAAACTCCCAAATCTAAATACAACGTTTATATATTATATAACCTCTCCACCCCCCCGGCCAGAATGAGGTAAACATGTGCCTCCTCTGTCCGGTCCGTGCAACCGCCCCCACCAACCCTAGGGACACTAGTTACTAACATATCCTATGAGACAGCGGACTGTTCATCTAATAAGGCCGGCCGCTGCCGTTCCACGCAGCATCCAAACGGCAGACCGACAGAGAAACACGACAAAGGCATGAGATAATGGATAAACGATATAATACAGCTTGGCCCTTCAACGGCTCAGCTCAGGGTCGACCCACAGGTTCACTCTCCGATGGCGCCACAGATTCCCAACTGCAGATAACTTCGGAACACCTCCGAGGAGTCGAACAGAACAAAATGAGATGGGCTAACCTAATGTTCTACATAAAACTGGGGAGTGCTATTACATCCTGTCCTAATGTTGCTCAAGGAGTGGGTCATCATCGGGGGAAAAAAAGTGTGGAGGCTGCACCACCCACGGCCGGGGTAACATGAAATTGAATGGGGCATGCGTGCGTGCATGAATATATTGCCACGTTTGCGTCACATTTCATCTACTTTCGTCCTCGCCAGTCCACTTTGGCCAGGGCATATTAGAAGAGATCCTCGAGGGTCATCTGTTTTACGATGTCCTGCTCGAACGTTTAGACCACTCCTCGCATGCCCAGGGACGACAGCACACACCGTATTCGAAACCATCTGGGCAAACTCATCAAAGCTGAGCTTGCCGTCCTGATCATGGTCACCCTCCATGATCGTCTTATCCACGATTTGCTGGAGCTGCTGGTCCTGTCGTTGAATCCATGCGTAAGACACCATGGCGATCACAATCGCGTCGAAGCAGCGCGGCTTGATGTGAGATAAACACACCTTGAGATTGTTGCCGACCATCATCTTCAACACGAGGAACAGTTCCCCGTTGGAGATGAACCCGTCTCGGTCAACATCGTATACCTTGAAGGCAACTGCAGTCAAATGGAATTAGCACGGAACGGAGAAGAAAAACGGAATGGGGAAATGAAGAAGCACGTAGGGAAGGTGTGACATACATCGTAGCTTCTCTTCTCGGCCACCGCGGCTACTAAATGCACTCAGGCCACCAACAAATTCTTGGAAATCGACCGTGCCACCACCACTGCAGGCACGTCCAGCATTCCATTTCAAATGACAATTGCGGCAAATGCACCGCATGGCCACGACACAAAACTCAGGTCAGACGCAGGGAATCAGGTATATGAGAACACGCACTCCTCGTCAAATATGGCAATCATCCGGGAGGCAAGCGGGTTGGACGCTATCTGAGGTATCTGAAGAAATTCTTCTCTATCTATCGAACCTGAGCCATCGCTGGGGGATATCGTCAACATGAAGAGTCATCGTCGCAAGTCCCCGAGTTCCGGTGCAAGCACGTTCGGACAAGCACCGATTGGGTAGGGATGGGACCTACCTGTCGAGCTTCATGAACCGCTTTTTAAGTCTCTCTAGTTCGGCGGACGTAACTGGCCATACCGGAGTCAGTACGAGTCGTTTCTGCGCGGTTATCGATCATCGTTCGTTCGAGGGCCACCATCTTTCAATCAGAACGCTCTTTCCTTCACACTGCACTGGCACCGCTGACGAAGAGAAAGAGCGATACCAGCCCCCCTGGACGATGCGATGGCCCATGGAAATGAAACCAAGTCTGAGAAGAGAGACGTACAGTTGGACCGCTTCTGCATGTCCTCCATAAATTGCGACGCTGCATAGGGGAAAGAAGATGGTTTGATAAAGCAACTGTGGATAGAAGGGCGATACGAACGTGTTTGACCCATGGTGGAGACTAAAGGACTGTTCTCTGGTCTGTGATTATTACTCTCAAAGATTAGAACGATAGGCGCGATATGGCAGTAACAGTGGGAAACGATGCGTCGGCTGTCGTATTCCGAAGAGACGTTAGCGAGGTGTGAGTGTTGGATTCGATCAAGAGATACTTAGCCTGCTGGGGAGGCGCCTCGACATACAGCCTTGCAAGATCAGGCGTGGGAAAATATGCCCCCAGGGTCACCCGTCATAATGCACAAGCCTCAGTTGAATCGACGACGACGGCGTTGGGACGACGATCATAGAGACTACGGGGACGACCAACTACCGAGTCACCGACATCACCGACACGCCATATACGTGACACTCAGATTAACAGATGGTAATGTTCTGCGTAGAACTTCGGATGGGGTGAGACTACATACCCGCATAGCCTTTTCAAGATCGATACGGATGTCCCTATGACACTGAAAAACTTTAGTACGTATGTCGCTGGCACCACATAAACTAATACAGATCAGGCAGGTAAGAATATGTCTTCACACATAAGATAGGCGCGAACTCTGTCAGGACTGGCAACGCTGCTATCCCAGTGGCAATCCATCTGCTCTCCGTTAAGCCATCTCCGTTCGACTTTCACGCCTATTCACTGCGTCATACCTGGGTGGCTGCTCGTGCAATCATTCATCATCGAGCCATCATGGGTTTGCGTTCCCCGCTTGGTAGGTGGATCCCACGGCGCAAGGGCCCGCATTGCGTCCCACACAAGATGGCTGTTACTCCGGATTCTAAAGTGGGCATCGCCCGTGGACTTGCGCGGGATGGTTTGGGCAGTTGCCTCGGATGTTTCAAGCCAGGCTTGCAATCCAATGTTCATCGCCGTTCATGACAACACTTAACTCCAAACAAGTTCTGACAGAGTCCGTCACCACGAATGTGGTGGATCCGTGTGAGAAGAGGAACTGGTTGGGTAATTTCCGTGTGTGGATTATCCCTCGGGTATGCCTTATCACAGGATGTGGAGGCCTTGGTGTGTTGATATCTCTGCCTCGTTCCTGACTCGGATTTGGAGATCCGACTTTCTGCAACCATGGTTTTGGCTTCCACATCGGGGGGTTGCTTCGTGAAATATACGGGGACAGCTAGGCACTTGAGCAGTACAGTACCTACGCTTTTACTAGTTGGCTGTTCACCAGTAGGCAGCATCCAATTTTCGAAAGGTAGAGAAGACAAGGTAGTATTTACTGTGGGTACTTTTACAACAGTCATATGGTGTCAATGGGGACAAGTACACAGGGGGAAAGATGTAGTCTTAGTCCATACCGTGAAAATTTCAAAGTCTAGGAATGCTAGTTGCAAGAGGTGAGGGTATCGTCATCTTGGAAAAAAGCGTCGCTTGGGTGGTTTAGGTGAACCGGAATTGCAGAACTGGTGCCAGGCTTCCTCCATCTGCACTCGCAATTGCTCGTACTCAAGTCTCGACTTGCCCATGGCAGGAGCATTGGGATCCGGGGGGTTTCTCCTCTCCTCATCCATGTCACGAACGATGGCCAGCTGTCTTTCTGCAAGTGCTTCCAAATTCTTGAGTGCCAAACCCAACTGATCAGGAAAGCCCTCTACAGGCTCGACCGGTCCTTGCCGCTGCCTCCGTATGACTTCACGGACAAGGTCCCTGGCCGATTCTTCGTCGTCCATAAATTTCAATATTACCTTCCAGAATGAAATGGACTCGAGCTCTGCGAGCCTTCTGTCTCTTATCGCATCGCCCACCTCGCTCCACGTTGTGAGAGTCAAAATGGTCTTGGACAACGCTGCACCAAGGCCTCCACAAGGTTCCCCAAAGACGCATAATGCCCTCAGTGGGTTTGAAGGTATCCGGTTGTCCGATATTCTATGGAAGTAGAGTATCCCGGCGATAACGAGACTTCGTTTCTTCCTGATACGAGAATGAGAACCGAACGGAGGGCGTACATGTATGCGTGTATATTTGTGGAAACTTACAGCTTGCGAGACCACCCAGTAAACATGCGCAGAACCTCAGAATCATCTTTCAAGGTGTTGCTAAGTCCCGGAGTATCGACCAAGACGATATCCTGACCGCTCTCCTCGTCTGCATACTTGACCGCCGAAATTTCGGAAGTTTTCGAGACCAAGTCGTAGCCTACGATGTCGTCTGGAATGCCGCTTGCCCGACTGACAAACTAAAAAAGAAGACTTGATATGAGGAGCGAGCTTCGTGAGCTTCGAATGCTTACGGAACTCTTCCCGGAGCCCGTGGGTCCAACCACTCTGTTATTAGTGTAAATTGAGCTTGAGAATTGGACGTTTGGGGCTGACTCACAAGATTATGATATCCGTTGGATTCAGCTCCCTCAGACTGACGGTACGAGGAGCATTTTTCGACATTGTTGCCTGCCAAGTAGTGGAAATTGAGATTATGTAAAATACAGTGGAGAGTGCAAGTTGGACCACTTCCAAGACACGAGGAGGCCGTTATATGTTGCGGCAATGGGCTGGTTGCGCGAGGACAGGGAAGGCCATCATCAACGCCGCTAGTAATGTCCGGCAGCACGCGCCAGGGCTTTGGTGTCATTTCAAGGTGCATCGGCGTGCTCATCTAGGTCGACCTGCAAGTGGTAGTAGTGCCGTCCGAGAGCGAGATCGCCTGGACCTGACACTGACACGGACGCCGATACTCTCAGATGCGCAGAGAAGGACGATTTATGCGCTCTCGACTCCACCCGGAAAGGGCGGTATAGGTGTGGTGCGCATCTCCGGGCCAGACGCAATACGCGTGTACAGGGCCGTTACACGCAGCGCTCGCTCCACCTCTCTTTCTGTGATGAGAGAGGAAGTGACACCGGTGCCGTGGGTGGCAGAGTACCGGGAAATCATCGATCCAGAGACTGGAGGAAAGCTGGATGACGGGATCGTGCTATTTTTCAAGGGTGGGTGGTGTTCGTCCTCATCTCTAGTTCTATCCTATGGATATACGCATCATAATCTCACTTTATGACATTACCGCAGGGCCAAAGTCATTCACGACCGAAGATACCCTCGAGCTCCAAGTACATTCTGGGAGAGCGGTGCTCACAGCTATCCTCACGGCACTTTCGAAGCTCCACTTTTGCCGGCCTGCGGAACCAGGCGAATTCACTCGGCGCGCCTTTGAAGGCGGGAGGATGGACTTGACACAGGTAGAGGGACTGCGGGATTTAATCGATGCTGAGACGGAGGCACAAAGAAGGATTGCTGTCAGCGGGGTAGGGGTAGGTACCTGTCATATCTACTTGTTCTACCTTAGCAGTGACTGACGGCTGTCATGTTGATAGGGTATACAAAAGGCGAAGTTTGAGTCGCTGCGAGCCAAAATACTTGACTGCCTGATGTACGTCGAAGGATTTATCGATTTCGGCGAGGACGTCGACGAGTTAGGCCAAGCAGACATGCTTGAGAATGGTATGCTGTCCTTTTTTTCCTTTTCTTCATGGTGTGTAAAGCTAGGCTTAATGGGTTCGTGGATTAGCACACACTCGCGCTCAAGAGATTATCGATACCATTAACTCACATCTACGGGATAACAGGAGAGGTGAAATATTGAGGTCGGGGATTAATCTTGCTATCTTTGGTCCCCCAAACGCGGGGAAGAGCAGTTTGTTTAATTTTTTAGGTTCGTTTGTGCATCTTTCTTCTCATATGACCTACTTACGGTGAGGTTGGTCGTGATATCGTAGCGGAGAGGGACGTGGCTATCACATCCCCTATCCCTGGAACGACTCGGGACGTACTCACACTGACGCTCGATATCGGAGGTTTACCAGTGGTGCTCAACGATACTGCGGGAATACGGAAGCTGACCGACAATGCTATAGAGAAGATTGGAATGGAGAGGGCGGGGGGCGTGTGAGTTGGTCACATATTGCTTCGTAATGTCGTGGTTCCTGAGCAATGCTGATCAGTGTGGAGGGTTCGGACGTGTCGATATGCGTTCTATCGCTCGAAGAAGTTATCTCTGTCGTGCCATCCTCCAACCAGAGGGCCAACAGGATCATGGTCACACTCCCCACTGATGTACTGGCTCACCTGAAGCCGCACACGATCTTCCTGTTCAATAAAGCGGATCTGACTCGAGAGTTAGCTGGTTTGTCGGGGGAGTCGTTGGAACGCGAACTTAGGGATGCATTGATGCGTGCATTGCCAGTTTCTGAGAAACAGAGCGCCGTGCGTGTGTGGACAGTGAGTCTACGCACCGGCGAGCGGACGGAGGAGTTTCTAGATGGGCTGGCTTGTGTGCTCAAAGAACGCGTCGCGTAGGTTCCCCTCACCCCCCCTTTTTTTCCGGTCGTCAAGTTTTGATCTTTCCAAATACAGGTACTCTGAATTAATGTCCACGGAGGATGCTCCGCTCATCACGCAGGCGAGGCATAGAGACTACCTCGAATCAGCGGTTAAGTTTTTGGAAGAGTTTCAGGAGTTTCGTGAGTGCCCTGGCGATGTTACGCGCGGACGAAAAATAATATTCTCCATCTCGGTTCCAAAGCTCTGTCTCAGATCGACATCGCTGCTGAGTCGCTCAGATATGCAGCTCGGGCCATCGGTTCCGTGTCCGGGATCGACGTGAGCACGGAAGACGTCCTTGGAGCAATCTTTAGTTCGTTTTGTGTGGGGAAGTAAGTGGTTTCGTTGTGGGATTTCACTTCCAAGGGCTTTGGAACACTGGTCGGATGATCATAGAGCCAGAAAACAACACTATTTTCCGCAACTGGACAAAACACGGTACCTAAACTCGACAAAACTTATTACATACCTAGAAAAAGTATTATAATATGAAAATTCCATCACCGTTAATAACTGGTTAGTATCCTGGCGCCCAACGCCCAACACCCAATTTTCACGCCCAAGCAGTTGCGATGAGGCGCGCCTTCTTTCTCAATTTGTAGGGATCCCCGAATGGGATATCCTGAAGTTGAGCAAGCTTGTGTATGCTCTGATGGAGCGAATCCACCTGTCGCAGCAATTCAGAACCCCTGACATGGTGCTGCTGCGGAGCGAGAGACACGTACAATGGGTATACTTATGTCTAATTCCGTTTTAACTGAGTCTATCTGCGTGAGCAGGTCACTGAGTTGCTTAAGAGCCTGTTGTTAACGTTGCGATCCATGTCAGCTACTAAACCAGTTACACGATTACACACGCACCTCTTCGGTGAACTGGATTTTCCCCTTGATGAGGCGCTGAAGGTTGGAAATCCAACTCTGAAGTTTGTCTTCATCGAAGTCAACACGTCGCTTTTTGTTTGCAGGTGGCTGGTGCGTCGCTTCCACCGGAGTAGCTGACGTATCACTGGGACCATAGTTGTGACGATGAACGGCAGAAGAGTGGGTGTCAGCGTCTATCTCCTGAGAGGCTTGCCGTTTGAGATGTCTTTTCGGCGTCGATGAAACGACAGCGGAAACACTGTCAACCATAGCTGTGTGTTTCTGCACGGGTGAAGCTGGGATGCTGGCTTGGACACTGGCTGCGGGCGCAGGCGGGGTATTGTCAATGGGAGAATCATTACCATCGCCGCTAGACTTGGGCGTGGTCGGATGACTCGGGATATCGTCGTTGTACGTATCGGCAGGTTGATAAACATAGTCGGAGCAATTCTGCAAGATGTGAATGGCGACAAGTGTCAGCGTTGAATTTGAGGTTTTAAATGCCACGAACCTCGCGCGGTCTCGCACTTCTATCTGTCCGCACTGTCGCGTTCTCCCCGAAGAGGGAATGAAGCTTCTGCTGGAACCGATGGCGTGTCGGTACACGAGGTGTAATGAAGCCTGTCTGTTCGACCTTCCTGTGTGGAGAGTCTGATGTAGCAGTGAGTGCGGGTGACAGCGGCGGTCGCTTGGAAAATAGAGGGGGGAGGGAAAAGCCACTAATAATGCCGCGGCTTACGGTGTTTCCCCTCTTCTGCGGGCTCCCGTTATCTGAGTACTCCGACATGTTGCTCGCCACGCTCCAAATTGCCTCCGGTTCCTCTGCTTCGCCATCGTCTTCGGGCTCGTCCACTGTTCCTAACCAGACGGGTGCGCAGACTGTCCCGAGCGCGGCATCGATTACCTCGGGCATTGAATCGTAAGGAATACTCCTCACACGTTTCTTGACGGAACTATCCGGTACGGCCATCGCAACCTCCGCTGCATCATTGTCACTCTGTGCAGTCGGGTAGCGTGAGGATCGACGTTTCAACGGAGAGAGTCGACGCCGTATCAGAACTCTCTCGTCGTCAGTCGCAGCATCCAGATCCGTTTGGGGTGTGTTCGAAGCGTCGTCGTCCTGGAGGGATAGCGAGGAACGATTGTTTGCATCAAATGTCCGTTGCAATGCATTGAGTAACGAGAAAGTTGTTGGAGTGACAGACCGCTCAGTCGATGAATCTGCATGGCATGGAAGCGTAGGTTTCGGAGGGCGTGTTGTGATCAATACCCCATCAAACAAGGCTTTTTTGGACGACTTTGAGCTGATCCTTGGGGCTCTAGGAGAAGACAGCGACGCAGCTTGAGTACACTCATCGACGTTCTCGTCGTTGGCAATTTGGCGAGGAGTGGCTGTGCGGGGCTCCACGCGCTGGGGATTCTGGTACTGCCCAATTTCAGCCAGATCCCTATTGCCATCATTTCCCGTGGATGGGCTGAGGATGGTCCATTGTGGAAGGTCAGTGGGAGTCCTTTGTGTGTTGGTGTTTTGTGAAGGACTGCCTGAGGGAGCAGGTGTTGCTAGCCTTTCTAAAGTCAATGGAGAAGTAGAAGAGTGCATGACATTTGGCTTGTCATGTCCATAGTGTCTTGGTATCTCAGGAAGTGCTACAAGAGTATTATGAATTGAAAGTATTACTTTCAAAGATGCACATACATTGAATCCATGTCAGTTCATGTGAGTGGGTTGCATCCTTCATGCAAGGTGATAATATCTCTGTACCCATGATTTGTTCCTGTGGATACTGGCAGAAAAGCAGTGGAAATGGACAATTTCACTGCAAGGTAAATACCCAAAGTGACAACTGAGCCAAGTCAAAAGCAAGGGTAGACAACTGATGCATCAGGTCAAAAATGCAGATGCTAATAGCTATATTTACATTACCTTTATGTGAGGAAGTGGGTGTATTGGTGTGGGAACAGGGAGGAAAGCAGGATGACTTTGCTGACCTTAATATTTGTGATCTGTGTTACACCCTGTTTGTGAATGTATACCTGCACAAACAATGATCAAATTTTCAGGCTATAAATAACTATCTGAGAAATTTTTCTTAATCAGGAATTATTAAAAGAGTTACATTAAAGTCATGTGCTGATTGCTTTTGGTTTTGTTTGTCCCTCCTGTCTGATTTTGGTACATGTATGTGTACTTGCCATATCAGTAATACTAATACACACTACAGTTACTTGGTAGTTAAAAATGCAAATTTACCACACTGATGGTCACTTGTATCATCCAAAAATGGACATTGATTATGTAAGGATACCACCATGCTCATCACACATTGTAACTTTTATGACATCATACTTTTTCTTTTTATGCACCACATGAATAAGTGCTTATGTAAGCAAGTAAAAATGCACCAAAATGTACATCACACAGAGGTGGCTCAATCTTCAACATAGAATGTACTTCTGCTTAAGCTCATTGAGCTCCTGCACCCTTCCTATGATTGGCCATTGGCAAGCTCTCATTGATACTATAGCTCACTTCATTTCAAGACTCAGACTTGAACTTTTGGACTCTTGTCATATTACATCATTCATGGAGGTTGTTGTGACCATGCATATGTACAAGAGTAGAGGTACAACTCATGTAAACTAGTTTTGTTCTCCTCTATATGTTGTCTCTATTCTTTGCCTCCCTGTTTAAGGGTGTGTCTCAAAGTAGCCTTGCTGTTTTAGCAGGTGTTCCAACATAGTTTACAGCAGTTTGCATAAATAATGGCACCCACTTGAAATAGAAAATATTAGTCAGACATGCAAGACTTAGCAGAATCTTCATTAATTGTACATACTGACATGACTGATGTTGGTGACTGTTCCCTGACCATTGCAATGCCACCAAAGAAACAATATAAGAGTGCTGAGATCATGCCAACTGACAGCTCAGATGCTCTAACTGACCTGGAGCCTACACCCCCAGTGGCCTCTTCAGTGCTTGCCATGATTGACAACAATACTCCCTTGCTGGACACCCATGATAGCATGGACCAGGAACTTGACAGCTTGCCTAAGATGAGCCTGGCTGAAGAATGTGTGCAGGAGATGCAATCCAAGGCTGTAAAAGCCCAAAGGAGCAGGAAAAAAGGTGCATATATTCAGTTATTCATGTGTTTATGCATATCTGGGCTCTAGCAGAGGTAGAGAATGCTGCAGCAAGTGAACATACACCCAATGTACCTATCAAAGTGCTGTATAATGTGTTGATATTCCCCACCTCCAAATCAAAGAAGGATGACATCAAGAAACAGAAGGGACTCTCATCTTACTTCAAGCTTGACAGCAACAAACCATATGATACATGGAAGGCACAGTTGCTTGTCCAAATTTTGCAGAAGTTGAATCTGATCCAGATCTCATATGAAGATTATGACATCTCATTCACTATTCCATGTGTTTATCCATCACTGCTTCTCATTATGACAGATGATGACTACAATTTCCTTCTCAAACATGTCAGGAAGGCAAAAGAACCCATGGCTAACATATGTGTGCAAGAGAAGACCATGACAGCTGGTCATAAAGTATGTGTTTCATTTGCATGTGACAAATGGCTCACATGAGACTATTGCAGCATAAATGTGATGATTTGAGCAGCAGTGCAGATGGATCAGATGCAGAAAACTCTCACAAGAAGTGGAAGAAGAAGAAGAAGAAAACCCATGCACTGAAAGATGTTGATATCAATGAGGCTGACCAACCACTAAACAAGAATATTCATGCATTGCAGGACTGCTGGGTTTGTCACAAGAAACCTGGCTGTGAAAGTGAGTTTTGTTTTATCAACCCATTGGATGGCAGCACCCACATTCCCCTGACATTCACACATCTTGATTGTTGGGCTGCAGCAATGGTATGTTGTGTCTACTAGTGCAACAAGTAAAAATGACATGACTCTCTGCAGCTCAAAGGACCAGCCATGGCCATGCTCAAAACACCCCTGAACCATGAGCATTTTTGAATGCTACCCAATGATCTTGTTGGTCAGCACTTGGTCCTGGTTGATTGCCACCTGCAGATTGAGAATACCAAAGCTGCAGGAGCTGCCTCTTGAACACCTATTGTCCCTGCCATGCCTGTCATCAATGTCAATTTCCCACTGGAGTTATTCAAGATGTTCCAGGGATTGCATGCACTGCCAGCTGCTCAGGCCCTTCCAGATATGACACAAACACCACTCCCACCTGGCTCCACCAATGCACTCTTTTCCCCCCAACAAATTCAATCCATTGGAGCATGGATGTTGATTCAAGATTTTGGTTCTGCATATGACTTATCACCAAGCCTTGGCATGAAGCTCATTGAACAGGGCTACAACTCTACACATGCTCTCTGTTTTGCTACCATTGATGACCTCCTTGCTAGCAGCCTCCTTTGCAGAGAGATTGCTCAACTTCATGATGCAATTGCTCATTGGGCAGAGAACTGAATGCGTGCATACATTGTACAGTTCATTTGTAGCCAGAATCACCTGCAATGTACAATAGCATGCCCTTCTGCAGCAAACATTTTGGTCCTGGTGATCCTCTCATTGCTTGAGTGAACTGCAAATTGAAACCATCTGATTCAATCATTTGTTCATTACTATACATGCATGGTTCCATAACTAGAAATATCCAGCATGCTTGATATAACCTTTCACATCATCTGCTGTGATGACATTCAATGCCTCAAGCATGTCATATATGATACCATCATCTGAAGTAAATGCATCTGAATTGTAATGAATCCACACCTTGATCTTGGAGAATGCCTCTTTGATAGGGTTGAGATCAGGTGAATATGGTGGTAGGAAGACAATTTGAACACCTATGTTGCAACATTAGTGCCAGGTGAGGTGTACAATGCTAAACTCACCAAATTGCTCAGCAAGTTCATGAACTTCTTCACCATGATGAATGTGGGCATTGTCCATGATGAGGACACTACGTTTTCCAGGATATGCAGTACATAATGGGAGCTGGAAGTGAATGAACAATGAAATATGAGGGTAGAGCAGGGTACTTACCACCACATTCTCCAGAAACTCAAGGTACTCTTGCCAGTTGAGGGACCCTTCAATGACATGCCCTGCAATCATGCCATCACAAGACATGGTGCCAATGGCAGTCAGCTGCCACCCATGTACAAAGACACCCCTCATGGCTGCTTGCTGACTTCTCTTTGCCCAGCCATACTGCCTGAAGAGAGTGCACTTGTCTTTGGATGTCTCATCAAGGAACACAAGCTCATTGGGCATGTACTGTGCCATCTTTCACATGAAGCTAGCCCAGAGATCCTCATTTTGTTCTTTTGCAACCTTCCTGAGTTTCTTCAAGGATATACCAGCTCACAAGAGCTCACAATGGACCATCATATAGTGCACAGAAATGAAGTGGTTTCATTGGATCAGGGAGGCAAGTTTGTCAAGAAACCAGTCAGGGTAATGACAGATGGCCTCTATGAGGTACTGGAGGTCTGTAACATTGAGCAATCTTGGCTGACCTGCATATTTGCTACATGGTTTTGGGCTGACATCACCAGTTTCATGATAAAGCTTTAGGACATGCTGGAATGTACATTTTGAGAAGCTGATGCATTCAAGTATCTTGTGAGTGATGAGGATACCTTGTTCATGGAACTGTATAGCAGTGAGCTTCAGGTCTTGGGTGATTTTTCTATTGCCCATGGTGATATGTACATGAATCATATGACAGTTTGTAAAAATTCCACTAAGTCTTGCATGTCTGACTAATATTTTCTACTTTGAGTGGGTGCTGTTATTTATGCAAATAGCTGTAAGTGATGTTTGAAAAATCTATTATGCAAACAAGGACAACAGTGAAGCCCTCCCTGTCTTAGGCTTTTTAGTTTGCTAGGCACAACTGTTGCACTGTGGGTCACTATGTATTGTGTGTGCTGACACTGTCACATTATAGGTGAGCTGTGACATTGCTGAAAACACTGGCCATTGTGTGATTTACTGATATGTGTACTCACATGGGAAATTCCAATACTGTGACATGGGTAGTAGAAGATAAGTAATTCAGAAAGTAATTGTAAAACATTATATTCTGATACAGTATTATCTATCTTGTGTGGTTTTAAGGTGGGTGACAATTGTATTCTGAAATTTGTTTTATCCATGGCAAAATCTCAAAATTTCCACTATGCTTAGGGCTACCTGTTGATTCTATTTAGTAATAAGGCCCAGATTTGCAGTTGCACAAACCTACCAAGTTGGTAATGTGCAGATACACTCAAAATTTCAATATTTTGACATGTGTAGAGTATAATTCAGAATATAACTGTAAAATATTATGTATTATAAATACATTCTGACACACCTCAAAATATAAAGCTACACAAACTAGATTATTCTTGAGATATTCAGCTGATATCTTGAGAGTGACCAGCCTGGAATTTATGCAGTGGATGGATGATATTTCAAACTACACCTCACTCACTCAGTGCAAGTCATTTTAATGTAAAAATAAGCATACTGGGTGGAATAAGCTGAATTATGCCCAAGCTGAGCTATGACAACATTATATGAGAACCAGGCTGATACAAGGGACTCCCCAGAGGGGTGTATATCAATATCTCTTTGTTACTCCAGCTTCTCTTTTGCATTTTGTCCCATTCACTTTTGGACCTTTAGAAAGATAAGATGACATTGCTGACTTGACAAGTTCCATAGAAATCAATGATTGTTTAAGTATACTTACCATGTAAACACAGTAAACCAGAGACCTGGAGCCATTCACACGACAAATACACGGTGCCATAACTGCTGTAACCTATAGAATCATCATCGTTAGACACCATACAATGGCCCATAATTAGTCTGCTTCGTGAGATCTTTGTACTGTTTCCAAAGTAGCAATACCAGAGCTACTTGTGGCCACAGCACTTCCAAGTGTGGGATCATCACCCGGCACTGCGCATATACTTCCTACTAGTCCATCAAATATCATCCTATCAAATTTAAGAAGTTCTGTGAATTCATTCTATCAGGTATTGTGAGGAAAGAGGTCAGAGGATGGCGTTTTGAATTGGTTGCTTACCCGGGCCACATGTGGACACGCTTTCGCTAGTTCCACTGCAACCTCCTACATGCGTCCTCGGAGCACTCCCAGCTGAGGTAGTACAGTGCTAGTGAACACGACATCTGCACAGCCAACCCAGCACTTGGCTAGGCCATCGTTGATAGTTGTGGCCCACCGAGTTATTCGTAATGGACATGTATCAATAAGAGCATTTACAACATGCAGCGACGCAAGGTGCAGGGTGAACGGTCCATTTACACTCACTTGTGATTGGCTAGGCTTTCCATCCCTTTCCGAAGGGCCAGCAGTTAAGTTAGAGATCGGCAATGCGAGCCGGCCGACGATCACCGGGATGATGCCTTTCAAGAACCTTGTAATCCCTATACCAAGTGCAGATATGACGAGCGGCAGGACATGAGCAGCTGCCACTAACTCGAGGTGTGGAGCATTGGCACTTCGCATTGCTCCCTGAGGCTCTGACTCGGAGCCAGATGTCGCGTGCTCTGGATCTGAAAATGGATCCACAATAGGAGCCGGGTCTGATGAGACAGCCGCCGGCGAGTACAGAATTACAGTCCCTAAAATCGATGAGGAGCGTAGGGTGGACAGACGATTAAACCTCATGGTAAGGGATCCGTGTAGGCACGGAGAAAGCGAAAGGCTCAAATTCTTTGAGCTGGTTCCTTTTGTATCATCAGTGGAGAGTAGGAATGGAGATACATTAGGAACCGGCGAAGGTGTGGTAAGATCGATAAGCTGCAACGTTGTCGGGACTGCTGCTCGAATCAATTCCGGAGTGCTGAAGTCACGGAGATAATCCAAAGCATTCGTAAGAGACTGGGCAGACCCCAATCAGTACATGTAACGAGGAGGAAAAGGATTGAGATAAAAAGTAACAGAACCAACGACACATAACGCACGGTGAAAAGTAGAGCATCTACGCCAGTTCGTAGGAGTAGCTCTGCAGGACACGCATCAACATATCCGAAATAAGGCGTGTGCCAAGGACTTTGTAGGGAACTTCATAATCATCAAGGAAAGTCATGGTGGGGGCAGGATAAGAGGCCAAATTTGCTCATAGGTGGGCGACTAGAAACCAGCAAGGTGAAAAGCACTGCCGGAAGGCAAGTGTCGTTCGTACTTGTGTGTTTAAGATACACCATCTGAGGACTTCCTCTAGGCCAGGATGGTCCTTCCATGGCTGGTAGTGGTATGTATCCTGTGTATCGGCTGGGCGGGCAAGGACGTGTGCTGTTGCGAGATGGAGACGAGGGTGAGGTGTTGCAGCAAAAAGGGGTTTGACTACATTCAAAAGTGTGTATGTGACAAGTGCAGGATTAGGGGAAATTGTCGCAAGCAGTGCTGCTGGAGGGGTTAACGACCACCGGTGTACATTGAAACAGACTGCTTACTGAGTGCAAGGGTGCGAGATTTTGGAGAGGTCCATGGTGCAGTGACGGTAAGCGGCGTGAGGACCTTCACGAGTTTTGCCTGCTCAGCAGTCGATAATAATGACGGAACGTCCAGTTGGGAGAGCGTTGGTAGTAGCCCCGACTTCCATGCCTGCATGTCAGTAATGTAGGCGTATCTCTTATCCTGTCATATCGTGCAAACCCCGGAGGTACGACCAGTGCATCGAGTAGATCGTCGAGGGCTCTGGCCATAATTAGTGGTTGACCGTTGAATTTGGCGACGTTTTGGCAAGCTTGACCACAGACAACCATGAACGCGACCCTCTTCAGTACGCTGCTCTACGCTGGAAACTGACTGTGAGATCTCTATCTGATACACTCGTGCAGACCCGTTCACCATCACCCATCCAACAACTATCCAAACGTCTTTGGTCTCGGGCGCGTCCTTTGCCCGCTTTGATCCGTCAGGGAAACTCCTCGCAGCTGGCCGCCCCGATGGTTCGGGAGTCATATGGGACCTCGACACACGATCTACCGTGAGGTGGTGCGAAGGACACGTCAAGGGCCTCACGGCCGTCGAGTACGCTCGTCTCGAAGCTCATGTTACGCGTTTCACCTGCTCAACCTATTCGATACGCGCAGTTGGTCACGCAACTCGCGATACGTACTCACAGCGTCGAAAGACTGGAACATTATAATATGGGACCTGGCGTCACCCTGTGACCCCCCTCAGAGGCACACTACCATTCGATTCGACGCTCCGGTCGTCGCAGCAAGCTTTCATCCTCGAAATAGGTGCGTGACTGCACGTAGCTAAGCTATCAGCGGATATCAAGCTGTCGTAGCCGCATCGTTCTTGCTTTACTGAGCACCGGAGAAGCATACATTGTTGATCTGCGCAGTTCTCATCGCGGTAGGTTCGAGCTGGGCGGGGAGGACGACAGTGATGACAAACGGTACGTCAACGAGAAACTGTGTTGGTAGATGCCCGTTCATCAGACATACCCACTACTTTCTGACGGGAAACACATTTCCTATCGGACCCGTCCGTTCACCCTGCCAATCACGTTGAATTTCCCTACTCCCAATTACACACCTTGACGCAGAACGATAATGACAACAGTTCGGTTTGACCCAACCGGTCGGCATGTCTTCGTTGGTACTTCAGCTGGTACGATTGAAGTTTATAATACCCGTACCAAGTCGGTAAGTAAGTCTTGTCACAAGGGTCGTCACCCCAACCGCAGTGTGACGACCAAGTACTCCCCATCTTCATGCATGCCCAATACGGACGGCTGACTACGTCTTCTCGTCGCGAAAGCTGGTAGCAAGACATCGTATAGTTGGCGCGGGAGTCATCAAAGGACTTGTCTTTGCGATGGGTGGGAGGTAAGTCAGTCGACCTGTCCCACATACCTCCATTCATTATACGGAACATGGTAAGTTGACTTAGCTAACTGCTTTCCTAGGAGGCTTGCCACCAATTCGTCGGACAGGACCATCCGCCAATTCACGCTTCCTACTTACTCTCCGCCTCCAGAGCCGAGTTCGACGTACGGATCAAGTAAATGCCAGATAATAGAGACAGAGCTGGAGCCCACGCACCGGTTCAATGACCCGATTTCGAAAGTCGCGTGGCATGCGATATCGTATAGTCCTGATGGAGAGTGGTTGGCCGGAGGTGAGTCTTATTACACGTTAAGGCCGACATAATCCTGCGACCCTTCCCCCCATCGATACACACTAGCTTTCTAGCTAGCACGCACGACTGGAGTAGTTGCTAATTGTCATTTGGGCAGGTGCAGCGGACCCTGCGGCACATAAAATTTATATTTGGGACATCTCAAACGACGGGCAATTCGCAAGTGCTCTGGACGGAGGAAGAGAGCCACTCTTGGACGTGCACGTACGTTTCCTCTTAGACCTCTCAATTCACTACATTGGCGCTGACCGTCTGTGCCTCCAAAAAGTGGCACCCGCATGGACCACGCCTCGCTTCAACTACGAAGGATGGAAACATTCTAATCTGGCATTGTCCTTCACCCGAGCGGTGGGGTGCATTCGCTGGTGGGTTTGAAGAAGCAGACGAAAACGTTTGGTACGAGGAGGGAGAGGATGAGTTCGATTTGGTGAGTACTTAGTGTGGTCAGTGCTGAAAATGATGTTGGCTGAGGGGAGCTTGCAGGAGGACGAAGCTGAGTTGGCACTGCGCAAGAAGATGCAAGAAGACGAGGACATAGACGTCGTTGGGGGAATTGAGGACAGCACTTTTGTAGCCCCAATCAATGATGTCATACCTGAAGATCTGGACCTCGAGTGGGCAGACGAGGAGGGAGAGCTGGATCGCGAGGACTGGAGAATGAAGATCATTACAGTAGAAGGCGAGGAAGTTTACTAGACAGCATGTGATGTTGCGTAGGAACCTCGCATGTTCTTTCATCTAACCCTTGACAACTAGTCTACGATCTACATGGCATCTTCACACCTCATCTAGTGGCTTCCTCCACCTCTTTCCTCCACCTCTTTTGAACATCAATCATCTCCAAGAAAATTTTATACTTGGCGTCAAGAATCTTCTTGATTTTGGAAGGAGCAGACGGTGCGATTAATGTTCCTGATGGTGTCATCTCAACCTGTAAGGACAAGTTACCAATTAACTGCGACGGTGGCGACTCCCCAGACTCACCATCACCCGCCACATGTCTTCCGCTCGTGTGAGACCCTCACTCGCCACTCTTCCCAACATTGCCGCGCCAAGAACTACGGCCTCTCCACCGTTCATCGGCAATACGACTGGAATCCCGCACGTGTCCGCAAAAAGCTGCATCATAGTAGCATTCTTTGCCTGACCACCAGAGATGTAGATAGAAGTGACGTCGTGACCAGCAGCATTGAGGGAGGAAACAATATGTCTCGTTTGAAGGGAGATGGCTTCCAGCGTGAGATAATATTTACGAGCGAGGTCGTTAATGGATGCGTCCTAGACGAGATTTTCGATTCAGGATGAATAATTTGTCAAGTATGACATACCAGTTCGAGGCCGACGATCGCTCCGCGCATTCGCGGATCTGCGATGGGAGACCTGTTCCCTGCGCAGATGATATATAGTGCTTTCAACATCACAAAAACAGTATGGCATACCATGAAAGTCAGGATAAAAATGTACATCCTTCATCAGTGCAGTGAAACTATTGACTTGGTTATCCGCACAAAGCCTTTTGAGAATGTCAAGCAGCACTAGACGGCCGGATGGATGAATTGCGTCCCGCATGTGAACGGTTATAACTTACCTTGATGAATATTCTTGTTCTCGTGTTTTGCACGTTCTTTGAGTTCGGGATATGCAGCATGGGTGGTGATGATAAAATCGATCAACTGTCCCGTCGAAGATTGTCCGCCTTCGTTCATCCACCAGTTGGGGAAGGCGGCATCCTTGTGAACACCATCAGAACAGCGCATACATTCTGCAAGTCGACTCCCTTGCCTTGTAAGGACCCCAAACTCCCTTCACGAATATCCCTTCCCTGCTCTACGAAGCATCAAATATACAGACAAGTGAAAAACAAGCCAAGCCGCTTTACCTGAACAATGTGACATGTACTTGTTCCGGCTACGGCGGCAAGTCGATGACGGGATTCGTCGAGAGAAGGAAAGCCGGAAAGCTTGCCGTTCTCCATGTACCTTGCGCCAACAGTACCCATCCAGCCCGCATAGCTATAAACGACGTCCATCAGTAAGACGTACTTCGCAAATAAGATCGAACAAGCCTTACGCATCAATAAGACCACTCCCAACAGCGGTGCCTTCTTTGAGGCCCAACTCCTCAGCGGCCTGTCGTGTGAGCCCCTTGCCAACTGGCGTCCCTGCAGCCTGTACTCGTCCTTTTGCTGCCCCGATCTGTCTCCACTCGCCCCCGTCGATCAATTCCTCAAGGCCGATGCTCGTGAAGAAATCTTCCTGCCATCCCTTATCGGGTACAAAGGAGCACTTGCACGTCGTCGAACAGAACGAACGAGTGTTGTTATCCGTACATTTGTAGGTGAAGTAGTCCGGAAGATCAAAGAACTGGCAGCGAGAAAAGAGGGAAGGATCCATGTGTTTTCTAAGCCAGAGTATCTTTGGAATCTCCATCTCGAGCTGTGCGTGCCGTGTGTGTGAGGTGAATGTGGAAAGACGTGAGGACAGTGACAAAGGGATGAGGGACATACACTCATGGTTCCACCGACGTAGTTGAGGACGACCGACTTGGTGGAGTTGATGAGTTCCGCCTCTTCCTCGGCTCTGTGGTCTGCCCACAATATAATGTTTCTGGTCCCCACCTTGCCAATGTCATCTCCCCTGGTCACCGTGACCGGGTTGCCTTGAAAATCGGCGACTGCCAACGAACATGTCGCGTCAAACCCGATGCCTTTGACAGCAGCGGGGTCGACCTTGGAGTCTTCGAGGACTTTCTTAACGGCAATACAAATTTTTGACCAGATATCGGTCGTCGATTGTTCGAAGATGCGATGATCGTGAGGATCCCGCCATGTAACAGTGTCCTGGGTGTTGGAAGCTCTGATGGAGCCTTTGGATGTGACAAGACAAGCACGCGCAGAGCCCGTGCCGACGTCGACGCCAATGTAATAGTCCGTCTCTGCGCTCATCGATGGTGGTCGGTGGTTAGCTGGGGCGGGAACGAGCAGGACAGAACGGGTATAAAACCATCCATCGTGAGTTTGTACGACATCGACGCTCCACACTTGTCCTCGATCCTTTATTATCTAATCTTTAGTCTTTTGCACTGAACCAATGTCGTCGACAACTCGACCCGTCGTATTCATGGACATCCACATCGGAGAAACGCCTGCAGGGCGCATTAAGATGGAGCTCTTCAGCGACATCGTTCCAAAGTACGTCCCGATCAGCCCTCGCCGCCTACGTCGCGTGCATCACCATCCTTCAGGACAGCAGAGAACTTTAGGCAGCTCTGCACTGGAGAGTACAGGTGATTTATACCAACGTTGAATTCCTCGTTAACTACGTCTCTGAAATGTCAAGCAATCGATAGGAAGGACGCTCGACCGATGGGGTACAAGGGCGCCACGTTCCACAGGTCAGCGTCCCCATGTTTCCAATATGTTCCGCTTGTAAGTTGACCTGGTTTCTCGAGCAGGGTGTACGTTGCTCTTTCTGGAAGTAAGTTTTACTAACCACCTAACTGTATGCATAGTGTTCCCAACTTCATGTGCCAAGGTAAGCTATCCCGCTTTCTTTACGGCTCAGGAGGCATACACTGCAACAGGTGGCGATTTCATAAATGGTGATGGAACAGGCGCATTTTCAATATACGGGAAGAATTTCCCTGTGAGTCGTGTTTCTTTGGCACTGTCGGTGACTTCATACTAGTGACTTTCAGGACGAGAATTTCCAAGAAAAGCACACGGGTCCAGGGTTGTTATCGATGGTGCTTACACAGTACGGTGCTCATCTCTTCCCAACTAATAGTTGTTGTAGGCAAACTCAGGCCCGAACTCTAACGGCTGCCAGGTGCGCGTCCAGACTCGCGACACGTCCCGAGTCCTGACTAGGGAACCCCTTCTAGTTCTTTATTACGACAGCCAAATGCGACTTCTTGGACGGGAAACACGTTGTCTTTGGCAAGGTTGTTGATGGAATGCTGACCCTTCGTAAAATTGAGAATGTCCCCACTGGACCTAACAACAGACCTAAATTGGCTGTGAAAATCGTAGGTGAGTATTGCATCAAATGCTTGCTGTGGTGTCCCTCCAAACAATCTTGATTCAGAGTGTGGGGAAATGTAGCATCAGAAGGTGTAATAGCAGGCAATGAATCAACTGTATTGTCGATGGACATGTGCATCCTCAACTGGCACATTTGTAGACGTGTTGGGATGAGGCGGAAATGCACGAGTACGATACCCGAATATCTGAATGCCAAGTCACCAGCATAATTTTGTGTGCAATACAATGGATTACATGGGCTTATGAGGGAGCATAGTGAAAATGGAAAAAGGAGGTAACGCATCAGTCCGATGCAGTCGTCACCCGTGCTGTCGAATCACACAACTGGTCAACTACCGTCGTATCCAATAACAGTGAGCACTCACTGTAAACGAGTTGACTCGAGTGATGCACGATCCTCTTGATCGTGCCCTCCTTCTCCAAATGTCTGATAGCCACTCGGGCCAAACTGCCGTTGATCTTGAGCCGTTCAATGAGGATGCTCTGGCTGATGAAGCGGAAGGTAGGAACTTCTTTCATGATGCGGTCATATGTCGGCTTGTCAAGCACGACGGAGTGCTGGGCCTTGTCCTTGACCTTTCCCTTGGACCACTTCTTCTTCTTGGCGGCTTTTCCGCCTGATGACGGTGCTGGTGTTTTTGCTTTGGCCTGGGGAGCTGTGCGTCAGCAGCTGGTTTGGGTCATCTGAAGTGTGTCCAAGACATCCGTGTAGTGCGGCAAGCGAGCTCACCCAGGTTTACGCCAGGAGCTCCCGCACTCGCAAAAAGGGTCCCACAGAGCAAGAAATGTAGCGACTTACCATGGTCTGAGGGCCTTGTCGTTGTCGATGTCGGGGAGGGTCAAGTCTTGTCTCTGGTTCTGTCAGTATAACGGCAAAGCCCGAGAACTTTGAGTCTCCGACTGCTTATGTAATGCGATTACGTCTAAAACGGGACACGTTGTACTTGCTCGATACTAGTCACTGCTGCCGGTGAGCCACGAAATTAGGCTCTCAGGATACATTAATAGGGTATACTGCATCAAATGTATTCCTGGCTCCTCCTAGCAGCCTTACCGCTTCCTGCACTCTCAGTAGTTGACAAGACCCACGGCGTCCCGCCGGGTCTTATCGTGAAATACGTGCCTACTAATTCTGCTTCAGGAACGGGACAGACGTGGACATGTCTGGATGGCTCGAAGCAGATCTCGTGGAATACTGTGAACGATGACTACTGTGATTGTACGGACGGGAGCGATGAACCTGGTATGTGTGTCATATTTCCACTACGTGCTTATGGAGCATCACGCTTCGAAGCCAGGGCTCAGTGTACGATAGACTGACGCGGGCCATGGGTTTTTCATTCTTCCAGGGACGAGTGCATGTCCGAATGGCGCGTTTTTCTGCAAGAATGTGGGCCATGTCGGCTCAACGATACCGAGTTCGAGGGTGAACGATGGTCTCTGCGAACCCGAGTGCTGTGACGGCTCCGACGAGGCGCCGGGTGTATGTCCGAACACATGCAAGGACGCCGGGGAGGAGTACAGGAAGAAGATGGAGGAAGAAAGGAAAGTGCGCAAGACGGTGAGTTGCAGCCTCGTCTGCGCTTGCAGTAACGGGCATTGATCTGTGTTGTAGGGCTCCAAAATTCGCGCATCCTACATTGTCTTTGCACATAAGGAAAAGAAGAGGCTGGAAGGTGTACTCGTGGATCTCCAGCAAGAAATTGTCGCTCGAGAGAAGGAAGTCGAGAGATTGAGAGGTGCGGCTCCTTGCCTCCCTATCTGCTCTCAAAAGCACTGATTCCCTTTGCCAGGTATCGCAGAACGCGCCGAATCGCTTTCCGCCAAAGAACTAGAGCACAAAAAACAGTCACGTATATCTCCATACTCCTCGCGTGTGCGAACACTAAAGTTATATTCTTTTAGCACTCTACCAGTCCATCCTCACTCATCACACTGCGCTCAAGTCCCTTCAGCATGAGCACAAAAAGCACCTCGAGCGCGAAAAGGCACTCGGAGACATCCTCGACGCACTCCGTACTGGGTATAACCCCAATTACCAAGACATGGCAGTTCTTGAGGCCGTGCGTGGGTGGGAAACCCTCGCAGGGCTGCCACACATTAATAACGTACGGAAGGATGAGGATGAAGGTTCTACAGCCGGTGATGCCTCCCAGAGCCCCAAGGAGGACAGGAAGGATGAGGAGGAAGATGGGCTATGGAGCGCTGAAAAAACCGAGAAGGAGGTGAATAAACTGCTGAACGTTGATCATGTTTCTTTGCTCCTGGAGCATGAGAAGGTGGTGGGCGAGCCTTCTTCCCAGTCTATCTGTAAGTCGTACATTCCGCTATGCCAAGGGATGGTGACTGAGGAGATGAGCCGCAGTATTCGACTTAACAGCGTACCTTCCAGGCTCGTTCATCCCGCCCTATCTGGCTTTCCGGGAAAACTTGTTGTCATGGCTAGAGCTGCTGGGCATCAAAACAGGCAGCTCGGACACGTCCTCAGGTAAGGTTTTTCCACCATTACTCCGCCGTCTGCTCAGCCTTTTGCATGGTGTGTAATAGAGGCCAACCGGGCACGGCAAGCTCTTTCCGATGCAGAACACAGCCTCAAACTCACCCGAGACGAACTTCAGACCGCGCACGAGGATCTCTCTGATCTCTTCAATCCCGAAGGTTTTGGTACGGAAGGAGAGTGGAAGAAGCTTGACGGACTTTGTTTGGAGAAAGACATTGGAGAGTGAGTTACTTTCTGGAATTCTTGAATCAGGAGGTCAAACCGACATACCCTGTTGTGTTGAAGGTATACGTATGAAGTCTGCCTCTTCGACGAGGCAAGGCAGAAACCGAACAAGGGTGGCTCGTCCTTCAGCCTTGGGTGAGCCTTCTGCTTGGGTGTCTCATGTATAATGACCATGATTGTCCATTATACAGTAAATTTACGTCATGGAACAAACTCGCGGAACCCGGTACGCCAGAGTACTACACCAGACAGCGATACACACAAGGTGCCAAATGCTGGAACGGACCACAGCGAAGTCTCGAGGTGCGTCCGCTCACTCATTTCACTGCTAGCCCCGCTTTGGCGGTAGGTTGACGATGACAACGGCAGCTCATCCTCACGTGTGGCACGGAGAATGTGTTGCTTACCGTGTCCGAACCTGAAAAATGTGAGTATCAGATAACGGGAACGACACCTGCATTGTGTCTTCCCTTGGAAGAGGAGAAGCGGGATGAGCTGTAGGCGGTCTAGCACGCTTTGTATAGGTTTCAGCTACTATCGTTCGTCTTTTTACACACACATCACATTACGACCACATTTTTAGGGTGCGTTGGTGCGACCAGGAAAATCTAGGTACATTTCCATGGGTACGCGTGCCTGGCGAATGGCCACAGGGTGCTGTGTTGTCGCAAGAAGCTGATCAGTGATTTGCTGCCGTACGGCATCAGGAAAAGCATATAGCCAATCGTTCTAAACCCTTGTTCTTTTACCCTGAGCTTTAATATTGATCACTCCCGTACCACGGTTAATCTACGCATGCCCAACCGAGAGAAGGGAGCTGTTACATATATTTGCTTTCTATTCGTGAACAAGATGGAGAGGGAGGTTGTAATAGGTACTGGCATGTACAAAAGTAGAAAAACGCGATGAAACGTTCTGACCAGTTAAAGTAGTTATTTAAGCCATGGTGCGAATGGGGCAGAAGTGTATACGCGTTGCTGTGCTTGCGGTATGTGTAGTCGGGTAAGAAGACGAACCTGTATTACGAGGACGTGCAACTTGCATCGAGACAGTGAAAAAAGATAAAAAAAAAGGCAAGACTTGCAAAAAGCAGCGTGCGAACCATGAAACCATTTAACCCAGTCTAAGGACTTGACATCCCAATATCCTCACTGACTTCACGAAGCCTCCTTTGCGCTCTTAGCTCGGGCGTTGCGTCACCTCTGTCGCCATCACCCTCTACTTCCGCACGACGGTCTACCCTTTTATCGCCAAACGTCTCGTCTTTCCCTTCGCCCCGCCTTCCGTCACACTCGCCTTCCCGGATACCTTCCGGTTGAAACAGCCCCTCACCCTGATCATCGATAGCATCGCCACAACACGAACTCCCGGAATTCGGCGGTCTGATCGTCGGTTCGTCATCCGTCGTATCTCCGCCCTCTGTTTCCGTTGTCTCGGTATCAGTGCTCAAGATACTACTGGCGTCATCGTCCCTCGAGCTGTTCGTCGGGTAATTGTTGTGGTGATGGGAATTGGAAGTATTATGAGTGGTGTGACCATGTCTGGATGGGGCATGTGTTGGACGCATGCTGGGCGTTCGGTCGGGCGCTACAGTACCACCATAGGCGTCTATGGCACCCATTGCGCGTGCCGGCCCAGAAATGGAATGCGTCGACGAATGCGAGTGAGGGGACATGCGTAGGTGCGGATGCGAGTGCGATGTCGTTGATGGCGACGACGACGACGACGGGACAGGGGGTGAAAGAGGTTGTTGGGAGTGGGAGAAAAGGATAAGTTGCTCTGCATACTTTTGCATCTCTTCCGGCGATACAACCAGACGGAAGTCGTTGAGGAGGAGAAACTGGAGTTCGAGTTGATTGAGCTCTGCCTGAGGGAGACCCCCAACCTGCATACCGAAACAGAAACAGAAGACATCGTAAGCGCGCGCTTACGACCATAAAGACAATGCCCAAGCAAAATTGTGACGGACCTTGGCATATCTGGAATTGGTGTAGAATACGTCGCTGAAGAATTTACTAGCGACGGTGACCCCTGCGATAACCAGCCTATGGACGTTATACGAGTCGATAACGAAAGTTCTACCAAAGGTCTCCTGGGCCAACCGGGACATCCTATCAAAGTATACCAATAGGGCGAGGAACACCTCGTTCGTCGTCGGACAGTATCGGAGGATGCGGAGGAGGTAGGCCTCGAGGGTGATAGTGGGAATGTTGCGGGCGTGGAAGGTGAGTGCGGAGGCAGGGTTAGCGAGAGCTGCATGCGATGCGGAAGTGAGTGAGTGCCATATTGAAGTGCCAGTAGGATCTTCGGGTGGAGCGGGGTGTGAGAAGGTGGAGAGGGTGCGTGCGGGGTCGGTTGATGCTAATGCATCGTTAGTAGATGCGATTTGGGTGAGTAAGGAAGCAAGGAGTTTAAGGAGGTCAGTCTGAGCGTATGAATGGATGTCCACGGGTTGTGTGGTAGGCGGTGGAACTGGCTGAGTGTGTGGCGCACGGACGGGTTTATCGGAAGGGGCTCTCTTGGCGGCGGCGTAGGAGGACTGCTGATTAGTGGTGTGTGGCGGCTGCACGGCATTTGGCCGAGCTGTATGCGAGTTACAGGCCACAGTGGAAGAACTTGAAGGGCTTTTTGGCGCAGATGCAGACTCTTGTTGGTGATGGTAGTTATGATGACGATGTTGCTGCTGGTGTATTGGCGGCTTTCGGGCGGCAACCTTGCTTGTTCTCGACGACGTGTGCTGGATTGGAATTGAAGAGAGCCCTGAAATGTTAATTTCTAGTGGTCTGTCGACGTTTCTGTGGTCTGCTGGCGATGGCAGAGGATGGACGAGGGCGAGCATGACTTTGGTGATATGACCCACGCACAACACACAGGTCAGACGACGGATGCCAACCAAATCTTGGCTATCGGACAGGGAAAAAAAAACGTGATCGTGCGAATGCGAACCCACGTGACGTGTCGCCGCCAAACAGAAAGGGGGAAGGAGCAAAGGCTGGACAAGAAAGCCCGGGGTTACCGTTATATACTTGGGTGAGGTGGCAATCCAGTGGTTGGATCCTGACAACAGAAAGACATCGCTTTGACAACGTTCGTTATCTTCTGCTCAGGGCTAACTTACATCATCAAAGCGCCTGAATCCGAAGCCGAAAACACGCGTGCATCTCGGGATTGGCTCGTCCAGGTTCCTTATCCGCACTTGACCCTGTGAGTACAAACTTGGTCTCGATCTCCGATGATGGTTGTCTCGACATTATTCCTATTGGTCATCCTCAAACCTTGCCTTTCTCCGGAATTAGTTTTTATACGCACCTCAATTGGCCACCTCCGCCATGTAAGTGGACGGATACAAACGTCCCCCGCTATTTGTTCGACAACAGCGTTTCATGGTCTGACACGATCCACAAAAAGTGTTTACGGATCATTCCGCGTCTTATCTATTCTAGCACTGCACTATATGTGGCAGTACGTGTCATCACATTGACCATCATGATATAAGTAGTCTTGATCCAATGAACACACTGGTATCATACAGCAAAACACCAACGCCTCCGCAACAATCTGGCTGTGTCGAAACACAAAGTATACACGCGTCGCGCGAGAAGAAACCAAATTAATCAATCCGTTAGGCGGCTCACTCACATCAAACGTTTACTCCCAGCACACACTCGGATTGGGATCTGGAGGTAGCTAAGGTTGCACGTGCAATCCGATTCCCTCATGGCGTCGTCTGACATGGCGTCGCCGTCACGCCAGAATTCTCATAGGGTAGGTAGGTCGCGCGTCATTCATTTGTTGTCCTTACACCTGGCGACAAATGCATTCTCACTTGTCCATCTTTGAACGGCATCGCAGCAGCCCACGTGCAAGCACCGAGTGGTTGTAGCATGGTCCTAACTTCCCTTGGATGCCATGAGATGAATGTGTGCATGCAACTGCGCATTGAACCGAAGACACCCTGGCACATCCATGTCATCGGCCATCTGCTGCGCGACATTGCCATACGTATATACATACAAGGAAGCTTCTGGGCGACATGTCGCCATCCTGTCCTTCCCTCGCTGTCAAGCCCTGTCAACACTATTTCTGTCAACCGGTACAGCATCTGTTAGAAGTCGCTTGACATGGGGTGGCCAGTGTCCACCTATCCATGTACTATTAGGGCTACGATGTACTGACAAAATGTGGAATGAAACGGCGACAACATCGTCATCCCCACGGTACTTTCTGTAACGAAGCATCGAATGTAAGAGTCGCTGTGTCTCCACTTGGATTTATGGGATTCTGCTCCGAACGGAGTATCTTCTCCACTTGTGCGCCGATCAGCGTCCTAGATTCATCAGGGGGACTCTGCTACCTCGGTACCCTGTTTTGTCACCGCCTTGGAGCCGCGAATCCCGCACTTTTATGACCAGCCCCTTCATAACATGGAGCGAGAGCTCGTGAGAGACGTAATTAATTCTTATTCTTCGCTGATGCCTCCGAGGGTATACAGATAACTTATGACAGTAACCCGTCCGCGGCCTCGGACACTTGCGCGTTCTCAAGCAGCTTCTTCTAATAAAATATTACATAAAGCCTGGAGTCCAGACTCTGCTGTAAACAGTGAACTGAGCGGATATGAACACCGGCGTTGGGAAGCAAGCGCGACCGGGTCTCAATCCGAAGGGATGATGCCCCCGAGTGTATATACATGTAAACTTCCTTCAAAACCCCCAGCACCAGGACAGGTAGTTCCGAGGCGGGTTGTTCCTGTCTGTATGACGAAACGCGCACAAGGTTATCCCGGAAAGGTCACTTTTCGTGTACTAGCACCGTGGATGGCCACGGAATTTGTGATAATTGAAGTTATAAACTTACCAAAGTGAGTACAGCCATGAGGCATGTTTATTATCCATGCAGCTTCGAATCCCTCAAAATAGCACACCTGCATAGGAGACATATGTGCATATGCAATAGCGCATACATTGTTTTGGAACGTGGCATCGGCAGTATTGAGAGGAACACAGGTGTATGCATAGCGCAGTAAAAAAAAAAAGTGAAAGCGGCTCAGTTGCCTTAAACCTCCTTGACCTTGACCGTTCCGCGCAGAAGACCTGTCCGGCGGGCAGCGATAAGACCAACCTTTTGTCCAGGAACCGCGGAACGTGCGACGGTGGATGCCTTTCCAATGTGTTGGTGGTTACCACCACCGTGGGGATGGTCGACGGGGTTCATAGCAACACCACGAGTACGGGGCCAGCTAAAAAAAAAAGGACCAATCAGGATCCATGCGCTACTATACAGACAAGGGAAGTTGCGCACCTGTTGCGCTTGGCCTTGTATTTGTAGTATGCCCGGCCAGCCTTGAGCAATGGCTTGTCGATCCTGCCACCACCCGCGACAATACCCACCGTTGCACGTGCGCCTCCCGAGATCGTCTTCTTTGCACCAGAAGGGAGTCGTACTCGGGTCTTGTTGTCCTCTGGGGAGTGACCAATGACCGTTGCGTAGTTACCCGACGTGCGAGCGAGGGCACCACGGTCACCGACTTTCTCCTCCACGTTACATACAATGGTACCTTCCGGGCATTGGTTGACGGGAAGAACGTTTCCAACCGTCAAGGCAGCTTTTTTGCCGCAATAGACGAAGGCACCGGTGTGGAGACCTTCGGTAGCGATAAAGGTCTCGGTGCGAAGTTTGTAGCGGTAGGGGTCACGGAAAACGACGCGAGCAAGAGGGGCACCACTACCATGTAGATAGAGAAGTATATCGAATGAGAATGACTCTGAATGGGATAGAGTGAAGGTGCTCACCGGCCAGGGTCATGGATGATTTCTTTCACGACACCGCGAATGTAGCCGTTGCGTTCTGCGTAGTCCAGGGGGCGCAACTTGGCAGGTGCCTTGTTGTGGTGAGTGTGTGCCTTGAACTGTCCGCGCAGAGAGAATGAGTTGGGGAGGAAGTCAGTGGACGGGCATGGGATGAACGTACGATGGCGTGTGAACGCCTCTGTGCCCTAATAACGCGACCCATTGATTATCTGCAAGGAAAATGTGAGTCGGATGGTTGAGAGAGGAGCTGGGTGATGAAGATCAAAGGACGTGAAGACGGAATCCCAAATGTGTATGCATCCGGACCAAGTACGACTCATCCGTCACCCAACAGCCACTTTGCGAACTGATTTCTCTCCTTGCGGTCAAGACAATGCCTTTGTCCCCCAGTGCACCACGATCAGAGCGGCATACTCACGTTCTTGTGTATCCTGACGAGTCGTTGGCTGGCGTTGGTGGTCGGTAGTATCGTCTGCTCTGTCCAATGAATCGAAGCGGCGCCACAATATTCGGCAAATGCCGGTTCCAGTTTAGTTCGCTATGTTACGTCAAAAGAAGTGGGACGTGAGAGGGTTGGAGGCGAACGCTGGCCTCGAAAATGGCGAGAATAAGAGAAGAGTTAGCGGGTATGGACGTGCTTAGGGAGGTATGCAAGGGAAATATGTATCACGGGATCATTGATTGTATTGTCAGGGGAAGAAACACATGCAGATAGACAGAAAATATGTATGTATATTCACAAACAAGATCTGGCCCTGCCCTGGTGGGCGTTCGTTCCGGGATCGATGGACAGCGTCACAGAAACCGGTATATAGGATGCATGGCGTACGCGAATAAATAACTACCCCCACGGAATATGAGCCTTCCGCTCCGTCTTTTTTTTTTTTTTTTCTTTCCCCCTCTCTCCTCATTTCTTCGCTTATCGCAGATATGGAGATTGGCATCCGGTGCCGAACGAGTTGGAAAATGTGACGTGGATGGTGGAGAGGCGGTAAAAAAAAAATCACACGGGGAATGGAATCTACTGCTCATCCAAGTCCCCATGGACAGGTGGATGCTTGTCGTCGTCGTCGCCGTCGACGATGTTGACGCCAGGGTGAATTGGCACTCCGCACCAAAGGAACGCCCAGAAAAGTCACACGGTCGGGGGGGGAGAGTCGTCGTTGACGCGGACAAAACGTTTTTGATATCCCACACAGCTACAGCGTATTTACAACTAGCTAACTAGCTACACACAAGTCCCCAGCCAGCCAAGCCCCTGCAGTCAGACCCTCGTCCCGTCCATCGCAGCGGACGGCCACTCACCTCACGGTGCTGGTTACTCGGCTTAAAGCTTCCACTTTGCGACAACGACACCACCGTTCCGACGTCTTCCCCGCCCTCCATATTAGCAAGCTCCCTACTCCGCGCGCACATGATCCATCTCGATCGAAATTCTGCCGACCTCGACCCAAACCAAAACTCAAATCTAATCTCCCCCGGCGATCAGCATTTGTCGTCGACGACGGCGCCCACCACCCATTTCCACTGGCCAGAGCCCATCCACAACCACAGTGACACTCTCACAGACTATCTTGCGTCCCACGACGGCATTCGCTCGTCCAACGCCCTTCTCGACTTCTCCATCGCCAAGGACAGACCGCCCTCCTCCCAACAACGACCCACTCACGATGTCGTCCACGAAGACAAGAGCTCCCCTCTCTCTCCCGCCCCTGACTCCGCCTCCCCAAACCACGAATCAAAGGACCTCCCCCAGCAGCCCATTCAGCCCAAAGTAGAACCACCCCCCTTGGACAAGGGCGAACTCGACGTGCCCAGAGAAGGGACTCTCACACCCCTCACGGACCTCTCTCCCGCACCGGAACTAGATGACGATCCCGAGAGGAAGGATGACGAAGAAAACAATCTGGGAGGGTCTCCGCAGTTCAAGTCCAGCTCCTCACTGAGGGACGACGTCAAGCGTGATACCAAGGGCAAGGGCGACGCACCATTAGGCACCCACGTGAACGGCATCTCGTCCTCCTCATCTTTGCGTTCAATAGGTGGCTCCCCAGTGCGACACCAGCCATCAACCTCCTCCACGTTTCAAAATGCGTCAGATTTTCGGTTGGCTGAAAAGTTTGCCGTCCCTTCTTACTCCCCCGCGCCATCAAGTGAATTCATGACTCCCCCTATAATGCACACACCCCACAACATGCCACCTCCAAATATGGCTCACGCATCTAACAACGCAATGGTCATCAGGATCTTGGAACTCAACGCCGAACTTTTCCAGTACGTTCCCTCTTCCTCGATCGTTTCTTTCTTTAGAGATCGGTTAATCTGGCCCTTCTTGCAGAGTTTGCGTAGAGTTCCAGAGGCGTGGCGTGCCAATAACAGACCATCGTTACCAGCAGTGTGTTATCTCCTAATCCAACTCTCTCTCATCACACAATCGACTTTTCTTCAGGTACGCCCATCGTCTACAATCGAACCTCACTTGGTTGGCTGCAGCTGCAGACCAACGGCATCACGTAGGTGGATCCTTTTCTGTCCGGGATCCTTCTTCCTGATTCCTTCTGGCCATTTGTAGCACCCGAGCGTCGCTCTACCCATCATGACTCCTCCAACAACAGTGGAGTTCTCACCCCCTCGATTACAGCGTCTCTACTCTGATATGCCGGAGGTCTTCTCAAAAGAAATTGCACGTCGGAAAATGCAAGCTGCTAACGTCAATGTCCCCTCTTCACTTCCCCACCACCCTAACCAAACCCCACACGTCTTGTCACCTTCGAACGCTACCCATCCTAAGCGCAATAGGCCTGATGATGTCTCAGATACCTCTGCAAACAAAAGAAGAGATGTAGGCGACGGTAAAATCCATGCCTCCTCTCTGTCCCCTTCCTCGGTCTCACCAAATCCAATGATGCCGGGTTCCACCGGTATGCCGTCTATACCGGTCTCTGGTCCTGGCCATGGACCTCCCGGAAACCCCAGCTCGGGTATGAATTCAAATCCTTTTCTCGCGTCAGGTATGGGCACTACTGGTTCGACGGGTCTGCGGGCAAGCCCGGATACATTTTCTGGTCCAATGGGTGTCGCTGGGATGACGGCGCCTGGGACGCCTCACATACCACAGAGTCCGACCGTGTCAGCGTCATCAAATACGGGAATTCCGCATCCGCCGCCGGTCTCGTTACCTTCAGCTGGAATGCCTGGGATGAATGCCGGGGGGATGTCAGGTATGCAGAGCAATACAGGGACAGCAGCGATACCAAGCTCAGCTCCTGGAGCACCGCCAAATGTCTCCTTTGGCACTGGAGATCCTATGGTCGCGAACATGCGAAGAATGCAGCTGCAACAACAACAAATACGGGAGCAGCAGATCAGGCAGCAGCAACAGCAGCACGCCGGCCAGATGCAACAAATGCAACAAGCGCAAGGGGGAACAGCAGCTTCGCGACACATGTCTCCTCCGGCATCTGCACAAGCAATACAAGGTGGTATAGCGGCAGGGGGAGGAGGACCTGGTGTACCATCGAATCAACCCCAGCAGCCTGGTCCCGCGCAGCAAGCCCAGATCCACCAGCTGGTGCAAGTATTACAGAATCCCAGTCATCCAGTCATGATGTATATAACACAAAACGTGCCGAACTTCTCTGCGTTGCCTGTACAGCAGCAATTGCAGAGGCTGCAGGCCTTCCAGGTATGCTGGTTTCCATTTCTTCCTGCATGTTTTTGTCCTCGGAACTCACAGTTATTACCATTACCTTCTTTCGTGTAGAGCATGTTGACTCAGAGAAGTCAACACCGCAATCCTCAAATGAGTGGAATGCAGCCCAACGCAGGCTTGCCAAGCGGACTCTCCAACGGCACAATGACTGGAGGAAACGGAAATAATGGCGGGGCAAGTCCTGTGTCACCCCTAGGTCAACAAGCTCCGGCGATGTCGCAACCGCAACAGATCACCTCACAACAAGCGTCGCAGAACGGCATGTTCCCATTTGTTCAGCCCCATAGCAATGGTGGGGGCTCTGGGATGGATCCGCGTATGGCTGTCGCAGCTGGAGGTTCTAATTTTTCGCAACAGATGCCGGGGAATATGAGCAATGTCAACATTAACCAGCAACGGCAACTGATGTTGATGCAACAGCAGCAGCACCAGCAGCAGCAAATGCGGAATATGAATGGCAACCTCAATATGGGTGGTGGTGTGGGTGCAGCGGGTATGATGGGCTCACAGCAGCATGGGACATTCGGGATGAACCCGAGGATGATGGGGCAGCTCGGCGGGTCGTCGCAACAGCAGCAGCCGCAACCACCACAGGCGCCTGGTGCCACAGGTGGAGGCTCGTCAATGGTGCCAACCAACGACACATTCCCTGCGCTGAGGTCGAACTCGGCGATCCCGGGTATAGCAAGAAGCACGAGATCTCCTTCGGATGGGGTTCATTCACCTATGACGCCGAGAGCGCCGTCAAGGCTTTCTCACCAGCAAACACCGAACGACTATCAAGCCATATTGCAACAGCAGCATGCTCAATCTGCGTTTAATCAGGGTGGAGCTTGGTCACAGGGTGCACAAACACCGATGGGAGGGGGAATGGGTGGACTAGGCCAGGTGAACGGGTATGCCATGGGCGGGTCCATGAATTCACCAAACGGTATTGGAGGAGCCTTCTTCGGTGGAAGCCCTTCGCCATCGAATCAGACTTGGCACGGTGGTGGCGGTGGTATGGCAGGCGTTGCAGGGTATGGTTATGGGCATGGGCAGTCGACGATGGGCGGCGGACAGCGTCCTCCAGATCAAACGCGACCACAGATGGGTGGTGGTGGTACACCCGTTCCTCAAGCTGGTGGTGGATCCGCACCTCCGTCTGCTACACAAAACATGAGTCCGATCGGACCAGACATGACTGGCAATGGGGACTACGATATCTTTAATCCCTATGTCAATGGCCAATAACTGTCGCCCCTTCTCCCCTCCAACTTTCGATCGCATATTCCGTCGAGGTCTGCGCCTACCTCGGTACCTGCAACGATGGGCTTTGTGCGTACCTTCTCCCTACCTTATATATATATGTGCTCGCATCCGTTTTCTTGTTCTGTTTTGTGTTCCTGGAACTCCTCTGTATCAAGGTTTTCCCTTTTATCCTGCAATTTCAACGCTGCTATCTCTCGCGATGTTCACAAATGGATGCATTATCTTCTTTCCCTCCTCTTTTTCTTTTCGCTTCGTCTTCGTTGTGTGTTCCCACACCGCTTCAGACTACCGTCCGCGCCGGTTTTCGCCTGCTTCACGAGTTTAAGTAATTTCACTTGTGTACACGTTGCTATATGGCTGTGGAGCCCACGTTGTTTTGGAAGTGATTTATGATGACGATCCCATCCACGCATGTACATATGTACATAAGTAAGATCTGCATTTCTTCTTCCTGCCGAGATTTGGGCACGCCGTTAGCTTTCTTTTCTTTTTTTTTTTTCCTGTGGACTGTATCCTGCACTTGTATCCGATTGTGGAAAACTGCATTTGGCTATGTCAAAGAGAGGCTCTGGTAGACTGTTGTATTTACTTTATAAAAGGGCCAAATGAGGTTCACAAGATATCTTGCTGTACTTTATAAATACCTGTGAGTGGCCTTGCGGTCAAGGTAGCGTCAAAGGAACATGTGGCACGCCCCTAACACCTTTCAGCTGTAGCAACAGTGTGAAAGGCAGCCCTGCGTCAGACCACTTGTACTAGCTGATCTTCGGTAACACTATCGAATGACAAGGGATGCACTAATCGACATCTGAATAAGTATACACGGCCTCAGGGCGAGTACAGCATGGTCAAATCGATGATCGACGGCAAGCGGAATTAAGCACTCATATCACCAAAATAAAGACGGGATCCGTGCGAGGATCGTTATGAGCTTCATTGAATTTAGACAATGGACTCACTTAAGAGGTCCGATCCACTCCTGAACTTTTCTCGTCACTGGGCATCGGTCATGGTTTGCACTTGTCGGTTTTCGGAAGCCACATCAAGGAAATCGCAGTCAGGAAACAGTTTTCAGATCGAATGCAAGGGCTCCAAGATTCATCCACACCTCCACGGTCGGCCTATATTGGCTTGTACACGTTGCCGTTTGTCTTCTGGTGCGATATACCCTTCAATGCCTGCTACACCGCAGAATTTTTGTTTGGCGCTCTTCATGCGGACAGACGTGATAACATCGATGGTCGAGATGGCCAACCCCAAGAGGAATAATGATATTCTGCGGGTCAGGATCCACGTGCGTAATAAGTTGGACATGTATGAATGAAATCACCCTCAACCGGTTGGCAGCGGACCAGTGTAAAGATGATGATCCCGCCGCGGGCGTCATTTCCATCTCCTGAATGGGCCTAAAACATTGTGTCAAAGAGACCTTCGCCTTCATGGTACTGCTGAGGTTTTCTTTGGCCACTACAAGTTGACAAGAGAAAGGGACGATAACAATAACTTACATCATATATCCGAGGAGAACCTAGGGAATCGTCGATCTCCTCAATCCCCACAATATTAGCGGCACCATGTTCTGTGTACCTTCCACCTCCTAAGGTGCTTTGCACATCATTCACCGTCCATTTGAGTGCTGTTCTTTCCAAATTCGAAAAGACCCTCGTGTAATCGTGCTCCAGGTAGTAATTTGGCTTAATGGATTCGTCTATAATGCAAGTAAAAAAAGTGTCAGGGACAGGACAGACACTCATGGATCGAACCTCTTTGAAACGGTTCACGGAATAACAATTTGACTGCATTGATGTCCCCGATGGGTTCCCAGCCCTCTAGGTGCTTTCCTGTGTTCCCCAACACAGGGTAGTTCGATCGATAAACCTTGAGGTTTTGAAATGAGTGGGAAACATGCCGCAGTATACTGCATCATACAATACTTTGACTTTTAGGTTTTCTAAAATTTGTATGACCGTGTAGTGCGCCATGGCGGACACAGAACAAGGCATCACCTCCGAAAATGACGATGCGTGAGTCTGCTGTATCGTGTAGAACTGAACGCGCACTATCATAATGACAACCCATTCTCCATCGTGAGTTTCGGTATAAACTTCAGACCACTTTGGTGTGTATCTAAACAATTTTTGCCGTGCGAGCTCCCCTTCTGAATTCGCCCCGGCCGGTTCGCAGCCCTCAAAACCCCGACCGTGAATAGGACGTCAACGTCTTCGACACTGTGAACCCCGCAAGACAGGGTTTTCTTCCCGTGTTTGGGCAAGGGTCAAGGTGATTGTCTGAAGAAAAACACCAGATAGCGGTGATCTATGGTGCATATTGCTTGCGACTTACAAGTGTACTGGCAAGTCGATGATATTGACTCAATCCAAACCATCGCGTAATACCAAGGCGGGGACGCGGCGATTACCGTCGGGCATATCCTTCTGCTACAGTACAGCCTCGTAGTACAGCTTTACTTGATGAACCGACTGAACAGCACTACCACTTGACGCCCCTTGACTACCTCCCACAAGGGTCACTAAGAGCCTGTCACGCGCCAGAGTCAAGGAGTACTAAACAGCTATCGTTACACCTTGTGCCGCTACCCTCTCAGCATCTGTCAACTACGGTACTGTTTCGAGTCAGGGGGTTTACTAGATGGTGTTCACTAGGCTATCAACACAAGACAAGGAGGCGTTCTTTGGTCTACTGGACGAGTGAGTTGCAAGTATTATTGAGTCGGAACGTCCATCAGCGGTACCCACAAGGTGGTCCGCCGATATCTGTCTAGATCACTAATAATCTTATTACGACCAGATACTTCCAGTCGCGCCCCGAACTGTTTGGAAATAACGGTGTAGGAACTGGAGCTGGTCTTGGGATCTCACCAACAACAGCTGCGTCAGCCGTGCAGCGTGCCCTTTCTACTGGAACAGGTGGCGGGAATAATAATGGTGGTGGCTCATCGATGCTAGGAGGTAGGACTGTACCCGGCGTTCCAGTCAGCGGAAGGTTAGCGGGGAATAATGTGTTCGCGTCGTCTGCGTCAGCTGCGGTGAGTGCACTAGATCGATCCCGGTGCTGGACAGAATAGTTGACATGCCATTCATCAGGCCTCAAACCCTGAGGCTGCTCAAGCAGCAGGACGTGTTGCCGCGGCTGCACTTGCGTTTTCGGGTGGCAACACCGGAGGTTCGACAGGAGGGGTAGGCACCAACTCTGCACCTCCAACGAGGGCGCCACCACCCGCCTCGCCTTGGCGTACTCCAAGTACCAACTCTTCGCAGGACCGCACTGCTTCCCCAGGTTCCGAGCTTGACAAGCTCGTGTCCAAAAAGGTATGTCGGTGCCGCTCTCTACAGCATGCGACTCTCCAACGATTCAACGCCGTGACTGATCCCCACGTTGGTTTCGAATATTAGAACAGCGTCTTCTCTGCGTTTAAGAAGTCAGACCAAACCCCCGTGGGGGCTCTTCCACCTGCGTTCGCCCCTCCGAAAAACACTTTCGCACCGCCTCCTGTTCGGCGCGCTCCATCAACATCAGAAACCAGCGACAAGTCATCCTCGCCCGTCCCACCTGCGCCTCCAGGCCGACGGGTACCCGCAACGCGTCAACCCGAGCCCGAACCCGAACCCGAACCGGAGCCAGAGCAACAGGCGGAGTGGGTGGAGGCCCTGTATGACTATAGCAGCGAGGTAAGTCAAGCGTGTGCGGTTATTAGTGTCAGCGGATACTCCACTCCGTTGCCCCGCATCTGGTAGTTTTAAGGCGCTTATTGACGAACGTCATATTTAGGACCCTGGTGATTTGACAGTCGAGGCAGGTTCCCGGATACTGGTTGTGGAGAGATCTTCCGAGGACTGGTGGGCGTCGACACCATTCTACAGGTCCATTACAAACATTGACATTTCATTTCTTGTGAAGGTGGACAGGGAAGATTGATGGCCAAGGTCGACAAGGACTTTTCCCAGCATCATACGTCAAACCTTTATAGCGATCTCAAGATGGACGGACACATTCGCAGGCACAGAACTGGTTAGGGTTTGTGGCCAACGAGGATATTTCTGGGACACAGACACTTTCTAATCTAGCTTTCTTTTGTTCGTGAAAATACATATCGTTGATATCGAGTTGGCGTGTATCGTGCAAAGTATGTGAAGTAGGAGGTATGCGATGTGGCCAGAATGACGGTTGTACAGTGACGGTGAGATTCCACAAATCTAATAGTGCATGACGAGAAAGTTGACACAGAGTTCGACGGGGTTTAATTGCACAGCGAGTATGATTGAGGGACGTCGAGACTTGAGGTAACTTAACATGGAGAGTATTACACATCGATATTCTTCACGGAATTTGTCCCGGCCATTTGGTGTTCGGAATGATGCAGAGCTTCAATGAAGAAGGCGTCGTGAAGTGCCACCGTCGGGATTAATGTGAGGTAGGTTGGTTACATCGACCATTCTTGCGGACGCAGGAGCGGCCGGAATATGCCTCGCGCCGTGCACTGGAAGCGGAGATTCTCCATATTTTTCGCCTTGGGCAATTCGACGCTTCTCCACGAGGTTCCGAGCATGAGCGCGGACATGATCAGAAGACGATATGCTAGTATTCTCTTTTGTAGTCGCGTCGTCGGTGCCATCGAGGTCAACAGCCCCTAGCGAGTTAGGCATCCCATACGGGCGTAGTCCTGTCTTCGCTATGGGCATAGTGTTCAAAAGTGGAGTTGGCCTAAACGAGGACGCTTCCGGTATGGTGGACCAGACGTGGTTGAGGTCAGTGGTGGGTGGACCATCTTCACCTTGCGAAGCCATCATGGTTTTCACGAAAGTGCTAGGAACATTCTTACATTCACGACGTATACGCTTGGGAAGTTGTGTTCGGAGGACACCTCGCTCCCCGAGTGCGTCCCGCTTGTCGTCCTGTTCACTCCCCACGCTATTGGTAGAGAAGGACGACGTGCTGTCGCCTTCGACGAGGGTGCTTATCCCCGAATCCGTGATGCAACTTGCCGTACTAGAGCTGCTCGAAATGGGTGATGGAGTGGGATCTGAGACGGGTTTGCCGGAGGTGGGCAATACGTTCCGATGGTTACCATCTGAATCTCCCACGATGAAGCGGACGGGCGATGCCACTGAGCACGGTGGAGGTGGATTGGGAACGTCGTGAGTCGATGCCGGGGATTGGGTGCTCGATTGTGTTTTTGCCCTTGCTTTCCTGGCCTTCGACACGGCCTGGATAGCAGCAGCCCTTGTTTCCTTCTGTCCGGGAGTCGGCAGAACCTTGGACATCTTATCCATGAAAGGTGCGAAGTGCTTGCACGCTTCTTCTTCATCGAAGTCTAGATCGTAATCAAGTAAGGAGAGGAGCTGTTTCTCCATGAGGTTTACCTCCGCCAAGTCGAAAATTGCGGCGTATGTTGCCCAGTGTTTGTTTTTAGGCGATGAGTCATTGAGGTACTTGGCAGCTACGATGAGGGCAGCGAGAAATACTCGATGTCGGGTGCAAGGGATACCTATTGTGACGGAATCAAGTCAGGTGTTTACGTGTTACGATGTCCCGGTACCTTTCGCCATTGGTGGCAACTTGAGTCGGAGGCGCTCTAGATAAATGAGTGTGGTAAGGAGTGTCGGGACTTGCACGTTCGATTTGGCCACCAAACGAACTATAAAGTTTTGGAGGGTGGGGAGCGAGGAGGAACTAAGACGGCCGGTGTCCTGCGCATCTTTCTGCGGGAGGGTAGACCCAACAGGGGTATTCGGTGGCGTTGGCAAGGATGGGTCAGCAGGATGCTCCTCGACCTTGACGACCTGCGCTGCCCGTAAAGCGATATAGTTGATCATGTCCATGTTGACCTTTTGTCGCATCAAGTTGAGGAGCTGGGGTTTATGAAGTGACCGTGGAACGAGCGACGCTGGGTGAAAACGATCGACAGACATTACTTGAAAGGAGTGTGGAAAGCCCGGGCTGGGCAGAAACTGAGCGAAAGGAAGGAAGGGAAAGAAATGGAATAAACGGTCATCGTTGGTGTACAGGGGCTTATATAGGATATCATGACGCGTCAGACAACATAGCGCGACGCGTCCAAGTCACGAGACCGAAGTCAACCCGATCATGAATGATCGACTTGTGTCAAAACGTTGAATGCATCGTAGGTTCGTGCACAAGTCTGCTGCAGCACAAGATAAGTGGTAGCATTGGCTACCTCAAGTTTGACAAAGCTGCATGGCAGCAGGCGGCTGAATAATTCAGTTCCTCAGTACTATCCAATTTCCAATGAACCACGCCGTCGATTGAATTTTGGCCACTGCAACATCACTTTGCCGATCACTGGTGCCCAGTTCACACCTCTCCAGCCAGTCGCACCTCCGACTCGTGCACGTGGATCTCGTGGCCGTTTCTCCATCGGTCTTAGCACATCTGTCCACTTGAAGAATACAGAACGAAAGTTCCACGGCGTCGTCCGCACAAGGTAGTACATCATACCAGAATTCAAACGCATTGATGTGTACAAGCTAACCCAGGCCGACCTGTGGAGCTGCGGACGAACCTTAAGAGACCTCGTTTTCAATCTGCACACCATCCCCTCGATCTCTACTTCCTCCTTAGCGTGGTTCTAAACTGAAGACCCTGACCAGCGCCCACGCCCAACGATGAAAAGGTAGGGGAGTGGACTACCCCCAGGAATATATCCTCTAGACTCTGGCGGTTAACTGCAATGAAACTGGTAACAACCCTCACATAGGATCCCTTTTGGTTGGGTGATCTGAGTAACTCTGCTTGTCGTCCTTCCATCATGTACTCGCTCCAACGTTGTGTATGCCTATCCACATGTCCAGTAAACCCTTCATCGTTTGTTTGAGTCATGGTTCGGCTACTAGAGAACGGGCTCGATGATCCGTGGATAGTCATGCATTCATGATCAACGGGCACTATCATTCTTCATGCCGATGCCGCAACTGAAAGACGTTAGACCGTGCCATATCATTCAGGGATCGACTGTCTTCTGTCTCTGGTCCGTCTAGGCATTCTTCTTGATCTCGCCTCCCCCCTAGGTAGACCAAAGACGAAAGAAGACAATCGTTCCCTCTCGGCGATCTTGATCCGAAGTGGCCCTCTAAAGCATTTACTCGGTACGAAAGGGACAACGGGAACGGGATGAGGACAACATCCCTTAGCCACGGTAGAATATGAATGATGGAGTCAACGTGACAGTGGCATGGCATGCAGCCCAAAACGTCTGGGTGGGCGACAAAATCGCACGCTGACTAGCCTTTCTTCATTCAATACCGTAGTCGGATGCTTTCCCTGTCCGATTGGGTGACGACGCTCACCTTGATATTCGGAGGTTGCTGCAGGTAGGGTCTCGTCGAGTCGAACGTGTTCATGCCCTGACTCACGTTGGTTGGCCAGCAATGCGATCACTATGGAGCATATCACATCCACTCATCCGCACTCCGGAATCGTCGTTACATTCTTTCAGTTTCTCATAGTCTTTCTCTTCGGACTACCTAGCCAACTTACATTCACTCGCCCGGAAACTCCCCACGCGGCGAATGGGGACGCGGCCAGTAGTCACAAGGCGCCTTCGACACCAGCAATCACCCGAAGGACATGGTTACCCCGTCTAAAGAAACGAAGGGTTCCTCTTCTGCCTTATTTGATCCAAGTAGCACTCTTTTTCGTGCTGTCCACGCTAAACAATGCCGCTTTTGCATATCATATACCTATGACGGTCCATATCATCTTTCGCAGTGGTGGGATGATCGTCAACCTGGTCCTAGGATGGCTGCTTGCGAAGAAGCGGTATGTGTCACCGACATCGTTGAGGTGGTGTTAGTAAACCCTGACGTGTTCCGCAGGTACACGCTTAGACAGGTCATATCTGTCTTTGTAGTCACACTGGGCATCGTGTTGACCACGTTGTCGGCTTCGAAACCAAAGTCTGAGGCCACCACTACCCAAACAACGGAAGTTTCTCTGTATGCTCAGGGAATAGCTATCCTGAGCCTCGCACTCCTCTTCTCTGGATTTCTTGGCCTCGTGCAAGACTGGGTATTTGCACGGTATATTACGCCAACGGAGTCGCAAGTTGCCTCCGACCCTGACATTCTCCCTTCCTGGCAAGAGAACATGTTTTTCCTCCACACCCTTGGCCTTCCACTTTTCCTCTTCTCCAAGGATAGCATCGTCGGGGAACTTTCCCGCATGGGCGGCGGCGTTCCCGTCTCATCGTGCACGATACCATATGGAGTGCAGCAGTACATACCGGCATACGCATTAACAATACCCTCCATCTTCATCCACCTCTTCCTGAACACGATCACACAACTACTCTGTGTCATAGGCGTGAACAGGCTCACAGGGCGCGTCACTTCACTAACTGTGACACTTATCCTGACGGTGCGCAAAGCCGTGTCACTCTTGCTAAGTGTCGCCGTGTATGGTGGGCAGGCAAATGCACAGATGTGGGCCGGAGCAGCATTGGTATTCCTCGGAACTATCGGATACTCTACTGGAGGTCGATCAAAGCATGTAAAGAACAAGGAAGACTGAGTCATGACACCATCACTGCAGTTTAGACTATTGGAGAGGTCAGCTATAGAGCACCACTACATTGATGAGAGACTATCAGAAGAAGTACGCTTACATTACCAGACGCCCAGTGTACAGTGTAGAGCAACGTACACGCATATATTAATAAAAAGAGCGACAGACTATGCCTCTTGGCCGGTCGCAATGTCCCAAAATTTCTTGATCGACTGAGCTGTTGGGGTGGTAAAGCCTTCGATCTTGGCGAAGGCCACAGTGCTCAACGTCGTCGAGTAATTGCGGAGATACGGCGAATACTGGTGGATATGTAAATGTGGAACGGGTCAAGAGTGTAAGGAGTGGCTCACCAGCCGGCAGAAGTGTCGGTACCATCCCCAGGTTTCCCAGGTCATCCATTCTTCGTTAGTCCACGATGCACGCCGCTCCCATGCATGCTCTTCAACAACAGTCTTCGCGTGCGTGTTCTGGTGGTCGTCACCCGGGACGGGAGAAAGGCATGAAACGAAGCCCTCGAGGGTTTTTGCGAGAACGCTCTTTTGTTCGCGAGTAAGGCTCGTGAATGCCTTGAGGGCAGTTGTTAATTGGGGATTCTCGGCTGCGGACTCGTCTGGAAGTAGTAAGCCAGTCAATGACCACAATTGAACGACATGTAATAACCGTCAGACCTTGCTTGAGAGGCTTCATTTCTCCGTCGACTTCCATGTTGCCAACATCCGCTCCACCACTCGCTTTGGCACGAGCAATACTATCATCTTGCTCCTTCCTCAGCGCCACTACTTTTTTCCTGGCTATTGTCACCCTCCCATTCGCCTTATCCAACGCCCCTTTCAGTAGCTCCCACTCGAAAGCCTGGATATACACGGGACCCGTTATACCATCACCGGAAGCCGTATTATTGAAGATCCACGCTACAATGTCTGTAGGGTCCACGATCTGGTATTGCATGAGCTTGTCGAACACGATCCCAACCATGTGCCTATTCCTCTTCCAGAATGCTGCAGTAGCAGCAAGTATGTCGCGTTTGGCGTCAAGGTCAGTTGGCATAGCCAGTCCCCGCAACAGTGGAAGATAACGTTCAATAGCATTCAGGAAATGAGAAAACGAGCGGGATCCGATGGACAAGAGAGATTGGATGGCCAACGATCGTATGATTGAATCGATGTGCATGTCAGTATGGGATGTATCAAGAGTCGTCTTAAGGGTGTCGAGCTGGGCGATGACCTCTTCGGCACGTGAACGACCGCGCAAAAGGCTTAGGACGGACTGATAAGCGTCATGGTAGGGATGTGCTGTTGACGGGGAGTGCATCAGATCTTATCTTCCGCTAACTGAACAAATGAAACTTACAAGGCTCCTCGTATTCTGGATCAGGCCCCGGTTGTTGACTAGAGATGACATTTGGATCATCTTGCATAGCTTCAGGGAGCGCTTTGAGAATGCGTTCATGATAAGATAGGCGTATCTCTGACTCCACAGCACGCCGTACGAACGTGCGCTTGGGGTGATTTTCTGGGAGTACCAAGTCCGGGATCCTGTCAAACGTGTTCAGCATCACCTTGTAACCATCGCAGTGACCAACATACCATTCCTTCCACACCCATTGGAAGCCAAAATTACTCATGTGTACGGCAAACCACTCCACAAATCTCCGCGCAACTTCCACGTCCAATCCCTCGGCAAGGCAGTTATAGAGCCTACGTATAGACTTGCCGACCGCTGGTCCTACAGTCGACGGTGACAGCTTGCAAAGTTCGGTAATTAGTGCGATGAAGTAGACGGGTTTCTGGCCTGGGTCAGGCAGCAGGAAGAGGTAACCGAGAGTTGCCTAACGGTATCCACATCAGACTCTACAAAACTGACGGTGGGCAAATGAAGAATACTCACCTCGATTATGACACTTTCCAGCTGCCAGTTGTTCGCGCTGGGATCGTCCTCGATAGGAGGCCCACCGGCTCGGGGTTTGAAGGTGCCTGGCACGCACCACTTAGGGTACTCGAGAAGGAGTCTGGCGCATTCTTTTCGGTTAACCTCGAAGATGTCAATCATATCCCGAAGGTTCGACCGGATCAAGAATCCGGAAATGGTATTCAGATCTGGTGTCACCTATATATAGTCAGTCATCACATCGCTGAAATGCGTCTGATTAAATGCATACAGCATTGTCGAACAGACGGAACCAAAACTCGGGCCATTCATCTCTTTTAACCTGGGCATCTTCACCATCATCAGAGGAGAGTCCATCTAGCTCGATGACTTCGGGCGGAACCAGGATAGAAGGGAGCTCGAAGGGCGGAGAAGTAGCAGGATCCAGATCCTCATACTCGAGATAGGGTTGAGGGAAGCTTGCCGGGGGATCAGCGAACTCCGATGTTTCTAGGGCCTTCAACACTGTAATTACGCTGTCGAGGAGCTAGTTCGGCGAGCCTTGAGTAAGGGCAAGAGCTATTCTCATCCCAGACTTACTTCGTCTGCGTAATCAATCGTAGCGGAACTGGAAGTAAGGGATGTCAGTGGTTGAACTAGGTTCTTGGAAGATGCCATAGATTCGTTGAAGTTGTGGATAGCAGCGATAATTTCCCCTGTATTGGATGACAGGCTCTTCTGTATCACAGCACCCGCCTGTAACTGAATAGTTAAGGATTAGTCAAGGGAGCAAGACCAAAATCTTACAATCATTAACCCCTCGGCAGCGCAGAGAGCGGCATGTTTTCCTCGTCCATACGATACACCAAATTCATCCAGAACTGCAGCGAAAGATTGCAGGAGGGCAGCCATGGATTCGGTGGAAATGACTTGCGCGACGGTCAAGTGAGCAAAGAAGTGTATCTTGTAAGGGTCAGTAAAGAGAGGGATGTTTATGACGCATCAAACATACACAAAGCCGTATATGTCTCCAGGAGAGTTTGTCAAGGTAGCCTTGAAAACCTTTCCAGAAATCTTCAAGCACCTGCTTGCCAAGAGGTGTCGAAGATTGCGCTGTGGAGGTATCCATCCCTAAAGAACCAGGGCCGTGTAAGAGTCGAAGAAGCGCCGCATAATACGGTATTTTATACGGTTGTTCGGTGACGCTGAACGAACACTGAATATAAAAAGAACGACAGAGTGACTGGTAGAAGCTCACGCAATGCGGATGCCCTCCGAAATAGCTGGCATCGTGGGTGTGGCATCTTCGTGTAGCTGTTTAGCCAGCCTGGATACTTCTTGGATAGGGTCCTAAAGGTGAAATAAGTACTGCTTGCCTGGTACGAATGCCAGACGAACTCACGACTTCGCCGAGTCTTATAATACTATTTTTCAATATCTGCTCGGGGGATTCGTACGGCGGACGGCGGTCGTGCGTATCATAATCCTCTGTGATGTGGGTTCAACCGGACGCCAAGCTTGTTTGGGGTGAATTGTGATTCCTTACCTCTGTCTCTGTATCTTCGCCGACCACCTCCACCACGATAAGGTCTCTCGTAGTTCATTGTGAATTCAGCACTCCAACACACGGAACCAAGTGTCAAGTTCTTTTTCGACCTTTCGTTGCTGCAATCACTTGCGACCTGCCCAGCGCCGCGAATTCGGTATCCACTTGCAAGAGTCACGTGACGAAGTAGGTTGTCTTGTTTGCTAGTAGCTTACGTAACCCAACAGCGTCAAGCTCACGTCTTGTGAGTTGTGTCGACACGACAGAGACCAAAAGGACAACACTGGTACCGTCAGCTATTTGGGGGGCTGGTGAGTACTTCTGCGGCTTGACATGCGAAGCACTGACGTTGGAATGAAGGCATGCGACACACATGCAATGGGCCTCACTAAAAACAGCTCGTAGCATCTGTAGTAGGGCCAGTCGTCACTTGACCTATTTGGCTCGCCCAGAGAGTCTTCGAGTTCGGGGAAATCTCTCACCTGTCACTATTTCGACTCCATCTTCATTTCCTTCTCTTTGGCGGCCTTTCTTCGATTCACGCATATGTCCATTTCCGCGACCCGACACTAAGCCCAAGTATTCGAATGACGAGGATGCAGAAGGTGACTACTTTGATCACCTGACCGACCTCAACGAACGCCTTCAGCTGCCGGATGATGCACCCGGCTCTTCAGAGCCACCCCCACCACCTGCGCACCAAACCGCACCATTTCGTTTTCCTGGCATCTCTACTACAACTACCCCGCAATCACCTATACGACCTAGACAGTTCATACTTCGTCCTCCTTCCTCACAATTGATTAAGACGCATCTTTCTCCGAATCAGTGTGCCCTCGCCGCCGCTCAAGCTGTCCGGATCGCTTGCCGGGATAATTCTCTCCCAGATGCGGAGTACATCGTGCATTCTCTCATTTATTCCAACATACCAGGAGCTCCTGAGACCATCAGCCTGGAGCTACCGATACTCGGCAGCTTCGAATTCATTCCTATACGATTTGAGCGGCCCATCTCTCCCAGGCTTGCAGCCCACTGTCTCATACACCACCACCTCCGTTATGGCAATGTATTGAAGGCAAAAACCACTGCAGACCGACTTCTCGGCGATGGAGTCAGAATGCGTAATGCGACTCTTGAAATGCTTGCAACAGCACTCACCCGAGCACCTCCGACTACGTTTGATGTTCTTCGAGAAGGTGGTAAAATCATGTGGCGTCAGATGGACGTCATTGGTGACGGTGACTTGATCGTCAATCCCGAGATGATCAAGAATGACGGTGCTCGCTTTGCGTTGGTGTTACTTCTGAAAGCGAGAGAGAACGGCCAGCGGAACTCCGATCGTCTTCTTGAACGTTTTGCATCCATTTGCCTCTTAAACGGTGAAATTTTACTTGGAGCCATTCTTTTCGCACTGATCGTGAAAGACTTTGAGCTGCGGTGGCAAAGGGCGCAAGCACTCAAAGCAAAAGTAGCGCAGGAGGAGGCCTCGCATGGGACTCTTTCGCAAGAGTCGCGGGTCAATGTTGCTCAAGCGTTGGCCAGCGTTTCTCGCATTCCACCGATGCGGGTGATGAAGTCTATCGTGGAAAGATGTAATGATGAAATCTCAACAGATCCTGTTGAGGCGGAAGAAGACCAGCGAGCAGAGGCGTATCAAGCATTGGCATATCTGGCCCGTCTTGTTGACACTCGGTCTTTGCCGCATTCGGACATCTCGACCTTATTGAGAGTTCTTTACTCATGTCCAAGGGGCCACAGCGATGTTTGGGTCGCGCAAGACGGCCAATTGGAACCGAGAAACGCGTACAAATATTTCCATGGTGTCTTGCTGCGCCTTGTCAAACGACCTCCTATCAAGGCTAAAGACTGGTTAACCAAACAGGGAGGCACCGGTGATCATCCAGGGCCACCGGTGATGCCGCAGCTTTCTCGTGAAACCTACAATACCCTCATCCATTACGCTCTCCGTCATCGCATGTCCGTGGAAAGGGCACGCAAGCTCTTGCAGCACATGGAGTTTATTCGTTCTCCTGGTTTGAAGCCAGACATTGCAACGTACAACATCCTTCTGCGATCTGGGACTCTCTTGAGGCGCAATGACTTGGTATCGTGTACCTTGGAAGAGCTGCGCATGACGAAGACAAATAATCGTCATGGCATCATGGTGTTACCTGATCCCCAGGAGCCGCCGCAGTCATCAAGGAATCTTGCCAAGCGTTCGGTGGCGTCACCCGGCGCAGTCGGGTTGGAACCTAATCCTATCCCACTGTCCGAGGTCTTTCGTATTACCCCACCTCATCCTCTTACTGCGGATGGCGTCACCTTGGCGAGTTATATTTCACACCTTACCTCAACTGGGCGGCCTCATGTGGTAGTTGACATACTGTGGTATATTCTTCCTGAGATGTCCATTGTTGACCATCCAGCGTGGGACAGGATCACCCCAGAGCTTCGTGCTTCTATCGCTGAACGATCACGGCAAGAGCGCCTTAATCGTGCCGTATCTCTTGGTCCATGGTTCCTCACGACCGTGCTCAATGCCCTATGCAAGGCTGGGAGGACCGGACTCGCAGAGCGCGTATGGCTTCTTGCGAAACAGGCGGAAATGGCAAGTTGGTTAGAGGACGGCGAGAACGGAAACAGACGCATCGTGGAGGGGTGGCGCATGCCTGTGCATGCGTACACCATTATGCTGCAGGTGTACGGAAAAGAGGCGAAGAAGGGCATCGGTTGGCGTCCTGGAGACCCTAGAGAACTGAATTGGAACCCGTCCTCTACGGCCAAAATACAGAAGGGGTGGGCCCGATACGTTGCGTACCGCACTCGTGTCACTGATGTGCACCTTTCGCGTCGGTTGAGGGCGTTGCGTTTGGGTGCTATACACTACCGATCGATGTGGCGTGGCGCACTGGACATCTACAATTCCCTCGCGAAAATCGATCCCAAATGTGATCCATCTGTTCGCCATTTGCAGCCTGACGAACGGTTCTTCAATGCCGCTCTGGACATGTTCGGGAGACAGACAGCCATGACCAGGCGTTCGCAGCGTTCGAATCCGGCGCACTGGCGGAATCTAAATCGACGTGCCATGGTTCGCTATTCACGCTTTGGGATCCCGCCGCGGAAATGGAATCCTTTCCTCCGACGAGTGGTCCATGAAATGTTGAACGCTGGCTATACAGTGCCTTTAGGGTTTAGGCGATGGTTCGTGGATACCTGGGTCTACGCTTCTTTGGACCGGCAGGGACGATCGTTACGCCACCAGCAACCATATGGGTTCCCAAAGCTGCACGCTCATCCATTCCGTCCGCATGCTTTACCGACGCTCAAGACTCGGGGGCTTCCTGTGTCACGCGATGCCTGGACTAAAGCGCTGAGCCGGGATGCGAAGATGTGGAGGCGGAGACTGCGAGAGAGGCATCTTCATACGCGGGCACGAATAAAAAGAAGGAAGAAAAGTAATACTCCGCAATAGTGTATCATTAACTAGATGGACATATACAATCACCTGCATCATCCTGAATCGCATGTCCCTTGGAAGGATATAACTTTCATCGTCGAGCTAACCTCGCGTACTTTCCAATCCTTCGAAACGTCCATCAATTCGGATGCAACGTCTTGTAGGCGTCCTTGCATCTCCTTTGGTGTAGGTAATGGTTGACCCTTCTTCCGCGCGAATACAATTTCCACTTTGCATCCCTTCTCTAAATATGACCGTGCCTTCGCCAGCTTGTGTGATATGTCGCCCGATGCGGTTGCCCATGTGAGCTGAATTTCTTTTGCTGCCTCTCCCGATTTCGTACCCTTCTTCATCGCTTTGCGTTGTTCCTTGTACTTTTGAAATGCTTCCTTTCGGTCAACGATGCGCACGATTGGTTCTGGTTTTTCAGCGACGAGTTCTACGATCCATTTTTTGAGGTCGAGCGATGAGATAAGGGTTTGGAGAGACTGCTTGGTCGGGGAGAGTTTGTTGGTCTCGGGATCGACGACGCGGACGAAAGCGTAGGGAATCTTGTCATTCGTTGGTTTTCGGTTATCGAGATGTTTCGGAGACGTGGCGTAGGAGCGGTTGAGCGAGTGTAGGGTAGAAATAAGGATTCTGCGGGTGCATTGGGGATATGGCAGTAACAGTTGGTGGTGTACGCGCGTCAAGGCATGCAGAACTGAGCGCATGGGAATGACCTTTTCTGTGGCTACTTCAGTGCTCGTTCTCATTGGATACACGGGAACGACTTACTAATTTGAGCGCTGGTCAAAATGGACGTGCGATCGAGGCGACTACAATAGACTGTTTAGGAAGCGGTTGTTTGTACTTGTTAGGATCAAAGGCTGTTGGATCACAAGCACACTTAACGAGCAGACGGCGGTCTTTTTGGTTTTGTTTTGCAACTCCCAGTGTATCGAACGAGGTGAGTCTTTTTCTTTATCGATTATTTTTCCTCGCTGTCTCCGGAATGATGAAAACTTTATCACTTTCTTCACGAGCGTGGGGACTTAATTGTCCAGTCTCTTCATCACCCAGCTTGTAGACTCGTTTTGAGGATGCTTGCATATAAGGGTGCTGGAGTAGGCGTTCTGCGCCATGACGTGTGTGGGTTATAGTTATTTGACCGGTTATTCTTATGTGCTCTTGGTCTGAAACATTTTTACTGACAGTTTTCATCCAGACATGTCTTGTAGATCTACTATCATTGTCGTTGATGTTCTGAGAGTGAGTTGTCACTCTTTCGTGGATTGGATTTCTTCATCGGTAGGATGAAGCTCAAACAATGTCGAGCGTGGGGGGCTGCACAGCTCCAGTCTCTCCTTCATTCTGCTTGTCTCCTCGTTCTGATGGAACTCGCGAATGGACGGGGGAGCAGACGTTCCGTGCGATGAAGTTACACGTGGTTATAGTTATTTTGACCGATTGGGAATCCTCTTCGCCCTTGATCACTCTGCTTTGAACAGATAAGCTAATGGTTCTTTTTCTATAGGTGCATTGTTATTGAGTTGGGAGGTTTTCACTCTACGTACATTGTTAACGTTGTATCCTAATAAACTACGCCGGTGGCAAGTAACGTATGGTATGTATGTTGCAGTGTAAATGGAGCGTGATACTGCGGATGGACCAATAAATTGGAATCAGTCCAAAGCTATGATGTAATGGTTGTGGTACTGGCTGCGGCTTGCCGTCTGGCGGCAGTTGTGCGGAGAAGCCAAGCCAAGTTCTCGTAGACAACGAACGTAACACACGTTCCAGGAAGGACGCGAACAAGGTTGGTGCCTAAGCCCCTGTAGAAGCCTCTGACACTTTCCCCTTTCCAGGTCCGCTTGATGGTAGTAAGGATATCTGGGTATAAGTGCGCCGTAGCGTTGTTCTAAGTAGAGTATTTTGTAAATAGCACAACCACTCGCGCTGTGTAAACTCACTTGTATGCGGGACCGGATGACTTGGTATGGATATGTCATTGCAAGAGCAAAAAGCTTGCTTGCACCTGACATGACAGTATATGCCGTATTGGACTGCAGATTGCGTCGACAGCAGAACTAGGTGGAAGGGACATGACGTACGAGTTTGTCATCCTCCGGAGTCATAATCCTTCCAGCTTTCTTAAATTGCTTGCGTTTTCGTTCGAACCCCCACCGTTTCATCTCTTCATATGCCATAAACTGGATCGCCCCATTGCTGACCCCGACAAGGGCAAGCGTGGTGCCCTTCCAAAGGCCAGTCATGCCTTCCGTGTGCCATACCCTCGACAAACCGTCTGACGCAACGTGAGGACATCAACATCCACGAATCTCGTTTAACACACTTACGCCATAGACCTCTATAAGAGTTCGGAGAATCCGGACGAGAGGTAAACATGCGAACTTTGACCACCCATATTGGATTGGTCAATATAGCAGTTACGGCGCCTGAATGAAACAGCATCAGCATGTCTCGACACCCGGGTGTCCAGACCCGGTAAAGAACTGGGACCGCGGACTTGCTTGCGCTGAACAAAGTAGGTACGAGCCGGGGGATATGCGGAAGTTGGGGTCGTCCCCGGAGGCGCGTTTCTTCAGCATGTCGTAGCTTCATACAACCAATGAAAATCAGGGTCCCGATGACCAGTAACTGTAAAAAGGACTTACAAGAGGAAGTAGAGCCCCCAGCTAGAGGCATTGCCAGCAACGTTCGGTCCTAGACCACGATACAGGCCCCTCCATCCTTGCTGTGTTTTAATTTCTTTTAAAGAACTCCATATTTGCCTCCCGACACCGCCTTGAGGGTTCTCAGTTGAGACTTGCAACTTCACCTTGAGCAGGTCCAGGGGCTGCATACAAAGCACGGCAACGACACCAGCACCCAGTCCTGCTGCCGCATGATCCTGAGGGCGATGTCATTTTTACATGTACGGCTGTGAGAGCACTACACACCAAAGCAGGTGTCGGAAAGAACGATGGTTGGCGAGTTGTCATGCAATGAGGATTGATGTGAGTCGAAAGAAAATACTTGATGACATGTTTACCAAATCACGCGACTTGCAAACCCAGTCCGCTTTCATTCGCTGTTGGCGCAGACGTATACTACGACGGACGCAGAACATTGAGGCAAGCATCAAGGTTAAGAACTTCGATGCGCCCGGTCCGTACAAAAATATATGATCCAAGTCGAACCTCTGGCGTCAGGGGTATATTTTCCCCTCGGGACCACGTATCATGCCCGAGCGCATCTGGCTTATCAACCGATTGGCCTTGAGAGACGTTTAATAAACCTTTTTGGTGTGTCAGGGACATAATTCATCAAGCCGAATACCAGGAAGACATGCGTGATGCGCAGCAGATGGGCTAACATCCGACGGCCATGCTTCCTTGGCGTCTGCATTTGCTGTACCCCTTTACATACAGCATATAAGCTGGTCCCCTCCCTTCTCATACAGCGCCATCCGTCCGACTTCTACGATGCAATTTCCGTTACTCTTTGTCTCTGTAACATTGGCTGCTGTGGGTGTAAGGGGCCTGATCGCTGTCGATAAAAGGCAGAGCCCTCTCGACGTCCCCGCTGCCTGTTCTTCCACCTGTCAACCCGTTGTAAGTGAAACGGATGCGGTGAGTAAATACAGTTATCTCGATCGAGACATCGGTACTGATAAGGCCGCCGCCAGGGTTGCCCGCAGTCTCAGTGTTGCACAGACACTTTTCTTACTGAATACTATAATTGTTTCAAGTGCATAGGCTCAAACTTGCCTTACTACAATTATGCTCCCTCGCAAATCGCTCTCAACCGTGTGTCTTCCTGTGGGCACCGTCGTAAACAGCGAACGCGCTGATGTTATCCGATAGAACTTTGGCAGGCTTGCGAAATAGCGGGATATTCACTTTCGCCGCCACAAGCACTGCCGGGCCAAAGCGCTCCTACAGGTAATGTAGATGCATCTACGCCAGGTAAGACAACAGCAAAAGGTATGCAAGAATCATCGGCTGCTTGTCTATATTTACTAACAGGCTTTTCATAGCGGCAAGTACCACTGCTAAAAGTCTTCCTACATTTGCTACTATCACTGCGCCTGCAGCTCAACCCGCACCTACAAGTACTGTCACTGTTTCCGGTAATGCGACAGCCAGCGCTACCTCTGGATCGCAGCCTACAAATGGTGCTGCCAGGGAAGCTGGAGTGCATGTCCGCGAAATCTTTGGCCTGGCTCTTATCTGGCTTGTCCATCAAGTGCTGTGATTGCCACGCCTGGACCTAGATTTGGATGGGTCACTTTGCGGATAAAGACATGTTGTCATGATAACGAACAGTGTGCAGCGTTGGTAGATTCTTACCCCTACTTACTCAACGTGAATGATTTGTATGCATGTAGCTATATACGTTCAGACCGAGCAGCCGCGACTCATAACCCGATCAATGTACGAGTCCATTCCGCATTTGGAAAAGCCAGTCTTCCGCCATAACGCAATGCACATTGAGGCTCGCCTGCAGTACTCACGAACCGAAGAATGTCGTTGCAAGCGGTTTTCTTTCGTCTTCACGGCTCCACGGGTTCCACCCAGTTTTCGGTTAGAACCACGACGTCGGACACGCCCTCTTGCGCAGCAATAGGTCAGGCCTTCAGGGTGCAAATATGTCGCGCATCATATATTGATATGCACTAGCAGTGTGATTTTTCCAGGCCCAGTTTCTCCCCACCTCCCGAACACTCTCAATAGCACCAGCAAAAAGCTCTTGGAATGCGATTCGTCTCACTTGTGTTCGTAGCGTTTGTGGCCGCGAGCAGTGCTCAGACCATCACTGGACCATACAGCGCGGATGCCATCTTAGCGTTGTCGGGCCTTAGGATAGATTGTCACTCGTTGATTACAAATCAATAAGTTTTCCTTCTCGTGCTATCATCTAGCAGGCACGACAACTGGTAGCAACAAGTCGCTCGCTCGTTTTTCTTTTTTTTTTCGGTGTAATCTAGTCACTCTTAATCCGTCCTGTCCTTACCCTGCTCACGTACCTCATTACTTGGTGTTTAGCATCGAGTAGTGCCGCTATTCCAGCTGTTTCATGGAGTCTCACTCAACGAGAATCAGCTGTGAGGCAAAGCCTCTGCCTTCATCGGCCACCCTGCCATCGGCCGCAGAACTTTTTCAGGTGTTGAATGGGTTGCCCCCGGGTGTGCTACCGTCGCTAGTAGCCCACGGAATGGTGTCTGCCACAACACTGGCCCACCTAGCAGCCGAGGCTCGGGCACAGGAGGCTCAGCAATCGCGACACCCTGTACGAGAAGAAGAGCCGCTAGGACAGGTTAGCGGTCAAAGCTCTGGAGATGCAGATTTACAATCTGCAGGTCCTCCTGACAGCGAATGCCTGCATATTTTTAGTCCTCAGTGCGCACCGGCTGTAAAGGTAGGTCGCGCACGACAACCCCGACGTTCGCCTCGCCGCAAGGCAGCCACCCAACCAGTACTTAGGCCAGCACCCCCTTCGAGTCCATCTGACAGCGAAGAGGAGTTTACAGGCACGGGGAAGGCGAAGGGAAAAGGGACCGCAGGTCAAGAGGAGAAATTATATACTGTCGTTCGGGATGTAACATCTGATCCCAAGCAATCTCTACTGTTTACGCTACCTGATCGACCGTCGCTCATAGAAGAGCCCCCTCTTGCCGCTTTGCATTCGGATGATGACAAGAACCGCTGGGGTACGAGTGTTGCTCTGACACTCCCAGTCCATGGTAAGCCCTGTCGGGTTTTACTGGACACTGGGAGGAGGGCATAGCTCTTATCTCTCTGAGACATGGGTCAAGGCCCATGGCAAGCTCAAACCCCGCCGTGACGAGCCGTATATATTACAAGGTGTTCTGGGGGAGACAATCACCCTGGGCACATCGAGTCGCACTCTCACTACGTTTTGGGAAATTTAAGGGTAACCTCGAGGGCATTAAGCTAGCACCCCTCCGAGGGTATGACCTGATCCTCGGTCTCGATTTCTTTGATCGTTATGTCGAATCTATCGCACCGGATCTACTTCGATTTTGAGACCAAAATGGAAAACTTCACAATTTTCACCCATCAAAAATACCGCCTATCAAGTCTTCACTTCCCCACTTGGCTGCTATGTCCGACTCAGAGTCCAAGGCTAGTTCAATTTTATTGACTCGCCATGCTTTCCGGCGTGCAATGCGGAAGCAAGGAACTGAATGTTTTGTGGCTATGCTTTCGGGGGAGGGGGACACCATTGGGGGATTAGTAGATGGAAGGAGTGGGTCTGGCGCAGAGGAGGGGGGTCCGAGAGTTGATCCCGCGCCAGGTTCCGAGGAGGCAGCTGTCTTGGGGACGCCTAAGATCAGTCCGGACCTGAAGGAGTCCGAATTCAAGTCGAAACTATCGTCTATCCTCTCTCGGTATCGCTCAAGGTTTCCGCAGGGTGTACCGCACATCCCCGCAGTCTCGCAAGACTTAAACATGCTTATCGATACCGGTGATGCAAAGCCTATTGCTCAGAAGGGTCGCCCGATGTCACCACGGATGCTGGAAGAGTTACAGAAGCAACTCAAAAATCTCCTCGACAAAGGTTTTATCCAGCGCTCGAGCTCCCCGTGGTCATCACCTGTGCTCTTCGTTCGGAAGGCGGATGGCTCTCTGCGAATGTGTATTGACTACCGCGCGGTCAACGAAGTTACTCGCAAAGACAAATATCCGCTTCCCCGCATTACCGAGTGCCTCGACCAGCTAGGTGGAGCAAGGGTCTTCTCGAAGATTGACCTCTCGCAGGGATACCACCAGATGCGGCTCGCTGTGGCACATGTACCCAAGACGGCCTTCAGCTGTCGCTACGGCCACTTTGAGTGGCTTGTCATGCCTTTCGGCCTTACCAATGCCCCATCGGCCTTTCAACGGGTCATGAATAAAATTCTCGAGCCGTTCCTCGACAAGTTTGTTTTAGTATACCTCGACGACATACTCATTTACTCAAAGTCAGAGGAGGAACACCTGGACCACGTCCGTCAGGTCCTCGAGGCTCTTGAAAAAAATGATCTGTTTTGTCATCCAGAAAAGTCAGTCTTCGGCTGCCACACCATCAAGTTCGTCGGACACGTCCTGTCTGACAAGGGTATAGCCATGGATGACGAAAAGATTACCTCGATCCGTGATTGGCCGCGCCCGACCAATGTGTCCGAAGTACGCTCATTCCTCGGTCTCGCCTCGTACTACCATCGCTTCATTCGGAATTTCGCCCACATCGCTGCACCACTCCATGCCCTCACAGCGGGTGGAGTAAAGAAACGAGACCCTGTGGTCTGGTCAGCAAAATGCGAAGCGGCCTTTGAGGAACTGAAAGCGCGACTAACAGAAACCCCGGTCTTACAACCGTGGGTAGAGGACCGGCCTACACGGCTAAATACAGATGCGTCAGACTTCGCACTGGGGGGAGAAGTTGAACAGTTGGCTGAAGACGGCCTATGGCACCCCGTGGCTTTCGAGTCACGATCCTTGTCGTCAGCAGAACGGAATTACCCAGCCCAAGAGCGCGAGTTGCTCGCAATCTTACACTGCTGGAGGAAATTTAATCACTGGTTAGATGGTGCAAGCGGTGGTGTAGTCATATGCACCGACCATGCTTCACTACAGTACCTCCGGAAGCAAAGAGAGCCAACGAAGCGACTCACTCGCTGGCTGGACGAGTTTGCTGCTATCGACGCCCCAATCATTTATAAACGTGGCTCTGAGATGGTTGTTCCCGATGCGCTCTCGCGACGGGCAGACTACTCTACACTAGCTGCATTCACCCCATCCCCACCTCCGGCTGATGCTCTAGACCCTACAGACTGGCCCCTTTTAGTCCCAGCAATCATCCGAGGGGACGACATTTCTGCTTACCCAAAAGAGGCTGTCCGTGAAGCCCGCATTCGGCTTCATCTCTTCGAGTGGGATCCCGAAGACGAAGTCCTCACTTTCGTGGGTCCTGACCGATCAGAACGCTCGCCAGTCATCCCGAAAACCCATCGCGCAGACCTACTCGATGTCCTCCATAATGAGTATGGACACCAGGGTCCTAAGGGACTCCGTCAGCTTCTGAAAGGGAGAGGATGGTGGCCTCGGCGCCATGCTGACTCTGAAACTTACTGTGCCTCATGCCCTCAGTGCCAGGTTTTCTCGTCAAACCGGAAAGGTCAGGAGCTAGAGGAAATGCACCCGCTCCCGCCATGTGAACCATTCGAGCGCTGGGGTATGGACTTTATCGAGATGCCCGTCTCGAAACGTGGTAACAAATGGATCCTTACCTTTGTTGATCATGCAACCGGCTGGCCTGTAGCAATCCCAATGCCTGTCGCAACCTCGCAGCGCGTCGTAGATGCAATCTGGGACCATATAATTCTACACTATGGGTTCCCTAGCGAAATATTATCTGACCGTGGCAAGAACTTCCTAGCGCCAATTGTCTCAGCCTTCCTTCGCAAGGCCAACATAAAGCGACTTACCACTTCGGCATACCACCCACGCACAAATGGTAAGGTGGAACGCTTCAACGGCATCCTCGAAAGTTACCTTTTCCGCATGAACAACACTGGGGACAAGTCCCGCTGGGATGAGTTCCTAGATGCAGCCCTATTTGCATCTCGCATCCGCCACCGAGAAGGGTCCAAATGGTCGCCGTTCGAACTCCTGTATGGCCGGAAACCCCGCCTTGCTCGTGATGAACCTGTTCTGCGAGCACCTGAAGCGCCCGCACCATCAGACGACCAGCATAACCAACGTGTCTCGGACTTACACGCCAAACGTCAGGAGGCAGCGGCGCAGGAAACGGCTCGGGCAGAACACGATAAGCGTGCTTTTGATGCCCGCGTGGCAGGAGGGGAGGATGAGCCTAGTGAGGGGGAGGAACCAAAACCGATGCGCAAACGAAAGAAACGGGTAACCTACCAGGTTGGAGATCACGTCCTAATCCGCAATAACCAGTCCCAGAAGGCAGAGCCTAACTGGACAGGTCCATGGATCGTCCACTCCGTTCGCGATAAGGGCACCATTCAAATCAAAGACCTTCGTGGTCGTATCCGCCCAGATCTGGTACATATCAACCAAACTCGACCTGCAACACTTCGCGCCGACGTCAATAAAACGGCCTGGTACCTACCGAAATCCCTCCGCAAGGCTTGGGCCCGTGAGGACACAGCGCAGGCGGTGAGGGCTGACGCGGCTGTAGAGAAGCGTCTACCTTCGATTAGGATCGTGGGACATTTTGCACAGCCTGACCCACAGCCACTGCCTGGCGAAAAAGTATAATAACTTTTTTTCTTTTTCTATCTACGCACGACACTCCTTCATTTCACTATAGTATACATTTCGGATCTCCCGTTGATTACTCACTCTACTTACACACTCGGGGGCGAGTTTTGTCTAAGGGGGGGATGGTGTCGGGCCTTAGGATAGATTGTCACTCGTTGATTACAAATCAATAAGTTTTCCTTCTCGTGCTATCATCTAGCAGGCACGACAGCGTTGTTCGGACCCTCTATCAGTAAGAGGCAGACAACGATCCCATCAGCATGTACACCCGTTTGTGACCCCATAGCGAACAGTACGGACATGTCGGTGAGTATTGAATGTTGTCACCTCGCCGGTTGTGTCAGTCCTAATAGGGCACACAGGATTGTCCAACATCCACATGCTGTACATCGACTTTTATTAAATCATACCATACCTGCCTTGGATGTGTAGGCAAGGCTGTTGATGGCTCGGACTCCACTGGTACCACCAAGGCTGCTGTTTTGCGTGAGTCTTTTTTTATTATGGTTTGCACCACCAAAAGCTGGTAATCTAAATACCGGATAGAGCTATTGACGGCTTGCATTCAAGCGGGTGCCCTGCCTCAGCCCCCGCCGACCTCTCAAGGTAATACTAAGCACGATTCATACACTAAAGCATTGTCGTCTCAGACGACACTCCAACGTTAGTGATCATCACCTCGTGTTATATTCACTTCTGCTGACTTGTGTCATAGCGTCTGCAACCGAGGCTTCTGCGACCGGGTCCGGAGTAGTTGCTGTACCCCCCGTGACTAGTACCACCGGCTCCCCGTCCGAAACTAGCGCTACATCGACGAGTGCGACGCCCACCTCGGCGAACAGTGCAGTCAGAACCACCCTGGGCCAAGTTTACAGTGGCATTGCGTCAGTGCTCATATGGGCTATCCTCCAAATGATGTGATCTGTGCTGCATGCCTGATTACAGATTTAGTTTCTTAAGTGTAGATATCCTGTGACCTCACTGAATGGCTTCAGCGTGCTCAGGTAACAGCTCGTAGATTTTAGAAACGCTGGCCGAATCAATGATAAACTTCAGTAACTGTGTGCTACGATCATTTCGTATTGGGCCTGAATTGGTGTTTCGACCGTGGCACCACAACATCCTAGTAAAATAAGTATGTCTGCACAATACGACATGTGTATAAGCTGCTATTCATTCGATTTCTACGCAATATCCTACAACGCGCTCGAGAGAGGGGTTATGCCTTTTCACTGGCGGTGGGATTACGTTTGAACCAACTTAAAGCTTAACCTATAATAAGCTGACTTGCAAATCAGTGCAGCTAATACCTCGACCGTACCACCACGTCACCCATCAGGTGGCTGCGAAAATTACTCTTGACAACCAATTATGAATTACAGGTTATCAAAGGAAGTATTTCGATATAACTTCGAATTTCTGGGAAATTACGTAGTTCTCAGACCTCTAATGCTCAGAAAGGGGATATCAGCTGGGCGGTAGATCAAGGAGCAGTCTTCTTCAATCCTCCCGGCCTTAGCCCCCCGACTGCACAGAGCCGTCAACAATGGAACGCAATTTATGGTCGTTCCTACATAAGCCGGGCAATAAAGGTCACTGCCCTCAAGGACAAGAATGTAACCGTCGGACTGTCATATTCACTGTCAGGTGTTGTCGCGTTCATTTCTTGTACACGCACGGTATAAGCGCAATCGTCACCCAAGTTATAACTGTAAACGCTCAGTAGGGGCCCCGTGGGGTGGGACGGGGTGCTAACCTGCGATAGGTTTGGAGGCCCAGTCCTTCACGCTCGAGCTCACAAAGGCCTCACTGTCAATGGCACCCGGGCAGGCTGCACATTGTGCGCGCCCATATGTGGAAAAGGCAGGGGGCGCCATTGTCTTCGTGAGTTGCATTTTTACGAGTCGATTGGAAGTCTTCAGGATGCTGAATATTTCATCATGCTTTATACCTCAGGTCCCGTAATACTAGTATGTGGTTTCCTTGCCGATAGGGTGGGTAAAAGGTTGCGAGAAGTGTGGAGGTGACACGCTGGCTTCATTTCTAACACGTGGCAACTGCACGCCAAAATATCAAACCCGACCTTCTTACATCCTGCCCCCCAGTCTTAGCGAAGCAGTTGACTACATGGATGTGATACCAATAGATTCGCACCGCTATCGACAACTGGCTGTCAGAACTTGATCCACATAGCTGTCAGGGGAATTATCCGTTCTATATACAACTTCGAGTTTCCGGTAGATTATGTAGTCCCCAGACGTCTGCCCGGGAAGTGGACATCAACTGAGTGCATTCCTCTTTAACTTTCTCCCATACCTTCACCCTCCCGACTCCGACTCCACGGGGTCGTCAACACGAAGCGCAACTCGTGCTCGTTCCCACATTATTTGGACAATTACCAGTACTTTCAAGGGTAAGGACAAAGCCGTCGGACTGTCATGTCCAACGTCAGACAATGTCGTGCACATTTCTTGTGTAATCATGTACGCACGGTATAAACGCAAGTGATGCTCCTATAACTGACCAAAGGCTAAGTAGGGACTCCGCCTGATGAGATGGGGTGCTCACCCGCAGTGCGTGAAGGAGCCAATGTCCGAAACACACGAGCCTTCAAAGTTCTCATCGTCTACGGTACTCGGGCAAGCTGCACATTGCGCTCGTGCATATGCAGCGAAGGCAAGGAGAACGAATGTCTTCGTGAGTTGCATCTTCACGTAGATCGGAAGTCGTGGGGGCATTGCACATTTCACCAATACTTTTATAGCTTGGGTTCCCAGCACGATCCTGATTCCCTTTTCGACATTCGAGCAAAAGATTGCGGGAAGTGCGGAGGCGGCACACCGGTTTCGTTTCTAAACACGTGGCAACTGTAGCAACGAGTGTGCTAAGAAATCAAACTTGCCTGTCTCATATCCCACCACTGTCCTTGACGGATAGGGGCTAAAGGTGTGAAAAGGTGGAAGCAGTTACCTGGTCCTAGATTGAACCAGATTCATCCACGAACCTGATTTCAATAGGTTCACGCTGGCATGGATTTCACATCTTCAATCTCACCTTGTTAGTGAATTCAAGGCGGATGCTGAAATCAGACCTCTTGTCAACGGATGAAAGCAATTGTCCAGCACGAACCTATTCGTAGATTCGATTGGATCTCGGAGACGTGTGACACTTACATACGCTGGAATAGAAGATCTTTTGGTACTTCGCGACGTATTTCAAATTATTCATGACCTGCACCAACTCTCGTCCACATTTATGCCACTCTAGTAGGAACCGTCGGAACTGGGTTACGGTGTCTTACTAAAAAAACTCAGTCCGAGTTCCATCTACTGCTGGATAGAGGCGCGTTTTCATATCCAGCATCAGAGCTGCAAATACGTGAACTGCGCTTCCGTCGGAGGGCCATTGAATGGTGGTCCGTAGCCCTAGTACCCGCGGCCGCCTCCTGGTTGGCGTGCCGGAAACCGGGGGAGCGAGTATGTTATCATTCTCGAATTCGCTATGTCTGGACGACCAGCCTGCGGAGAAGCAACGGAAATTGGGATAACGGAGAAATGGTCGTGACGAACGGCAGCACATTATGAGAATTACCAGTCATCTAGGATTTCTCAAAGTCCGTCATGTCAGGCTTGAGCTGTGTCTGCTAAATGGTTCAACTGCTTTTTCTCGGAACGTGGACAGGTTCGGAGGATTTCATACTAAGGAAGCGTAGTTTTTCAGTGTTGGTGGGCTACAGTGCTATGTGTGGTTGCTTAGTACAATTGACTTGGCAGGAAATACTGAAAACATACGGCATGAAGGCCCCGTGCCAAGTGAGTAGGATTGCAGTGTGTGTAAAATTCCGGAATGTTCGTGCCCGTATGTCGAACACCACTGGTGGCTCCAACATAGTTGATGCCGGCGATTTCGGACGTCCCCAGGACATTGTGGATACAATCCAAGCACGTCGTATGATCTGGTCCCAGCTGTGTATGTCTGTTAGACTGTTTGACGACAGCTAAACATAATCTTGTCCCCTCAGTCAGAGTCATTGAAAGGATTCCTTAGCTCCGAAGGCACAAGTTGGTAGGACAACAAGCCCAGCCAAGGACATCTGTGACTATAAGGGATTGCGGCGAAGCAACCAGCAAACAACAGCCGGCTATCAGCAAAATTGTCCAGATCGAACGTTGAAGGCCTAGCTGGGTGCCTAGGGTCAGCTAAAAATTGTTCACAGTAGCCAAGGCCGTATCCTGCTGTCAGGAGATCGACTTAACGGATCCCAAAGCCGAAAGATTGCAACTTTAGATGACAAGGGTATAGTGCCGTAACAGGCGTTATCCTCTGGTGAGAGAAAATGTAATAATTGACGCTTGACTCAGCTACGGTCTCGCATTATTGGGCATCTTAGGTTAGTCGCTCTCACCCAAGCTTGAGACTTAGAGTCCCCACTGCCGGGAGGTCGAACTTATACAACGAACCCCAAAATCAAAAGATTACAATGGAGGTATAATTCCATGAGAAATGCAACAACGCTTGATTGAGCTACAGTCTTGCATTCTTGGGCATCTTGCGGATGGCCTGGCGGACACCGAGATCACCCAACACGTCTTCCGCACCTGCAAGAATAGCATCGAATGGGGATGTCCGGTGGAACTGGCGAATTGACCAACAACACGGTGAAAGAAGATGATGATGAGCGAGGATGGAATCGCAAAAGACGCTTAACGCACGTTTTCGATGACTTTGCCCATCCCTCCTGCTGTGATACCTCGCCCACCAAAGATTTGAGTTGCATCTTCTGCGGTCTCGCGACCCGAGCGCGATACAAACCTTATCACGGATGCTGAGCACGATATATCGACGTGCTGACGGTAACTTACTGTTTCAGGAGGGCAATTGGCCCAGCAAGCTTGTCAGACTGCTCCGCGTACGTCATCTAGTTGACATATATTGCTTTCAGTATTGGCCATGATCTAAGACCCAGAGACGCACATGATTCATCTGGTGCGTTATATTTTCAACCCAGGATTGGCATGCCTCAACTCGTTCGATCATGAGCGCAAGTCTCGCCCGTATAACTGGTTGCGCATTAAGTGGCTTCCCAAACGCCATACGCTGATTTGTCCATCTGATCGATTTAGCGATCGAAGCTGAGTAGCAATGGGAGTGCAATGATTATATGGACCCACTTCAGACATTCCTCTACGACGAATCGTTGCGCGCCGAGGCTCGTACCAACGACCATCCACCGTTCGTGGTTGAAGTTGGACAGAATCACACGCAGACCTTGTCCGACCGCGCCAAGTGTGTGCGACAAAGGCACGCGTGTAGCAGAGAAGGTAACGTAGGCGGTGCCAGCAGTTGCAGAGTAGGATGTCTTGACAGGCTTCGTGGACACTGTGGAGGAGCGGGGAACCAGAATCACCGTAGGACCAGACTGTCTCAAAGGGCGGGGGGATGTTATTGACACTCAGTGTCAGGGGAGATGGAAATAATCCACGTACGTCTGTTTGACAAAGCGTCGTGAAATAGTCCGCGAATGTGCCGTTGGTGATCCACCTATGACTTGTTAGTATCCGTGTAGTCTCTAATATACTACACTACACGCACTTCTTTGTTCCGGTGATCACCCATCCATCCCCCTCACGTACTGCTGTGGTCTGTACGCCGGCCACATCACTGCCTGCGAAAGCCTCCGTGATTGCCAGAGCGATGTATTTCTTGCCTGCGAGTATGTCGGGGACATACTGTTCTTGAAGTTCCGGTGTACCGTAGTTGAAGATTGGCGGTAGAGCGATGACCCCACCGTTGAGCAGGCCATCAACAAATCCACGAGTTCCGAAACGCGCCAGTTCCGTGTTTAGTATGAGCTATGGAAGCCTTGTCAACATGGTGGTAACAGCCACAAATTCACCTGAATACGAGACCAACCTCATGGAAATAGTCAAATTCTTCAGGTTTGACGATCCCACCCATGAGTGTGAGGCCCTTCAAATACTTCCCGGGGCCCAATCGCATTGCCAAAAAGTTCAAGTTACTACCAGGGTTCGTGTCGTTAATCGACACGCGACGAAGTAGATGGCAATGAAACACACCTGAGCTTGTCCACCATTTCCTGGGATATACGTTTCCCGTTCTCTTCACAACGCAAGGCTTCCGGGTAAAGCTCCTTCATGAAGAAGGCACGCACTGCGTGATGAAAGCGTCTGTGATTGTCATTGTAGTAAGGACTATGGAATCCGGGGGAAAGCCACGTAGGCTCAGCGTAAGGAACATGAGAGATGGCTCCTGGTTCCGGTGGTTTGATATGTTCCTCTTGGTCGCGGATGGTGCCGATTTGCAGGCGCGCATATTGGGGACGGAGGAGAACTTCATGACGATGCAAACCAAAGAAAGCGGCAGTCGCATCTTTTCCGGCTGGAAGACGAGTCGTCGAGCAATGGGAGGAGAGTGCATGATACTACGACGTACCCACACTTCCTGCAAGTAGCACGTCTGGTCCTCCAGGGTGAAGGTGGGAAAACCGGGAAAGGTCGTAAACTTTTGCATCGATAACTACCCACTATGTGGAGGTAAGCTCGAGGTGGAAACGAAAGACCGGCCGGTAACCAACCAGGTCTCCTTCTTTGTTGTGCTGTATACAGGTCACTGGACAGTTCGTGTAGATCGATGCGTCGTCTCGCTGCTCACCTGTGCGACCTCCTCAATGGTCAGTTCTTTCAAGTGAGTTGGCGACATGTTGTCGGATAGCGCTACGACGGTTCGGGGCGTCCTGGCTTCATCGACTTTGCCGGTCTTCTTTCAGACCTTTCACGTGTTATGGCAGTAACCCGGATATGGAAATCTGCCTTCGTTCAGGGGCGTTCCCTTGATTGGGAGATCGTCACGTGGTCACAGCCACGGCGTATTAGATCCTTTGAGACAAATACTAATATGACACCGAGCCAGGGCATTCAATGAAGGAATCCGTTTCTACGCAGGCCCAAAAGTCATGTAAGTAAGTAGCTGCATACGATTTATACACTCAATGACACGGACTTGTAGCAAGCAGCTGCAATTCAGCCTCTTGAATGCTCAGGACACCGTGCAATTATCAGAGTTCCAAATCACCCATCGCGACTTGTATACCCCTACAGACAGACTACCAGTCAAGGATGGCGTTTTGGATAGGCGACTCGTGTGTACTATGGGCCTTCTTATTCTGTCCGTTGTGCTGAAGGACACTGGTCTACGCAGGGAACGTCAGAGAAGAATGCTTTCTGCGAAACATGCGGCATGTCATCTGTGGACTGCGTCGGACACTACGCCTACATCAAATTGGTTGTCCCCGTTTTTCACATAGGATATTTCAAGCACACAATTTCCATTCTGCAGTCCATCTGCAAGGTACACTTTCCCTCTCGATTCCGACAGATATCGCCAACACAGTTCTTTCCTAGACTTGCGCACGCGTCTTATTGGATGGACCGGAACGACGAGCCTTTCTCAAACGATTTCGCCGTCCCGGAATAGAAAACATTCAGCGCCAAGCACTTTGCAAGGCAGTGAATACTGCGGCCAGAAAGGTTGTGTATTGCCCCTACTGTTCAGCAACAAACGGGGCTGTCAAGAAAGTAGGCGCACTGAAAATCATCCATGACAAATTTCGTGCGAAGAAGACAGCGGATGAGATGGAAAAATGGAAGCGGAGTTTCGCCCCTGCTGTCGAGGCACAGAAGGAGCTGGGAATGTATCTCAAGAGGGCAGTCCACGAAGAACTTAATCCATTGAAAGTACTTGATCTCTTCCGACGGATATCAGACGAAGTGTGTTTCCCGCTCCACATGCTTACTTGTCTGCTCAATCTCACCGCTGACAATCAGGATTGCGAATTGTTAGGGTTGCGACCGGAATTCGGGAGACCGGAAGAATATATCTGGCAATATATCTCCGTCCCTCCAGTTTGCATCAGACCTTCAGTAGCTCAGGACGGTGCTTCGAATGAGGACGATCTCACTGTGAAGCTGACAGAGATAGTCTTTACGAACGCTCTGATCAAACAGGGTCTTTCGAAAGGGGCTCCTACAGTACAATTCATGGAACATTGGGAATTCCTCCAACTTTCCGTTGCAATGTATATCAACTCGGAACTTCCGGGTGTACCTTCACAGGCCGGCCAGAAACCGATGAGAGGTTTCGTCCAACGTTTAAAAGGAAAGCAGGGCCGCTTCCGTGGTAATCTTTCGGGAAAACGAGTGGACTTTTCAGGGCGTACGGTCATCTCGCCTGATCCTAATCTCCGGATCGATGAAGTTGCTGTCCCTGAACGCGTCGCCAAAATCCTAACGTACCCAGAACGTGTCACACCTCATAACATTGAGCGCCTACGCCAGGCCGTCCGCAATGGTTGTGATGTTCATCCTGGTGCCAACTACGTCACCGCTGGGAGTAGTGGCTTCAAGAAATTTCTAAGATTCGGTAATCGCAGTGCAATTGCTGATGGTTTGCGAATCGGGGACACTGTAGAACGTCACGTTATCAACGGTGATGTTGTCTTATTCAACCGCCAGCCCAGTTTGCACAAGGTCAGTGCACCCTCAAGACGTTATCCAGTAGACTCATTGAGTTGTAGCTCTCTATCATGTGCCACCGCGCCCGGGTGCGGCCTTGGCGCACTTTTCGATTGAATGAATGTGTTTGTGGTCCTTATAATGCCGACTTTGATGGAGACGAAATGAATCTTCGTAAGTCTTACGCAGAATACCACCTTGTTGTCTCAACGTCTCTTGTGAAGATGTTCCACAAACCGAGGAAGCTCGCACAGAAGCACTAGAGCTTATGAGTGTCAAAAACAACCTTGTAACACCTCGTAACGGTGAGCCCGTCATCGCGGCCATCCAGGATTTCATCACTGCATCATATCTACTCTCCAAGCGGGACACGTTTTTCGACCGACGTCAATTCACACAGATATGTTGTTACTTCGCAGACGCAGATTTACAAATAGATTTGCCGCCGCCGACAATATGGAAGCCCGTGCGACTATGGACAGGAAAACAGGTTTTCAACGTACTTATGCGTCCGAACAAGCAGTCTAAAGTCCTTGTCAACGTCGAGTCGAAGTGTAATCGAGTTGACGAACCAGATGCGAAGCACTATGCTATGAAACCGCTCCCTGACCTTTCGCCAAACGATGGTTGGTTGGTGGTCGTCAACAGTGAAATCATGTGTGGCGTTATGGACAAGGCTACCGTCGGTAGCGGCAAGAAAAAGTCAATATTTGGTGTAATCATGCGTGACTATGGCCCACATGAGGCGGCGGCTGCGATGAATCGTCTAGCGAAGCTCTGTGCGCGATGGTTGGGTGAGCATTGCTGGCTACTCCAAAATATGACTGATTTACATCCCTTGCCAGCTAATTTCGGTTTCTCGCTTGGTATAAGTGATGTTATCCCTGGGCCCATGCTGGTCTCCAAAAAGGATATTATGGTCGAAAAGGCATACGCGGAATGTGATAACCTCATTGCACAAGCGAAAAAGGGGCTTCTTGAAAACAAACCTGGATGTAATCAAGAGCAAACACTGGAAGCTCTCATTTCTTCCGTTCTGTCAAAGGTCCGGGACGAGGTCGGGAAGATCTGCATGATAGAACTGAGCCGCCACAATGCACCACTCATTATGGCAACCTGTGGTTCGAAAGGTGTGTATACATCACAGTAGCAATTCATCACATGAAACTGACGCAATATCAGGTTCCGTCATCAACGTCTGTCAAATGGTTGCTTGTGTTGGTCAGCAAATTATATCCGGAAAACGTGTGCCCGACGGGTTCCAAGACCGGTCACTTCCTCATTTCCCAAAGAAATCCAAGGAGCCGCCATCGAAAGGTTTCGTCCGCAACAGTTTTTATACGGGCCTTCTCCCCACCGAATTTCTGTTCCACGCTATTTCTGGGCGTGAGGGTTTGGTCGACACGGCAGTGAAAACTGCGGAAACCGGCTACATGCAACGTCGACTGATGAAGGCGTTAGAAGACTTGACGACACAGTACGACCTCTCCGTTCGTAACTCCACAGGCGGTGTTGTGCAGTTCAGGTACGGAGACGATGGACTCGATCCTGCTTGTCTGGAAGGCGATGCGCAACCTGTCGAGTTTGAGAGGTCCTGGAAACACGCTTTGGTGTGCCTTTCTTTTCACATCTACTTCGTGAGTAGCTAAGAGAGAAAACTGGTAGTCTGTTAGCGGCAGAGGAGGCCGTCCGCTCTTACCCTTCGAAATTCTTGAAGTGGTTGATCGTGAGTTAAGCACCAAGAAATTCACCAACGAATGCACGGCTGCGTACGTTGCAACCATCCGTGGATTTATCACAGACAACGTCGTACATCGGGTGGCAAAGATGCGCAAGGCCCATGGAATGTTTGAAGCCCTCGAACGTTTCGAAGATTGGCACTCCGATACCGATTTATCCATGGGTGCAACAAGTACGTTCAAGCCCGACTGTATAGACGGCATACTTACCTAACTACTCAGCGGCTGAGAAGAAGCTCGTCGATAACATGGGAAGGGTCACGGAAGCGCAGCTTCTGTGTTTCTTGCACCTCTGTTGGGTAAAATATGTAAAGGCGAGGATCGAACCAGGTATTTTATTTGTAACTCTTGCTGCATCTTTCGCACCTGAGCCTCCCATTCCAGGTTCCACCGTGGGCGCCGTTGGGGCCCAGTCGATTGGCGAACCAGGCACTCAGATGACGCTTAAAACTTTTCACTTTGCCGGAGTTGCTTCCATGAACGTCACCTTGGGAGTGCCTCGTATAAAAGAGATCATCAACGCTGCCAAAGCCATCAGCACGCCTATCATTAGTTGTAAGCTCGTCACTGCAGACAGTGAGCCTTCGGCTCGAATAGTGAAAGGTCGACTGGAAAAGACCCACCTCGGCGATGTACGAAGTTACTTAATTTAGCCCCTGCCGGTCGCCTAATCACCTGTTTCTGTACAGATCGCTGCAGTTTTGGAAGAGGCGTGGGCACCAGAGTACACGTACATCGGCCTTATCGTTGATATGGACGCTGTCTCTAAATTACAGGTCGGTCATTAGTTCTAAGAGTCGATGAGCATACGCTCAGCTTTTGCGTTGTATAGCTGGAGCTCACTCTGGACGATATCAAATGGGCGATCGTAAATGCAAAAAAGGTCAAGGTCAAGCAAGAGGTCTGTAAATCTTAACGCCGTAAATTGCCACGATTTACCATTCCGCTCCTAGTCGATCACTATCATACCCCGAAGGAATCGACTGCGAATATACGTCGACGGCTCGGACAAATATTACCGGTTGCGCGAACTCAAACGTTTACTGCCCGACGTCGTCGTCAAGGGTGTACCATCTATCGACCGCGCCATCATCAACATCAAAGAAAAAGATGACGCGAAGGGGAAGAAAGGTGACAAAGAACTACTTGTAGAAGGCTACGGTTTGCAGAAAGTCATGACCACAGAAGGTATGTGCTCGTATTGATTAATAACGGCCTTGTCGTCACCGCGAAGTCAGGAATCGTTGGGGAACATACGACATCTAACCACGTGATTGAAACCGCAAAGGTCCTGGGCATCGAAGCCGCCAGGAGAACGATCATCAATGAAATTCAGTTCACGATGTCCAGTCATGGTATGAGTATCGATCCTCGGCACGTCATGCTCTTAGGAGATGTTATGACATACAAGGTGCGACAATTACGAGGTCGTCTTATAGCACGTCTGCTCATATATGCACGCGTCGTAGGGCGAAGTTCTTGGAATCACACGGTTTGGTGTCGCGAAAATGAAGGACAGCGTTATGATGCTTGCGTCATTTGAGAAGACCACGGACCACCTCTTCGATGCCGCGGCTTTCGGGAAGAACGATAGCATTTCAGGAGTATCTGAGAGTATCATCATGGGTAATCCCGCCGCGAATTGCGGCACGTCAATGTACGTTGCTCCGTGCCTGATATTTCATTCCACGGTCTTACGCTTGCTACGTTCATAGGCCCGCATTATATCTGCCTCCGCCCACAATAAGTAAGCCACGGAAGCTGTTGTTTGAGGGTGCATCATAGCAAATTTGCATGGTCAAAAAGGTGGAAGTACTACGTATCAGTGTAGTAGATTTACTTTTTATACCTTGATTTGCAACATGTAGCTTACTACAATGTATCCAATCAGCCAAGTATATTATTGACTAATGGAATGGGGTGCACATCTGCTCCAGAGTGTACTGGTACACTTGCAAAATGCACCGTTTATTCAATGACATGAAACATAGTTGCTGTGGACTCCCCACGTAGAGAGCCCTTGGGAGGAAGGCGGCCTCGCGAGGAATGAGATTCCGCACCTTCCTGGCGAGGTTCGATCCTTTCGAGCCGTTCCTATCCTTGGGTGAATGACACAGTCAAATGTAGGGAGAAAGCCTACCCGACGCCCTTCCCTAACAACTCTCACGCCCACTTCCACAAGATGGCCATCATAGTGATTCCTTACCATCTGGAGAAATCCATCCATAACCCTATCATCCATATAGACGTTCCGCCATTCTTTCCGCACGATGTGACGGATGACAGTATCATCTACACCTCTCCTGTTTTCCTCTGTCAAATGGCGCAGGTCGATTTTATACCGGCAACTCGGTAACGGACACTGCCAACGTCCAGTTGCATCCGGCGGATCTGGAGGAACGGTGAATTGCCAGGGCACCAAACGGAGAACCTCTTTATCAACTGTGGGGGATTCGTCTGGTTCCCAAGGAGACTCTGAGTCTCCTGAGAAGTCAGATGCATATGCATGTCCCTGCACATCTGACTCGGACTCGGACGCGCTACTTTCTATCCTTTTCTTATTGGCCAACCTCTTTTTTCTCGCAATATCCAGTTTACGCTGGACGAGTGGTGTCGGCTTTCCGATCACAGGGTTACGTTTCACGATATTGTCTTCATCCTCCTCTTCCTCCTCCTCGCTGGAAGCAGATGACATGAGATCCTCCACCTGGGGTTCCTGTCCAACTGGCCATCCCCATATCCCGCCATTTCTGGCAGCTTCTCTCCTCTCCCTCTTCACCCGTTTCCGAAATCTGTCCCATACTTTGACATCGAATATTTTATTTCGCCGAGCGACCTCGTTGGTGACCAACCACTCAGCGTGTGCTGCAAACAGGCCAAGAATTTCACTCTTGTGCACGAGAAGCGGTTGGCGGGGTGTGCGAGGAACGCGCTCTTCGTCCAAGTCCGAGTCGGCAGAGTCATAGATAGTACGCGGTTGTTTATCCTCCTCCGGATAAGCAAAATCCATGATGTACTTGTCTACGAACCATCCTGGATCTCGTGTTTCGATGGGAACATAACGATATTGTTCCGCGATTTTTTGCATGAGAGCCAGAAGGCGATAGCGCCAGAAGTAGTTTTCGGAAAATGAATAGGTGGCCACGTCCATGGTGAGCACTTCGTACTGGCGAAACCTCGCAAACTATGAAGTAAAGAGCTTGAGAATTCGTTCGGGAACTTACTGGTCTTTCGATGACCAGAGAAGCCCGTCCTTGGCTGGGTCAGCTGCGAAGGGACAATGGTTACTCGGGGAATAGGAATTTGTACGAGAAAGGGATGCTCGCCTCTCATGAAGACAGCAGGCTGCCCCCTCTCGCCTTGAATCCTCAATAAGAGTTCGCAGTCATCATCACTGTCATGACGCTCTGAACCGGAATACTTGAGTAGTCTGTTGTCAAAAAGTCCCTTCAGCGTTAGTGGTGGTCCCCGTCTCCATCCTTCTCGCATAGCGCATTCAGCCCAGCGTAAGTCGAGCTCTGCCTCCACCAACTTGACACCCCAATCAGAGAGCCAATCTGGATCGCCAATCTTGAGGGTGCCACGGAAACGAAACTTGCGATGATCTTCACCCCCTCCCTCTAGGGGAGTTTCTGACTGGTCAAGGCTGCATAAAAAGACGCGTTAGAAGAGCCACGAAGCGCCAAAATTCTCGTGGAAAGCATTATACCCTATAACACGGCCGTTGTGCTCAAGAACGAACGAGTAGAGAAATAGCTTGGGTTGTCCAGGTGACCGGCACGCCTCGCTGAGGACATCCTTGTCGTGGTAAGGACCTAGTGGTCGCTGTAAGAGCTCCTGGAGAGCTCTGCGGTTGATCATCGCCAATGTGTTACGTCCACGTTCAACAGTCAACAAATGGTGGGTAAGTAAGCGCCGCCAGTATGTATATATGTATACCTTGCTCTGCATGCCTCCTTACAAGAATCACGCTTAGCTTTGCTAGGAACCCAATCGTAACGCAGCATGTACATAGTACAATGGTTATACAGAATAACAACGGACGAAATGATAGTGCATCGCGTACCAAGTTAACGGAAGGAAAGGCGAAGGAATACGACTAAAGATTGGAACCGAAACGCATCCAATTAGAAATTGCATAGCCTCTGGGAGAAATGATTTCTCAAAAATTCCATCGAGGTGAGCTCACGTACTGGTATCGGGGGAGTCAATAAAGATCATGTACGTCAGGACGTTAAGCCGACAGCTGTGTTTGTTGGCACAGAACTCATGTGGGTCATCAAACTGGTGGACATTCGCGGACTGACCCCGCGAGATGCCTTTCAAAGACTCGATGGGCATTGCGGGCATCTTGGAACAGACTAGTCAACATCTCTTTCTCCTTATCCGTCCAGGTGCCATCATCCCAGTCAGAGGTGCCAATGTCAAAATCTTCCATCCGTCTGATACGGTCGAGGACAATAGTCTTCCACTCCTTCCATACCCTGGAGTTCGGAGTAGGCAAGAGCTCATCCATGACTTCCACTACCTTCTCGGTCTGCAAGAGAAGAAGTGTGAACACCACCCCGCTAGCGCGAGTACCAAACATGTACTTTGTGAGCTTCAGACGGCAGAGATATCGCATCAGGGTGTGACCATAAAGTGGTTTCCGCAATGCTCGAACGAATGATAGGCGGCACAGGAGGAACGCTATGAAGGCTTGAAAAATCGCGATTATGGTTACCGCGGCTGTATCCCCCACAGTTGTGGTTACTGAGACAACAAGGATTCCATACATGCAAATTATCAGGAGGCGCATACGCCACAGGGCATGCAACGGCGTCATTGCCTCGCTACGAATGATGGACGTGATTGCGGCGCTCTCCCCTTGCAACAAGACGATTTCCCTGTCGGAGGCGAGGATATATTCTCGAAAAGGCGGAGCTTCCGCCGTACGAGAGGTGGTAAATAGGGTTGTTGTCGATGCTTCTGACAATATCCAAAAGAACGCGATCGCGATCGCGGCCATTACACACAAAATCAAGGCTTGTTTGGTATCTCGTGCCAAAAGGGTCACCCATATCAACAATAGGCTGAAGAAGAAAGAAAAGCCACGCGTGTGAAAAATGAAGGAGGCGAAGAATCGAAAGTTTTCTGAGGCTAAGATGCGATGAACTTGAGTGATAGTGACACCGATAGATTGCGTGCTCCTGTCTGCCACATCGGCGGCAGTCTTAGCTGCACATACCGATAAGAGTAATGCTGCCGAGCCGTCCGCCTCTTCATTGACGATTCCAGAGGGAACGCCAGCGGGCTCATAAGCGAGGATGAGCTGTGAGTGCTGGTACGAACTTAGCACAGGGTCTAACCCCACCTTGCCAATGTATCTGTAGTATCTCGATCTCCAAGAGACCACATCAATAATGATTGGATTCGAACTGCTTTCGCTCCTGCAGGCCAGTGCCACGTGCAAGATAAGTGGACAGCCAGGATAGCGTCTAGTCGGAAACAACACCTGGATTCCCGCATTGGTGGTGGTGAACGCATGGGATGCTCGCATGTCGCGGGTCCACCGCCACCACGTTCGGATACCGTCAAGTAAACAGCCCGCTACTAGTAAGTTTCCGATAAGTACATTAGTAGCTCGATCCGTCCACAAGTCAGATAATTTCGAGTAAAATTCCCTTGGCTCTATCTGGACGATATCGTGGCAATCCCGGAAAAGACTCGGATCGGCTGCCAGCACGCCACAGGTCTGCGGAGTTTCACTTGTTGGGAGCCAGGCAAAGATAGTCTGGTCATTCGACTTGCGGATGACCTCGTGCTGAAGACGCAGAAATGCTTTCTTCCCCTCTCCATACAACATAGGCATGTTGACATCCAGTAAACCCATCAGTGAATATGCTCGGTCTTCGACTCGCGTCGTCCTCCGATCAGCAGCCCACGACATCACTTGGGCGACGCTGGGACGGTAAGAAACTAGACCCTCCTCCAAGACTACAGATGGGATACGCGTAATTTTCTCTAACGTGGATGCGAAACTTCTTTTATCTCCGATGAAGTGCCAGTCCTTGTTAAAGAATTGGAGGTCCGCCGGGGCTATCAACTCCTGCAGCGTCCATCCCCGTGAGAACCACTCTGGCCAGCCCTCGGATCCTGCGAACGTCTCGTTGTCGGGGGTAGTGGGAAAAGTATCAACGTCGTGGAGGTAAGCGTAGCACCTCTTCAAATTCTCGTACCACCGATACATAGAGTTTAGGGCCTCTGACAGCTCTGTGCTGTTCCGCTTGTCGATACAGCACGTATCGACCCAGAGCCATTCTAGTCCATCATTTTTAGCCTTCTGGCAGCTCTTCACGATCTTCTGGTAACCGCTGCGCTCTCGGATATCGTCTGGATTCTCCATTTTCGTGAGTCCCGTAATCTCCAGGTAATCCACTTCGTCGTTCCAGCGATGCGATAATATAGCGTAATCCGTGACCGTGTCGTCGAGTGTCTTCAGGACGGACCTCACGTTGTAGTCAACAGTCCCCTCGTGTATCTGTCTCTCCCTTTCCAGGAAAACATTGATATCGATCAAATGCATCTTGGACTATGCAATGCAATCAGCACACACTGGAGTATTGTCGACAACTACGACAGACACTTGCCTAAGGACTAACTGGGTATTGCAAACTCTGTAGGATTGTACTGGGGGGGAGGTTTGCTCAAGGTGAGGAAGTTGAAGGAAAAAAGCTGCTGAAAAGCTGTGGTCTTTTTACCTCCACGTTGCACGAGGCCTCCAGGCCCATCGCTTAAATGCGTTAGGCCATATAGTTCAAAGATGCATAATTGGCGACTGCGAGCCTTGTTAATATGTAGGTTGGCATCACGCCATCATCTATTGAATCAGAGGTTCGCAAACACTTAGTAGTTGCGAAGATGGTCTACGTACCCATGTTCAATGCCGTAGTGATCTTGGGAGGTGCCTTTCGGATGGAGAATGTCTCCAGGGAAAACACTAGGGTACCCATGATGGTCTTCTGGGGATGCTGCACTGCTCGCCACCGCAGATCTGATTAGTCCACTTCGAGTTTGCTGACTTCGCAGTGAGACTTTTGTGGAATACGACAACGCCCCAGCAGGACTCCCGACATAGTACCATCAACAGTCTTCCAACGTCTGCACTAGCTCCCAGCACCGCTGTTCTTAATGAAAGATGCTGCCATCGGCCGGCATTTGTTCTCGGGTACTACAAATACAACTTCCCATCGTTCGTGACCGTCTCTCACCGCACTCTGCAGGTGCACTTTCGGGATTCGCTGGAGCAGTACTACTCCAGCCTCGTGAGTTTTTCCATGCCAGCTGTTCCCTGGGATATGAGTGAGGTGCACTCGGAACTGACCACCGGCATTAGTCGATTTGCTGAAGACAAGGATACAACAAGGAGACGGGGCGCAACAGCGCATCCGGTGAGTAGTGGCAGTTCAGTGCATGATCTGCAGCGCGAGAACGGTCTCAGGTTTTGCTAAAGTGGTACGTGTGTCTCTCAGTAATACCACAGTCATATGGCATACCGCTCGTGATATCGTCAAACAAGATGGCGTCAAGGGACTCTGGAGGGGAACGACGGCTACACTCATGCGGTGAGTATTCTTTCCGCTACCGCCTCTCGCACCCAATGAATCTTGGCTTCCCCTTTGACAGGAACGTTCCAGGGGTAGCGCTATACATGACTAGTTTAACCCACCTACGCGCAGTTATGGCCAATTCTCCCTATTTCGCTGTGCGGGAAATACGTGAAACGAAAGACGGCGTCAAAACGGTGCTCCCCAAACTTTCGAGCCAGGGTAATCTGATAGCTGGGGCGACCGCTCGTGTCGCTGTTGGCCTCCTACTCAATCCTTTCTCAGTGGTGAAAGCACGCTTCGAGGTCTGTTGCTAGGTGTAGTATGTTGTAATGGGTAACAAACGTTCTTTCGTATAGAGCGAGCTTCACTCATATAAAAGCCTGACTGGCTCACTCGTCTCGGTGTTGCGCTCGGGTCCCTCTGAAGCGATGCGCGGTGTTTTAGCATCGTCGTTGAGAGACGCTCCTTACGCGGGGTTATTCGTCGTCGTTTATGAAGCCGTTAAATGCGAGGCCAGTGAGTTGGAAAGCATTTTTTCCCCATCATTGGACGTGTATGCTGATGTCGTGTCTCAGCGTTCCTAGCCCCTAACGTATATCCAACCACCATACACAGCCTCTCCGCTGCGTCAGCAGGTGCCATTGCTACGATGGCCACTCACCCTTTCGACGTCATCAAAGTATGTGAGTACGTGTAATCCGCGTTGCCTTACTAACGTTACGTTGCGCTTAGACCAAGATGCAGGTCCGTTCCGAGGAGAGGTACCGAGGGTTTATATCAACGACGCATAGAATCTGGCAGGTAAGGTGTAACAGCTATCCAGAAGTGCTTGCATGAAACCGTTCGTCTAGCAACGAGGTGTCTTTGGGTTCTTCGACGGTGTTTCTCTTCGCATGTCTCGTAAGATCCTCAGTTCCGTTATTGGATGGGTAGTGTTCGAGGGCACGCTTCTTTTCATTCACAAGAACAATCAGTGAAGTGAGCAAATGCCTTTGATACCAGTATAATCTACGAGTATTCCTTCTGAATGAACTTGGCAATGGTCTGTAGCTGAATATTGGATGTTCCCTCATATATGGCTCCCTGTGTTAAATCCCGCTTAGTTTTCGCTGGACGACAGAATAGATTGTGGGTGACTTACAATCTTGGAGTCTCTCCAATACTTCTCTATGCCGGTCTCTCGCGTGAACCCTACACCTCCGGCCCATTCTATTGCTTGACCCGACACCCGTTGTGCAATCACGCTTGCCCAGTACTTGGCCATTGCAGCCTCTTTAGTGAAGCTCTTCCCTTCCTCCTTCCGTCTAGCAGCATTATACGTCAGTAGACGGGCGCTCTCGATTTCAACAGCGGCCTGAGCGATCTGGAAAGCCATGCCCTGGAACGTCCCGACTGGTTGGCCGAACTGTTTCCGTGTGTAGGTATATGGCACGGCTTTGTCGAATGCCCCTTGGGCGAGACCAAGCATTTGTGCTGCGATGCCTATACGCCCTGCGGAAATCCAGTTCTTTCAATGCTGGGAGGCAGGTTTACTAGTGCCAAGCATACCTTCATTCAAGATTTCAATTGCGATCTGTGATGATTCAATATTACTATAGTGATGGGGCGATTACAGGAAGAGACCAACCTTGTATCCCTTGCCTTCGCCACCAATGATATTCTCGTCTGGTATCCGTAGGTCGTCGAAGTTCAGGGTACATGTGGACGAAGCTCTAATACCAAGTTTTTCTTCCTTCTTTGCGATCTGAATACCCATGTCCTTAGTTGCAATGAAACACGTAATACCCTTGTACCCCTTGCTCGGATCGACCTGCTCGTTGATGGGTTTGGGATTCGTGATAGTACATACGAAGTGTGACGTACGTTTGCAAATATCAGGAAGATCTCTGCTTCGTATGAATTGGTGATCCACATCTTGGAGCCGTTGATAATCCAGTGGTTGCCATCCTTGGCGGCACGTGTTTGTAGTGCGAACGCGTCTGACCCAGATGCAGGTTCCGACAAACAGAATGACCCCAGCTAAAAGTCCGGGCCTTCTAAGCAGTTTACACGATACCCGCATATGACGCGTACCTTGGATTCTGAGAGCTGTGGCAGCCATTTATCTTGCTGCTCCTTGGTGCCGTACTTCCTCAGGATGGTGTTCACGAGAGTATTGTGGACGTCACACACGACGGACACTGAAGGGTCTACTTTGGCCAACTCCTCGATAGCAATTATGGCGGACGTGAACGACGATCCGGCACCACCATGCTCTATGCTGGTCTCGATGCCCATAAGCTGTTGGAAGTCATGCAAGCCATGTAGGTATGAGATAGGGTATCACTGACACCTTGTTCGAAGAGACCCTGTATGATATCAGGGTCCATCCTTTCCTTCTCATCCATTTCCCGGACCTTGGGAGCCACGACGTCGGTAGCGAAACGCCTGACTACGGTGTGTGTCACGGGTAAGTCGCGTGAATGATAGAAAGCACGTACCAGACTCCCTCAGCATATCCTCCTCCTCGGTAAACGTATCCAGCGAGTTCAGTGTGGAGCTTTCCATGGAGCGACCTGATACCGAGAAACCTCTCGAGTACCCGGAGCTAGCGGGTGAGGGTACCCCAGTCCCTGCAGCCTGCGTCTCGGAGGCAAACCTAGCCCCCAGTGAAGCCAAGTGTTTTCGAATCTTTACTGATGAAACTGAGCGAACGCCAGCGCGTAGCATGATGGAGATGGTAGCGTAGTAGTAGCAGCCTACAGAAGTGGTGAGCTCTGCGGGGTAACGATTAATGAATACCCGGTTACTTAAATCACATGACACCGGGACATTCAAGCGCTGGTGAAAATGCCTTTCCGAAATTCTTCCAGTGTTGTGAGCAAGAAAAAATTGTTCGTGGAGTAATTGTCAAATGGTGGTGGTGATGGCATCGTTGGCAGGTCTATCAAGTTTACTAGCGTATCATGTAGGCCCGCAGTCAGTCCGCTCCAATGAACCATCCCAGTACTGCCTCACGACCTTATAAAGGCCTATCGTAGCAACGTCAAGACTGGACCATCCATGCACTCTCAAAGTCCGCCACTATAGATAGGGTCATGGATGTTGTATTAGAGTACTTGTGTGAGTCAGATCATAACAAAATGGCCCCTGAGTCGCGTCTGTGGCAATTCTCGCGCGCACTAATTTAGGTGAAGGCATCAAAAACTTTCGCGGCGATCCTTTTTGACAGTCAAAATCACAGCGACTGAGGAGGCCACGCAGTGCCATCCCTTTTCCTTCCTATCACCACCACCACACCAAGATGGTCCAGACAAGGAGAGGCACGCGTGCCTCGGCCACGCCTGCCACCACAGCAACTACTGCCACGACCAGCACGAGCGTCTCTCCATTCATGACCGACCAGCTCTCTCTAGAACCAGAAACGCCCCTCACTTCAGACATCGAGCTGCCGAAAACCGCTCAAAAAATGCTCGTAAAATCCTCTACTATGAACAGAAACACAAGGAAGCGCGTAGCCGACACCCAAATCGAAGAAATACAGCCTGTCATCACCAAACGCAGGGTCGTCTCCAAATCAGTGTTTGTCGAAATACCCACGACTAGCTCAAAAGTGAGATAGATATGTGCTCGTGAGGCCCACCATACAGTCACTGACTGGGAAATCCTATGCCACCAAGGACAAGGGAAAAGAAAAAGCTGTAGTACCCCTGCGGACCGACCACAGCAACTATCAATTCTACGGTTCCGAAGAAGAGATAGAACTCATCGAGGATTCAGAATCAAGCGGTTCTGAATTCGAGTTGTCCGACCCTGAGGACGTCTCCGCTTATAGGCGCGGAGAAGATGAATACGTGCCATCCTCAGATGAAGACGAGGCTCAGATGATGAGTGTTGCCATAGAACTGTCTCGTCAGACGGTCAGGCTGGAAGCTGAACGCGACGATGGGGCAGGGCCATCGTCAAGAGTTGCCCCTATAAAAGCCCCTCAGTTTAACCGTCGCCGGTCGTCACTTAAGCGTCCTTTCACTAGGCGTAATCGAAGATACGCAGACTCTGAAGATGAGACCGAATTTGATCTGGGACTTGACGACGACCCGGAGCCTTCAAATCTGTCTGATAAGGAGGGTATCCCTGCCAAGTGTAAAGATGATGACGATGGCCTAGGCGACGAATCTGTCATTTACGGCTCGATAGAAGCAGAGTTCGGAGCCATGAAGAAGAAGCTTGGCCGTAAGCTTACGTTGGTAAGTTCTTTGTCGATGCACCCCCTGGTTGGTTTCATGTCTTGCAGTCAGAAAGGTCACGCATTCGCTTTCTTTTCCACCATCCTGAACTACGCAATGTATGGAAAGGTCTCAAAGGCCTTGCGGTTGTTGTGCCTGAGAAAGCTGCCCAACCTGCCGGATTGAAGGTGACTTTATTGCCTTTTCAACAAGAAAGTCTCTCTTGGATGCGAAAACAAGAGGAAAGCATCTGGAAGGGTGGCATTTTGGCGGTGAGTCACCTTGCTTAAGGCTATTCGCAGTAGTCGCTGAATGACTGGCATAGGATGAGATGGGGTAAGTACCCATATGCATGTACCCAGCCGTAGTGCCGAAGTCGTGTCCACAGCATGGGCAAAACCATACAGATGATATCCCTTTTTGTCTCCGATCTGAAACGCCCAAATCTTGTCATTGCGTGAGTCCCTGATATAAGTCTCTTTGCGAGTTCTCACGCTTGAGCAGACCCACTGTTGCTCTCATTCAATGGCGGAACGAGATCCAAGCACACACGGAAAATATGAACGTGCTTGTGTGGCACGGGCAGTCTCGAAGTGGCGACTACAATGAACTCAAGAAGTATGATGTGGTCCGTCATATTACATGCACGCCTTGATCGTTCTGCTCATTGATAGGATAGGTGCTGACAACGTACGCCATTGTAGAGAGTTGTTTCCGGAAGCAACAAAGCGGTTTCAAGCGCAAGGGACTTATCATAAAGGAAAAATCACCGCTGCACCAGGTCGGCTGGAATCGAGTGATCGTGAGTCCCGCGTTACATGATTCGTTAGGCACATTCCATTTAGGTTTGCACTGCTAGCTCGACGAAGCCCACAATATCAAGGAACGAGCTACCAACACCGCAAAAGCATGCTTCGAGTTGCAGAGCAACTACAAATGGTGTTTGTCTGGCACTCCCCTTCAGAATCGTGTCGGAGAACTGTACAGTCTAGTCCGTTTCTTGGGGGGCGATCCATTTTCCTACTACTTCTGTGAGTGTCTGTCCTGTCGCGTTGGGATGTTTGTTTAGCATGTGTAATTAGGCAGGCGCTGTGCCTGCAAGTCGTTGCACTGGAGCTTTACAGATAAAAAGACATGTGATGGTTCGTAGTTTCACTTACATGCATACCATCGCGCAAGCTGAACCAACCCCAGATTGTGGACATGGTGCTGGGAGCCACGTCTGTCTCTACTACTTGTCTACCGTGAATCGTGTTGACTTGTTGTTCAGACTTGCTTCTGGAACCAAGAGATCTTGACACCTATCCAAAAATACGGCATGATCGGCCCGGGACAAGTGGGGTTCAAGAAACTGAGAATTCTCTTAGATCGGCTGATGCTTAGGCGAACGAAGGTGTGTCGGACTAGCCTGTGTTTCGAGTTTGCCCCTCAGAGTGACGACGTGGTGCCCCATAGATCCAACGCGCCGATGACCTTGGTCTCCCACCCAGAACGGTCATCGTAAGGAGGGATTACTTCAGCCCCGAAGAGAAGGAATTATATCTTTCTTTATTCACTGACGCGAAGCGCCAATTCAATACCTATGTGGATTCGGGAACAGTTCTGAATAGTATGCCTGCTTCTTGGTGTGATAGCGTGTTTCGCTGACTCAGGTCCCTATAGACTACTCCAACATCTTTAGCTTGTGCGTTACGCGCGCCTAACGATCATCTGCCCTTAGAATACTCACCGAGGCGTCATACAGGATTACCCGCATGAGACAAATGGCTTGCCATCCTGACCTCGTGCTTCGGAGCAGGAAAAATGGTAATCAATTTTTCAACACGGAGGAGCTCGGAGAAGGCACCGTCTGTCGGCTTTGTAACGACTTCGCCGAAGACGCGATACAAGCAAAATGTCGACATATTTTTGACCGCGAATGTATCAAACAATACTTGAGTGCGAGCTACGATATCTCGGTGCGTTTGTACTCTTCGAATCAGGTCTCTCGTCGTTAGTTCATTCGCGCTTGTTTTTTTGGGGTAGCCCGAGTGTCCCGTCTGTCACCTTCCCCTGACGATAGACCTAGAAGCCCAGGCATTGGAGCTAGGCGAAAGTGCACCGGCTGCACGCCAAGGCATACTCGGACGTCTCGACCTTGACACGTGGCAGTCGTCCTCCAAGATAGAAGCCCTTGTAGAAGAACTGAGCAACCTCCGCTTGCAAGATGCGACTACGAAGAGCATCGTGTTTAGTCAATTCGTGAACTTTTTAGACCTAATCATGTATCGGCTCCAGAAAGTGGGATTCAAGGTGCGCTTGTGTCGGTTTTTTTTGGGTACCAGTGCTTACCACTGGGTGCGATTTGCAGGTTTGTAGGCTGGAAGGAGGGATGTCGCCACGCGCTCGCGATGCCACTATCCAATACTTCAGTGAGCACCTCGTCACAGAATGTTGACTTGCGTTGAAAAATTACTTTAATCCTAGTGAACAATGTCGAGGTCACTGTATTCCTCGTCTCCTTGAAAGCCGGTGGTGTTGCCCTGAACTTGACAGAAGCTTCTCGAGTGTATCTCATGGATAGTTGGTGGAATCCTGCAGTGAGTCACTCATCCATGTTGCGTGACCAGTGCCCCCTCCTTACTTTTTATGTAGGTCGAGTACCGTAAGCAAACGATTTCAGCTGAACGACTGACCGGCCGGTTCCGCTAACTTCTCCACAGAAGCCATGGATCGCATTCACCGTCTCGGACAACATCGTCCTGTGCAAGCTATTAAACTCGTCATAGAAGATAGCATCGAAAGCCGCATCATCCAGGTGGCTTTTTTTCTGATGGGAAAAATTTTGGTGTTTCCTAAGTCATTTCCATCTTCTACAGCTCCAAGAGAAGAAGTCTGCCATGGTGGATGCGACACTGTCTACTGACGAATCGGTATGTGAATTGCAATGTCAGTACTTTCTTACTTGCCTGACCGGATTGGCCTTCGTTAGGCGATGGGACGTTTGACTCCGGAAGATGTGAGTGACGTGCATGTCCCCTCAGCCCTGTTCCTGACAGCTACTTGTATAGTTGAGCTTCTTGTTCAGGGTAAGCCATTGGTATTTTCCCATGCCCATTGGTATTCAATATGAACGTTTCATTGATTTAGCTCTGAATCCTGCCCCACAAAGGCCTCCTCTTTACATTGCATATGTTATACATATTGGATAACAAGTACCTAACCTGTTTCTTGTAACAACATCAAGGAAGGGAGTGCACTGCTGACTCATGTGGCCTTATTGTAAATACAGCTATTACAATTGAACACCTCGATAAGCACCTCGGAGCATGCCTACTACTATGCTCCGTTACTTAGTAACTTTAAGAAAGGCAGATACCCAAACTATAAAAAATTGTGTATGTACACAATTATCCTGTCTGACCTGGACGCTTTTGCTGATTTGAAGCGCCTCATATTGTCAGAGGCAAGGGAGAATCGTGCCTGCAGCCGTAGATTCAGCAGCAGAAGCTAAGTTCGCATCGTTTTGGGGGGAGTTTATTAGAATCATTGCCGCGCGCGAGTGGGAGCGCTTGAACCACTTTATGATACGAAGAACCATGCACACGTAAACCACGATGCTTATACTTCGAAGTGTAGAGCGTAAGGAGGTCGGCGTGCCGCGTCGTCGTTGGTAACGAGGGCAGAGTAGTTCTTACGGCGACTCGCAGCTTGATCGATATCAAGGCATGTACGTGTGCTTATATAATGACAGTAAAGCCTTGCGAATCTTGATGTTGACGGCCATGGCTTCAATTCCTTCTCAAGGCAAATATAAATCTCTCCGAGCATGCCTGCTATGCTCCATCGTCCAACATCCAACAGACTTTAAGAAAAATGGATGTCCAAACTGCGAGGAAATCATGCAAGTGCGTGTCTTACTTTTCTTCATGATATTCACCGGCGTCATGCATTCTGTTCCTACCACCTCACTATGGAACAGATGAAAGGATCAACGGACCGTATATCCGTCTGCACGACCACCTACTTTGACGGAATTATCGCGGTCATCGATCCTGAGTCGAGCTGGGTAGCACGATGGCAGAGGACGTGTGAGTCCCTCATTTGCATGGCCCCCATCGTTGTTGACGTTTTTTTGTCTCTCCTTCGCGCCCAAAGCGAAATACGTGCGAGGGATGTATGCGGTCAGAGTCAAGGGTCGCGTTCCTGACGACGTAGAAGTGGAGCTCGAGAATCGTGGTATCAAGTATCGATCGAGAGACCAGACAGACCAGGATTAATTATAGAGTCGCCTACACACCCTTCGTTCGTTCACAATCTCGTCTTTCCCCTTGCAATGGGGCTGACCCCGCTTTAAGGGTGGTATTACTCTGCTATGCATGGCGCCCAATTCGTCACTCATGCTGCTTCGTGCGAAACCTCACCGTTCGGGTTACAGGGAGTGGTCTTCCGACCCGTTCGACAGGTATACGTATATTAGTGGTAAGATTATCCGACAGCCTGCAAATGGCGCGTTGTGTCTGTAGTTCTCAAAGTGACTTGGCCGATGTGCGTGTCTTCGTTGGTCCATGTGTCTCCGATCGAGCCCTCATACGCAAGGTGAGTTGTGGGCGTGAACGTTTTTGATTTATAAGACATTGTCGGTTGTCATGCAAGGTATAAAAGTATTATCAGGCAGCATGGTTCCAGAGAGGGCCATACGTATACTACACTGGCTATCGTCTGTGTTTCACGATTGTTTGGACGTTTGGGCGGTATTCAGACAGCTCATCGTACCCGTGACAAATGCGTTATTGTGACCGCGTGACACCGTAGATAGCACTTGCGCGTCGCGTATTGTTGGGCTCACCTAGGAACTATGTCAAGAACATCCTACGACAGGTATCTGTCCTACGCGTTGGATGTAACCTCCTTACTCATCTGCCTGCAGATTTCTGACCGTATTCTCGCCGGAAGGTCGGTTGTATCAAGTTGGTGCGTTGTACAGCTGGGTCTCGGGTGTGATTGTGCATTGACTACCTGGCCGAATAGAGTATGCGTTCAAGGCCATCACTGGTTCTGGACATACCGCCGTTTCTGTGAGAGGCATGGATACTTCCGTAGTTATCACGCAGAAGAAAGTCCCCGTATGCACGCGTATTGTTCGTGGTATTGGCTGGCGCTGACGCAATCGCAGGACAAGCTCATTGATGCGTCTTCTGTCACGCATCTTCACAGTATAACCCCGACTATTGGCTGTGTGATGACTGGCCTGACGGGTGAGTCGTGCGGGATTGGTATTGTGTAGCCGTTAGACTGACAATATGCAGCTGACGCCAAGGCGCAGGTATTCCGTGCTCAAAAGGAAGCTGCAGATTGGCGGTACAAGTACGGCTACGAGATCACTCCTGGTGCACTTGCAAGACGAATGGCGAACATCAATCAAGTCTATACGCAACGAGCCGGCATGCGACCACTGGGCATTTGTGCGTGTTCCGCCTGTGGTACGCTGTAACAGAAATAAAGTACTAATGGTTTACATTCGCGTCCCTCCCTAGCCATGATTTTGATTGGGATCGATCCTGATCATGGACCACAATGTTTTAAACTTGATCCAGCAGGATACTTTGTGGGGTTCCATGCGACTGCTGCGGGACAAAAGCAACAAGAGGCGATGAATCATCTCGAGAAGAAGTGGAAGAAATTGGATAATGGGAAGGGTGCCGACGATCCTGCAGGTGCTAGCAAGGCACTTAGCCGTGATGAGGTGATAGAGGTACGAGGAACTCGCTGACTTGACATGACGCACTCTCAAAACGACTAATGATGTCTCAGATCGCGATAGAAGCCATGTCGACCGTTCATGCGACGGATTACAAACCCGGAGAAATAGAGATAGGGATCGTTTCGACGTCGGACGATGAGAATCCAAAGACGAGAGGACTTTGGCGAGTGATGGACGAGGCAGAAGTCGAACATCACTTACTAGCATATGCGGAGAAAGATTAAGTGGTGTAAGGGTATACAATCAATTTACAGATTCATTCATCTATCGAGACTTTAGATATCAATGTAACGAAGCACCACCGCTCTTGACGAACCAAGTCAGTGTCTGCCTTGACAGATTACCTCCCAACGCCTACCTGGATCGCATCTATTTCTGCTTGTTCGAGGTTGTGGTAGCGAGGATTCCATAGACGAGGGGGTGCCTCCCAGTAGTGTTGGAAGACAGGCTTGTGTTTTGCAGGTGATTGTTTGGCGGCTGGAGTGGCTGAGAGGGTTAAATGACATTTCACGTGACGACTGACCAGGGAGGGACGTACGGGATGACCAGACGCGCCTTCCGATGAAGTGGATGAGTGGTCTGTGCGCACGCTCAGCCAGCAGACGGCTTGTCGACTGCATCGGTCGTCGAGTTGTTGCCCCACGTGGCAAAGAGGAGGAGGGAGACACTGTGTTTGTGCATGTTAGGATCGCAAGCTATTGCTACAACACGTGGCACTGATGTCCCCTGATTGTCCGTGTAATTCGAGTAAAGCTCCCCAAGTCTCCGGTGTAGTTGCGATTTTCGCAGTTTCGCCAGCACTCCCCACATAGAGAGCTTGAGTAGAACAACGTGTTGCGCTGCATCGCAAACATCTGTTTTCTTGTCGAGCCTGCCAGAGCGACCTTTGGCTCCGACCTGAACGTTGCCCTCGACTTACTGCAGGTGACCATTTGCCCCCCTCCCCCAGTCTCGAATTCATCTCGTCTTACGCGTAACCCATAAGCAGAAAGCGAAACGATCTACTAGAATTCTCTTCCTCGGCACCGCTTCATCCCTCGTTCATCCAATGGACGGTAGAAGACAATCGCACTGGCTCGTCAGAAACGGCTATCGGCGTCCTAGCTACCAAGCTTGACGGCCTCCTGCACACTTTGATAGCAGGGAAATCCGTCGGCGGAGCAACACCTATGCCGTCATGACAAATCTACTTAAACTCGTCTTTAGTCTTTGCGTTCGTTACTCCCTCCCCCACGTCACCCCTGTGTAAATCTTTTTGTTCGTCATACCATAGTTCGTGGGTGATCGCTTCCTCATTTGTCAAAGAAATGGAGCTGCTCACACGGGACTCGTCTGCAACAAATTTTATACAGGCCTTCTCCCCATTGAATTTCTGTTCCACGCTATTTCTGGGAATGAGGATTTGGACCTGGAAAAGATCCGCAAGGCCCACGGAGTGTTTGAAGCTCTTGAATATTTCGAAGAATGCGAACTGGATACAGACTTATCCATGGGTGCAACGGGTATGATGAGCCCGACTGTATAAACGATTTACTCACCCATTTTCCTAGGGAAACTCCTCGACCACATGTACCAAGCACAGCACTGGTTATATGCTCCGACATTCGGGGTAAACTCAAGGGTGAAATGCGATCCAAAAAATGGGAAATGAAATATACCCATGTGTATGTGTTTAACTGAATACGTGAGTTCTGTGCGTGCAGTTTGGCTTCTGCGTATGGTCCACAAGTGGCCGCATTGCCTGGCTTGTTGCATCCTCGTTTTTGACGTATCCATTATGCCGGACAGTTACTTTCATCGGAAGTTCCGAAATGGTCATTGACAAGACGGGTAACCACTACGTTCAACTCCCCCATGAACTTAGTAACAAGGTGAGATCGAAGGAGTCGATGCCAGCGCGAACTCGTTCAACTCATCGATACGACACTCGTGGTCAACTCTGATTAAATCCGCGGTCAGCTTACTGCTTCCACCGTTCCCTTCCTTCCTCGTCACGACAAGGGCAGCGGTGAGATATAAAGAGGTCAGGTCAAATATTTTGGCCTCGTCGCTGCTGTTGCCACGTGTTAGAAGCGAAAGCCAACACGTTGCCTCTCCACTTATTGCAGATTTTTGCTCAACTTATTGAAAAGGAACCACGTACCAAGGTTGCGCCCCGGAACTTAAGCTACTAAGGCATCCTTACAATTTCCAGTCAACTCCCAAAGATGCCTTAGGGAAACGTTCGCTCTCGTTAAGCATACGCGTGAGCTGTGCGCAACTTGCTTGAGTACCGTGGAGGGCGAGGACTTTGCAATTTCGGACATTGGCTCCTAGCACCCTATCTCATCCGGGGAGTTCCGTAGCAACGTTTGCGTTTGCAGTCCATGCATGATTACACTGGCAATGAGTTCGACAAGATCTAATAGTGAACATGACAGTCCGACCGCTATATCCTTGCCCTCGAGAGTGTCGGTAACTGTCCATCCCACGTAGGAACAGCCATGATTTGCGTTTCCTGTTCACGGCCCTGATGCGAGCCATCAGGAGGTTGAAGAGGACTACTCGTTGATACTTCTACTGTCCAGCTTCCTAGGACTCCATAATTTCCTAGAAATTCGAAGTTATATATAGCACGGATACATTTTGGCTCCTTTGTCGCTGCAGCTGCCACATGGTGGAAACGAAGCCAGCGTGTCTCCCCATGTTTCCCGTAAGCTTCCATTAAACGTGTCGAAAGGAAACTACATACATCCATACTAGGACTGTGGTTGAAACTCGAGTTATATAACATGGTGAAATGTGCAACATCTTCACGACTCCCATTTCCCCTTCGGAGATGCAACTCACGAAGACAATCGTTCTTCTTGCCTTTGTCGCATATGCCCACACACAACAGTGTGGAGATTGCCCGAGCACCGTGAACGGCGAGAACCTGATTGAATCGTGCATTGCGCATGCTGGCATACTCACCCTAACTTATTGCGAGTGAGTACCTCAGTCTGTCTGGCACCTGGCAGGGTCCCTAAGGAACTTTTGGTCAGTTATTCCGCAGGCAGCTTTTGCATTTATGATGATGTGTGTACATGATTGCTCAAGAAATGGGTGCGGCAACGTCTAACAGCGAATACGACAGGCCGACTACACCCTTGACCCTAGGAGTACAGATGGTTGCCCCGAGTTTGTAGGAATAAGTTCAGGTTGCGGTGGTTGTTGACAACCCTGTGGGAGGCATTGAAATTATATAGAAATACTTCCGTTGATGGTATGTGGTTCGGGTCAATGTGGTAACTGTGATGTGCGTCAGTCTGATGTGCTTGATTTGGGAGGGTGATAGATTTTAGCCAGCTGTCATTATGACAACCTGCGGTTCGAAAGGTATGTTAACATCACAGTAGCAATTAGTCATAGGAGCTCAGAGTCACCGTCTGTAGATGGTTGCCTGCGTTGATCAACAAATTAATGCTCGAGAACATGTCCTTGATGGATTTTATGACTGATCCGAGACTTCCTCATTTGCCAAAGAAATGGAGCTGCTCATGCAAGATTCGTCTGCAACAAATTTTATACAGGCCTTCTCCCCATCGAATTTCTGCTCCACGCTATCTCTGGACATGAGGATTTGGTCCTAGAAAACATCCGCAAGGCCTACAGAGTGTTTGAAACTCTCGAACATTTCGAGGAACTAATGCGACTCGGATACCGAATTATCCACAGGTGCAATGGGTATGATGAGCCTGACTGTATAAACAGTTACTCACCCATTCCCCTAGGGCAACTCTCGATAACATGTACCAAGCACAGCACTGGTTACATGCTCCGGCATCCCCCCTTAAATAGCATGGGGTAAACTCAAGGGTGAAATGCGATCCAAAAAAATCGGAAATGAAATATACCCATGTGTATGACCAAATGTATAACCGAATACATGAGTTTCGGGCGTGCAGATTGGCTTCTGCGAGTGGTCCACCAATGACCGCATTGCCTGATGTGTCACATCCGCATTTCTGACGAATCCATCGTGCCGGGCAGTTACTTTCATCCGTTCCGAAATGGTCGTTGACAAGACAGGTAACCGTTACGTTCATGAACTTAGTATCAAGGTGAGATTGAAGTTGAGTCGATACTAGCGCGAACCCATTCGACCCACTATTAATATCACATTCGTAACTCTGACTAAAAAACCTGCGGCCTGCTTATTGCTTCCGTGTTTTCCCCCTTCCTCGTCACAACAAGGGCAGCGGTGAGATACATATAAAGAGGTGAGGTCATATATTTTGATTCGCCCGTCGCTGCTGTTGCCACGTGTTAGAACCGCGTACAAAGACTGCCCAGAACTTGAGCTACTTTAAGGCATGATGAAATCCACAACACCATCGCAATCCTCAATGGACTCCTAAATATGCAACCCACCAAACGTTGGCTCTCCTTACCACTGCTGCATATGCATCAGCACAGCGTGCAACTTTCCTGAGTACCGTGGATGGTGAGGACTTCGTAAGCTCGTATGTTTCGGATGTTGACTCCTAGCACCCCATTTCATCCGGCGAGTTCCTTCTGAGTTATATCTCGAGCAACATTTGCGTTTACACCATGCGTGCATGATTGCACACGAAATGGGTGCGATAACGTCTAATAGTGAATATGACCAGTCGTTGTTGCCCTCGAGAGTGTCGGTAAATGTCCAACCCGTGTAGGAATAGTCATGATTGCGCTCTGTAGCGCTCCGTATTCACGGCCCTGATGGAGCTACCGGTGGCCCAGGAGGTTGAAGAGGATTACTCATTGATACATTGATACTTCTACTGCCCTGCTTCCCAACACTCCATGTTTTCCCAGAAATTCGAAGTTATATATAGCACGGATACATTTTGGTAGATGTTGCCTTCATCATGGCGGAAGAGGTTCATTTTCCTATGCAGGTCAGGATTCCCATGTCTCCTCATGTGCATGTGTACATGATGCGGCTGACTCAAATACAATAAGTGTTTCATGAGGCAGGGCATGCTGACACTTTTTGATAGTGGGAGCTTGCTCCTTGTGAAGAGCATGTATATGTGCGCCGCACTGTACCTGGATGGTATTAATATATCTGTATCATCTCCTTCATTTCGGTCTTGGCCAGGCCAAGCAGCACCATCATATTCAGCGTCAACATGCGTCGGTAAGTCATTTGATTTCGGATAATCCGAAACTCTGGTGGACTGGATCCGAAGCTTGCATCTACTAGTAGTTAGTAGCGGACATACCTCAGTAAGACGGCATAGCGCAATTCCGGCAGTTTCGACTAGAGCGGAGACGGTGCCTCTCACATAACTATGCCGAAAGCTGGTGCATGTGGCTCCGCAGCATCATGGCTAAGTGAAACGCATTCGTCCAGTACCAAAATGCTTTGAAGTTAAAACCTATTTGTCACGGTACTCACAACATATGCCTTCAAAATTCTGTCGAATTCTTGCCCACAAATGTAATATATCAATTGATTGTACTAGCACTGAATTGATATATTTGGTCTCACCTTGTTACTGAGTTCAAGGAAAGAATTGAGTGTCAGGCATCCCGTCAATGATCATTTAGGAACATGTGGGAGAAGTAATTGTCCAACATGAACCTATTCGTGTCTGATTACATCTGTGGCCAGCTCACAACTCCAGTATTCGCCTGTGTCCTTGGTGTAATGGAAACTTTGGGTCGGTTATCAGCCGGAATAAACTGACTGATGACACGGGCGTTGTTTGCATTTATGATATCGTGTGCATGGTTGTTCAAGAAATGGATACGTCAACGTCTAACAGCGAGTTCCATAGGGAGACTACAACTTGGCCTTCACAATAATGATCTTTGCGTAGAGAAAGTAGGACTGAACCTGGAGATTGGGCATCGTGCTGCAATGTTGATATGCCTAATTGAGATGTGTTCATGCAACCAAAAATGTCTTCCTTCCAACTCCCTTTGTCACACGATAACACACATTCCCTGACCTTTCAACGTTCAGCCCCCGCCTGAAACTACTAACAGGATCGAAGATGTGAAGTGGATGCCAGCGCAAACCTATCGGCATCACATATTCGTTGATAGCTCAGATTGAATCTGCGACCAGTCCGCTGCTTCTGCCGCTCCCTTCCCCGGGCGTGCGGAGGGCAGTGTTGGGATACAAGTGATCGTATCTGATATACTGGCCCGCTCGTCGCTGCAGTCGCTACGTATCAGAAACAAAGTTAACCCGTCACCTCCGCACCGCTACAGTTTCAACTTGTCGAAAAAAAAATTACACATCGGTGTCATGCTAGGAGCTTGCGCTATAAAAGCGTGGCGAAATGTGACACCCTTACGATCTCCAATTGACTTGCAAAGATGAAACTTACGAAAACATTGTCTTTACTGGCCTTTGCGGCATACGTGCACGCACAATGTGCAACTTGCCCAAGTACTATGGGCAACTAGGAATTTGTGAGCTCGTGCGTTTCGGCATCCTTAACCCGTTGCAAGTGAGCATCCCCTTTCATCTGGCGGCGTCCCTACTGAGCTTTTGGTCAGTTGTAACGGGGGGCAAGATTGCGTTTATTGATAGCGTCTAACAGCGAATACGACACTCCGGTGGCCAGAACGTTCTCCTTCTCAGCAGTGGCTCTTTTTGTCCAAATGCTGTAGGAACGACCGGTAACTGTGTTCCGTGTTGATGGCCCTGTTGAACGGGAGTCAGGGAGGGTGAAGGTATTGGGAAGAAGTTGAAGGGAATGCTCTTTGGTTCCTCTACCGTGTGGCTGATATCCACTTCCTGAGCAGTAAAGGTCAGAGGACTACATAATTTCCCAGAAGTTTGAAGTTACACGTGTTGAATGGGTACTTGCGTAAATATCTAATCGACTTGCGAAGATGTACAGCGTGGTTGCTTATAATGCATGGATTTTCGCGAGTCCTCATGTTGAGCCCACCGTAACTGCAAGGATAATGCACAATTTTCGGAGTAAAGCCTTTATGACTGGGCGTGTTTGTACTTGTTAGGATTGCGAGCCATTGTCAAAACACGTGTGCTTTTGCAAATTGTTATCACGGCAAATTGGCAGCGAGGCTGTACGGTGGGTGACGGGGCGGGTTGGCATTACTATATTGCTAAGGGAAAAGAAAACGCCTGGGATTTAGTTCCTTTGCGTGTTATCATGTCCAACTCGAGTCTTGCTATTCAACCTTACGTTTCTCTGCCTCTCTCGGCACCCACTGCAGACGTCATTGCAGCTTTTGGAGCCATCGGTAATGCCTTCTCTCGTAAAACTCAGCCCAGTCTCAGACTACTATCTCTCGGTTTGCGCAATAGACTCCCGCGATATCCACGCATCAAAGGCACTCGCACAGCTCGTTCTAGATGATCTTAAAGCTGCTCTGATCGACGGCACCGTATCTCGGCTATCCAAGCAAGGTATGTTTGCTATACTGCCATTCTCATTATCTTCGTACCTGTGTGTGATGTCCCTGATCGTGTTTCCAGGTGCCATAGATGTAGCGCTTCCCAAACTCAAGGATTTGGGAAAAGTGCCCCAAGTTGCTGGTGTACTCGCGACCCCTGCAAATCTTCGCCATTTGCTCAGTATGGCCGGCACCCCCCTCGTAGAGAGCTTGAAGGAGAACAACGCTTTGCGCTGCATCGCGAACACCTGTCTTCTCATCGAGCCTGCAAGAGCCACCTTCATTGGCTCCGACGTGAACGGAGGAAACGCCGCCCTCGACTTACTGCAGGTGACCATTCCTCCCCTCTAATCTCGAATTCACCTCGTCTTACATGCAAACCCTAATCAGAAATCCTCGTCCCTCGAGACGATCTATCTCACTTCAAGAATTCTCTTCCTCTGTACCGCTTCATCTCTGTCTGCAGCGTCGTTTATCCAATGGATGGTAGAAAACAAGCGCACTAACTCGTTTTGCCCGGAAACGGCTATTGACGTCCTAGCTACCAAAATGGAATACCTCCTACACACTTTGATAGCAGGGAAATCCGTCAGCGGAACCACAGCCGAGGACGCCATGACTGATTTACTTAAACTCATCTTTAATCTTTGTGTTCATTACCCCAAGGTCTGGCCCCTTCCGCACCTCACCCTGTGTAAATATTTTTGCTCATCACGCGTTAGCTCTTGGACGTCGAAATTCAGTCACCCGAGGTTGCGACATCAGGGCATGACCATAAGACCTTGTCCGATTACTGGAGTCCTCGGCTGGATGGGTAGGGCGCCATTCCTCTTCCCATTCATTGGCGCTGACGGGCTACATCCTCAGTCTAATTCCTCCCCTTTTGCGTGCATTTCACCGTTTACCCCCTCAATCACCACATCCACTGGTTCCCCCGATGCTCCATATCATTCACGTTTTAATCGTCATACCCGTAAATGCTTCCAATCGGACTCTGTGGTTTGGTTCACAACCCCCTACTCCACCTGCCCGAGTAACCCCTACAGATTCGGCAACTTCATCCTTGTCTGGTTCTCCCTGTCTAGATACTAATCTCCCTGCCAAGGAAAAGGAACCAAAGTTCAGGGCAATCGATCGTGCAATATCGGCTCTCGCTGCCGGAAGACGATCGTTTTCGTGGTCTTCCACTTCTCGATCCGCAACACCGGTGGTCCTACCAGATACAGCAATACGCGCATGCGAACTACTGGACGCTACTCTAGCAGCATTCTTCCAAGGCGACCACGACCCCGACGAAGCCCGCGTGCGGAATCGTTTTCAAGGACATTGGTTCATGAATGAGTCCTCCATGAGCGACATCATCAGTCCCCTCGTTCTTTTGATCACTCGATTCTGCCTTGGAGATGACGATGCGAAGTTAAGAATAAGGAATTGGTTCGTACCCGAGAATTTGGACCGCACCAAACCGCTGGAAGGACGGGACGACGTCCTGGGACGTTGTCTCCGTGTGCTGCAGTGCGTATACCATGAACGCTTGGGAAAATGCATTGGAGAAATGTTCTTTGCTATGTACGATTCTAACCGTAAGTATTTTTGGCAACAAAACAAACAGCCTTCTGCTGTTGTTGTGCGGGTATACCGTATGGCTGACGATGTACTCAGCAAATAACCTCACGACCCTCGGCTATGGCAACTTCGCTGGGTTCCTGTTCAACAAGGGTATCACGACTGGACCGCCTCCGAGCGAGTCAGCTCCTCAGATGACGACGTCAGACGGTAGGCAGATCGACCCTATTACGGGTACGGTTGTCAAGGAACGGGAGCCCGATGATATGACGGAGGAAGAGAAGGAGAGGGAAGCCGAGAAGCTGTTCGTACTGTTTGACAGGCTCGAGAGGTCCGGAGCGTTACCGCCTAGTCAGAATCCCGTTCGGAAGGCTATGCAGAAGGGGAGTGGGTCATGATTGTTTTTTTTACGGTAACTGATCCCGATGCATAACATCCACCTACTTAAGTACGCGCGTACGCGCGTTATTTATGATGTCTTGTGTAGTTAGTTTTCTGGGTTGCGTATTCATGACAGCCCGTTACCAGTCGTGTACAAGCCATAATTGGTCTATAAGTTTTTGCAAACCCCTTGAAGAGGTTGTCCCAACTTATTAGTCTCACAGCACGGATGCTTACGCTTTGGCTCTGATATGCATGACATACGTATGTTGCATGTGAGATATGCAAATGAAAAATACCATAAACTCAAAAACAAACGGGAATGCGTGTACATATGTGCACGGAAGGCAATTCCATTTAGGCTTTGAGGGGGGATACGGAAGTTGATCAGAACGTGATTTTCTGCCCTTCAAAGGCTGCAATGGTACCATTCCGCGGGCCTCCTCGTCCTCGTCCCCTACCGCCACCGCCGCCCCTTCCACCACGGTCAAACCCGCCACCACCCCGTCCACCGCGGTCAAATCCGCCACCACCTCTGCCACCACGTTCGAATCCGCCACCACCTCTTCCACCGCGGCCACCGCCCCATCCGCGATCAACCCCGCGTCCGCCACGACCACCGCGTTCGAATCCTCCTCGACCACGACCACGGCCACGATCGCCCTGTATAACAGGGCTCAGTTAACTTACATCCCTGATGGACAGTTTATTACTCACCGGTGCGCCGCCACGACCGCCCGCTGCATCTCTTGGCTGAGAGAAATCTAGCCGCAAGGTCCGACCATCGAACTCAAAGCCCTGGAGTGCTTCATGAGCCTTCTTGGCCGCCTCTCCGTCACTGAATTCGACATAAGCAAAACCTTTCGGTCTACCCGTCTCGCGATCCGTCGGTATCCGAACGCTCTTGACATCCCCGTGCTCGCCGAACGTCTCCCATAGGCTGTCCTCAGTCGCATTAAAGCTGAGGTTGCCTACGAAAAGTACATTGGTCGCTGAGCTTTGCTTGTCGGCGGAAAATTTCTTGTCTGAGGGACTGCTGTTGTCTACGCGGATAGCACGGCCATCGATTTCCTTCCCATTCATTGCCAATGCTTTCTCGACCGCATCAGCCGATTTGAAATGTACGTAGCCGAACCCTCGCGAACGGCCGGTCGTACGGTCCATCTGAACGTAGGCGGACTCCACTTCTCCACAGGAAGAAAATTCTTGTGCGAGCCAGTCATTGTCGACATTCCATGAGAGTTTTCCGACGAATACGCTCTTGCTTTCTTGGTCTGATGTTGCGGCGGGTTCTGCTGCACCATCTGCTAGCTTGACCTTTTTGGGAGGGGCGGTGGTTTGGGTGTCGGCCTTGCGCTTGTTGGTAGTTGCTGTACATGAAACATGAGCAAAAAAAAATTGTAAGGAGAGAGGGGGATGTACTCACTCGTCGCTGGAGGTGCTTCAGCCATTTCGACGTCTTCGTCCTCGTCCTCGTCTTCCGACTCATCGCTGGCGGACTCAGACCCGCTATCGGAATCGCTTTCATCGCTTGATGACTTCTCTGCCTTGCCATTTGCTTTCGGTTTACCGTTGGCGGCACTTGCAGTGTCTTTTTTGGGTGGAGCAGTAGCCTTCACCTGCTTCTTGCCTGTTTGTATGAGATAAATCGACTGAACAAAACAAGATCAAGAGATACATACTAGTAACAGGTGCTTCGTCCTCAGAATCGCTCTCGCTTTCCGAGTCGCTGCTCTCCTCACTTGATGAGGCCACCTTCTCCTTCTTTGGTTCAGAAGCATCTGAGGAGTCGTCTTCATCTGATGAAGACTCTTCCGACCCCGAAGATATCTTGGCAGAAGTGGATTTTGTTGATGGCGTAGTTTTGACAGGCTTCTTCACCTTCTCCTCCTCGCTCTCTGAAGACTCTTCATCAGACGATTCAGAGTCGGAAGAAGGAGGTTGCTTTTTCGGTGAAGATTTTGCTGCTGCTACAGAAGTAGGTGGCACAGACTCCTCATCGCTAGAGCTGTCCTCTGAAGATACTGAGGACTCAGCCTTGGCCTTGGCACTCGACTTGATTTGCGTCGATTTAGACTTTTCTTCTTCCTCTGAGGAGCTGTCGCTGTCACCGTCTTCATCGGATGAAGAAGAATCTGACGACTCAGAAGCTTGTTTTGGGTTTTTTTTGGTCTCAGCTTTGGGAGGTGGCGCACGCTTGGAGGGAGGCGTTACTTCCTCCTCATCCTCGTCAGAGCTTTCCTCACTCGAAGAATCTTCTTTTTTCTGCGGTACCTTAGTTGCTGCTTTGGCTATTTTCTAGTCATAAACGACAGATTTAGAACGGCTTCCTCCCTCACGCACGCGCGATAGCACTACATACCGCAGCTTTGGCAAGAATCTCTTTCGAGGTTGCAGGGACCGGTTTTTGCTTTGGCTCGCCCTTGTTCTTTGTAGGCTTCGTCGTCACCTTTTTGCTGTCCGAGCCAGTAGTAGTTGGCTTGTCTGCTTTTTTATTTGATTTGGCCATCGGGGCAGCTGTGAAATGCAAGGGAGGAAACAGCAAAAACTTATCGGCCCTTCCAAGTTGGGGATGTTTTTTTTGGGCAATAACATCACGTGATCCCGCTGTGCTCAAGTTCATTATATAATCATGTGGTTCGAACAAACAAGACCCGATCAATGCAAACAACAGATTATCTGGGCATGGTAACAGTGCAGTACACATATACCCAAGATGAGCATAGCGATCAAAACACAAAGAATGTGCTCGGAATTATAAGGCTTGAATGAGGAAGAAAAGAAAGGAAAAAAAAAGGACAGAAACACAGTGAACGTGAACAGGATAAAGCGCATGCGAGAGTCGTCAGAAAACGTAACTTGCCCAAACTCCTCGTCTCTACCATACCCGACCTCATCATGAACCCATGAAAACCTAGTAAAAGGAAGATGTCATGCCCCAGGTCGTTTATGTGCTGTCCCCTCCCGTCTTGTTGTCACCCGAACCACTGCGTACGTCACCGTTGCGTCTTGCCATACCAGCAGCCCCGAGAACTCGCGATGAATATCCACCCCTACCACGACCTCTTGGACGACCTCTCCCTCCCCTCTCGCTACTGTCGACGGCAATTTGGACTTCGATCGTCATGTCCTTGATTTTCTAAGAGCAAAGCGGTTACGCATGACAATCCATTTGAAAGAAGTCCACATACCTCGTTGTTCTTCTCCAGCCCAGCTTTCATTTTATCTTCGTCTACGAATTCGACGTATGCTATCCTTTGTTCCCGACCGTGCAAAGGTGGAGGAATGTTTATACGTGAAACCTATAAGGTACTTGATGTCAGATTTCCTCTGTGCCTAAAAGTCGAAATACTTACCCCTGCTCCTTCGCCGCCAAAGAACTCTTGGAGGTCAGAATCATTCAATGGCCCCGGGATACGGAGAAAGAGCGTCCAAGGATGTCTGAAAGAACGCCTAGACGTGGGAGTTCTTGCGCCCGTACTGTCCGTGACCGGTGACTTGAGCCCACCCTCCAATCCATCGGTCGTGGCGCCATCCTCCGGTAATGGGGTAGCCTTCCCGGATTGCACCAATGCTGACTGCGAATCAGGCGCGGTTGCCGTGGGAGAGTTTGTTTTCTCCTCAGCAGGCTCTTTTTCATGTTCCTTTGTCTCCCGATCAGGACGCTCCCGGTCTTTCCTGTCCCTTTGCCCCTTCCGCTTATATCTTTCCTTGTCAGCCTTCTCAGAAGGCGGGCCTGAGGGCGTTGTGGTTCCATTGGTCTTGATTTGCGTGTCCTTGGGTGTCTCCTTACCTGATACTGATGGAGAAGTAGTCACAAGAGGAGACTTGACGTCCCTGGGTAGGGGAGAAGCAGACTTCTCCACAGGGGCAGGCGTTGATCCCTTGGTAGGTGGATTTGTAGTTGGGGTGGTGTTGGACAACGAAGACACGGCAGAATTAGGGGTCTGCGCAACGTTACCAGTCGCAGTGCGGCGATAGGCGTAGTTGAAACCTGTGGCAAGTAAAGAACGATAAGAGCCATCAAGTAGGCCAAAAAAAAGTAAAAGCCAACCTTGACTCTTTAGTTCTGCGCTGATCCTGCCTTCTTTGATATCCAGAACGAGTGAACCGAAGGCTGCATCGCATAGATTCCAGTTCCAACAATTCTTCCAAGCCGGTTCTTCACCGGTAGCACTTGGAACGCCTGGTTGAGGTTGAAGTGGAAACCGCTCGATGACCGACAGAGCCTTATCAAGTAAAACTCGCTGGTGTTCATCAATAACGGCATCAACTTGTGTCTTCACTGTATCCCAAACTTTATCAAAGCTTTCCTTTCCGACGGCAAGTTTGCGGCGGAAACCTTCGATGTCGGCCTGGACACTGAATTCGTTGTAGGAGGTCGCATAGCGGAAGTGAAGGCCAGCAGAAATAGTGAGATCCGCCTTCAGAACGAGAGCGAGCTGGGTAATGATACCTTCCCGGCCAGGACTAGCATGGGAGACCAGGACTCGGGTTTCGGTTGGGTCGAAAACTCGTTGAGCGGTATCGACGAGCTCTCCGATCTGCAACGCGGTAGCCCACATTGTACCTTGGCCGCCGGCAATAGTAGCGCTTCCTTCTCCATTGTCAAACATCTTGTGTGGCACGAGGGCACCCCCAAGGCCGAGAAGCCGCAATTTGATACCACCTACATCGAGGCAACGTGTTGTGGCTTCGTCGAGCACGTGTAGGTTATCGATCGAATAGGAACCAGCACGGAATTTTTCCAGGATAACGACATCCTCGCAAGCGCCCCAGACGGTGAACACGGGAACTTGGAGTTTTATCTGGCCGGAAAGGAGAAGTGGGAACTCTGAAATTAAGGAGATGTCTACTGTTGAACGGATGGCGGACGGGGTATTTTCAGGAGCGAGGAGATGGTCTCTCTGCGCGGCTGAAATGAGTGGAGAGTACGTCGTGAGGTGTCGAAGAGTGCGGTCACTGATGCGTCCTATACTCTGACTCTCTGTACGGTATCGTCGTCAGACGCAAAAAAAACAGTATTCTTGTACTGGACAGACCAAAGAAACCAAAGTCTCCTGTGTGGATGATGGCCTTGGCATTTGTTTCGCGAGCGAGATTATTGAGAGTAGACAGATGACCACGAATGTCTGCAAGACACAGAATCCGACCTTGCACAGCATCTATCACTTTTGTCTGGGTATTCACTGGAATCAACCTTGGATTTGGAGACGCCACAGCACGCGACGTTGGACGAGTAGTTGGCTGCATTTTTTTCTTTTATAAAAAAAAACCTGAGCTGGCGTTGGGACGAGGAAAGGCGAGCGGGTGGCAACGCAGGTGGCTCCCCGCTCGACGCGTGGTGGTTGTTATTACGTAATTGTGTGGATAACTATTTATTTATTTATTTATCTGCCGAGGCTTGCATTTGAAGGATGGGAAGAGTGACTAGTGAGCGGCGTGGTGAAAGACCCGGGGCTGTCGCAGATATTCCAACTGAGCTGCGTCGGGCTGTTTGTTGGTCGTTGGCGGTGCATTCTGCAGTACGGTTTCTTTGTGTTCAATGTTGGCAGTCAACTCATATAAACGCCAAGTGCAAAGCCATCCTTAAACAAGCAGAACCCGAGACAGCCTAGCGGCCCATATCGCTCTGCATGGCACATAAGCACGACAGCTATGCCTCAGTGCATCATCCTACTACGTCAAGCTCTTCTCATTCACCGTCTCTAGTCGCACCATCCGACAAGCTACTCGCTGCGGCCATAACCCTACCTGCCGATCCTCGAGTAGTATTCGCCACCTACATCCCGGATAGCGAATGTGTGCCATGTGAGATCCTTGAAAATGGACGCAGACATTTGGTCTCGCGCAATAGGTCTCTTTCGTTTTCTGATTCTATATTCCCTCATACCCACGTCAATGGCGAATCCTCTGCATTGCATGCATTTATGCTCACCTCCGGAGATTCTACCGACACATGTCTGTCTACCCTACGAGAACTATCCATGGACGGACTTAAAGGTGAGTATCGGTTCTGATTGTGCTCCCTTTTCTCTGCAAGCAACTTGTTGCATTCCACGATCTGTACTGCCTTTATTCGAGCATCTGTGCTAACATCGCTTCCAGTGTCAGAATTGTCCTCGTTTGGTACTCGAGATCTCTATCCTTGTTCCCCTGCATGTGTCGATCAGTTATCACCATGTTCCGAATGTTTGAGTTCGTCATCGAGACCTTCATCTTCCGCCCCCGGCTTCTCGGCCGCCAATTTGCTTCCGCGCAAGCCACTGCGTGGCGTTTACTTCCACTTCCTAGAGGCCATTAGGACTCGCCTGATTGACGATATCACAGAAGTATCAAAAAATCCAGTCAGCGGCGGTGGTTCGGCTCATCGCTTGATGAACGGTTTCCTACTAGATTCATCTCCTTGCTCAGACGAGTGGGCAGCGGATTGGTCCCACGGTGCGAAGCTGAGGTATATTTTTTTTTATCGTCTCGTGATTCTACGTCGCTTACAATACTATCAGGCCGCTCGTGCATTGCCAACTCGAGATACACTTGAGCCGATCGAGGCTCGAAGTATATACGAACTTTCGACCAACTGACTTTCTTCCACTGGAAATCACGTTACCCCTGGCTGCCGGTGCACCCATCACCTTACTACCATTCGGAGTCCCTGCTTATTATCTTTCCGCGTATGCTGGACCAACTGCTGCGGTCACCTCCGAGTTCGAGCAATCTCTCGCGGGTCTAGGTGTAGGGGAGTGGAAGCTGTGTGGCACCATTTCACAGTCAGAGAAAAGTAAACAAACTCGACTAAATACCCAAGGACAGCAGGATCCGACCTACATCATTGCATGGCTTGCCGTACAAAACAAGCAGGGTGAGGACAAAGGCATGCCTATCATCTGGCCTTCCCGCCTCTGCCTTTCCTCGACCACCATTACCCAACAGCCTACCCGTTCTTTATCCCATATCCCTGAACTACCCCCTCAACTCCAGCCGTCCCCACAATTACCTTCATCTTCCATCTTGGCAGAGTCCACTTCTTCCGAGCTAGGAAGTACCCTTACAGTTCCCTCGATTTCGGTTCTGACGAACCATGCCCTCTTTAGACGTACTTGCGTCTCACCCACGTCTGACCTTCTCCGTGCATTCAGATACGTGTCGCTCTCCAAATCATCAAATATAGACACTGCCACTTCTGAAATAAGCTCCTATATCGAGTCCGTTGCTAGAGAACGTGAAAAGGAAAGGGAGCGTATACGCCGGGAACGCGAAGCACAGTTGTCCGGGTCACCGCGGACAGCTACAACACCCATAGCTGTCCCCTCTAGTGCTACAGTGTCCACCTCTCCACAAACTCTTGTCAGTTCAAGCACTCCAGGTGAACCGATGCTTTCTGCTCCTCCCATGACAGTGGGCCTCTCACAGCCTTCTGCGTCTGACACTCCAGACGCAAGTACACCCGCTATCAATATGTTTTACCCATCACCGTCGTCCTGCAATGGAAAGCCGACCTCGCAGTCAGTTGACTCGGCTGCTACCCCAGCCATGGTTCATAGTGACCCGCCTGCCCCATCCGACCAAGCGGAGTCCGCGACGGCGGCGTTCGAGTCTCCGTTCAACGCTTTCGAGAATATGAGCACTTCTTGGTCTCAGGCTCCTTCCGATCTCGTGAACCTTGGCATCAGTTATGACATGTCCTTCGACATGAACGTCGATGATATTACCGGTGGAGGTGGGGGAGGGGCTAGCGGTAGTTCACGCATGAACATGGATTTTGATGACGATCTTACCTTCACAGAGGATGATTTTGATTTCTTCGATCGACCATCAGGCGCCGCTCGCGCCCATGTTGTACCTTCCGCCGTTCCTTCGGGCCCTGTACCAGTTGCTGGGCCGCCGACCACACCAAGATTCTCACCAGGGTTGCTACGTAGTGGGAACCACCACCTTCAGAGTACGCTAGCCGTTGCTCCGACCATATCCGACATGTCAGACACCGCGACAATCACGAGCATGGATACCTTCGCTTCCAAGGGTTCCGACGCTAAAGCACAGGACCCGGTACCTGGGTGTGCCGAGTTGTTACCACCGCCTGAAGTAACCACCTACACTCAGTCTGTGACTGTAACCCCGCAAACTCCACATCTCAAGTCCTTAACAGCAGCTTCGACCTTTGATCCTATACCATTTGCACAGAGCCATAGGCTCTCTGACTCCAAGTACGACAAAGGCAAGTTCGCACTCCCCAGCCCACCAGACGAGGAGGACCGCACCGAACCCATCCCACTCGTATCACCAGCAACCGCGAATGGTTGGAGGGCACGTTACAGCGCCGCTACAGATCCGCGAGTGGGCCTCGTCCGACGGCTCATCGGCGTGAAGCGCAAATCCGTTGATCAAGGCCGGCCCCGGCGTCCCCACCCGAGCTGGTTGGATGATTATGACAATATCCGGGATGAAACAGAGAGTGTTGTTCCTGACCCTGATGACCCTGACTCAGATGCTCTTTCCGACGCTGATGAGCTAGATACTATGGATGTTGGCGCACTGCCTCAGCCAGCTACCCCGCCTCCGGCGTATTTTCCTTTAGGGGCATCTTTGCTTCATATGCAGTTTCACCATCCGTACCTACTCCCTCTTAGCAAACCTCTTCTGCCACCCGGAGCCGCAGTCGCTCCTATGACCATCCCTTCTGTCGTTCCGGTCTCTGTTCCAACACCTGTTTCTCCTGCTGCCGTGCTAGGCGCGGCTTCTGAAAAGTCCAAGTCCCTCGAAGCAGCTGGTAGCATGGTTGCACGCGAAGTTGTTGAGAATGTCGTCTTTGCCAAGGCATGGCGAGCTAGCAAAATTCATGTCCTACCAAGTAAGCAAGATGATATATGGCCTGCGGACCTCACTGCTGTAGCCGGGATCCTAAGTCGAGTTCATGCACTGGACGGACCACTCGAACTATGCTCGTTTCTGGGCAGGCGTACAGAAACCGACCATGGCCCTAAAGTCTTGTCTCCTCACAGCACCGCAACAGTGCCCGAGCAAATTCTCCTTCAACGGCTCGAACCGCCAATGCTTTCGATAGGCAAGGGCGATCACGTAATGCAATTGCTGCCATCATCGCTTCGGTTCTGGGGAAAACTTGGCTTGACGCCACTTGGGGGCAAGAAAGACGTCACTGCATTCCTGGTCATGGAAGACAGCGGGCCTTTACAGCCACAAACTGCTACGACTTGGTTGCGAAGGATCTCTTCAGTCTACAGTGTAAGTTATACTATGTTTTCTCCGCATCGTTGTATTCACACAGCATTATTATCAGGGTCATCATCTTGGTTCACATAACTTGGGAACTCATACTCTTTGTATCTCCGACGGTATTTTGGCTTGGCGTCTGGACACGCTACGCAAGCATCTTGGTATGTGTTAGTGAAACTTATATGCACTGTTTTTCCCTGACTGGTCGCCAAGTTTCCTTTATTGGTGGTCTTTCTTCTGTGTCGAATACGCTCGTTATTTATATTGCAATTCCTGCTTCGGCGATGTCGCTGGCTTCTCCGTTGTTCCGACAAATCCTCTTTACTATCAGGCGCGTTCAAAAATCTTGCACCGATTATCCCGTTCTTTTCCACCTGCTTCCAGAAGCTGTCATTGCTGCACATGACTGGACTGACAATGTCGCGGAACTCGAGACCCTCTGTTTCTCGGTCTACCAACGACTTTCGCGGCCCGTAAAACGCATCATGTCCCGCAAAATCATCGAAACCGGAGAGCCGATCCGCGCTTACTTTCAAGAGCCACTGTTCACGCTGTCGAGACCGGTCACTCCAACTGTCCTTTTTAATCAACACGGACAGGCTCGTTCGTTGGATGTTCTAGACCGACACACATTTCTGCATATAGGATACCGATTTTCATCTTGCGGGAAGTGGCTGTTGGCATTATGTATTGACCAACGGGGAGAAAGTTATGATGTGGGTACCTGGCTGACACAAGACGACGTAGAGACTTCTGCAGTGGTGCAAATCTGGAATTTCGCAGCGCAGTTTGCCCGAAGGGCAAATGTCGAGTGGCGATTGGTGATAACCAAACTTGGAGTCCTCTCGGCAAGCGAACTCGATGGTGAGTTCCCCCCTCCTTGTTCTTATGAATTTACCTAAATTCTTTCATTCTAGCTTGGATACACCACCTCTCGGCTACCGTCCCTTTATGCCGTGATATGCCTCCCTTCCACATAAGCATACTTTCAGCAGACTGCACTACGTCGTGGTCACTCTTGCAAGACCTGCCAAGCAACGTCGGTCATCAGGTAGTTCCGCGACGGTCATCCAGCAAGGACTCTACGAAACTGCTGTATGTGGACGTCTCCACCGCGGCGACGTATTTTCTCTACCCTGCTATCCGCATTCCCCTTGCAGCTCCGACAACGCAAAACTGGGCAGGCGCCTCTTTTATCCCCGACTCCGAAGGTGCACCTGTTACTGACGCTCTTCCCCTCCTCCCCATTAGCACGACGATTCTTTTGCATGCCCCTCCGAAGCAGGGTGCGGCTAGTGCCACTTACCCTACCTTGCATATCCATCTACTTCATACCCTCCGATCCCCCGGCTCGTCGGTAGCTTGTTCAGACGATGTCATGCACCAGGAAATCACTCGGAATTATCACGAACTCGCGGTCCTTGCACACGCACGTGGTCAGGGATCGGATGATTACCCTCTCCTACCGCTTCATTTGGCGGCACTCGAGATAATGCACGATGCTCTCCGGATGGAAGATACGGAGTAACTGGATCTTGTCACGATATTATCAATTTACCCGCGCTGCTCTGCAAACCTTAGTACCTCCCGCCCTCCTCTATCTGTCTGTTGTCACTTGATGTTTCTCTTGCTGCATCGTTTTTGTATCCTTACCTGTATAACCACGTGCATTAATACCTCGCCTTCAGTTATCAGAGAATGTAAGCAATGGTAGTGCCATAGAATGCTACGCAATGTACAACAAGCACGTATCACTGGACCTTCTTTTCGTGAGCACTATAGCCTGAAGATGCCTCAGAGCGCAAAGGCGATTGGATACTAGCAAGTGCTGTGATACCAAGCACCAGAATCGGTATTAAAATGACGAAGACGACCAATAGCGAAATAATGAGAGGGGGTGTTAAGAGTTGGTATCGCTGAAGAATGCTTCCGTCTGCTGGAGCAGCTACCGCGTTTGCATGGAATAGTGGGTCGACATCTTCGGAGGAAGTGTCAAAATCTGGATCAAATTCGGGTAGTTGGCGTTTCTGTGCAGGAAGTGGGGACCCCGAATATATGACCAAGTGGTTGGGTGACAGAACTGCGAGTTTCTCCAGCGCTCCTGCGATGAGTTGTTCTTGAAAAGAGGTCCAAGGAAAGTCTCAGTGTAATGATGCGCTCAAGAGGTTCAGGTACGTACCATGCTCGGACATGACAATTTTCCGGTGCTTGGCAGGGCCTTCAATTGGAGGCATAGACATTGTCAAGATATGTTTCTTATTTCCATCGACAGACCATACTCCAAACTCGGGTCTGATATCTGCCAACGCAAAGCCACATTGGCTCGCGACTCGTTCCGCGAACGAAGCCATAGACACGATGCTTCGCTCAACGCGAGGAAGCTGCCGAGAGGACGGTGCACTCTGGATAGCCGTCGCCACGCCGCATGATGGGTGTAAACCCCGAAGGTCTGAGTTGTGCAGCTGAAAGGGTTTGAGCAGTCAATAAGCAAAGGACGTGTGACGGACACGCGGAGGACCTGGACTTACCCCTGGATGGTCAATCACGAAAATGGCATCGAACGAACATATACTTTCGTCCCTCGTTATGCTTTCGAGTAACGCGCCGTGATTTGGATGTGTACTGGGTGAAAGGCTACCGAGTACATTCGAACTGCGCGTTATGGTTGTCAGACCTCCAACTGTCAATAGCGGAAGTAACATATTATCATGCCTTTCAGACGACCACGCAACGAATGGTATTGTGTTTGAGAATCCAAACACGCCAGCAATAGGCAGTAATGCCAGCAGAGCCGTGTGTGCAATCATGTTCAGTGGGGTCGGACAGAAGTCACTTGCGCTGAGTCCGTCCGCTCGGCGCTCGGGATTCGCCGATTGGGACTTCGAAAGGATTAGATAAGCAAATGGCGGTGTTTTGTTGGAGGCGAGAATTGGTTTTCGGGAGTACTTACATACCTGAGGACACAAATCATAGACTTGCTAAAATACTCGGGAAATCTACCTTGCTTGCAATGTAGATCCGGATGTGGTGGAGGACGTGCACGTTGTGTTTAATACAGAGATAGTAAATTTTATACACGCGCGCAAAAGTTCATCTATGCCTCTAGATATTGTCTATTTTTTGTCGGCCCCACACATATGGGATTTACAAGTCCCCACGATTATGGTGGTGGAGAACCTTGCAAGCAAGGTCATCCGTAAGTTGTCCCTCCGGAGTGCTCATCATTGATGTGCTATCTCTGACCACTACTGCCATGGCAACATGGCTCAAACTTAATGATGGAACACCACGATATCGGACCTGACAGCAAATCATTCCAAACGGCTGAATCCGCAATATCAATTCAGTTGAATAACAAGAAGGTTATGCATGGTTATACAGGATTTGTCATAGTGTCGTGAATTAATAGTAACGACCGTGGGAGGTGTGGTCGGCCTCAGAGGATGGTAACCGCGGTATCCGTTCTAGGCCAAGAAGTCATAATAGTTCGTGTAGAACTTGATCGTATCTGTGCGGCAAATGCGCACTGAGAAGTCATATCAGTTAGGCCACCAGCGCGAGGGAGAAAAGCCGCCACATACCCCAACATGCTACGTGAAAAGACAATCTGTGAAAAGACTCTTTCGGTATCCAGTACCTCGAAAAGCCTGACTTTGTCTGCCGTTCCACCCTTGTCGGTCGAACTTGTCAATCGTTGGGAAGGAGGAAGATCTCCATCCCTACGTGCCCAGAAGACGCGGCCCGGTGGAAAGAGGTCTGCCATATGCATATTGGCCTCCAGCGTCCTACGCATCGCCAAGAACTACAAATTGCATGTGAATGGAAATATTGACCAGGCAAGACACCGTGCACATTAGAAAATTCTGCCAGACAGCGCACACCCGCTCTCAAGTGGCATCCAGATAAACACTTACCCATCGAAAGTCATCATCTGACCCTGTCCCACTTTTCCATTCCTTGGCTCGCTGCGTAGTGACTGAGTACCCCTCCTCCCCTCTCTCATTCGCGTCACAAAGTAACAAGGCCGCGTTCCGGATGTCCCGGACGGATCCTAATGAGAGCCTGGATACAACATCGTCCGAGTATACAAATGAGACCACCAAATTCGACGCCAACTGACTCAACACCGCATCTGTAAGGCACCTGTTTACAGGCAATACCCAACGTTTCGGTGAAGATTTCCATCAAACAAAGCGAGGAAGCCACGTACGGAGGAGCAAAAGCATATACCGATACAGGACAATTGGCTGGCAGTCCACTCGAAGGAACGGTCAGGCACGTTGTCGGATCTGCCCACATCTGTAGTTGGCGTGGAATCATTAAGACACGGAACGGCTCATCCTTACTTCCTTTTGAACGCCACTCACCAAAGCAAGTAAAGTAGCAACACCCGCTCCAAGGCTGTGTCCACAGAGAATCAACTCTGTAACCACCAACAACGCCATCAGGTCATAGAGCAGATGAATCAGAAAGGTCTTCGTGGACGAACCATAGTCGGGGTTTCGGCTCAGCGCATTCGCTACAGCACGATGTACAGGCTTTCCAATCTCACCCATCATACGCGCCATGCGAAGCATCCCACCATGAACAAGATATCGCGGACGTCTATCTAATGACGGGTATGACCTCAACGACAGCCTTCTTGGAAGGTGCGGTCGTCCTGCATTCGCAGAGGCTGCTTTGTCGTCGCTAGGGCTATCGGTATCGTGATGGTACTTGTCTTCTACTGACACACTCCACGCAGGTATAAATTCGACGGGTACACAGGTCAGGTCGACTGCCAGTTCGTTCAGGGACATGGTACCTGTAAAATAGGGATTTCAACACATCTACTTTCCATAGGAGCGACCCGTCCTCCAGAAGACAACGAACCTCGAAGAACGAGAACGACTTGACGTCTATCGTGGTCAGTGAGCACCCAAAACCTTGGCATCTGCCGTTCGATGCCGATGACTGCCGTTGCACGGATGCGGGCCTGCACGTCTCTGGTAATTGGAGTATCACCATGCACAGACCTCTCAAATATTTCCTTGTCATGCTTTCCCATTAAGATATCCCACCATGAAAATTCCAAATTCTCGGGTGTCGAGGAAGGGTACGAAGAATCGCCTTCAGCCTCTGCTTCTGCAGCATTAATAGCACTTTCCAGCTGAGCCTCCTCTGCCTCTTTCTGATTGTTTGTGGTAGGGTCTCTTACTCGACTCGATGTTGAGGTAAGCCAGGGTGAGACCCCGAAGAACAACAGACTGGCACCGCCGTACCCCGCCAAAACCATTTTCGAGAAGCGCCGTAAATTTGTTTTAATCTCGTCTATTGACTTCTGTGGGCGCCCAAAGAGGTCTTCCTTCTCCTTTCGCCTAACAGTCGACATAGATGAGAACGAAACACGGGAGAGAACACTCAAGGATCGCTTGCGGGTATTATGAGTACCTTGGGGAGCCTCTCCAATATCAGCGGAAATGAGCTGGCCACGGTTTCCTGGGAAGATAACGTCTGAAGTGACACGGACGCGTGATGGGACACGCTTGAGTTGTGGACCACTGTGTGAATCGTGCACCTCGATTTCGCGGAGAGAGCTCTTCCACTCTTCTTCATGCCACTCTTGTGTCACGCCTTGGAGTGCTACCCAAGCGATGACGGCCTTTCCGACTTCTCTTATCCCGTATTGCTTCCTGGGTATACTTCCCTTGGGAGCGGCTGGGTTGTACCATTCCCGCTTGACCAGATGAATAAAAGAGACTAATGAAAAGGAAGCCTCCGTGCTGCCAGAGAATATGACAGAAAGGATATCGATGGAGCTGTGTGCCACCCGCAGCGAGGCAGCGGATATATATTCACCAAGAAAAATTGGCGCAAGGGTAACCGCCTCTGCAAAGTTGATGGCACTGGCAACCGCCCCCTCAATGACTGGGGCAGCGACGTTGTTGCCGAACACAGTATAATCAAGGGCACTGACCGTTGCACCGACGGTACTAGATGCGACGTTGCGGACGAGTGAAAACTTGATAACGTCGAATGAGTATTGGCTGGCACACGAGCACAAATGGAAGACGCACTCCGAACTTAGTGGTCGATTTCACAGCAGAGAAAGCGAACGTGGTGAGTGTGGAAGCCACGTCGACGCCCTGTCTGCTGTATCGTTCCCAGTCATAGCGCATGGTTGGCAGTTGCGAGCGTCGCTGTGGTGGTGCAGCACCAAACCCATGATGCTCCGCCTTTCCCCAGATCCCCACTTTGATCGCTCCTACAACGCGCCTGTCGCGTGATTATGTCTCTAATTATTTTTATGTAACTTATTATATTACTTGCCATTTTTGTGTATAACCAATACACGAAAATAATTTTCATAATTTTCATGTTGTCAGTCCGCCAACTGCGTTTGGCGCTGCAATGGCGAGCCCCGGCGTCTGCACTGAGAGTGTACGGACGCGGGCTGCGGGCATTTGCGACGGAGGCCGGTAGCTTGCAGGATGTTAAACCCTCAAGTTATGGCCAACCGCTATTTCCATCTCATCCCCACCTTGGTAAGTTTTGTTGGATGAATGGGTACAGTGCTGAAACAATCTCTTCATCCCTTCAAAGTGAGACCCCACGAGCTGACACCTGGGATACCCGCTGATGAGTATGAATGGCGGCGGAAGACCCTCATGGATAGCCTTCCCAGCGATTCTATCGTCGTTTTGGTAGCAGCCCCCGTCAAATATATGAGCGGAAGTGCGTCGCACCGTCCGTCACTGCCATGGATGATTCTCATTCCTCGAAAGACATTTTGTAGGTTACCTGCACCTGGTCTGCACTCTTGAGCCCCTGAACCTCAGAGTAGCTACAAATTCCGTCAGGCTTCTGACTTTTGGTATTTAACGGGTTTCGAGGAACCCGACGCAGCCGTCATACTTGGTGAGCTTGAACGTGTGCGTCATTCGGTAACGTATTCACCCTTGTTCTAGAGAAGGCGTCCAATCCTCGCGGATACCGAATGACACTATTTTCCCGTGGAAAGGACTCTGCAAAGGAAAAATGGGAGGGTGCTAGGTAGTCTAGAACCCATCTACCTTTGCCTTATACTTACCTCCATGGATTAGGACAGGGTTCGAAGACGTTCTTGCCCTCTTTAGGGCTGACGATGCCTTACCCATTCACGCATTCCCTTCTCAGCTTAAATCTCTTACGACCATTTATTCTCATATCTTCATCGATTTACCCAACGCATCCACCAAACGCCCTCCGCGGACAGCCAAATCCTTGTTAAGATACCTGTCTCCCTCTGCGCTGTCCCGCTCAGAATATGAATCCGTGGTCGACTCGCTCTCAGTGCCCAGAAGGCAACCTTTGGCTCCCTTAATAACGAAGCTGCGATCTATCAAGAGCGAGCATGAACAACAGGTCATGCGCGCTGCTGCAGATATTAGTGGGCATGCATTTGCAAAGGTCGATATTGTGTTTTTCTCCAATAAGCAAAGCTAACCGATGCCCAAGACCATGCGGTTCACTCAACCGGGTTTCTCAGAGAGTGCCGTTGCTGCTCATTTCGAATATCTTTGTAGCCTCTCTGGGTCTCAACGCTTAGCGTATGTACCCGTCGTTGCATCCGGGTAAGGTTTTTATTCCATCAGGCTTGGACATCCCCGTGACTTCTCATATACTCTAGACCTAACGCACTTATAATACATTACACGTCGAATAACCAGGTTGTCCAGGATGGCGAACTGATTCTCATGGACGCTGGGTGCGAATACAAGTATGGTGTACATCTGTTATCTATCGACATATCTGTACTTACACAAGCACTAATTCAGCGGTTATGCTTCAGATATAAGTTAGTGGTATCGCTGCTATCTGCTTCGTTACCATTAACCCATAGATCGGTGGGCGTGCCGCTACCCGTAACTAAATTCATCAGCACGCACCTATCCAGCCTCAGGGAGCTTTACATCAGCGCAGCGTGATCTTTACACTGCTGTTCTTACTGCCCAAAAAGCTCTCACCGGCCTATGCACCGAAGCTGCGTCCATCAGTTTACACGAACTCCACCGACGCTCATGCGATCTTCTCCGAATCGAACTCAACCAGCTCGGTTTTCGGTTACATACGGGCGACCTGGAACGAATCCTTTACCCCCATTTTCTGAGCCACCCCATCGGCATAGGTGAGAGTCTTGATCCGAATCCAGACAGACGGGTTAGCAACAGGTTGCTGACGTGTCCATGACAGATTTGCACGAGTCGGCAAATTTTGATCGCGGAGAACTGTAAGCTTTTGGATAGGCCAAAATGGATACTCCATACTTATGATGGTCCCTCCATTAGACTAAAGGCTGGCATGGTTATTACCGTAGAACCAGGTGTGTGTAATTATGCAGCCTAATCGTGGCTGTGCTGTTAAAGCCTTCTATCCAAGGTATTTATGTCCCACCTGTGCCTCAATTTCCCAAGAGTTTCCATGATATGGGTATTCGAATTGAAGTAAGCCACAGTCCTTGTGAACAGAGACGTATCCGTGTTTATTGTGTGCAGGACGAAGTGTTGGTGGGCAAGGAACATCCCATTATCCTTAGTGTTGCAGCGCCAAAAGAGGTTGGTATTCAATCTATAAACTCTCACGACGTGTCGAATAAATGAACCTTTGCGTTTTTCAAATAAATTGTAGACGTGGAAGGGGCATGTCAAGGACTACTGGGACTGCAGCCATTCTGATATGACCCGTGCCAGAATGATGTACCGATCTCGATTATACCTTGAACGTCTAGAGCGCCTGGTGGCCTTCGGAAGCACCCATGGCCCGTAAAACTTGTTCCCTCCTCAACCATTTCTCTTCTGGAATGAAGTACCAACTGAGAACCGCAAAGATAGTGATCGCAATGAAGATAACAATTGCCTATACAAACCGATCAGAGAAGTTCTTCAGCAGTCAAAGCACCGTTAACTCACGAAGTTGAAACTGTCAGCAGTAACAGGGAAATAGAATGGCGATATGTCGACCTGAGACGATGCTAGGTTAGTCAAAAAAAAAGTCAGCTCAGCAAGGCGGACATACCGCGAAGATAAGCGCGTTGAACAGCGCAGCGCACACGTAGAACAGTTTCGCATACTTGCCAAGTAGGAAGTGCGACGATTGGAAGTGATTTGGCGTCATCGTCAGGCGGAGTAGTGCAATTAACCCATAGGCAGCAATAGTTGGAACTCCTCCAGCCGAGACCAATGATGTGAACGCCACCTGGCTAGGTAAAATCGTACACAGGAGTAAAGCAGCAAAGATGTAAATGACGGTGACCGCGTTGCGAGGTTGTCCTTTCGAATCCACGCAGCCGACCCAGCGAGACAAAGGTAGTACGCCATCACGGGCAACAGCGAACACGAGCCGTGATGATGCGACGATAGCAACAGTCGAATTCTGTCAATTGGTCAACTTGAGACTGGGTCCGCTTCTTGATAGAAAAGCTTGTCACAAACCATGATGAGGCCAAGAACGGCAATTATTGTCATGAAGATGCTCGCTTTCTTTCCCAGGGCAAGCGCATAGATTTGAACGAATGGTTGCGGTGCATCCAATGAAAATAATGTGTCCAAGTCGGGAGTGCAAAAGAGGAACAGGATCGTGGTGGCAAACCCGAGAATACCCGTCGCAACTGCACTGGACAGAATACCTTTGGCAGCAACCACGCTGAATATGTCAGTGGTAAGTGTCAAATTTCACATCTCACCTGCAATGCGACACACCTGGCGTTCAGCGTTTCTTCAGCTATATGCCCAGACGCATCAAAGCCGGTCAGCGTGCCAGCCGTGAATAGGCTAATGAAAATGAACAGGCGACGAAACCGGGTAGTGACGCGACTCACAAAGAAAGGATCCAGTTCCACGCGGGTGGCGCACCAGTACCGTTGTCTATATGTTCATGAATGACCCTGCTGGGGCTAGAATGACAGGAAAAGGGCGTACATGTCATAGTGAAAACGTCCTTGGCAGAGCGGAACCCATAGGTCTTGGAGACACCGATGGGTAACCAAATGAGGCATAGGAAGAAGTCTAGCATCATGAGACCAATGGAGAATTTGAAAACGAAGGAGTATATTCTTGGCGGGAGGTAATTGATCGCGACAGCCAGTAAAAGCATCAACTCAGAGACACCCCAGATAAGGGCACGCCATTGGATGTTGTCATTTCCTACGCCGCCAGGGAAATTAATGTCCCATACAGCCAGTTGGGAGACGATGTAATTTGCAGTCGCCTAGCGAGACGTGAGAGAAGGCATTGACAAGTGAAATGGAGACACAGACCTGACAATTACTTGCCGTGAACGTCATCCAAGCCGTGCAGGCCCACCAAGCGACGACGAACCCAACAAACCTCGCATATTTGGGACCGGCACTCTCAGCAGCCCAGATATAAATGGAACCACTCAAAGGTAAGGCAGAACAAATTTCCGCCAGTACTGCAGCTGTGATGAACATGAAGACTATGGTGACAAGGTACGACGACCTGTACAAAGGTTAGCTTCCATACAGTGGGTGGTGGACGCGCGCCAACCATACTGCCGCAGGGCCACCTGCGAGTAGACCAAGGAAAAGCGCAGTGCTGGATAGCGCAGTGAGTGGAGAACAAAATGCAATATGGACATATGCCGCACCGGACACCACCGATAAAGTTGAGAGCAACAAAACTCGCAGCAAAGCTCTCGATGAGGTGCCAGCTGCGGTGCAGTTGCTAAACCGACATCATTCAACAAATGGGTCAACACAGAACTCAAGTCTCACTCACTTGTTTATAGCCAAGTTGATTCTAAGCAAGAAAAAAAAGTGAGCATCAGTAATGTATGGGTGGCTCCCGTAGGAGCGTAACATGAACAGCGACACTGGAGGGCTTCCCTACGCAGGTATGAGCACTGTTCAGGTTCTAGCGGTATTATCTCAACCCCTGGTGTTCGTCCAGAGAGACTGACGTGGTGTCGACAAGACACGCACAGCCATTACTCCCTCCAGATCGACGACCAGGGATACCCGCAGCCCATCCCAGTTCGCCGTTTGCAATTCGACGTTACCAGATATCGTGGTATTAGTCCACAAATGCATCAAGTCCCTGCAAGGTATGCCCCGGCGCCAGAACGCTAATCACCAATTGCAAGGTGTCTCTATCCACAACAGTGACAGCTTCATTGTCGTTTGCATCGACTTTGTTAGTACCGCTGGTACTCGCAGGAGCAGACATTGGGGTAGAGATAAGGAAGAGGCGTCAAGACTTCACTTCGAATGACTTGATATTTATCCGTTGCGACAATCGCAATGATCCCACGATATGTCATTCAGAACATACCCGGTTTGGACAATGTCAAAACTGCCGCATTCTGAGGTACGTACTACGTAACTTAATTATGAGAGTACATACGCCTCATAATTATGTAGTTAACTCTACTGAATGCCCAGGCGCTGCAGGACATCTCACATCAGTGAGGGTAAGGAATGGTGGATGAAAAATGCTGACTGGTTTCAGGGCCTTGATAAGCGCCCACTCCTCCATTGAGACCTCCGCTTTGAAGGTCGCCTGGAACGCCTGTCTAACTGACTAACGGCTGCACATCGAAATTTACACACCTTCAAAACGTCAATGCTTTGACGTGTGATGTGACTAATGAGTTCATCCTTCTCATCAAAATGTCGGCCGAACATCTTTGCAGACTGATAAACTGCATGTTCAATCTTCACTGCGACGCCTCCACCTGCTTGAGACTTCTTGACTATCTGATAGGACAATAAGACGTTGTTACTTGAAATCTATTTAATGCAGACTATCCTTACCTCGTATGGTTTGTGGTTGATTTCTAGTGAGGTGCTGTCGGGCAGTCTATGAAGCTACTGTAGGCAATAGGAAAATGAACACGCACATCTTTCCTAAGCTAATGACATCCCTCTTCTGCGTCGTCGGATCGACCTTCACAACACACATTGGAGTTCCGACACGCAAGGTTCCATCCAGAATATCGACACCCAAGATGATTGGGTCGCGCTTACAGAATGCGGCAATGACTTTGAGGCGACAAGGCCAGACAGCTTGGGGAGCCGCGTCTTTTCGTTTAGCCTCCACGATCTCATTATTATAGGCCGTGAATGCGTCAAAGAGGTGGTAGATAATGTCAGCTACACTGATACTGTTAACGATGCGGTGACAGATGCCATTGGGAAACGCACCCTTGAATATCCGAACGCCCATTTCCTCGGCCAATTTTTCTGCATCCTTGTCTACCGGAACGTCGAAAGCAAGGATAACCGCGAGCTCCTTAGCTTTTTCGAGCATCGTAGCGCAACGCATGACATCCTTCTTATGAACAGGACCAATGTTAATGCCGTTTACGGGGATCTTGCTGACTTTAAGGAAGTCAAGTAGTGCCTCCAACGAACCCAGTGTACTGGCTTGTACGCATACACCACGGCCCGACTTGTCAATGGAATTCAAAAGCGAGGTGAGGTCAGACATGACTTCGTCTCGGAGATCATCCTCATCATCATCTGGCCCAGCTACAAGAAGCCTCGAACCAGCGATAGCCTTCTCTAAGTCGGGTGCTACAACCTTCACACCAAGGGCCGCTCTGACTTCTTTGTGGTGAACATATTGTGACTAAAAAAGATATGTCATCGGAGAAACACTCTGCCCGGCTGCCGGGAGTATTCACGAACCTTGACACGTAGCTCACGCAGAGGCTGCGGGGTTAGAAGAGCACGGACCTGGGTAACTATCGGTCCATTAAGACCGCACACGACAATTTTGTCACCTTCACGTAGAATGCCGTTGGACAGTACGACATCGATCGTAGTTCCGAGACCTTCGATAACCTTGACTTCCAAAACGGTACATTCTAGTTCAGAGAGGTACATGAGGCGATCGCTCATGCGCTGTTGGGTGAGGTTCACAAGAAGCATGATCATATCTGGAACACCTTCACCCGTAATTGCGGATGTAGGTACAAGTGACACGTTGCGAGCAAAGTTTGTGTTCTGATAGTAAAGAACAGCGTTCAGACCCTGTTCGGCAAATGCGAGGATGGTTTTCTGAACCCGATCTTCAAACTCGCGCTGAACAGAAACCGGTTGCTTAGCGAGTGATTCTTGGAATGCACCATCCGGAGTCGCCTTCCAGCCATACATACGGTCGATCTGTTGGCCTGTTAGTAACTAAATAAAATCTTCAATGAACAGAGGTTACCTTGTTCAAAGCAACGATGAAGGGTGTTTTACGGTCTCTCAAAAGGCGAAGAGATTCGAGAGTTTGAGGTTCAAGACCGTGCTTCGGCACACGTCAAAATGTAGAAGCTAAGGCAGACAGAAAACAACTTGCCATGATATCAACGACAAGAATGGCAATGTTACAAAGAGAGCTTCCACGGCTTCGCAAGTTGGTGAATGATTCGTGGCCGGGTGTATCGATAATAAGCAAACCGGGTATCTTGTACTCCTGCGTATTGTTCTACCGATGTATATCAGTACTGATTTCTGTCAGGTAGTCTCACACAAAACCTTGTTCAGCACGGCGGTCTTGGTCTTGATAGCGTCAACAGGGAAGTACGTTGCACCAATCTGTTGTGTGATACCACCGGCTTCGCCTTCCTGGACGTTGGTTTGTCGGATCTACGGCAAAGAGTTTAGTCGCACGAGGGGAAATAACCGATCATCAAACCTTGTCCAACAACTTAGTTTTACCCGTGTCGACGTGTCCTAAAATACAGCAAATCGGACTGCGTAAATCGTCCTTGCTACGGGCAGCCAGAGCAGCTTCGTGTGCTTTAGCCCTCCGTTCTGCTGCTTCAGCTTTCTTTTGGGCAGCCAAGCGCTGAGCCTTCGTAAGACCATCATCGGATTCCTCAGAGCTCTCCTCCGAACTGTCGTCAGAATCATCTGGCGACGACGATTCCTCGGATGATGATTCCGTTGATGATCCGCCTGCATCAACGGGTTGAGGTTTCTTGACCACTGGTCCGGTGGCTCCTGTAATCAAATCAGTATGATAGCATTGACATCTAGGTTGCTGCACTAACCAGAAGTCGTCTTTGCAGCAGGCGACGGCTTCGACGCACTGGGTGGCTTGGGTGGCTCCTTCGTTGTTGAAGGTGGAGGACTTGTCTCCTCTTCACTGGAGTCATCCCACGAGTCCTTGACACCAGGTTGCGCAACAGCCTTCGACTCTTCCTCACCACTGCTTACATCCCAATCGTCTTTGACGCCTTCAAGCTTGATAGGTGATTCTGCCGGCTCAAGAGCTGGTTCAGGGGTTAGCGGACGAGATGAAGGCGCGGGAGACGAAGGGAAAGTTATGGGTGTTTCCCTTCCGGTAGCAGCTGGCTTTTTCTTTCGGTTACCGTATACCACCTTTTTACCAGTGGTACCTGCGACGTCGGATGGCTGTTGTAGGCCCTCAACAACAACACCTGATGACAACAACGCTTGGCGTCGCAACTCAGCCGCAGCCTTCTCTTCCTTCTGTTTCTTGGTTAACAAACGACCCTCCTTCTTGGCCAATTCACGCTTTGCCTTAAAGACAAAACAATAAGCGATATAACAGCCATTACAGACGAAATGAAATACCTTTTCTTTCTCTTTCCTACGGAGTTTCTCTTCCTCCTTCCGCCTGGCCTCTTCTTCTGCCCGCCTTTCCTCCTCTTCGATTCGCCGTCGTTCCTCTTCTTCCTTGCGTCTGGCCTCCTCTTCTAACCGCTTCTTCTCCTCCATCATCGCCCGGAGTGCACTGAATCCACCCTTCTTCTTCCCAGCAGCGGGTGTGGGAACAGGAGCAGCTGCCGGTGTCGGCACCGGCGCTGGGCCCGCGTCCTCGTCTTTCTTTCCCTTCTTTTTTCTTCTTCTTCTTAGCAGCTGGTCCTGCGGTATCTCCACCTTCAGCCTCCTCCCCATCCTCCTTGCCCGCCTCTTCAGCGGCAGGCGCAGGTGGTGGTGGAGTGACTTCAACTTCCTCGTCCTTATCTTGCTTACCCTTCTTCTTTTTCTTCTTCGAAGCTGGCCCAACAGTATCCTTAGTTTCAGCCTCCACCGCATCTTCTTTCCCTCCATCCGGTGCGGCAGGTGCAAGAGGCGATGGTGCAGCTTCCAGTTCGTCGTCTTTATCTTTCTTGCCCTTCTTTTTCTTCTTCTTTTTCGAAGCCGGTCCTGGTACCTCTTCACCCTCGTCGTCGTCAAGTGCTACATCCCTTTCGGGAGCCGGTGGTGCAGTAGGTATGGTGCCATCTTCATCGTCGTCATTCTTACCCTTTTTCTTCTTTTTCTTCTTTGCAGCAGGACCCGGGACGATATCTTCGTCCTCAACAGCATCCAACTGAGGGTCTGGTGGAAGGGGAGAAGCAAGCTCTCCATCATCGTGCTCAGCCGCCTGGGATCTTCCCTTTTTCTTCTTCTCCTTCTTTTGCTTTGTAGTAGTTGCTTTGATCGCAGACTGTAATGCACGTAATCAGTGTATACATAATCTATGCGCGTCCTAGCAGCACGATCGAGCATACCATCAGACCCCCAAAATCCTCATTTTCATCCACCTCTGGTGGACCGTCGTCTGCCTGCAGAGCACCAAATGCCGAGAATCCCATTGCAGCGGGTTCCCGTTTACTCTTGACCTCATCTGCGGCATCGGCCCCCGTGATCTGCGCTGGAGCAAGGGGATTCGTCTGAGCAGGAGTCCCTATCTTATCCCTGGAACCCACGGAAGGTCAATTCAAGAACAGCCTAGAGGAGATCGCGCTAAAGATGAGTGCTAGAACACACCAGTAGTCGTCGTCGTCGGCACGTTTTCCCTTCTTCCCTTTGTTTTTCGGGGGCATATCTGCTCGTAGTGGTCGAAAACCTTCTTAAGTGGTTTGGCTTTCGCTCCTGCGATGGTGACTTGACCACCGATAAAAGCTAGATGATGAGATGTGCGGAAGAAACACTCGGAGGTAGCGTCACGGCACTTGAATTGCTGCCGAATGCCGAAGGTAATAGTACCCGCCATAGTAGTATGTACACAACTTGGAAGTCCTAATTAGAATTACGAACTGGTAGGTATCAGGAACCTCATGGGGCTGCTCACTATCATCAGGAAAAGCCGTCGAAAGGAGAAGGAAATGAGAATACTGTTCCTGTATGTCTTATCAAGCGAAACGACCTTGAGAAGGTTATCTTTACTGAATAATCCAATTCACCAGCGGATTGGACAATGCGGGTAAAACCACCATTCTGAAGAAGATCAACGGAGAGGACATCTCCAGTATTAGCCCTACTCTTGGCTTCAACATCAAGACGTTTGTTCATCGAAGGTGAGCCAAGTCGAAGGGTTCTCTCTCGGCGACACTTTCGAAAACAGAATCAATGAATTCTGCAATGGATCGTCCTTGTGATTTTCAGTTATACCCTCAACATCTGTCAGATCTATTTCATCACTGTCTACCGCAATCGTGTCTCTGAAGTCATTGCCTGTAGGGGATGTTGGAGGGCAACGGACTCTTCGGCCCTACTGGAGAAATTACTTCGAACAGACTGATGCCATTGTGTGGGTCGTCGACTCGAGCGATCGCGTGCGTATCCAAGATTGCAAGGAGGAACTCCATAATCTCCTGCAAGAAGACGTAAGTCATCTTACACGCGCCACGGAGGCGAGGCGATCCGGACACTAAATCATCACTATCAGAGATTAACAGGCGCATCACTTCTCGTATTTGCCAACAAGCAGGATATCCACGGATCGATGACGGACAAGGAGATACACGACGTACGTATTTTTAATCTGATGAAACATCGACCTTGATCCGATTACGCTTCGCGTGCAGTTACTTGGCCTGTCTGGCATCAAATCGCACCACTGGAAAATCTCGCCTTGCAGTGCGGTGACGGGTTACAACTTGATTGCTGGTCTTGACTGGGTGGTTGAGGATGTCGTCCGTAGGCTCTACTACAGTTCGGTAACCACCGGCGGTGGGGACCATAGTCTGGACACCACGTCGCTGCCGCGACCTCAGAACGACATTTGACGAGGCGTACCATTACTTCTGGTTGACACTAACTTGGCGAGGCATCTAAGAGACATGTTGACGCCATAAAACAATAACCTGGTCCGCTTGCGGTCCGCCGTTCTCATACATTTACCCGTTCCCGCGTTTTAGGCCCAATATTTTCCAAATCGAGAGCCACGCTTCTCGAATTCTAGTTTGAGTCACGTCCCTGGTACTACTGTCCACGCGATAACGCAACGATGGACAGACTATTGCTATCCCGGGTCCTTCGTACTTAGCATCCATCTAATTCGTTGGCCAGCTGGAGTGTTTCGGCACTGCTAACTTATGACCGCCTTCCGAGTAGCGCTGGCTGCAAGCCTCGACCCTCGACATGCGTACCTTGCCTTCCTTCTTGGAGGATCAGCCATCATCGCCGATTGCCGACGACTACTTCTGAAATCGTTCTTACTGTTGGCAGCAAGCGGGGACAATCTGAGGACTAAGTTTCTTTTCATGTGTACATTCGTCTTGTCGCGTGCAGAACCCAATTGAATTCCACACGTAATTTTGACAGCGGCCTTCTTTTTCTCAGTCTTGACTTGAGCTTGCGCACTCAAGGTTTGTGCTGCGAATTCAATTTGGACGTGGGGATCGATTCCAAGCTAAACGTTGGGACATACCAAATGCCGTGCAGTTGAACTAACAGGGGAAGAGACTTCGCGATTCGGAGTTCCACTCGAAGCATGACATTTTCGATGCTCACTTAGAGTCACTTATATCGACTTACGCCGCGCGCGCTAGAGAAGTCATATGTCAAATCACACCAACTTGCACGAACTAGGGAGGCAACCGACCGTGAAGACATTTCGTACCGCGAGTCGAACTAGTTGGGAGATCGGAATGGACCCCAAGGTGGTGAAGTAATATAATGGAAGCAAATATGCTGCAAGTAAAAGCTAGTGCCATGCCACCGTCTAAACATTACCCGCCACAAAAGACGCGAGGCAAGTTCCATTCGATGGCCGCTTAGATACTGATTTTTGCGTAAGAGGGATCATTCAGGTCCGCCCGGCTATCTGATCCGTGGTGCGGCTGTCCGACCCCTGTGCGTAGGGCCATCCACACAATAGCACTGGCCAACTCGGGACATGGACCCATAGCCGAGTACTTTACTAACCATCTTTGACTAAGCGATGGGGAACACTTGTGACTGGTTATGTTTGGGCAGACTTGGCACTTAAGCGGTGCTGCGGTCAACAAACATTAAGCTTTTGCGTTGCCACTGATACAAGATCGCTGAGCTCTTCGATCAATATGTATGCATACGTACCCACATATTGCCGCTCGTCACGCGTCACTAGTGTGTGTCGCAGTGTAAACGGTCCCGCCAACAGTGGTAATATTAGATGAAGTCCGAACGACAAACTGCTGGCGTAGCCACCGAACACTTGACTATTGGTATATGTATAATTTATCTGAGAAACCATAGCTCCAAAGGTATCATGATAATATCTCACGTGCGTGTCTACAACGACTGCCAGGTAACGTTTGAACCTTGGGTGGAAACATGTTCCTAGTTCACCCGCCAGCGCCAGGGACAATGCATACATACTGCTTGCAGCTGCGCATTCTTCCAGGGTGATCGCCGCAACAACTTGAGATAGCGACTCATTTTAGTCCGAGCTACGTACACATGATAACAAAGCGGATCAAGTCGTATGGCCTAATAAGGAGGCAATTAAGGTCATCCCGTCTGCCAGATATGTGGGCTAAACCATACTTTTCGAGTTAGTTTCTCATGCTTGAGATAGTTCATTTAGAAGAACGCAGGCCTGACGTAAGGTTGGATGACACAACTGTCAATTAGCATTGGTGCAGAAGCCCAGCGGGTACTTTCAGTCAATCATAAATGCATCAAGTTACCTCTACTCGGACAATTGGGAGCGCCGCAGCTCACTGATGCCCTTTCGGATAAACATCCACAATAATCCACTGATGAGCACGTCTGCAATTGGGGCCGTGTTACGACGTTATGCAAGTTGCTGCTGGCCAGGCGGTGGGATCCCACGCTTCTCGGTAACAACACCACAAACTGCACATGTAAAACGCCCGGTCTGCATGGGAGACTGAACAGCATGGTACGTAGAGTGCGAGAGCGTCGGCCACGCGGTCGAGGCCCGAATTGATCCTGTATGACGCGGCGTGTTGATGACCGGATGGCAAACCCCGGTCAGCCTCACGGCCGTACATACTCGAAGAAAAACTTGACGGCCTAGACGTTGAAAGAAGTTGGGAAAAAGGAATGTCGACCCTTCGCTCGGGCCCGGGGGATATGTCAAGGAAGCCGTATACGGCCAGATGCGACGGGAGAAGAGCGACACAGTTCTTCCTTCGGGAACTGGCGGAGAGCCAATCCGCCACTGCGACGCAGATTCTGGTGCTAATGCATAATGTCTGGCTTTGATTATCTTGTTGATTTTGAAACAACAAATCTGGACAAAGCTGATAGGCTGAGCTCTGGAGACGCACAAACGAGACTAATTTACTGGGAGATCGGACACAAAGTTTCTGAAAGAAAAAGATGCATTTGATTTGAGTGGGCCTAATAAAGTCAATCAAAGGCATGTTCCACAAAGCACCCGTACTACTATGGACTCGGGACGTGACCATTGTTCATCAAGACAAACAATCAGTGTCACTTCAGTCTACAAGAAAATTGCCAACGTTTGCTTATTGGGCGGGTTCGGCCGGTGGGAGAACCCGACTTGAGGATCCCATGTATGTATACATACTGCTGTCAAGCAGAAATTTGGTCTCAACGGGATGAAAACTAATGTGCCTTGGGTAAAGCATAGTGGTAAGAAATGTATACATAGCAAGATCCGATTATATTTTCTCCGATGACAACAGGGTCGAAACCAGCAGCTTGCATAGCTAAGAGGAATTCAAGGATGTTCATATTCTGCTATGAGCCACGACACAGCGAGTGCAAGCGTTGATCGCAAATGCGAGTGCCACGACACTGCAATCGGTGACGGGCCCTAAAATTTAGTTGCCAATCGGGTGAATTCGGGATCGTGAACGCCGCCCTTAAGTTTCAGCAGCGGCGCTGGGAAGAGGCCATTGGAGGGCAGACTCCGGCGGGCTGGATTCAAGTAAACCGACCGAGCCGCCCGCTCCGAACCAGCTTGCCAGGCAGGCCCTTGTCTGACCCGAAGGTGTGTTGTACCAACGTGCAGGTACCGGGGAGTTTCCTACCCTGGGGGATGAGTTCACCGTGACAGCATCGCAGTCTCGCAGATCTCGGGCGGCTGTTTTAGCTACATTCCTGAGACGAAAGCGAATCTTCCTTATTGTCGTGTAGCCGTCGACGAAAAAAAATGTTTCAGGATCAGGGCACCGCTGGCAGATTAGTGGAGGCGGTCGGTTCATGAAATGGAGGAGACCTCCCTGATTGCAAGGACATTGTTCTGTCCATATGGCTGTGTCTCACAAATATTGGAACCAACAGACTCACGGCGAGGGGACAAGACCAAGACCGGGTTGATTTATTACCTGCACGTACAAGGACTGACCAGCAGACCGCCCAATCATGTTTCGTTCCGCAATTTGGTTTATATGAAAGAATTTGCACGATACCGACAGCTCAATTGGCCACCTTATTATTGTCGGTAGTTTCTCTTTCATTTTCATTTTGAGAAGGGAATCAATGCGACGCTATTACGTCCGGACTCATTTTGAATGTTTTGCTTCCCTTGCCCGTCTAGTTGGCATCGATCTCATCTTAGATCCATTTCATCTTTCCCGCGAATCCCCGTTTGTCACAGGGACAGCCAGGAAGACTCACTCAGGAGCGTATACACCGTGGTTTAGCCGAGCACAGATCTGCATTATTACACTATGGGTCCTTATGAACCGTGAGGGAACTCCTTCCCCCCTCCCCCACGGGACAGTATAAAGGGGAGCCATGCTTCTCCCCATCCCACCCAGTCTTCACTCCGCTTCGGGCACCCTCCTCTCTTCCTCCCCAAAGATAACACTCACCTTAATTCATCCCGGGCCATCATGCTGAACACAGCGCCATCGACGGCAATTGCCCTCTCCTCAGCTCCTAAGCTGTATCGGCTGCCATCATTGTCGATGGTTGTTCCGAATCCAAAGTCTGTCGTGGTCGGTTACGGTAGGAAGCCCCTCAGTGTCCCCGCCGATCCCCCTCAGCTAACAGCTTAAGCAGCACGTGCTTCTGTTCTTGCCATCATGGAGAAAGCCATTGTTAAAGGCTACCTCACCATCTCTGACTCTGAGGGAGTCTTCCACTTTGGCACGCGCACCAAAGGGTGCAATGAAGTCCACCTGACCGTCACGAGAGATGACTTCTGGACTCGCATTCTCTTGTACGTCTTCACTTTATTCCCCCATCGAGGTAATCGAGTGCTGACGGCCAGACAGTTCTCAGGACCTTGGCTGTGAGCATCAGATCGGCCCACTCTTCCCCCCTGAGTGTCTAACATTTTGTCCCAAGTCAGTGAAGCGTACATGATAGGCGACGTACAGGTGAACGACCTTAAAGCAGTTTTCGATGTAAGTTCCACGTGCTGCCTTTCGACGATATCCATTAACCCTAGTAATGTCAGCTCTGGCTCGACAATGAAGCTGGTATGGGCCATCTTTCTTCGACTGCCAACCGGATAGCATCGGCGATATCCGGCCTTTCCAACGCTTTCCTTGGGCAAACACGTTGGAAAGCTCGTTTAAATGCCATCGCCAGTTACGACCAATCGAATGAACTCTTCAAGGTGTGTCCAAATAATCCTCTCGAGTGGAACCACATAGTGATCGGTACTTTTCAGGCCTTTCTGAGCAAGGAAATGATGTATTCTTGCGCCCTGTGGACAGACGCAGAGGGTGGTGTACGTGGGGACCTGGTAACTGGGCCAACGCCCGGGGACCTTGAAACCGCACAGCTTCGTAAAATCAGGCATGTCCTTACTGCGGCCAGGGTCAAGCCTGGAGACCGAATTTTGGAGTTTGGCTCTGGCTGGGGCGGTCTTGCCATTGAGGTAAGGGAATTTGTTCGCTGCTTTCCTGTGAACTTGGCTCACAATCACGTCGTTAGGCTGCCAGGACATTTGGGTGTGAAGTCGACACTTTGACGTTGTCCAAAGAGCAGAAAGCCCTTGCGGAGGAGCGTATCAGGGAAGCTGGCCTTCAGGATCGTATTCGCGTACACCTTATGGATTATCGCGACATCCCGTCCTCCTTCGAAAAAGCCTTCGACGCGTTCGTCAGTATCGAAATGTTGGAGGTGAGAAAATTGCAGCATACCACGTTTCTATTCGTTATTAATTATTTCAACAGCACGTGGGTTCCCAGCACTATCAAACGTACTTCAAACTCGTCGACTATGCGCTGAAATCACGAAACGCCACTGCCGTAGTTAGTGCGTCTAGTTTCCCAGAGGCACGCTATTCCCGCTATCAGTGAGTCTTCCACCACTTGGGAGTTGCGATTCGCATGCTCACGCAAAGGCCCCTTCCCTTAAAGGCCAGAGGACTTCATGCGCAAATACATGTGGCCCAACTCATGCTTGCCAAGTGCTACTGCGTTGATCGCCGCGGCCAATTCCGGTTCAGAAGGGCGATTCACCCTGGAAGGCGTCGAAAACCACGCTGCCCGTATGTACCCCTTTGCATTGCGATGATCCATCGTTTTCCTTATCGCCTCCCATCAATCCAGACTACCCTAGAACCCTCCGAGAATGGGGGCGTCGCCTTGAAGCCAATGTCAGACAAGAGCTAATTATCAAGGATTACCCGGCATTGGCCGACGCCGCTGAATACGAAGCATTCAAACGGAAATGGCAATATCTGTTCGCATATGCCGGGGCTGGTTTCGCCAAAGGGTACATCACCTGTCACATGCTCACTTTCACACGTCCAGTGAGTATCTAAATATCGAGGAGCTGTCTTCTAATTCGATGCTAATGGATTCCGCTTCTTAGAATGACTGTCCTTCCTCCTGTGATTAAACTCATTCGGATGGGGAACCACGTTTTCCCCCACTTCGATATTTTACCACTCTCCTTATCTTATATGGCTCGTAAGCCCGTATATATTCGCGACACACTGTTTTATAGATCTGCTCGTTTTGGGCCACCGCGTCTTCGTTCGTTTCAGCGAGCGTGCCCGGCGCTTTTAGATAACATATTATTAGCACTCTAACACTCATTCATCGTAGCGATAATATTTAGTCTTTGGACTATGTAGCGATGTACCACATTCCCCGCATGTAGTTTTGCAATAGCAAATACTCAACGTTTAAGCGAACCTCTATGCACTTTGGCTGGTAATTCTCTCATAGCACTGATTCAGCGTTGTATGATTTCAGTGACTCTTAGTACTCACGTTAATCCAGTCTGGTATGTAAGTGTTGTTACCTTTATCGACATGATGAGATCTAGTATAATAATATTTAGACAAAAGTGGTCGAGTACCCAGCCTTGTGTACGCAGAATTCATCTCCGTCGAGTCAATGACGGAAGGTGGGAGGGTCCTCCAAATCCACGACACGGTCCACTGTTCATTTCCAAGGTCAGCAGTACTTCCTGCAGCCTAGCTTGCCATGTCCACGACGTTAATATTGATGGTGGCTGAGGAGTGTGTTTATCTCACTGTGGGAACGCCACTTGCGTCATGGAATGTAACATAGTCTGGCTGGCTGTAATATGGACATTCAAAGTGCGAGTTTATCCTTAGAGGCGTGCCTAGGAATACCAAGTCACCGAAACCAAGCGGCATTATGGGGTACATAAGCACAACTGCGGACACTATCAGTCCGGCGCTCGTTCTTTCGCCGTCGAAGAATGATAGAAGTCTTGGAGTTCCCGTTGCTTCGAAACCAGCGTGACAGTCAGGGCTTCCCATTCATAACTTGCCCCTCGACCTGCAGTCCCCACGCAACAAAGTGGTACAAACACTAGGCTGTCAGTCCCTCCCTAACGTGTGAGCAGAGGGAGCGGCGTTGTTGCACATGCACCGATTTTTCCAAATTGCTGATACACCATGATACACATAACTCCACAGGGAGGGCGGGGTGTTGTAATGTACGCTCCAAACGCCCCAACGGGCGTCTGGAAAAACGCATACCCGACCTCCTTCAGTATGCCTTCTTGACGATCCATGCAATCATATCACGATATCGGCCGCCCCGTAGTCTCTACAGTGACGGAATCTCTTTCACGTCATCGCCCCTCGCCAGGGAAGCAGGGGAGACCGAGAGTCGCTTCTCAATATTCCGCCCTAGATCCCCTCCCTGATCTAATGGGACTCACGTGGTTGTCGGAGCAAGCTCGACGGGTCGGGAGGTCCTCCCATCGCCGACAACAAGAAGTTACGGCTTTTAAACGACCAATAGCCTCGACTTTGGAAACCGATGTACGCTTTTCCACGTGGAGGAAGTACCCGTCTCGAGCGGGTAATCAGTTCGCACTGGTACCTGCTACAGCACACATAATATCAACTTACGGCTGAAAGAAGCCGTGCACTCGGTCATCTTGAATCGTCGGCGACGGCCAACGGACCATCTCCGTCCGTTTTGCATATGAACCATCGGGTCTCGTGGGATGGGATTTAATAGGACGAGTGAAGCACGTGGGTGCAAGGGCGCCGGACACCCTCCACACGGCATCGAGCATTGTGGCAATCCTTCGGGGAATTCCTTCTTCCGACGGGCCACCCCTCCCCGAGAGAAGAGAAAAGGATCCCCCGAATGCGAACCAATTCACTGCGAAACTCGAATACCAGTTCGTCAAAGGCGCCGGACGGCTCCGAGAGGCTGTGAGTGGCGGGCCTTTACTAGCACGTGCCACAGGGAGACCTTGAACAAGACAGCGTGCCGGGAAAAACCAGACAGTGGTCTAGTACCTGGCATGCGTAGCGAATGAGAGGGCCTATATTATTCATGGGAGCCTGATCGCAAGGCAGCGTGGGTACTTATTTGGTTTAGCCCAGGCAACGATGTGAAGGGGTCAAACGGGCGCCCACACTACAAGTTTGAAAAGCTGAAGCTTGTCATGTTTTTGGCAAGTAGGCGACGGTCGCTAACGTTACGAGGCTAGCTTACCTGATCGACGAAGCCATGATTGGTCGGGTTACGGAAGGCTGGATGTCCACGCGTGTGGTGCCAGGGCCAATGGACGCGTGCACCCATCCTGTGCAAAGTATCGCGCAATATGTGACATACGACATACAACCGTATGTATGGTGACTATGGTATAGTAATGAACCGGTACGTGTGAGCCCGAAACAATAAAATTAAAGCAGCACTGGCAGGAAGCCCAGGAGATGAGGGTTGACATGTGACAGGCAATCTAAGTAAGAGAGCCTGTGGGATCTAATTTCGATGTCCATGACTGTAGTTCCTTGAGGGATGGCGCGGCGAAGGCATGGGAATTGGCCGCTGTAAAGAGGGTAAAGCAGAATGGTTTCTAGGTGGTGTGAAGGTAATTAAGGGACCGTGAGCACTTAGGAATTTGAAACTTACGCCAAGCAGAGCTTCCTTATTGGAATCGCATTCGATGTTCATGCCATGGAGGCTTATGAGGCCAACCTCTTCCACTTCTTTGGAGTCTGTGTACATATGCAAGTACGGGCTAACAATTCCGCTGTGAGCGGGATAGAGTAATGCCAGAGACAGTACCACTTGCCGACGTAGGACGAACCACCTCCTCTGCCATGTGTTTTGGCTTGCATCAGTCAGGATCATCAGATGACCTTTCTTCGTCGGCCCATCGCTAAGAACCTGAGTCACGACCCAATCCACACAGCAACGAGTGTTGTACATGTACTTACCTGCGTGGCACGAGGGTTACAACAGAGCCGAGTTTCAGGTCATCAACACAACCCCTTGCAGGGGTCACCTTGATCGTTGAGCTAGACTTGTCGGCGTCCAGCGTCACCTGACTCAGGACAATCTATCCAGCCTATTGTTAGACCACTCCCATGTGACAAGATGTGTGAACTACGCTTACTTCGCCGGGGTGGCCAAAACGCTTCTGCCACAATTCAATTGTCTTCCGGAGCAACGTGTCAGAGGCCCACACAGTTGAACCGGACTGAGCAGAACGCATCATGGATGGTGACGAAGCCAAAATGACCCGAACCGCTTGAACGTCAGCTGCGCGCCTCTCGGTTAAGATCAGGCGATCGTAGTCCTCGACAACTGAGATACCACGAGGTCTCCACGAGTGGAGCACCTCTTCCCCGCGAACGTATTTCTCCGAAGTGTCCAGTCGCCACAAGTCACGAGGCGAACGCGTGAGGGGAGGCGACAGACGGACTTTGAAGATCCCACTGATCCGTGAAAGAATCTTGCCGGAACTCAAGAAGGTGAGGAAGCGGCTGGGAGGACGGGCGTCTCGCGTCTGCATCGTAATTGCGATGTCCATTGAGAATTGTACCGGTTCCCTGCACGTCTCGACTGCGATTGCCCAGCTGACTTGCATTATGACGCGGTATGGATGCGTAGTCACACGGTTCAGTAAAAGTGAATCGTGCACACTAGAGTCCCACAGTGCTTGCGCAGTCAGCGACCCTGTCCCATCCGATTTGAACTCAACGGTTTGGTCTGCCAGCAACGGAAGTGTAACCATTGCCTTGGACGTCGAGTCATGTATTCGGCCTTTCGGGTCTAGTAAGCGAACGTTTCCCACTCGAATCTTGGTCATGTCGGTCCAGGGAAACTGAGATCCCGAGTCAGACGATAGTTCCAAAACAATTCGTCGTTGCAACCCCTGGTGTAAGAAAAATGCCCCTGGGTCAAGGCCGCCTTGTGAGACTACAGGCACGGGCTTGTATTCGCCGTCCGCTCCAAGCTCCCTTACTTGGATACGGGCTGCAACGTCGTGGCTTTGCTCCACAACGAAGTCGGCTTCGGATCTTCGCATTGGTTGGAGACTGGACGAAGGAGAATCTGTCTGACTCCTCGGTGATGGTGGACGTGGATTGCCTCGAAGCTCGCGCATCTCATCCCACCGTTCCAAACGCTCCAAGTATGTCGGTCTGACAGCTGCAAAGAACTCTATTGGAGCGTATCCCTGACGCAGGTGCGCAATGACTTTGGAAGACGCAGCAAACGAAAAAGTTCTTCGAAATTTGAGTTCTGACAGGGAAGATATGTCTGTATCGAGGACGGAGGAAGTGAACACTTCGTCATTGGTGGACGAGGGTCCCACAAACGAGGATAGTCGTAATTGTAGGTGGAGCGCGGCAAAGTCAAGGGATGACAACCCTTTGACAGAATCGACTGTCAAGAAGAAACTGATTTTGCTCCCAGGCTGTAGAAAAGAAGGAGCGGGTGATGCTGGCCGTGTTGATATTGCTGATCCGCGACCTTGCTTCGATGACGACATGTGTACCACACTTGATATCTTCATGTCCACCCTGCAAGAACCAATTGCTTCGGCGGTATATCGGCAAAATATAGGGACGACAGCGGTTGAAGATAAGCGGCGGGCCAGCGGAGCCAATGATACTACGGCATTACCAATAAATGAAAATTGCGGTGGGGGCAGATCATAGAAAGGTTTGTCGGAGCTGAAGTGGTGAGTGAAGGAAGGGCGATCGATATAAGTTGTTAGGTTGCGCATGCGCTGCAGTTGTTGTTGCAGACGGTCTAAGGACCAGGTATAAATGGCGCAGTGCTTCTTGTCAAGAACTTTGACTGCGACCGACGGTTGTGTGGTGGACGCCAGTCTTGGGTCAGCGACGTCGCCGAAGGAATCCAGGCTCCCAATAGAGTCAACGCCAGACGTAGGGGCTGCCAGCGTTCCTCCGGAAGCGATCGTGAAATTATAGGAGACTTCTTTGCCCAATTCTTTGCTGCTCGGCGAGTCAATCCTCCGGTACGTCCGACGGTGCGGAAAACACATTACCTGATAACGGTTGCTTCTTTTACTAGAACAGCATTAGAAAGGACCGTCTCTGCCATCGAGAACGATCTATGAGATCTCCACTTGTCTAATACCTTGCGGATCAGGCGCAGCTGTTTCGCCGAGTAAACGACCGGTTCAAACCCAACAAGTTCATCTTCCGGCTCTCCACGTGCACGAGCGTGAATGAGTCGTTTGAGTTGTTGCTGGACCAGCTTGAGTTGGTGCTCCATATGATCCTTCTCCACCTTCAAATCTTCAGCTTCGCTGGACTCGGAGATCGCTTGAAGACGTGACTCTAGTTGATGTTGAACATCCTTGAGTGGGCCGTCTGTGTCAGGACTGCCATGGCTCGGACCAGCATACACGCTCGTATCATCTGTCTCACTCGAAACTGGTCTCCCAGACTCGCTCCATAGGTCATCGCGATGACTAAGACTACTCTCCGGTCTCGATTTCAGATTGTGGTCCCGCATGGTCTTGACTTTGGTTATCCGCTCGAAGAGCTTGTTTATTTCTTCATCTGGCAGGTTGTCCAAGGTAGGGTCCAAACCCAGTCGAGCCAGTGCAGCTTCCCGTTTCGCAAAATTCCAATCTACGTCCGCTCCAGCGGCTGAAGAAGATGACCTGGATGGAGGTCGAGATTCCTTTGGATATGCCGGCGAGGACTCGCCACCGTCCACTTCACTGGCCACTACGCTATGTTGCAAGTTAGACCGAGCTGTAGCACGATAGCGTTTCTTCCGAACTTCTTCGGGATTATTGAACCGGAAGACATGGTAGTCCCCTGAAAGTACGAACATGTAAGAAACGACGCCTCAACAGGGGGACACTGCAAGACACTCGCCAAGAATAATGCGGTATCCAGACCGTAGTTTGTACGGCTAGAGACATTAGATAAAATAAGGTAAATTATCCAACATACTATCTGCACTTACTTGTCCAGGTGTTATTTGTTTCCCGTTCAGGAACTGGTATGTATTAAGCACTGAACATATATTGAAGTTACTTTGTCTGGACTTACCGTCACACTGTCCGGCATGGCGTGAATCGTGACCTTACCGTCGATGCTCTCAAATTGGCAGTGTTCTTCGAGAATATTGTCTCCACTGAGGCGAATTGCTGCGGGTTTCTCGCTGTCCATACGTCCTACCTAATCAAGCGTGTTAACGGGGGTGCACAGTGACATTAAAGGTTTCCAATATACACACCAGGGTTGTGCCCGGTTTGATCTGATATATCAGACACTCGCTCATCAGGGGGTCTGCAACGAGCGTGAATATGAGTATGCACGCCACGAGCGAACTTCCATACCCTCGTTCTGAGCGGAGCGATCACGCATTTGTTCAGTAGTCTATCCAGAGTCGAATGCACCGAAGCACTGACCAAGTTCACCAGGTGAGGCATCTAGACGGGGCCACGTGAGCTTCCAAATGAATCTTATTGAAAGTACTAAGTTGTACCTTCTTCGGGGTGTGCACGCCGACGTTATTCTTCTCCACAGTAATACCCAACTCTTCCAGTGCCTTTTCACGTTCCTTCTGTACTTCCTGTGTCCGCGCCAGCTTCTCCTCCCACGTTTCATTCAAGCTCTGCATCAGTTTCTCGCTCGCCTCCATCTGCTCCTGCAGTTCTGCCTTAGTGACTGTCTTGATCTTTCCATCTTTCGTCTGGTATGTGACTTTCTGTTTCTCAGGGGGTACAGTGGGATCGAAGGCATCTTCCCCGCTTGATGTGGCCACGCGAGCTTTAGAAAGGGAGAAGAGAAGGTTAGTGAATATTAGTTGCATCGTTTTGCAGGTGTGTGCGAACCTCTGAGTAACTCCAATTCCTCCTTGAGCTCGCGCACCAACTTGGCGTTGGGATCCTCGTTGACCACGGCTTTGTTCTTGATCTTCTTAGCCTGATCGGCGTATCGAAGCGTGCTCAACGTTTCCTCGTAGTCTGCAGGAGAGATAGCTGCGATCATCGCTGTCTTGGAATTACCACCCAAACTATCCTTCAAGAGCCACGTAAGGACCTGATAATCATCGTGATCAGAAAAAGCTTCCCTAATCGAGGTGTTGGCAGTCACCGAATCGCGGTATGGAATGAATTCGTCGCCCTTTTTCTTTCCCTTCTTTGCACCGTCCTGACTGGCAAGTGCAAGCTGAGAGATGACCTTGCCGAGTGTAGTGAGAGACTTATTGATGTTCGCTCCTTCCTTGAGACGCTGTCCGGTTGCCCCTGTCGAGTTGGCTCGCTCGGAACCTGCTAGGTCGACCAGACTATGGTCGAATTAAGCGTCATCATCGGGAACTCTTCAAAAACGTGGATGTACCTGATCCGCGACACTTTCTCGGTGTCGAGGTTGGTATCCACGTCGTGCTTTCTCATGGAGAGTAGTAAGGTAAAAACCGCATGAGACCGTGACGACCTATCCAATGATATATGTTAGCCTCATGAACGCCACACGGACACGCGCGTAGCGCAACACTGGTATGTGGCTCACGTCTCATTCATGTTAGTGGCTGCCACCGTGCGCGCCTTGTTACCTTCGTCCATGAGGGTCATCATCTCATCGTAACTACTTACGATGAGCTTGGACAGATCCTCGACGTAAGGTCCCAAACTGGGGTGTTCACGGACACGGAGGTTGCCAGTGTTCTTCGGGTTCAAAAGGTCGCGTACTTTCTCGTTGTATATCTATTATGCGGCCACGCGACGAGGGCCATTTTTTGCGAGTTGCGACACGAGGGTTAGGGGTAGGGGTAAGGGTATGCTGGCGGATATGCGCACCTCTATGTAGGACACTTCGACGGTAAAGCTGACTGTCGGGTCCATTTGCCTCCTGTGGGCTACGCGTACAAAGAGCTCAGAGCATGTTAGTGGTATAATTCCCTTGTCTTGTCCATCTGGTATCAGGTGGTCAAAAATCACGTGGGGCAGCAGGGTATACGGGAAAAAAGACGTACATCCCATCATACTGGACGTTTCGTTGGAGTGAGCGGTGCATGAGTATGCTATGTAGGGATTGAATGGACGTACCTATATGATTTGCCAGACCCTAGAAGTTAAATTTTCAGAACTTCTCGCCCGGGTATATGTGGCAGCAAACACTCCTACCAGTCTGTCCATCTATTGACGTTTTTGAGGTGTCAGAGATGGGTTCCTAACGTGTCGGGGGGGGGGGGCAGTCACTCACAAGCCAAAATACAAGCATTAAATCCTGCAAAGCCATGGTCCAACAGCTCCTTCCCCAAGTCGTCATACAACGTCTGCTGTGAACAGTAGCCCGGTTCGTCGCGGGGTCCGGCAGACCAATAACTCTTGTCAAAACTGAACGCCATCGTCTTGCGTTCTGTGGCACGCTTTGAGTCTTGCGACGAGCCTTGTTCTGGCGGATCGAGGAAAGTCTGGTTGCCCTGCATACGGATGAGCATCTTGGCACCTCGCGCGAGTTCTGCATGGTTGAACCCGTGTCGAAGGAAAGGGTAGAATGGATGAGTATATGTTCGTGTGCGGTGGAGGTGGACTATGGGCCGTACCGCGAGCGTTGAGAGGCCTACATCGCACCACGACCTTGATGTTACCCTCGCCGGGCTCTGCCATGCTAGAAGTGTAAGACGCGACGTCTTCTGTCTGGTCCTATGTAAGAAAGTGAGTAGTGGGTCTAAGAATGTGTGAAGGTATGTGTATGTGCGAGCGTAACAGCAAATACATAAAAGCACGCGGAAGCTGTATGGCCACTTGCCGCGCCGGGTCGATGTCATTCAACACACGTCATGAATACGAGCGCCAAATCATTCCAGTACTTTGACTAACGATACAAGGCAAAGTAACAGACTACGTTACGGTGACGGTACCACGAGGACAGGTCTCCCCTGGTATAGATTGGCCTACTACCACTGGCACGGAGCCAACGGGCTGGCTGGCTAAGCATGCATGCTGTAGACCGCGGGAGATGCACGCGTGGTGGTTCTTTTTTTATGAAATGCGGCACCGAGAACGTGCCTGCGAGCGAGCGCTATAGCAGATCGTAGTCATCCAACTGCGCGGAACGGAGTCAGGATCAACGTTCTAAGGCCGAGATAGCTGAACTTGCCTCATCGTTGTACGTCATGATGGTTCTCTTGAGTTTAGAGGTGTCGACCCAAGTGACGAAGTCTTCCATGTGTCTGCACATGAGAATGAGAAACGAGGCAAGAGTGGAGTCGATGATAGAAGGTTCACGGCTCACCTTGTGACGAGGAAGGCAGGGTCCGTGATCGTGTCCGGACCAACGCGAACGTGCCCTTGTTCGATGAACTTCGCAGCCTGTAGGAGAGACCGTGTTCAAACGCCATTTCGGAGGATGCCATGATGCAGGGATGCGTACTGCGCTAATTGTTTCTGCCATCTTGCTCCTGCACATGAACACGGCAAGACGCCGACGACAGAAGGCGGCTACGGTCAACTTGTTTTCAATGTCGCTGAGTTTGGCTTGGGAGTTGAGCACGCCGATGTCATACAGTTTGGAGAGAAGGTAGCCCTCCATTTTGGCACGGAATGGATCTTGTGCAGGAAGCATGGAGAGGCGATGAGCAAATGACCTCAGCGTGCCACATAATTTGTTGTATCTGAACGGGGGTCAGCTGGAGAAGAACGATATGAGGGGTGGGTGTTACTTGTGGTAGTCTTCTCTGTCCTGGAGATGGTATCGACGAATGACCTTGATCTCCCGTAGGTTGGCATCCTGTTTCCACTGTTCACTTCGTCAGCCTCTGCTTCGTCCCGTCCACCTAGCACGTACGTTTAGGAAGTCGACCTTCTTGAGGAGCTTCTTTTCGTGGTACTTGAATTGACGGACCATTGGCAAGAGGATGGTTCATATTTATTTTTTGTTACATATAAATAATTATTTTCGGTTAAACCACGTGGACGGGGGGTAGGTGCGTGTGTCGTCGTCCAGAAGGGAACGCTCAGTCTGTGTTGCGTGTGTGTGATTCCAGCCCATTTCCATACGGCGTCGACAGCGGCAACGACAGCGACGACGACGGGTCCGGCCACGCTCAGCGTCATTACATTTAAAAAAAAACTCTTTTGCGTTATTGTCGATCTTTCAACGCCAGCAGTGACGCTCTGCTCACCTCCCTCCCTCGCCCCCACCCCGTGCCTGCCTCGACGTTTGGTTTCGCCTGCAGCAGTAGCAGCAACCCACACCCACCCCCTTTTTTAGGCAGAAGCTCCGCCTCAGATCCAAACGTTGGAACACAGATTGAACGTTCGCCATTCAGACATGCTCAGACAGCAGAACATGCCTCCAATGCCTCCCGTCACAAACAGCCACTTCTTGCCGCAACAACAGCAGCCTCGTCAGCAGCAACAGCCTCCGAACCACATGAACCTCATGGCCACCGCTAATAATCCCCAAATGTCCCTTCTCGGAGGCGGTGCCCAGGCCAATCCTAACCCCCTCCCGATGTCCACCCAGAGGTACCAAATGCCCCAGCAAAACGCCTTGCAGCCGGGTCAGAATCCGCAGATCAACCCATCGGCAGCACCCCCTGGTTCGGCTCACATGTCCACCCTCGGTTCGCTCCCCGGCATGCCTATCCAGCCTCACATCTCTCCAAACGGTATACCAGTGCGCCGAACCCAATCACACCCTCAAGGCCTGAACCAGTCCGGCGGTCATGTTCCAACCATGATCCCCAGTCAACAGTCCCTCAACGGTATGAACATGCCCATGAACCCGCAGGGCCCTTTGTCCGGCCCACTGCGCCCACCAGGTCAACCCAACATGATGCCTCGTCTGCCAGGTCATGTGCAATCAATGTCTCCAGATATGTTGGGCCGTCAACAAAACCCTCCCGGTGCCTCCCAGGCCGCCCTCAGGCCAGGAGCCCAATCACAGCTGATGAACAGTCTTGCACAGCCATCCGTTCAGCAATCCATGGCACAAAACGCATTTCAACAATCAGTCTCGCATCCTCAGCACTCATCCTCTCTCACTTCTCCGCGCCCCGGCGTGCACCCGCAGCAACACTCAGCCGCGAATATGATGTTGTCCGCACCCGGTCCCTCACAGGCACCTGGCAGACCAATGGGCCATGGCGAAAATGCGTTCGTTGGCATCTCTAACCAATTTTCTGCAAACATGATACCTGGTTCAGCTCGAATACCAAACAACAGCTCATTCTCCTTTGGCCCTCCTCCAGTCGGCCAGACTGATGGCATGGAGATGTCTCAGTCGATAGGCGACGGGCTATCCAGTGCCACCAACCCCCCAATACGACCAGGCTTCCAACCTTCACAGCAGTTCGACCAACTACAACAAACTGACAACTTTGGTTCTCACTTCAACATCCAATCCCAGGGAAACGCGCCACCTACCCGTCCACCTTCACATCCAAGCAGTGTACACGGCAATCCTATACCTCGCTCCATGCAACCCCCCTCACAGCACTCTCCTCGCCAGTCTGACCCCATGACTGGGCATGTACAGCAGCAACCACAGCGGCCACAATCCCAACCACAAGGACCACCTGGCAGACCACCATCACAGACCGGACCATCACATACCCCTCGAACATCGCAATCACAACTCCCACCGTCTGCAGTCGTACCTACGCGGATGCCCTCGCAGACTCAACCTCAAGCATCACCCCTTCAACAACGACAGTCGCCGTCCGTGCAACCACCCATCGCGCCGCGTCCATCGCAAGGATCGTCGACAAACGCAGTACCCATGAACCCTGCACCCTCAGATCCTGGTGCATCACAACCACAACCAACCATGATGCCCCGAACTCAGGTGTAAGTACAGCATCGGCATCTACTATATCTCACGCGACCCTGACTTGTTTTGCGAGTAGTATTGCCCCGCCTTTGGGATGCGGCCAGGGGTGCATTCGTCTGCTCCAGTTTAGTGGTCGGATGGCGAGCGAGAGTCCTGATGTTAGTCATCTCCTCAGTTGCTGTGGCGTCCATTAATGATCTTCCATCAGAAACATCGACTACAATTCTGGGAAGACCTGGTAAAGGATTTCTTTAGCCCAAAATCGTTGATGAAAATCACGCTGTGGAAGGACAACCAGAGAGTAGAGGCTAAACCGCTCGGTGAGTGTCCCGGTTGCATCTGCCCCACATCCAGACGCCTTATGCACGATTCTAAACAGAAATTGGCTATTCCATACTACCTCGCTTTTTTCTAGTGACGACGGTGGCCGGCGTAAAGTCAATGACACTTTCTCTCGACGGCGCACGAGAACGACTATTAAGCCAGGCTCATGCAGTGGTAGAGTGCGTCAGTGCGGTCTGGACATACCAGTACACCAATGGGTACACGGTGACTCTGCGAGGGCCACTTACCGTTCACATACTATTATATCCGACTATGGGTCCCACATCAAACCCCCCGCAACAGTATACGTATTCGCTCAAGATCGAGCATTTCCAATTCGACGCGAACGCGCACGAGAAGTTTATCTCTCTAGATGCCATTAGTGGCAATCGCGTTCTGGAGGCACCCAAGACACCTAGACCGCGCAATAACCCCACGCCTACTCCGAATGGTGCTCCAGGTACCCATCGCACGGAAGAAGACAGGCAATGGGAAGAGCCCAGGGTACTCATTCACAGTGCATCTATACCAGGCGAACCTGTGAATGCCTTTGGCATCCCGCAGGTGACTATGCGGTGCCTGGAGGTAAGTCCCCGGCATGCTTCGGTTATCAGCAATTGCCGAGATGGTGACGCTTTGCAGTTGGCCGAGGGCGTGAGTCAGATGACTGATTTGATCGAGTTCGCATCAAAAACGAAGCAAGGGCCGAGGGGTAGCTACACTCGGTTTTAATTCTGACGATCGTCTCTCTGATCTATTTTCCATGTTAGAGGCATTGAGGCAACTTGCACAGGAAATCCGAGGTCTTAATGCAGCTAATGGGGTCGTACCGGGGTCTATGAATGGACTAGGGGGGTTTCAGGGCCACGGCGCTGCATTCATACAACCGTCACCGGCGGTGACGCTACTCTCCGGTATGCCAACGACGCCATCGATACACCGAGGTCCATCTGGCAGCTCACCGCAAAGCGCGCCGCCGCCCTCTGCTGATGCCCTACCAAAGCAGAGTAAGCCTCATACCTCCGGCCAAGCTCCCCCGCCTAATCAGTCTGCCGCTCCTTCGCAGGCGGGACTGACAACCACGCCGTCGATGGGCGCCGCGTCCCTCAAGCGCAAGCCCAGCGACACCAGCGGTTCCCCGACAACCGCTAACGCTGAGCCACAGTCGAAAAGAACACGGAAAGGTTCAAAACGGCATGGTTGACAAGAGAGCAGAAACGTTATATGCCAAATTCAACCGTGTCCCTGCTACTATCCTATTCTTCTCGTTCATTGTTGTTTCGACCCAGGAGAGAGGGTGAGAAAAAAGGGGAAAGTTGAATCAGTACGTATATACCAATCTACCGCCATCACTTCTCGTATGTCCCTACTTGCTTGGTTGTTTGTCGTTGCCGTCCTACCCTTTTTCTTTCTTTCTTTCTTTCTTTTTTTAGCAAACAGTTACCTGTGGATTTTTTTTCTCTCTCTCTTGTTTTAGGTCTCCCCGAGTTGCAGCTTCAGCTAGTCGTCTATTTATCGCTTTCGTGTATTACTACATTACTCAGCGTAGTCCCCGAACCGAGGATTTTTAGAACTTCGGCCCAACGTCCCAGCTGGGTAATAACCTCGTGATCTGGTGTACACGTTAGATGCCAAGTATCTGCTGTACTGATCTGCACCGTGGGTACTACGTGCGAGATAACCTCAACGCCTTCATTATGTAAGGGCCTTGCGGCATGCGATGTCCTGGGGGAAATGAGGAGATATAGGCGTCTAGTTGATATCGATCAAGCTGCGAGCCGTCGTAAGTGCACCCTTCCACGTGTCCACCTTCATTACCACACGACGAGCTTCACGTTGATCCTCCATACGCCTTAGCTTTACACTGTGAAATATAAAGAATTGCAGATCACATTTACATGGCTCCTAATCGCATCAAGAAGTGGCTCAAATCGCTCCCTCTCTCGAGTGGGCGTGATTCTCATCACACTCGCCAACGCCGTGAAAGTGGTTTATCTCCCGCCGCAACCGAAGTTACAGCTGCAGGTATGATTGTTTCTAGCCTACAACATGAGGCACTTGATATGAAAATCGTACAGCAGCTAGTGATCTCGCTGGCGGTGCGGCGAGCCCAGCTCCTGCTCAGATTGAAGTTACACCTGAGGGTAATATAGTTGTCGCATGTGGTAAATTCCAAGATGTCTAATGCCGACTCACAGCAACTGCATCTTCTGGACCTGCTTACCGCCTCAATGCTGATATGGCTAATGAATACCTGAGCAAGATTAAGCGCTTCCGAGTTCTGGTCATGGGTAGAGCAAATGCAGGTAAAACCACCATCCTGCAAAGGGTCTGCAACTCTACCGATCAGCCAGAGATATTTGATGGGGAGGGAAACAAGGTATGGTCCCATCGGGTCAGTGATATATACCAGTCTGATGATTTTCAGGTTGAGAGTGACATTGTGCAAAGCACTTTGGGGGTAAGTTTCCATGCTAACCCATGGAAATTCATAGTGAACCTGGGTACTTTTCAGCGTGGTTACCATGATATTGAGAATGAGCTCGTGTTTCAGAGCAACCCAGGCTTTGTATTCCATGACTCCTGTGGGTTTGAAGCAGGCACCACACAGCAGTTTGACCAGATGAAAAACTTCGTGGTTACCCATGCAGCTACACCAGGTGTGAATGAGCGTATCCATGTTATCTGGTGAGGACTACATTGCAAGTGACTTCAGGCTAAGACAACAAATACATCTAGGTTTTGCATCCCTATGACTGATTCTCACAGGACAGTGACTGCTGCTGAGTGGAAATTCTTCAATGAGTGTGACACAGGACATGGTAAATACTGTTGGTCAGATATGGTTGCAATGTATAACTGAGCATCACCTTAGTTCCTGTGATAGTGGTGGTAAGCAAGGTAGATGCCTTGTACCTCACTGCCATCAGGGAACTTCTGGATGGGGGTTTGGGAATAGCTGAAGCAAAAGAGAAGGCCACAGAGAAGCAAGGAGAACTGTTAGAAAAGTGGCTTGCCCATATAAGACATGAGCTTGCTGAGTGCAGGTTTCCACCAAGTGGTTATGTGTCACTCCAGAGTGGGTATTCATTCACTCAGAGATGGTGCAGCTAGAAACCCCTCATGGCAGAGATGAATCAAGACAATGCAGACTGCACTGCTTTAATGCAATGCACAGCAAATGTGTTGAATGAAGAAGGTTTACAAAAGTTACTTATATCAACACAACAGTCAAGTATTGTGCTATGTATTGAGTATGCTGTGAAGCAGTAAGTAAGCAATTGTATGGTGGACCAGGTACTGATGTTCTGAAGTACATTGAGAATACATATGGAGATGCACCTTGTGGAAAGGTTGCAGGTGGAAGTAAAAAACCTTGAATATGCTCTGCTCAGTTGGTTTCCAAATTGTTGGGTGGGTGATGAAATGCATCCAACATATGGGGTCAGTGATTTATTTGCACTTATCAACAGCATGTAAGTAGTTTTATGGCATGTTGGGTGTGCTGATCAGGATGGCTTGGCTTGCACTCTGCATATTGGTGGCCTGACAGTATGTGAGTGATTTCATGGCATAATTAATTGGATCCCTGCTGAATGCTCTCACTTACTCTCTTCATGTTGGTGGCATACAGGGAGTGAGTGGTTTCATGGCAAGTTTAGCTGGATCTCTACTGAATTTCCTCACTTGGACTCTTCACATTGGTGGAATGACAGAATGTGAGTGGTTTCATAGCAGGTTTAGCTGGATTTCTGTTGAATGTCCTTACATGCACCCACCATGTTGGTGGCATGATAGGATGTGAGTGATTTCATGGCATGGTTGGCTGGATATCTGTTGAATGCCATTGCATGCACTCTTCATGTTGGTGGCATCACAGGGTGTGAGTGATTTCATGGCATGGTTAGTTGGACCTCTGCTGAATGTCCCCACATGCACTCTTCATGTTGGTGGAATGACAGTGGGTGAGTGATTTCATGACATATTCATATTTAGCTGGAACTCTGCTGAATGCTTCAATTGCCCTCTGCATGTTGGTGGTATAGGAAAAGGTGAGCAAGTTCATGACATGTGCAGCTGGATCTCTGCTGAATGCCAGTCACTTGCACTTCATGTTGGTGGCATGACAGTGGGTGAGTGACTCATGGAATGTTTAGCAGGATCTTTGCTGAATGCCCTCTCTTACACTCTTCTTGTTGGTGGTGTGAAGGGGGTGAATTGTTTCATGACATGTTTAACTGGATATCTGCTGAAATTTCTCATGTGTGCTTCACATTGGCATGACAGGCAGTAAGTGATGCCATGGCATGCTTAGCTCAATCTCTGTTAAAAACCCCTATGTGCATTCTTTATGTTGGTGGCATGGCAGTGGGTAAGTGATTTCATGGAATGTTCAGTGGGATCTCTGCTGAGTGCCCTCTTACTCTTCTTGTTGGTGGCATGAAGGGGGTGAATTATTCCATGGCATGTCCAGCTGGATCTCTACTGAAACTTTTCATGTGTGCTTCACATTGGCATGACAGGCAGTAAGTGATTCCATGGTATGCTTAGCTCAATCTCTGTTAAAAACCCCTATGTGCACTCTTTATGTTGGTGGCATGGCAGTGGGTGAGTGATTTCATGGAGTGTTCAGTGGGGTCTCTGCTGAGTGCCCTCACTTGTACTCTTCTTGTTGGTGGCATGAAGGGGGTGAATTATTCCATGGCATGTCCAGCTGGATTTCTGCTGAATTTTCTTGCTTGTGCTTCATGATGGCATGATAGAAAGTGAGTGATTTTATGGTATGTTTAGCAGGATCTATATTGAATGCTCTTACTTGTGTATGCTTGTGGTGACAGCTTGTTTGTGATTTTTGGCATATTTAGCTGGATCTCTGCTGAATGCCCTCATACTCTTCATGTTGTTTGTATGACAGGATGTGGGTGATTTCATGGGATGTTCACCTCCATGTGTGCTGATTTCCATCCCACTATTGTGGCAGTGGGTGTGTGATCCCATGACATGTTCAACTGGACTCTGCTGAAGGCTCCACTTGCACCCTTCATGTTGGTGGCAAGACAGGGGGTGAGTGATTTCATGGCATGTTTAGCTGGATCTCTGTCTAATGCTTTGTGCTGATGGAATGTCAGAAAGTGAGTGATTTCATGGTAAATATGTTTATCAGGATCCTTGCTGAGCCTTTCCTCACTTGCACTCTTCATGTTGCTGGAATGACAGTATGTGAGTGCATTTATGGCATCTATCACTGCACCTATACTGAATGTCCTCATTTGTACTCTGCATGGTGGCATGACAGAAAGTGAGTGATTTCATGGCATCTTTATCTGAATCTCTGCTGAATTTTTTTGATGTTGGTTGTACAACAGGAAGTGAGTGATTTTCATTGCATGTTTAGCTGGATCTCTGCTGAATACCCCTACATATGCTCTTCTTCTTGATGACATAATAGGGGGTGCATCTTTTTATTGCATATTTAGTTGGCTCTACTGACTGGCTTTATATTTTCACCATCCATGCTCATCATGTGGTAGAATGTAAGTGAACTTAGAGAAATGATGCATCCTTTCTAATTGCCTTCACTTCCACCCTTGTTTAACTTCAATCACAGGTTGTAAGCATTTCAGGCATGCTGCATTGAATGTTTCCTTATTTTCATCCCTTTCCTATGCCAGAATGTCAGTAATTGCATGGATTATTTAGTAGAGTCTCACTAATATTGTCTATGGTGCCACTGGTATGACCTGTTATTTAACAGGAGGTAGGCATCTTCACTGCACTGGTCATAGCTGGCTAGACTTATTTTCCATTCACACTGTCCCCATTCAACTTACATGTGTGCCATCATATTTGGTAGCTTGTAAGTGTTGGGTTGCTATGATCTTCCTTCATTCAAGGCAAACATCTTTAATCACAGTCTACATTTGAAGTTGATGCTAATGTCCCAATGCCACCCCTACCCAATGAGGGCACTTTGTTGAGGAAGTTCCCAACTCCCCAGTCAATAGCTAGACATGGCATTGGTAAGGCTCAGTTCATTCCCTGTGCAAGGTTCACTGTCACTTCTGTAGGGTGCTTAATTATTGCCGAGCATTCTTACTTTTTAATGCAGCATGGGCACCATGTGTGGAAGGAGGTTTTGACACTAGCTGTGGAGGAATATGCAATATGCAATATGCAAGCTGTAATTGCCCAGGCTGTCAAGGCAGTTTTCCATGATCATAATGATGATATGGACAATTTATGTGGAGCTATTATCAAGGTCATCATTGAGAACCGTATGTGTAAGTAGACCTTCTTTGTGTCTATGAAGTACTTATTCTCAGATGTCTCCAGCAAACAAATTGTTGATGGGGCCAGGAAGCAAATAAAATTTGTATGGGGACATAAAGTTATCACTGGGGGCATTATCCAACATTTGAGCCACAAACAGTAAAAGAACATGAAAGAAATACTATGTTTAAGAAGATTAAATATTCTTACCATGTTCTCTTTGTGTTTTGAAACATACAGTGACTCAAAAAACCCTTTCAATGTTTTGCTATTTTGTATTGATGGTAATGCCAAAAATCAGGGAAATTCTAAGAAATCTTTGAAAGTATTCATACAGATAGCCCTAGGTCATCACTTCAAAGGGGTACCTTATCCAAGTTGTTTGGCTTTATTTTGGTTGAGATATTGCATGTTTGATCAGGGCAACTCATTGAAAGGGTTTTTTTTGAAATGGGAAGCATATTCATGGCATTTGGACAGCATATTTTATGGTTTAAAGCCTGAATTTTTGGCAGTCATACATGCTAGTAATTACATAATATATTACATAATCAATTTGATGGTTTTTCAGCATGTAAACAAGGCCAACCATCGAACTTGAGTCATTGATCCTCTATCCTGTACTGTTGCTTGATTGAGGCTATTCTCTCAGGGAAGTGTCAGCAGATTGTGGTGTTAGTGGCATTACCATGAGTAGGGTGGTACTACGCCCAGCCTCATTGGTCTCTTAGGATAGTTGCTAGAATTCATCCCTGTACCATTTCTGCTACCAGTGCCTGGGGGGTCCTGACAGTAATCAGTATTGGGAAAGGTGAAAATGTCATGGAAGTCATTCTGGCACTTCAGGACATGAAGAATGAACTAATTCCCTCTCAATTGGTGCATTTCTACATGAGAAAGGGTAGCACTAAGGTTGGGGTGAGGCAATGCCAACCTCTGCACACCAGGAGCCAAGGAGGATCAGCCAGACTATGCCCTGTGCTGAACTATGGATGACCAGGAAAGGATTATTTGGTCATAGGTGACCAGTGGCAACACCTAAAGACAGATGGAAGGGGAAAGATTTGCACCCTGGCAGCCCAATAGGCTATTCCACCCAGAACCCCTGGAAAGTAAAGAAGGGTTTTACTTCCTCCAACCTTGATACCAGCTTTTGTTGCATAGAAATGCACCAGTTGAGAGGGGATTAGTTCATTCTTCATGTCCTGAAGTGCCAGAATGACTTCCATGACATTTTCACCTTTCCCAATACTGATTACTGTCAGGACCCCTCAGGCATTGTATAAGGGTGTGGTACCTTTCATCTCAAGATCATGCTAGCAAACTGTACCATATGGTATTTGCAAAGATATGATACATAGAGACACAAGATTGCTCTACATAAATTTTTGAGACAGTATATATACAATGAGCTGCCAGGCATGTGATACCAATGTATCACATGCCTGTGATTGATAACAAGCACCATATCCAGTGTGCCCCTAACACCCTCCCCCTGTAGAGCCTGTAATGGCTCAGAAGCAAAAAGGAAAAAAGAAGAAAAAGAGAAAGAAAAGAGAAGAAAAGCAGACAAGTATATACAGTACAAGCAAGATGTTGAACCTCATGAACCACTTGAAGAAGGTTATGTCTTGGAGTGTGGCTTAGTCTATGTGCAAAGGGGTTGAAACTTGCCAAAGGCAACTATTTTTTATTGGAGGGTTGGGCCTGGGACTACCCTTGACACTACATTGGTCTTGAGTCATCTTCCATCTCTCCTCCTTGAGGGTATTAGCAAGGATTGGGAGGACCTCCCCTGCATTATTACCTTCCACTCTACTGTGGTGGGGAAGGTCATAGAGAGCTGCTGATTTGGTGAACTCTCTGAGTATGAATAAATCCCTCTCCTTGAGGGGGCATGCTTCATAGGGCACAATACATACTTTTGGGGGTAACCCCAACACATGAGCCTGGAGGTCAATCCACTCCAGTGAGTGGTGATCACCCAATGGGAGTGGCTCATTCAGGGCAGCCCTTATCTGATCAAGGGCCACTTTAGTGTTGGGGTCTTTATCCCCCCCATTGCTGACTACTTGGGCAACATGCTCACTGCCCACTGTAAACTTTGTTAAAGGAGAGTGCATCAGCAAACTAACCATCAGCTGGCCAGGCTCCCCAGGATTCCAGAAAGGTCCCCCCCTGGCCAGGACTGGCCAGACAGAGCTCCAGAGTTCCCAGAATCCCAACCCATCCCCTCTCTCAGCACTGGCCAGGTGCCCCAGAGTCCCAGACTGTCCCAGAAATCTACTAAGTAGCACTACACTTTTCCTAATCATCAGCAAGACAATCCCTTCTGTGCAGATCTGATTCCCACACTCAACTTAGCCTGTAGTCAGCTAATAATTGAATTATGTTATTATAAAATTACTTTAATTACAATGGTACAGGGACTACATATTTATGCTAAACAGGCACAGCCTCACAGGGAACCTACCCCCTCCCTCTGCCACCCCCCCTCTGGTGGATCATCAGAGGGAGGGACAACAACAACAACAAGAGGAAATGAGGGAACCTACCCCCTCCCTCTGCCACCCCCCCTCTGGTGGATCATCAGAGGGAGGGACAACAATGACAACAAGAGGAGATGGTAGTGGTAATGGAAAGAGTTGTGGTGCCAGAGTGAGTGGCACTGCAAGCATTTCACAATTTTTCTTCAAAAAACATGCTGAAAAAATTGAAGAAAATGATACTCTTCTTTGACAGCTGTTTTCAAAGAGAAAAGGCAAAAATAAGATTTTCTTTTCTTTGCATGACTTGCCACAAAACATTGATTGATGATAATACCCATTAGTGTAGAAGCTAATCAGCACTACCATCAATTCATGTTTTTCCACAGAAAAGACAACAAAAAGAAAATATTATATTTGCATTTTTTCTGTGAACACAGCCCAAATAAAAGAGTATCTCTTCCTTCAATTTTTTCAACATATTTTGGCATGAAAAATTGTGAAATACTTGCAGTGTGGGTTTATATACTTCTGTTTGCTTACCTCAGCAACTTTTGAAGCTAGCTGTGGCACACCCCCACAAATTTCAATTGGAGTTTAAATTTGCCACAGCACATTGGTGCAGACTCAGAAGTTGAAAAATCTACTATATGGAGTAATTGTACAGCCATGATGTCATAATGAAAGTTGTAGCCCATGGTCATAGGACCAGGAGAATATGCTTACCTTAGCAATATCTCCTTTTTTGGGTGAGATATTTGCAAAGTTCTGCCAGAGACCCAGCACATCAAAAAGTAAAAGTGGCTGTACAGTTATGATGTCATAATGAAAGTTGTAGTATGTGATGTCATGATCATGTCAGTATGATTATATTGTCAATATGTCCATTTTTGGATGAGATATGGGTGAATTAATGATTACAAATTTCAAACTCTGATTGAAATTGCTACAGCACACCCCCAAAAATGGACATATTCATTATGAAAGGATACCACCATGCTTGTGACATCTCACACTATGACCTTTGTTATGGCATCATAGCTGTACAGCCACTTTTTGTTTTGATGCAATGCATCTGAAAGTGAACTTTGCCAATATCTCACCCAAAAAAGGAGATATTGCTAAGGTAAGCATATTCCCACAGTCCCATGATCAAATGCCACAACTTTTGTTATGACACTGTGGTGGTACAACTGCAATATATGGGACATTTGTATGTAAGTAACATTTATTATAGTCTGGAAAAGTCTGGAACTCTGGAGTAGTTTGGACCAGAAGTTGGGGAACATCTGGCAACTCTGGGGTAATCTGGACAAATTATCTGGGAATGTCTGGGACTGCTGGAAAGCTGGGGTAGGAATGGCTAGTTTGTTGATGTGGGAGGAGAGGCCAGAGGAGTCTCCTGTTGGAAAGAGGGTCTCAGTTTGACCCAGGAGGCTAGAGTTGCTGAGGGGAAAGGTTAAAGACTGTGTTGAAAACAGTGAAAATGTGCCCTGAAATTCAAATAAGAGCTGAGATAATGTCTAATGAGCATCTGGGGATGGAGAAATATTCTCCTGAGTGTCTACATCTTTATTTCTGTCTTCTCATCTGTAGTAAAAGTGTCTCTTTATTTTTGCTAGGTACAGGGTACTGTAAGTGGTGAAAGGGCTTACATAAGCCACAATGTGTCCAAATACTATGTAAAAAGATAAGGTAAAAGTATAGAACAAAACTGTAAAGTAACAACAATGAAATAAAATAAAATACCTGGTAGGGAGGCTTCCCTCCCTACACCACCCTTTGTGCCCACTTGAGGGCATCATCAGCATCATGAAGTGTGATGCCATTGACTGCCAGGTATGCAGCAACATCAGCCATAGTGGCCATATGGGAAAATCCCCCTTCCCAAGGGGCACATCAGCAAAAGCAAAGGTTTGGTACAGACCCACAGACCCACAGATAGTACAGATGTTGCAGATTTTCCACAGAGCAAGTACAGACCCTACAGACCCCACAGACTCACAGACCCCACAGATGTAATCTTTCATCTGCCCATATCTCATCCAAAAATGGATATATTGATGACATAACCATACTGACATGATCATGACATCACACACTACAACTTTCATTATGACATCATAACTATACAGCCACCTTTTTTTTGACACACTGGGTCTCCAAATGAACTTTGTGAATATCTCACCCAAAAAAGGAGATATTGCTAAGGCAAGCATATTCCCATGGTCCTGTGATCATAGGCTACAATTTCATTATGACATCATAACTGTACAGCCACTTTTTTTGACATACTGGGTCTCCAAATGAACTTTGTGAATATCTTGCCCAAAAAAGGAGATATTGCTAAGGTGAGCATATTCCCATGGTCCTGTATCATAGGCTACAACTTTCAGTATGACATTATGGCTGTACAATTACTCTATATAGTAGATTTTTTGCAAGAGCTTTAAGCTAGAGTGACTTGAAGATTTGCAATGAAAATAGGGTCACATGACCATGGGAAATGTACAGTCAGCAACCATATATTAACCCTTTGTCTCTTGTTTCTGCTTCTCTCACTTGTCTCTCACTCATCCTCCCCTACTACCTCTCATTACAGCTTAGTTCTGGGTCCCTGCCCTTTACTACTGGTATGGCCCTAATGCCACCAGGGTCTAGGGCATAGTAGTTAGTGGTTAGTTAGTAGCTAGTTAGTTAGTTAGCTGGTAGTTAGTAGTTAGTAGTTGCCCAGTGCCTACATTAGTTATCATAGATTAAAATTGATCCACCTGAACAAGATAACTATTAAGTGGTGTGAATTTCAACATAACTAGTGATACTAACTTAAAAGATATACTGTTCTGTACACCTCTGCACAGGTCTGTACAGGTCTGTACAGAGGGGGACCTGTCTGTGGGTCTGTAGGTCCATACAGATCCATACAGACCTGTGCAGATCTGGACAGATGGGGGGTCTGTTTGACTGATGCAGGGGAACTGATGGCAGGGGCAACCTCAGCCCACTCCAGAAGAGCCCTATACCCACCCTTTACTGCAAGGAGGCAGACCAACTCACAGAACCAGATGTTCTGATCATAGTCCCTATGAGAGACAGGCACTAGTCATTCATAGAGGAGGAATCCTTGTACATCCTGTCATGATTGTAAGGGTTATGGTACCTTTCATCTCAAGATCATGCTAGCAAACTGTACCATATAGTATTTGCAGAGATGTGATATGTAGAGACCAAAGATTGTCCCATGTAAAATTTTGAGACATCTTATATACAGAGGGTTATGCCTTGAAGTGTGATTTAGTCTATGCACAGAGGGGTTGCAACCTTGCATGGTGTGACTATTTTTTCATTGGAGGGTTGGGCCTCCAAGAGGGGACTACCCTCAACACTACATTGGTCTCAGGTCATCTTCCATTTCTCCCTCCTCAAGGATATTAGCAGGGATCAGGAGGACCTCCCCTGCATTATTACCTTCCCCTCTAGCATGGTGGGGAAGGTCATAGAAAGCTGCTGATTTGGCAAACTCTGTGAGTATGAACAGATCCCTCTCCTCAAGGGAGTGTGATACTTTCAGGGGTAACCCCCAACACATGAGCCTGGAGGTTGATCCAATCCAATGAGTGGTGTTCACCCATGGGGAGTGGCTCATTCAAGGCAACCCTCATCTGATTGATGATTGCCTTAGTGTTGGGGTCTTTATCCCCTCTGTTGCTGACTATTCAGGCAATGTACTCATTGCCTGCCCTTCATGCCCACTTGAGGGTGTCCTTGGCATCATGAAGTGTCACACCATTGGCTGCCAGGTATGCAGTGACATCACCCATAGTGGCCATACAGGAGAATCCCCCTTCTCAAGGGGCAGGGGAACTGACAGCAGGGGCAACTTCAGCCCACTCCAGAAGGGCCCTATACCAACCCTTTACTGCAAGGAGGCAAACCAACTCATGGAACCAGATGTTCCAATTGTAGTTTCTTCAAGAGACAGGCACTATTCATTCATAGAGGAGGAACCCTCATACATCCTGTCATGATGGAGGCTTAACCTCCACCTTGTCATCATTGGGGTGCAAGCTGAAGCCCAGAGCTCCAGGAAACATCCTTGAGAGCTTGGAGCTCTCATCAAAGTTATCAGACTGATTCTGATACTGATGAATGAATTTTACCCAGTCATCAACTGGGGCATAAACAGATGGGGCCCCCTACAGAAGGTCAGGGATAGCCCCTCCTTGTGGATGAGATGACTCCAAAGGTCTCTGGTACTGATTGGGGGCAGATCCCCCTGGCAGCTGTGCTGTGAGGCAGTGTGTGAGCAGCATGGTGACTCTTGGTTCCTCCACAGTTATGGTGGAGGGGATGGGAGGAGCTTCTGCAATCTGTCCTTGTAGAGTCAGTTGTCCACCAACAGTTTTGTTTCTGGAGGTTCCTCCCTCACTTGCCTGCACATGAGATGCTCTCTCCTTATCTTGGAGCACTTTTCTTTTCTGTCATGCTTTTTGGGAGGCCCATGCAGGTGGCCTCCATTCTTTTGAGGTCCATGACCTCATTCATTTCCAACCTACATCTTTTCCACAGGTTGATGTATGTACATAACTAAGTCCTGCACCTTATGGACACAGGGAGCCTTATCTTCAGGCTCTTCATATGCCATTGCATACAGTTTGTGGATGTCCTCTGTGGTGTTGTAGAGGCTGATGGGGCCCATCATGTCCCTCTCCCATTGGGTTGCCTGACCCACTGATCATTTGTGGGTTGGAACAGGAGGGGGGACCCCTTTGTTCATATTCCCAATGACCTTCCTGATCATCTCATTGCTATAGGCATATAGGTTGTCATTGATCCTCATAAGGAGGATTGACCTAATGCCATCATTGCCTTGTCCAAGGCAACATGCTCTATATGGGAACTCAGTCCCATCAAAGTTAGGGAACATAGTTTCCTGGACAACATTCAGTTCATCAATGGTCATGGGAACATTGGCATAAAGGTTGCTGGGTGTGATTTTGTCCTCCATAGGGGGACAAGCAGGTTCTGCCTGTGGGATTGAGGGTTGCTTTTGCTTCCCTTTATGATCTGCAGGCTGTTCATCCTGCAATGAAGATATGTACTGCAGGTGCTACCTGTGCCCTCCCCCTCAAAGAGAAGGAGGTATAGTGACTCAAAAAACCCTTTCAATGTTTTGCTGTTTTGTATTGATGGTGATGCCAAAAATCAGGGAAATTCTAAGAAATCTTGAAAATATTCATATGGATAGCCCTAGGTCATGGCTTCAAAAGGGTACCTTGCCCAAGTTGTTTGGCTTTCTTTTTGTTGAGATATTGCATGTTTAATCAGGGCAACTCATTGAAAAGGTTTTTTTGCTGATGAAATGGTGGTGTATTCATGGCAATTGGACAGCATAATTTGTGGTTTGGAGGCTGAATTTTTGGTGGTGATGCATGGTAGTGATTACATAATATATCACATAATCAATTTGATGGTTTGTCAGCATGTAAACAAGGCCAACCATTGAACTTGAGTCATGGATCCTCTATCCTGTACCATCACTCAATCAGGACTATTCTCTCAGGGAAATGTCAGCAAATTGTGGTGTTAATGGCATTACCATGAGTAGGATGTATGCCCAGCACCATTGGTCTCTTAAAATAGTTGCTGAAATTCATTCCTGTACCATTTCTGCTACCAATGCCTGAGGGATCCTGACAGTAATCAGTATTGGGAAAGGTGAAAATGTCATGGAAGTCATTCTGGCACTTCAGGACATGAAGAATGAACTAATCCCCTCTCAACTGGTGCATTTCTATGCAAGGAAAGCTGTTATCAAGGTTGAGGTGAAGCAATGCCCTCCTCTGCACACCTGGAGCCAAGGAGGGTCAGCCAGACTATGCCCTGTGCTGAACTATGGATGACCAGGGAAGGATTATTTGGTCATAGGTGACCATTGGAAACACCTAAGGACAGATGGAAGGGAAAAGATTTGCACCCTGGTAGCCCAATAGGCTATTCCACCCAGAACCCCTGGAAAGTAAAGCTGGATTTTACTTCCCCAACCTTGATCCCAGCTTTTCTTGCATAGAAATGCACCAGTTGAGAGGGGATTAGTTCATTCTTCATGTCCTGAAGTGCCAGAATGACTTCCATGACATTTTCACCTTTCCCAATACTGATTACTGTCAGGATCCCTCAGGCATTGGTAGCAGAAATGGTACAGGAATGAATTTCAGCAACTATTTTAAGAGACCAATGGTGCTGGGCATACATCCTACTCATGGTAATGCCATTAACACCACAATTTGCTGACATTTCCCTGAGAGAATACATATGCTGTCCAATTGCCATGAATACACCACCATTTCATCAGCAAAAAAACCTTTTCAATGAGTTGCCCTGATTAAACATGCAATATCTCAACAAAAAGAAAGCCAAACAACTTGGGTAAGGTACCCGTTTGAAGCCATGACCTAGGGCTATCCATATGAATATTTTCAAGATTTCTTAGAATTTCCCTGATTTTTGGCATCACCATCAATACAAAACAGCAAAACATTGAAAGGGTTTTTTGAGTCACTGGGTTGGGTGGCATTCCCAGCAAGGATGACAGGAGTGTTTGCTTCTGTGGGATGCACACTCTGGTGACCAAGAGTGTGATGGGGAATGTGGCCATTTGTGGCCACTGCTGACCATGCATGTACTATGCCAGCCAGTGAGGGATGGTGAGTGGGGGGGCCTTGTTATCAGAGTACATATCATAATGCATAGGGGATCTGCCATGGTCAGACATAGCAGATCCCATGGAATGGGGAGCAGTGTGAGCTGTTTAGGCTCAGGGTGTGATGGTGGTCACAGTGAAACATTGTATACTACTACTAGAATGTGATGAGCATTAAGAATGAAGAGGTGAGTCATGTTGAAGTGATGTAAAACTTTAGTGATGAAAAAGGAAAGAACATGTCAGGATACTAAGTATATTACTCTACTTGACAGAATGCTGTGCTAGGTACTTGGCAGTTTCTTTTGATTTTTTATTAATGGTTTGTTCTTGTTTTGACTATATTCCTTGCATTTGTTTCATTAGTAGTCTAGGACTGCAATGCAACCACTATGTGGTCACTGTACACTTATGCATACCTTTGTGCCTTTTGAGGCAATTGGCATACTGTTCATATGCCTTGGAGTTCAAGGTACCTGTCTAGGGCCTCAAGGTCTTTACAGTGGGCCACCAGCTCCCATGTGGAATCTCCCAGGTTCCACTTAACCAGGAATTCAATCCTGTTATCTGTCCATTGGTGAGTAAGAATTTCATCTACTAACCATTCTTCTTCATTGGTCATACTGACATCATAGGATGCTTGGGCATCATGCCTAGGGAACAGAATGTCATCATTCTGTTCATATCTGCAAAGTAGCCCAATGTAAAATGTCAGGTGGATGCACCTTGACCTTAACTGGTCCAGTAGTTTGAGCATGTATGCATCATTTTCACCATCATGGCACAACACCATCATTGGACCAATGTCCTTTGGTACAAGCTTTTGAGCACATCCTTTTGGAATGCTCAGATTCTTTGTTGAGAGATACACTAGGTCTCTGACCTGAAGGTCATTTCCTTCCCTTCATTTCTTATTAGTGTGGTATGTCTGTGCTACTCTGCCTTCTATGATGGCATGGTGAGCCATTTCTAGGTTCTCCAATGCCTGTCTCACAAATGCTTTTACTCCTGGTGTGATCAAGGGTTCTCCCTCAGCAATGCATTGCATCATAGTGGGCTTACCCATAGTTGAGTTCAAAGGGTGCAAACCCCATTGAACTACTTATGCTGGAGTTGATAATGAACTTGATCATTGGTAGCTTGGACATCCAGTCCTTTTGGTCTGATCAGACCATTGCTTGTAGCATCTGAGCTACATTTCATATTGCTCACTCAGACATGCCATCCATCTGTGGGTGGAATGCTGTGGACATCAGAAGCTTTGTCCCCAGCATTCTATGCATTTCATGCCAGAACATTGACATGAGTTTTGCATCTCTGTCTGAGACTATTGTCTCTGGTAGTCTGTGTAAACAGACTACTTCTTTAATGAATATTCCTATGAGTTCTGAAGCTCACACTGTCATAGTTACAGGGATTGGGTGTATCATTGATGTCAGGTGTCATAGGACTACCCAGAGGTAGTCATATCTGTTACTTGGTGGGAATTGTGATGAATCCTAAATGACAAGTGTCATAGGCTCACCAACATGAACCAGACAAGAGAGGAGAGTTTAGAAGCAGGGGCTTTAGGCATCAAGACCCAAATGAACTAGCTTGAGAGCTAGTTAGGTTATTGAAGTCCACTATATATACTACAGTACATGAGGTGTAGGTGAGGACAACATAAGGCAGGGTTCAGGGTATTACGTAGCTATGACATCAGGATGACATCACAGTGGAGCAGAATGGTCCAGGGCATGAACAGGAGGTAAGCATGAGGTGGAGGGCTAGGCCAAGAGTCTAGACCCCCTGATAAGATAAAGAAGAGATTAGATAAGATGAAAGAAAAGAGGAGAAAAAGGTAGAGCAGATATGTCTCATAACACCATCCCCTCCTTAGGGGTTGACTTCCAGGTGACAGGAAATAACAGCAGTGACAGTGAGGTGTTCATAGGGGCAGAAGAGGGAGGAGAACTGGTCAGCAGTGATACTGTGAAGTTTGCAAGGGGCAGAGGTGTAGAAAAGGGCTGTAGGCAGCCTCAGTAGTGACTCAACTACTGTATATATTGAAGTACCTGTAGGCAGCTACAAGGTATCAGTAAGTAGTATACTATAAAGAATATGTATGCTTACCCTCAGTAGTGACTCAACTACTGAGGGAACAGTATGAAAAACATACTACTAAGTGCGCTCTAAGCGCTTATGTAAGCAAGTAAAACTCGCACCAAAATGTACATCACACTGGGGTGATTCAATCTCCAACAAGAGGGGTGGCAGTGGTAAAAGGTTGTGACCTTGTCAGGGGAACCCTTTAAATTGCCCTCTAGCTCCCAGGTGTGATCCATGTCCTGATACCCTTTCCAGTGCACCAGGAACTCAAGTTGGCCCCTTTTAAGATGCAAGTCCACCAAGTAATCCACCTCAAACTCCTCATCTTGATCCTCTATGCCCACCACCAGTCCAGGTTGAGTTACCTTTTGTCCTTCAAGTGGGCCTTGATACAGTTTCACCCAAGAAACATTGACAACTGGGTGAATGCAGAGGGTTTGGGGAAGACAGAGTTTGACAGAGTTTGGCTTTACAGCCACCACCTTATATGGTCCTACCCACCTCTCTGTGGGTTTTCAGGAAGGTTGACCATCCATCCAAATGTGGGTGGTGTCCAACCAGACCTCATCACCAAGCTGATAGACAGGAGCATCTGACCTGGAGGAGTCTGCCTGCTCCATCATGCACTCTGCCACCTTGGCTAGGGCCTGCTTCATCTGCTTGAGCACTTTGGTGATGTTATCAGCAGTCTTGGTGGCAGAATCAGCCTTAGATGTCAAGGGTTCTTCCCCCATGCAAGGAGAGTAAGTGCAAGTGACCAAGAAAGGGGAACACCCTGTTGACTCTTGTTGCTTTACATTGTATGAGAACTGGGCAATTTTGAGCCAGGACAGCCAAGTGTGCTGCTGATCATTAATGAACAACTGGAGGTACTACTGTAACTCCTGGTTGAGGCACTCCATTTGTCCATCAGTCTGGGGTTGGAAGGCAGTGGAAAAGCTTAGGCTTTATGCCCAGCATGCAAGAGAGCTCCTGGGTCAAAGAGCTGGCAGACTGGGGACCCCTATCTGAAATCACTGAGGAGGGAAGGCCATGTTGTGACCACACATGGTCCCAGAAGAGTTCAGCAGTCTGTAATGAAGTCACCTCCTTAACCATAGGGGCAAAGACCACCCCCTTGGAGAACTGATTGACCACCTGTAGAAAAGGGCTGTAGGCAGCCTCAGTAGTGACTCAACTACTGTATGTATTGAAGTACCTGTAGGCAGCTACAGGGTATCAGTAAGTAGTCTACTGTAAGATATATATGGACTTACCCTCAGTAGTGACTCAACTACTGAGGGAACAGTATGAAAAACATACTACTAAGTGCGCTCTAAGCGCTTATGTAAGCATAAGAAACTCGCACCAAAATGTAATATCACACAGGGGTGATTCAAACTCCAACACCACCACCATGATATTGTTGAACCCTTGGGCCTCAGGTGCCTCCATGAAGTCAACAATGACATCCTGCCAGGGTCCAAAGGGCACAGGGTTGGGCAGAAGCTTTCCTGCCAGTGGTTTACAAGACCCCTTAGCCATTTGGCACCTATGGCAAGACACTACATAGTCCTTTACAGACTGGGTCATCCTGGGCCAGGTGTAGTTTTGGGAAATGAGCTCCAGGGTCTTCTTCCAGCCTGGGTGTCCTGCCACTGGGGTGTCATGGTGCTTTTCAACACAAAGGAGTTGAGCAGCCAATGGGACATAGACCTTCTCCCCCAAGAACAGGAGACCATCTCTGAGCTGGGAGCCCTTGGGTGACATGGTGGCAGCCAAGGCTCCTTTCAAGGCTGACAGGACATCTTTGTCCATAGACAGGGAAACCAAGGGTGATGCAAAAGTGACTCAAGCAAGATCCATGAGCATCACTGCCTGATTATCTCCCTTCACCTCATGGTCCTCTCTGTGGGACAGTGCATTGGCCTTGGCCATGGAAGATCCTGGTTTATACACCAGTTTGTAGTTGAACCCTGAAAGATACTGAGCCTGATGGGCCTGCCTTCAGTCAACTTATCAGGAAAAACTGACAGTGCCATTATTCACTCTTTATCACTATATATGGCTATATTCCACTATTTATCACTAAAGGTGCCATAGGGACAACTATGGGATCTATGGCACTGCAACCATCTGTTAGAACTGGGTTCTGAGGATTAGGTCCAGAGCAGGAAATCAAGTGCTGGCATAGTTCCAGCAAGGGGATCACAAGTTCTGGGACCTATGGAGTTGGCAAAACACCCATATTGGCCTCAGCTCATGAACTGGGCCCTTGGATAGGTTCTGGGTATGCCAAGTGACTAAGCAAGTGAACAGAAGGGAGTATGGGGAGCTTGGGAGTATAGCTCAGAGGTTCTGGTCAATAACTAGCTTGGAGTTCAGGTTGATATTATCACTAAGTATCTACAGAAGTAACTACATGGCTTATAAACCTAGGTGCCAGGAGTACCAATGCTGGTGTACTGGCAGTATTGGTAACCTGTGGTACTAAAGCTATGTATGGGGTGAGTTATCTACCAACCAGGTGGTCAAGCTGGACCACCAGTGGCTGAAACACAAGCTGTGGAATGGGGATGCTAAGCTAAAGTAAGAACCATGAAACTATATACTGAACAAAGGAAAGGCAGTGTGCCAGGGTCTGGAGATCAGTGGTTTACACACTGGGAGAAGGCTATCTACCAGAAGTAATACCAATTAGTGAAGTGTGATAGCCAGGAGTTGCACAATCATGACAGTATCCCCCTCTTAGGGCCAAGCCCTCAAGGACCAAACAGGTGGTACACCTTAAGGCTGCTGCAAGGTTGACTAGGGTTAGCTGGGACACATGTTTACCAGGTTTTAAAGGCTGGTTTGGGGAACTGTCACTTTCAACAACTCTTCTAATCCTGTCACTACCACTAAACCTCTCCATCAAAACTATGTCTCAGAACATCATCAACACTGGTCTGCCTACCCCTGCCACCATGCAAGACTGGACCATTGTCCTGGAAGAAGCCATTCAATTGGCTAGTGAGGATGACCAGGAGACTGCTGATGTGAAGTATGCTGAGTGCCAACACTGGAAGCAAGTTAAAAAGGAATGTAAGGCAGCTGAAGAAGTGGCAGCATGTGAGAGGGTGGAAGCTGGGCACCAGGAGAAGGAGTGCCAGGACCAAGAGGAGCACTCATACACTGTCAACTCAGAGACAGAGTACTTCAAGGCACTATTGAATCATCAGTGAGCAGAGGAGGACTGGGAGATGCACAGGCAGTCCAAGATGCTGGTAGTGGACAGGCTGAGGGCAAGTGCACTGGTAGGGGACAGGCCAGGCATGAGTGTGCCAGTGCCAGCACAGCCAGGGAATCCAGGACCAGCAGAGGGTTTGAGAGCAAAGGGGAAGGCTAGGGCACATGACCCAGTGCCTGTTGGCCCATGTGCCCAATGTGTCAGAGCTGGTGTGGAGTGCACCTTTGAGTTGGCAAGGGCAAGCAAGTGTGGGAAAAAGTCATGTGACCAGTGCTCAGGCCTGAAGGAACAGTGCATGTTGCCAGGTGCTGAGAAGAAGAAGGAGGGCCAGAGGAAGTGATGTCACCCAGAGCCAGTGACAAGAAGAAATGGGCACAAGCAAAGAGTCTGGAGGTAGAGGTGCAGGCCAGGTCTTTGAGACCCAAAAGTGTGGGTGGGGAGATGCTGGTGGCACAGGGGTTGCATGCCATCATGGCAGCCATAGACCAGCACACCAATGAGATAGCAAAGCACCAGGAGATGGCCAAAGAGACCCAATGCATGCAGAGGCAATTCAATAATTGCCTCTACAAGCTTCTTCAAGAAATGGAGTACCAGCAGGTGGCAGAAGTGGGGGAGTTCAGTGATGAGGAAAGTACCAGCAAAGAGACAAGTGACAGGGAGACTGACAAGGATGCAGAGGGGGAAGAAGCCCCAGAGAGTGATCCAGAGGTTTGAGTACTGGGCTGGGGGCTGGTACTTGTAAATACAAAGGTTTTGTCCTAGTCATTAGTCTTGTTTTCATAGTCTTGTTTGTTTTGTCTCTGCATGAGGGGTACCATAAGATGAAGACCAAGAGCTGGTAAGTAGTGAGAGGGTCTGGGATTTACAGAGCACAGTAAGACCAAGAGTAACATAAGTGTAAGTAATGATGTAGTTCAGAAGAAAAGTGAGAAAAGATACATGAAGTAGTAATGAGTGGTGTACTGGTACTTGACAAAAACATACTGGAACATAGAAAGTGGACTACCAGTACTTATAGTTAGTACCAGGATATTGACTAACTACCAGAAAACAAAGGTAAGTATCAGGCACAAAGCAAACAAAAGTGTTACAAGGGTTTATACACAAAGGTGCCATCCCCCTCTTAAGTACCAAGCCCACAAGGTACAGTGGGGGCCAGCATAGAGGGTCCAGAGTTTCCAGAAGGGGGTGATGGTGGGGACATGAACAGAAGTTCCAAGTACCATGAGGGTACTGAAGTTGAAGGCCAGGGGGGTGGCAATGAGTGCTGGTCAGAGTTGTGGGGTGCTGGAAGAGACCAGAGTTGTTGTTTGGCTGGAGTGCACAAAAAAGGAGCAAGGTCTGGGGGTCCTAAAAAGGGTGAGAGGGCAATAAGGATCAGGCAGGTGATGATGACTGCCACAGCATAACCCATAAAAGGGTGGGAGCAGGGGTCAGAATGAAGAGTCTGCTCTATGAGAGCTATCTCTCTTCTCTGCTGAGGGGTTAGGGGGAGAGGAGGCCCAGGGTGAAAATGTTGGAAAAATGCTGGAGCTGGATGGCAAGGAAGATGTGGGGGAATGTAGTTGTTAGGGAACAATGACATTTCTAGTGAGACAAGATAGGAGAGAGAGTGATGTTAGATTAATAGAAAGAGAGTGCAGAGGTCTCTGAATGGAGGAAACATGTTGTTTAACATTCAATTAGAGAGATGATTTCTCAAAGGAAGGTTGGTTTTTACAAGTTGCCAAAAGGGGTAAGTCAGGGAAGCAAGTGTTGTCATGAAGGTTGAAGGACACTTGTCTGAGAAAGTCTGGAGTGTTGACAAGCCAGAAAGTGAAAGCTGGATTGGAACAAAGTGTACCAGTTCCTGCACTTCCTGTGAAAGGGAAACCTTGGGGAGGGCAGAGTCATATGGGGAGACAAGAGGGTGAGGAGTACACCAGGATGGGGCAGCAAGGTAGCCACAAAGGCCAGTCTCAGGAGAGACAACAGAGCACTGAAACATGTGAAGCCAGGTTTGCAGAGAGCAAGAGAATCAAAAGTGGGCAGCAGGTCAGAGTGTAGGTCAGAGTGCTCAAGAGCAAGAGTGTCAAAAGTTGGGATGACTGGGACAGAGATGAAAAATGGGCTGGCATTCCATAGGCAAAGGTGGGAACAAGTACTACTCCAATCCCAATTGATCAACAGATCATGTATGGAGAGTTAGTGATTTCCTAGTACCAATGCTTAAGAACCCAATGAAAAACTACAAATGTTACTGAGGGTAACCCTGCTGAACAGAGTGTCATAGATGCTTCATGGAGTCCAGAGATGGAGTTTGTCTGGAGTTAGACCAGAGTTTAGTGAGACTAACCTTGGGCCTTTTTAGGGGCCAATTAGATGATCAGGAACAACCAGTGACTCAGAAAGGTTAGTGAGTCAACCATTGACACAAGCTGGGGAAGGTCTAGTGAGCATTGCAGGAAGATGGAGCAAGGGTTGATGGACATGCACCAGGCCATGTCTGGGGGAGTAATGACAGAGTGTTAGACATAACCACATGGACAATAGTGAACCTATCCAAGTGGGAGTGATAATATAACTGTTAGAACTGGGTTCTGAGGGTTAGGTCTGGACCAGGAAATCAAGTGCTGGCATAGTTCTGGCAAGGGGATCACAAGTTCCAGGACCTATGGAGTTGGCACAACACCCATATTGGCCTCAGCTTGTGAACTGGGCCCTTGGATAGGTTCTGGGTATGCCAAGTGACTAAGCAAGTGAACAGAAGGGAGTATGGGGAGCTTGGGAGTATAGCTCAGAGGTTCTGGTCAATAACTAGCTCAGAGTTCAGGTTGATATTATCACTAAGTATCTACAGAAGTAACTACACAGCTTATATACCTAGGTGCCAGGAGTACCAATGCCAGTGTACCAGCAGTATTGGTAACCTGTGGTACTAAAGCTATGTATGGGGTGAGTTATCTACCAACCAGGTGGTCGAAGGCCAGACCACTGGTGGCTGAAACACAAGCTGTGGAACAGGGATGCTAAGCTAAAGTAAGAACCATGAAACTATATACTGAACAAAGGAAAGACAGTGTGCCAGGGTCTGGGCCCTGGGGTCCAGAGATCAGTGGTTTACACACTGGGAGAAGGCTATCTACCAGAAGTAATACCAATTAGCAAAGTGTGATAGCCAGGAGTTGCATGATTGTGACACCATCCCCCCTTAAATATAGTGACATATAGACACATATAGCTAAAAAGGGGATGAATAGCAGAATAGAGTGACAATGTTGTCATTCCAAGTTTGCCATACTTTGCCCTTTTTGCTTTTTTTGCTTCTTTTAGTTCAGACTTTTTATGAAGGAGACAACAAATTCATTTAGCAAAATATCTACAATACATAGACATAATTCTACTTTGTAATAAATCAATGTATGAGATGGATGGTAAGAGGGGGAGATGGATGGGGGAGGGGGAATGGGCATCAGCATCAGGACTGGAGAAGGGGAGGGGAGGAATTACCTTGAAGGAGGGTTGGGGTGGTGGTTGCTGGTGCTAGAGGAGCTAAATGGGAGGAGGGGTGAGAGAGGGAGAGTGCAAGGGTTGGGTACCTTTTGTCTCAAGATCATGCTAGCAAACTGTACCATATGGTATTCACAGAGATATGATATGTAGAGACAAAAGATTGTCCTATATAAAATTTCCAAAACATCATATGTACAATGAGCTGCCAGGCATGTGATACCAGAGTACCACATGCCTGTGATTGATGATAAGCACCATATTTGGTGCACCCCTAACACCCTCCCCCTGTAGAGCCTGTAATGGCTTGGAAATGAAAAGGAAAGAGAAAGAAAAAGAGAAAGGAAAACAGACAAGTATATACAAGCAAGATGTTGAACCTTGCAAACCACTGGAGAGGGTTACACCTCAAAATGTGGATTTAGGTCTATGTGCAAGGGGGTTGAAACCCTTGTGCAATGCAACTATTTTTCTTATTGGAGGGTTGGACCTCCAAGAGGGGACTGCCCTCAAGCCTACATTGGCCTTGAGTCATCCTCCATTTCCCCCTCCTTGAGGGTATTAGCAGGGATCAGTACAACCCCTCCTGCATTACTACCTTCCCCTCTAGCATGGTGGGAAAGATCATAGAGGGCTGCTGACTTGGTGAACTCCTTGAGAACATATAGGTCCCTCTCCTTGATGGGATGCACCTTGTAGGGTGCAATACTTTCAGGGGTGACCCCCAACACACAAGCCTGGAGATTGATCCACTCCAGTGAGTGGTGCTCCCCCATGGGGAGCAGCTCATTCAAGGCAGCCCTCATCTGATCAACAATCACCTTGGTGTTGGGGTCCTTATCCCCTCCATTGCTAATTATTTGGGCAACATACTCATTGCCCACCTCCATGCCCACTTGAGGGCATTGTCAGCATCATGATACATAGTTCTCATTCTATCACTCAAGAATACATGTGGCATTTTTTTTGTCAGGCTCAAATGGATACATGACAAACAGGACAGTAGAAATAATGAAAGTACTACACAATATACCCAGAGGCTCTAAAATAGCCCTCTGCCTTATCTGGTGTAATACTCTGACATGTGTGAACAATCAACATCAGTGGCAAATCATGGGGGTAGCAGCAGAGATATGCTTTGATGGCAGAGAATGCTTGTTCAATTGGGTTATAATCCAGGGAGTATGCTGTAGAAAATGGGAATTCTCTGAGTGTACAAGTAACATTCCATGCACCATGCCTCTACTCATGGTCATACCTGTTCAAGCTCAGAGTATCCCTGGTTTTGCCTCATGCCTTCCCACACAGCCCCATGTTCAAAGAATTCCATATGAGAATTCTGTCACCTGCTCCACATCACATCAACTCCCTGATTGCCTCACCATTTCCTCCCCAAAATCCCAAAACCAATCATACAGACTCAAGCCAGAGATCTAGGCCTTTGTCAAGGTCAGCCAATCACAGTACACTACACCCCAACTAAAGGAGGTTGTTGCTTAGCAGAGGGAACCTGTAGGAGAGCTGTAGGTACCTCAGTAGTCTGGCAAGCTACTATCATATTAGTATCTACCTGTAGGTATCTACAAGGTGTCAATAAGTAGGAATAAACCTTTGTAAATGGTACTCACCCTCAGTAGTCTGGCAAGCTACTGAGGGACTAGGAAAATTATCTAGTAACTATGTGCGATGCAAAGAGATTATGTAAGCTAGCAAACACGCGCCAACAATGGCCGGTTGCATAATAATCCAACACTCCCCCTCAAACGGCATGGGGGAACTCTTCTAAGGTAGTAACACAATCCAAAAAATATAAAATGAAATATACCAATTGCATAACCAATTATATGATTCAAAACTTGAATTCCGAGTGCATAGTTGGTGTTTGCGACACAAGAGTTTCGTAGGTTGAGCGTAATTGCCCGATTTGGTAAGTCACGTGATGTGCGTGATCAACGCGTCGTCACTTCGTTGATTGCAACGCTTGCAGTCCGTTGCAGGGCCGCTGCACGGTCTCTGACGTGTTGTTTGTGATATCTCGGCTTCGGGAAATAGACGGTAGGCTTTCGGAACTTGGCGGTAAGGTCTGGGCATGTGCCGATGCCCTCTCGATGATGCAGGATTGGCCGTTTCGCGTCACCTCGTCCTTGGCGGGCGGTTTCGGCCTTTCGAGTTCTACTAACATCTCTAGGTTCGAATTTGAATGTTCCGAGTCGACGCTTCGGTCCGCTGACCTTGTCGGGACACTTTTGGTGGCTTCCGGGCGGCCCAGGTACGTCGCTTGGCTTCTGCCTCTGCTGCTTGCGCTGACCATCTTCGTCTCCAGCTAGCAGTCTCGTTTCGACTCGTTTCGAGTCGCAGCGTGCATTGCTCGTTGCGTCACCTGTCTGGTGTCATATCCCATTTGTCTCGACATGTCCTAATGCTTGCTGGGCCTTCTCTCGCCCTCCGGGCCCTCTAGTTCTTCTGAATACGTTCGGATCGAAATTGAGTTGGTTTCTGGCAGGTTGTCTGTGCTCCCCCTGCTTCCAGCACTTGGAAGTAGGAACCAGGTATGTTCCAATACCTTCTCGATGGTGCCGGGTCGACCGCGTCGCATTATCGTGCTCCCGACATGTGTTCTCGACCTTTCGCATTGTCCTGACATTTCTAGCTTCGGATTTGATTCTTCCACGTTGACGTTTCGGTTGTATGAGTGCACGGGAACACTCTTGGTGGGTTGCAGGTGGCCTTGACAACACAGGTATGTCGCCGCGCAAGCTCTGGCTTTGACACGCATGCTGACTCACTGCAGCCAGCATCTCTGCTTCGACTCGCATCGAGTTGACGTTGCCGCTGCCTGTCGTGCTGTCCTCACCATCTCTTAGCTCGCCATCACCTTCAGTGATTTTCCCTTCGACTCCACTCGCCGCATGCCCTTTGTTTGGGCTCGCAAGTCGCCCAAAGGTAATATCATGATTCGAGGTGCTCATCATCTCGAGCAGTGCATTTCGTGATAGGGATATGTCGGCGTCTCCAACGCCTACTCGCTTCCATGGCGTATTGTGGTTGGACAGCTCGTTTTCAAGCCCTCGAGGTGAGTCTCGAATTTCTCCCCTCGTTTGACGCGCTCTGACATTCTGACGTGCGTCGCTAGCTGTCTTCGTGCTGTATGCGTTACTGACCATGTCCGTTTCATTTCTCGGCGCATTCGTATGGGTACCCAGACTGTCCGTTTCATTTATATACCACTGTGCACTTCCATATGCACCAGCATTAACATTGCATGTCTGCGGTACTGCCGCAACCATTTCTTCTTTGTCTGATGTGCTCGGAATGTCTGTTGGGCCTCTTGGTCCATCCACATGGCCACTGGGCTCGTCAGTGTGCCCGTTTGCAGCTGTGTTCGTATCGCCACCGCTCGCACAACCAGCCTGCTCCCCCTCGAGCGGCAATCTTCGTGCGTCAGGTATGTCGCTTCGAATAACTCCGATTCGTTTCCTTAGTGGCATCTTGGCCTCGCTGACATCCAGTCATCGTTTTGAGTCGTCCGCATTGATGACGAACTCTGAAGATTCGTTGGCGGCGTTTCGTGCATTCGGTGGGCGGTGTTCGCAATGCAGGTGCACATTTCATCTGCAGCCTTTCTCGTTCGGCGTGCTGACTTCGGCTTGTGGGTAGTACCCTGCTGTTCATGTTCCCCTTGTTGGCGGCATTTTGTCTGCTCGCCGTGCAGACTGTTGGCTGCCCTAAGTATCCTCCTGGGTCGTGGATAGTAAGTTGCGGCTTGTCATTATTGCCGCTCTGCTCGTTTGCAACGTCGCTGCTCATGCAGCCATTCTGCTCTCCTTCGAGCAGTGTGTTGGTAGCCTTCATGTCTCCATGATCTTGGTTTAGGTATAGAGTCTGAGTCGTGATCTCTATGCTCGCGGCTATGTCTGTGGCCTCTGTGCCCAGACTTCCCTCCATAGCAACTGTGTCACTGACTCCTCGAGACTCGTCGCTAACCTCATTCAGCTCGACTGGGATTGTTTCGGCGTTGTTGGACATACTTGGGGTTTCTGCCCCATCGACGGTCATATCCATACTTGAACCACATCTGTGGTTGTCGTGGTTGACGTCTACGAGCTTTGACTGTTTGTGCGGACCATCCTTGCATCCAACTGGTGCTGTTGGCGCGTCCTCGACACTGCTGCTCGTATACATTGCCTGCTCCCCCTCGAGTGGCAATCTTCGTGTACCTGGCATGTCTTTTGGTGTGCTTCCGTTGCACAGTTTCGATGGTAGGTCTTTGTGGGCCATCTCGTCGCTCGTGTCAACTCCGCTGGCACGTCCTGCTGCCTCGCTGGCTAGCTCCACTGCCCTGTCGACATCCTTGACCTCGTATGACACCTTGACCGTCCCATTTAGCACTTGTGGGTGCTCGCTTTCGAGTGGCCTTCCTGCCCTTGAACTTGGCTGCTCCTGCAGCTCGCTCTGTGCCGTGTGCAACTCGCTTGGCACATCGGGTTCGTGGTCTTTGACCTCGATGCTTCGTGATGGAACCCGCTGGGCCAGTCCTTCTATAGCCTCAGCCTCATCATCGCCTCGTGCCTCAGTAAGTCCATCCTTGAGCCTCTCCTCACTTGGTGGCTCCACTGACAACTCGTTAGGCTTCATGCATGACGTTCGTGGTTCATCTCGCATCTCGTCACCACTGGCATGTGCTTCGAATGCACTGCCATTCTGTTCTGGTAGATGTTTGGTACTCGGCGGCTCGTCTGCTGCCACATCACCATTCGAAGCCTCGACGCGCTTCTTGGTGGGTAAAGGGATTCGGGTAGAGTCTTGGAATTTTGTTGCTAGGTAGTTAAACATCTCGTGAGCCGTTTCGAAGTGTCGGATGTGTGAAAATAGTGAATCGGGGATGTTCCACATAAGTATGGACTGTGCATTGCTATTTTGCCGCAGCCATTCGTTTCGCTCGTTTCCAATGACCTTCGGCTTCTGCTCCACACCAGCTAAGTGTCCGAGAAGATTTTGTGTACTGGCGACTTCGAGAATACATTTGCGGTATTCCATCCAATTCCGTCCATTCTTCTTGAGCTCCGGGATATAGACAAATCCCTCCCTTGTAAAGTACCTCTTCACTGCCATCTTTTCTTCTCTCCAGGTTCTGCCGCTAGGCGGGGCTCATAACCTAAAGGAGGTTGTTGCTTAGCAGAGGGAACCTGTAGGAGAGCTGTAGGTATCCTCAGTAGTCTGGCAAGCTACTGAGGGACTAGGAAAATTATCTAGTAACTATGTGCGATGCAAAGAGATTATGTAAGCTAGCAAACACGCGCCAACAATGGCCGGTTGCATAATAATCCAACACCAACCTCCATACAAGTTCCAGGCACCCTCCACCCATCATGACACCACCACTATAGCCACCACACAGCCACTGCTGCTGCCCCTGCCATGATCCACCCCCCCTCTGAGGTCCCAAGCTGGATGCATGAGCAGGGTTTTCATCATTCATATATTCTGGTTTGTTGGTTTTGGTACTGCTATGACTTTTCTTCTTTTTCATTTCTATAAGGGTATTCAGAGTTGGCTCAGCTGACAAATCTCAGGCACTTAACCCTAGCTAAACCCAACTTCATCTTCAACTTTTTTTTTGAGGGTTTAAGCTCTGACAACTTGTCCACATTTGGAAATATGTTAATGGTTTGAAATGAGTTCAAAGGTAAATACCAAGTACAAGTGTAGCATAGATAACTTCATGAAAAAAGTGTTCTGAATACTATACATCCCAACATCTGCTGATCACCAGGATGCCCCAAAATTCACTTTGCATAAAGACATTGCAACTACTTGATGATGCTCTGCTCACTACTGTGCAGATGTGAAATGATGAAATCAGTGTGAGCCTTGAGGATGATAGTGATACAGACCTTATGGATGGGATGGACACATTGTCTGGCACCTCAGGGATGTCCCCTGCCTCACTGAGCCCTATGATCTTGTCCCCCCCTCTCCAGAATCCTCATTCAACTCTGCCTGGGGATCTATGTCAGTTGATTCTGAATCAACTGACACAGTCTCAACAATGGACATAATTACTGCACCATATACTCAACTGATGCATACAATTGAAGTGATGAAGTTGAGGCTGTGCATGTTCTTGAACACCCACAGGAACCAATTCCTAAAGCTTCACAACTCCCTCTCCTCAGTCATTTTGCAGAACACCACCCTTCTTTATTTTGAAAGAAACTCCACATTAACCCTGAGATAGTCAATGAGATCCTAGACCAAATCATTGGTCATCCTGGGTTTCAAAACCAATTGAACAATAAACAGTTACCTATCTCAATACAACTTGCAATCTTCCTCTACTATGCAGGCCACTATGGGAATGCATGCTTGCCAGAAGATGTAGGCCAGTGGGCTGGTGTTAGCATTGGAACAGTGGTGAATTGTACTCACTGTGTAATCACCACTCTTTTAGATCAACATGACCAGTTTGTATATATTCCAGGTGCCCACTCCAAGGAAATGAGGCATGCATGGGCATTCACCAAGTCTTGAACTTGCCATGCTTGGAAGAATGGAGTGTTTGCAGCAGACAGTTCTGCAATCAATCTGTATGCCAGGCCAGGAATGTTTGGGGATGGGTTTTATGATCAAAAGGCTCATTTCTTGTTGAATTGCCAGGTAAGCACAGAGGGCAGAGAGTAAAGTAAAACTCATGTTGCCTTGGAGGCAATCATCATGCCCCACAACCTAATGATTGTTGACTATGCATTGGGCCAGCCCAGGAGTGTACACAATGCATATGCATTCCAAGGAACATGAATATCCCAAGACCCAACTAACTTGATTCCAGCTTGGCACTGGATATGGGCAGATTCAGCCTATCCTACAGAGACATGGTGTGTGGTTCCATTCAAGAAGCCATGTGGGGGTCAGTTGACCCATAGGCAGAATACTTATAACTGTTATCTATCAAAGGTGTGTACCAGAGAAAAAGTTTTGATTGTGTTCTCAGTGTATGGAAGGTCTGTGTCAGAGTTGAGCATGCATTTGCCACCCTCAAAGGTCATTTTCAGTTGCTGTGGGAGCTCAGGTTACATATGGGCAAAGACAACAACTTACATGTTGCTGTCTATTGGATCACTGCCTGTATAATTCTCCACAACATGATTATCCACTTTGAAGAAAAATTAGGCAGAGAAACTATGCAGTGGGCAATAAGTGAAGCAGAAGGCTGGAATGAGGAAGGGGAAAATGATGGTGGAGGTGAACAGGGAGAAGGAACACAGGGACTATGTTTCCATGGGTACTTGATGGAAAGGCTGTTTGAACAACATGGTATCCATGTGTAGTTCAAGTATTTCTTAGGCAAAACATGTTCTCAGGCAAGCAGCAATACAGATTTCATGATAGTGAAGATACAAGTGGTAGTAAAACAAAAAAAAAAATGCCAAGGTACTACATGCTGTCTGGATGTGTAGTGCAAGTGGTAGCAGTAGAGGTGGACAGACCAGATGCATCACCTGTTTGACTTTGGAGCTTTGCCAGTTCCAACTTGAGATGGGTTAGTTCTGATTCTTCCTTGAGCATCTGGAGATCCAACTTCTTCTGCTCCAACATTCAGACATGGATCTTCTCCACCTCACTATGCTCCCTTTCATGCTCCTTCTCTAGGTGAGCAATCTCCTTCTCTCACATGTAAGCCTGGGTCTTCATGACCTTATGTTCATACAGTGACTCCAAAAACCCTTTCCATGTTTGCCCTATTTTCAGTGCATGCAGTGTACTGCCAGACACATGGAGAATCACACTAAGCTTTGGTGGAGTCATAAATAGTACACAGTCCTGGCTGCAATTTGGCTCCAATGTCATGTGATTTCATTCACACAGTCTGGAGATATGGCCATTTTAAAACAGCATATGCATGGAAAGGGTTTTTTCACTTTTGAATTTACAAGAGTATTTGGATATTATCAGTACTTGGTATATCCACCTTTTGCTCTAAGCACTGCCTCAACCCTTCTAGGCATGCTTTCAATTAGTTTCTGACACTCCTCCACTGAAATCCCCTCCCACTCCACCTGAACTCTCTCCCATAGCTCATGAATCCCATTAGGGGGGGTTTCTTACCCTGCAAGCCTTCTTTTCAGGCAACCCCAAAGATGTTCAATGGGATTGAGGTCAGGATACTGTGCAGGCCATATCATGGTCCCAAACTCCTGCTCTGCTAGCCAATCTCTAACCTTTTTGCAAGTATGCTTGGGATCATTGTCTTGCTGAAAGATTGTATCAGATGGATTGAGACCATAATGCTCCAATGTTTGTTGAAGCCCATCCTTCAAAATCTGAAGGTAAAGGTCCCCATCCATCCTACCATCAATCTTTGTAGCATAGCCAACACCATCCCAACTCATACACCCCCACATCATCAAGGAACCCCCTCCAAACTTGAGAGTTCCTTGTACCAGCCTATCATTAAGTCCCTCCCCAGCCCTTTTCCAAGCCCACTTGCATCCATCTGACCCTAGGTGATTAATTTTGGTCTCACCAGACCATACAACCCTCTTCCAGTCCTCTATAGTCCAGTCCTTGTGGGTATAAGCAAAATCCAAGCAAGCCTTGCAATGTTTGGCTGAGAGAATAGGACATTTGGTCTTGACTACAGACTTCATACCAGAGTTTTTCAAGTGATGATGAACAGTATTAGCAGAGAGAGGCTGGTTGATGATGTTTCCAAGGGCTTTGGTGACTTGAACTGCATTTTCAGCCTTGCCAGAGGTAATAAGATGTTGAGCATGGTGAATATTAGCAGGGGAAAGCTTAGAAGGATGGCCTCCAAGGGCCTTAGGAAGGCTAGAACACCTCTTAGAATGAAGTTTAGATACAGTAGAGGGGCTGACACCAATTTGCCTGGCAATAGCTTCACCAGAATGGCCAGAGTCAAGCCAAGAGAGAATGGTGCTTTGCTGAGTAAGAGAAAGGGGTCTGACCATAATGGTGGTTGGGAACAATGAGGTATTTGAATTTTTTTAAACTCAGACATATTGTTTACACATGTATCTTTGTTTGTATCACCAAACAATAGCAATTATTGGATGTTTTGAATAAGATCTTAGTTACCAATTCAAAAGTGAAAAAAACCCTTTCCGTGCACATGCTGTTTTAAAATGGCCATATCTCCAGACTGTGTGAATGAAATCACATGACATTGGAGCCAAATTGCAGCCAGGACTGTGTACTATTTATGACTCCACCAAAGCTTAGTGTGATTCTCCATGTGTCTGGCAGTACACTGCATGCACTGAAAATAGGGCAAACATGGAAAGGGTTTTTGGAGTCACTGTACTTGAGGGTAGCTCTGAGAAGGCACTGGTCTTGGGAACTCTCACTCAGTCCAGTGAGCTGCCCATCGAGGTCAGCTTTGATCTGCATGAGGACATTTTTTCCCTTTGTGAAGCTAGTTTGGGGAGTCTCAGAATTAATGCTGGTGCACTGAGTACTGCTGCTTGGTGTAGATGATGTAGCAGATGTGGAGGTTGGCAGCCTTGGATATGGGGCCATGCAGAAAGCAGATTGGCTGTCTGATGATGGAGTACAATGATGTATTGCACTTGGAGGCTTGTCTGGGGGTGGGAATGTGCCAGTAGAATTTCCATACTATAATCCTCTTGTTAGGTAGGGAAGAAACAAATTGTTAGGACATACCTGGGGTTGGGATGGCAGATGATTGCCAGATTGCTCATTGACCAACATAAAATCACCCCAGTTACCACAGTACTCTGGAACTGACTCTGAAACTGACACCATATTCCAATCCCCCTCTGACTTTCATCTGCTTCTCCTTCCTCCTCCTCCTCCTCCTCTAGCTCAGATGCATCCATCAAAATATTGGGATTGGGGTCCCAGTTAGTATTCATGGAGGAACCTGGACCACCCACTGGATCACCTTGTTCTTGAACCTGGGACTTATTGCATACAGGTGGTGCAGTAGTCCCACTGCTTTTGATAATAGCAAGAAAGTTGCCCATCTGATTGGCCCCAGGAGTTGCATTGAATACCCTGGCATCATAAGTGGGATTGCCATGCCACAGCTGGTTGCATTCCTCCCAGAATGGAAATTCCACAAGAACTTGCTCTGGAATAGGTATTGTGAGTGGGTGGGGTGGTGACAATGGGACAGAGAGTACTTACTGTGGAGGTTCTGGTAGTTCAGGTTATTGGGATTAATGCCCTCACCAGTAGACTTGAATCTTGATGCATGCTGTTGATATTTATTCTTCAATCTGTAAAACAAGTGTAAAGAATCAATTTGAAAGGGGGAGGAGACATACATTACAAGGTGGCTGGCTACTGCTGAGGCAAACCTTGCAGGCTGGGAGGCATATGATTCCCCATATTGCCTGTCCTCATGAAAAATAGCATCAGCGATGACTGCATTGATTTCCTTCTTCCTCCAGGAATGGGGTTTTCCCTGAGTATTTTGATCTATTGTCTCATTGAAGAGGACAGCACAATCTGCTGGATGTTGTAAGATCCAAGCTAGCAGATCCCTCATAAGTTGAGGGTATGGCTCCCAGTGGATAGCCTCACTTCCAGATCCATCTTGAGACTCCTGATGGCACTTTCTTGTGTGCTTAGCTTGAGATCTAGCTGGGGAGGGTTGGGAAACAGACTCCACAGGCAGGCCTGCAGTGGTCCTCATCTTGGGCTTGGATGTTGCCATCTGTGGGTTAGATTGAGGGACAAAAGAATATTGGGGATAACCCCTACCACCCCCAGATGGGAGCATAACAATCTTTGACTTGAGCTGAAGGTGGGCAGAGCATCATAAGTCTTGACAAAGAGGAGGCATCATTTAAGACTCTGCTTGAATTTTGCCTCATGGCCCATGAGCTTAGTTGGAATTCCACACTGAAATTTGTTGGCTAGGCCCAAGCTGAGCCAACTTTGAATACCATTTATGTTTCATTTACATGGTCCCTCCTTACATGTACAGGGCTGTACATACCATATGTTTGACAGGTGTCATTTTTTTTTCCATTTGTTGCTCTTTCTAAAAATTTTCCATGCCTAGTCACCTCCTATACACTATAAATATTCCAGCCAAGTCTCAGAATAAAATCATCCACCTTCTAGAGTCATTTTCTGAGTATCTGAAGAGTCTTAGAGTCCCTAGCATTGAGTCTTTTGAGTTTCTCTCCATGTTTCCAGTGATGCAATCATGTCTACCAGCTTCCTCAGAAACAGTAAAATTGCATACTGAGCCCCATGTCTACAAGTTGCCATCCCATTCTAGCATTAGAAACCTATTCCTATGGAATTTCCCCCATCAACCCTCTCCCCTTATCACAAATCCCTTTCCCACTCAGCACCCCTTGGGATGAACCTAGGAATCATTTCCTTCAGTCTTCCCCAGTCCTTGCACACTCTTCCTAGAAGGAGTGTCCCACAAGTTTTGGAGCCCACCATGAGGGGTCTGCAGATCTGGAAAGGAGATCTCTATGGCCCACTCATCAATGAACAGAACTTGAAGAGCTCCTAGAGCCCTTCCACTGCCTCTCTATATCATCATCAGATCTTTTTGTACCTGCTGTTAACCCCCATGACATTTCAGAGCTCAGTTCTCTAGACCCAGAGTCTTTCCCCACAGATCACCTCCACTTTTCAGAACTTTCATTGCCATCTTCAGTGGATATGCCTGGAGCCTTTGAGCTTGACAAATCCTTCACACCACTGCCAGACCACCAAAACTTATCACTGCTCCCCAACTTATCATCTTCCTCCTCCTCAACAGCTTCAACTCTTGCTGCTGAGTGGCTCCTTTTATTGTCATCTCCATTTAGTGCCCCTCAGAGTAATATTCCACCACCCATTCAGGCCCCCTCATCACAACCATTCAGAAACCCACCCTTGATTCAGAACCAGCCTCCACCCTCATCATCAATACCAGTCACCATGTCTAATGCCACCAACCATCACAAAATGCCACTTAGGGGCTCTAACAAGCTCCTAAGTTTTCTGGGAAAACAGAAGACATCTGCACCTACTTCAAAGATGTCAATCAGGTCTGCACAGATGCAGGCATTACAGTTAACAAAGCCAAAATCAAATGGGCTATCCACTATGCTGATCAAAACAAATCAGAGCTGTGGTTGTCTCTTGATTCTGCCACAGGAGATGACTGGGAGGCTTTTACCAAAGAGGTAACCAGTTTTTATCCAGGCACTGATGTTAAAGGGCAGCAATACACCAAGGTCAACCTTGAGATGCTTCTTCACCACCAGGTCCAAAAGTTGATGTCATCCCTTGACAACCTTGGCAAATATGTATGTCCAAGAATTCTGCCACATCATCACCCTAATTAACAAAAAGAAGAAGCTTGTTGATGACTATGTCAACAAGAAATTCCTCGAGGGCTTCCCCCCCAGACTCTGCAATGGTCTCATTACTTGCCTGCAGCTTAAAGACCTAGATCACAACATTGATGACCCTTGGCCCTTCAACAAGGTATACAAACAGGCCATGTATCTTCTTAGCAGTTCTAGACAGAACTTCATACAGCCAGACTCTTCAGTGCCCTTCCCAGAGTCCCCTTCCCAGAATTCCATGCCACTGACTATCCTAAAACACAAGTACATACAGGCCACAGAGTCCTCAATGTTGTCAAGACAGGCACAGGATGGCCCATTCTGCCATTTGTTTGACCCTAGATGCTTCTTTTGTGGCAGTACCAATGGCCACCATACAGCAGAGTGTACCCTCTGCCAGGAATATATATGGCAAGGAAAATGCACTCTGATTGGGGGTAGGGTCTTTATGAAAGATGGCTCTGACATTCCTAGGACTGTGGCTGGTCAAAACTTTAAGGAGAAAATTGATAATTTCCTTGCAATTGATATGCTGCATCATGCTTCTTCCCTTTTTTTAGCCTTTCCCCTTTTTCCCACCATCACCTGTATTCAAGATGCATCTCTTGACACTTACTCAGTTATGCTTCCCTTTCTAGATGCTTACTATACACCATCCCTTATATGGCCTTCCCTTCTCCGATTGGCCTCAATCAGCATGACTCGAAGCTTATCTTTTCATGTTCCAGCTGCGCTTTGAGTCACCTTCCCTTTTTGGACAATTGCCTCACCTCAGTGTATTCCCCCTTTCTGGACTGGTATGTATGCAGTGCTCCTTATCTCTGACTTGACATGTCATTCTCTGGGCATGATGCATCTCATATGCATCTTAACCAAAGAACACCACACAGAGCAGAGTAGTATATAAACTCATAGGGACACACCTGTATGTTCCAGCTTTTAGCTACCTTGCAACCAGGATAGCTTTTTCTAGAACTCTGCTTCTCAGAACTGCTTGCCTGGCCATAGAAGGTGTAAAACTATCAAGCCCTTGAGGTCAACCCAGGCAATACCACAAGAGCTGCTGATGCTTCCTGCCTCAGCACCAACACTTGTTGCTTTTGGCAGGTGAGGTATTCCTGTGCATAACAAAAGCTAAAAGCTGCTCTATTGAGGATAATGAATCCCCTCAAGAACTTTGGCATCCCACCAAAGTCTTCCTAAGTCAACAATCATCCTTAGCAAAGTCTTGAGTTCCCCCACCTCTGAAGCAGTAGCTTCAATTGACTACCTCTTCACCCTTCTACAAGGAAAATCCCTGCAGTGGTCCTGCTGGCCCTCTAGAAGGCACCTCATCAGACACTTGGAACACCTGAGGGAAATACCCCAGCCATTGTCCACTAACTCATCCAACAACTATCCCCTATCCTGCCAAAGTGTCTTCACACCAAGGTGATGTTCCACCTGATCCTCAAAGACCACCCTCTGTTGCAGGATCAGCCTCATCCTCTAAATTGCAACCCCCAGTCCCCACATGAAAGGAACAAAAGCAGAAGGAGAAACCTTGACACTCTGGAACATCTGCTCTACCTTTTTGACATGAACCATCCACCTCTCAATCTCACTTCCACCCCTATGCCCCTGAAGGGCATTCTCCCACTTCCCCAAAGCACAAGGCTTTGCCCATCCCACCATCTTTGACATGCAAGGTGTCTGAGAAAGACAAGAGGGAAAACACACCTTCCTTCCTAGAAGGAGCTCAAGGAGTCTTCACAGCCTTAGGATTAATGAATCTGCTAACATGGGCAGAGAAAGAAGACCACACCCTTACCCAACCCCTGCTGGAAGAAGAAGAAGAGTCTTCACTCAGAGGTGATTTCCTGGATTCAAAACAAACAGTTCACCCCTATTACCATGACATTGAGATGTCAGAACCACCATTTGAAGGAAAGAATGAGGTACCAGTTACAGAATTGGTAATGTGGTACCAGGAACAGTTTAAGTCCACCACAGACTTTACTATCCCCACAAAACCAAGAGACCCTGTAGGCTCTGGAGGAGGTCTTGAGGAAAAAGGAAAGGGACACGACTCTAACTCTGGAGAGGGTCTTCTGAAAGAATTAAACCTGAACCATCCATGAGAATATGATGGGAACCATGCCATGTATGATGCTTGGTTAACCTTGATTAAGATGTACCTAGGCATCAATTCTCACATCTATCAGACCACAGAACAGAAGATTGGCTTTACCCTGTCATTCATGACTAAAGGGTCTGCCCAAGCATGGGCAGAAAACTACACCAAGAAATCTCTGTTGCTGGATATGGTTCACATTGTGGACACATGGGCAGGGTTCCTTGAAAAGCTGGATCAAATGTTCAAGATTGGGGATGTCTCACAGATGGCTCTTCTCAAACTCTCAGCCATCAGGCAAGGCAGAAGATCCTTGGAAGAATATACCATGGATTTCCTCAATGCAATGAACAAAGCAAAGCTTTCTGAGACAAGCCCTGAGGCTGGAGTCTTCTATGGAAGAGGTCTTTGACCCAAGATCAATGAATGGATCTTGAAGACTAACACCTGCCCCCACAACCCTGGTAGAGTGGATCCAAGGTGCTTCCACCATGCAAACAGCCTTGTCTCAGCTACACCTTTTTACCAGCAAGCAAACAGATGAAGATTGATGCATCCTAGGATAAAACCTTACTCAGTCCCATTATAACCAAGCACCAGATCGAGACCCTTACACAGTGGACATAGATTGCTGACAGAACTCTGGAGGGCCTTTGAAGAAGCCCTGGAACCAGAAAGGCTATCAGCAATCACAGGTCAGAGAGATCATGTGCTGGGGATGCAATGGAACTGGGCATAAGAAAAATGAATGCCCAAAGGAGAAGCAACCTGATCAGCAAGATTGCTGCCAGCAAATCAGGCAACTTCTCGAAGAACTCTATCAAGATGAAGCCTTGGAAGATGACAAGATGTCAGGACCCACCAAGGTGAAGAAAAATAAGGATTTTTAAGAAGCTCCCCTGTGGCTGTGCAGGGAGGAGCTAAGGACTTTCAAATTTCCTCAACTCAACAAGACTGGACTAATAGAACTACTTCTATAGCTACTGACTTTGAGCAATTGAAAGCTGTTTTGAATTCCTCATTGTTTGGGTCCATGTTCTTGGTTGATCAAGAAGACACAGAAATCAAAGCAGTGATCAACAGCAGCACTGAAGTCAATGTCATCCACCCAAAAATCATCAAAAGATACAACCTTAAAAGGACTTGAGTCAAGCATCCCTGGACTGCAAGAAGTTTCAAAGGGCCAAGCAGACAAAAGGTCATGCACATCTGCACCTTTTCTGCTCAAATATTCCACAAGCTGGTAAAGATTCATGCCTTCGAAATGGAGTTAAAATCACATGAAGATGTCCTGTTGGGGATGCCCTTCTTGGCCAAGTACAACCCTATCTTCAACTGGAAAAAGAGAAAGATGATAGGCTTCAGAGACCCCTGTCTCTGAGAGTTGCAACTATCATCTGACAAAGAAGACTATAATGATGAAGATCTTGTTACACTCTGGAAGACATCTATATCAACACAACTTGAAGCAGCCCTGCAAAAAGAAGATGTCGCCTTTCCCCTGCACTACAAAAAATTCACCAAAGTCTTCTCAGAAGACAACACCCCTCTTCCTCCCTGTCACCCCCATTTGGATCATGAAATACATCTGGTGGACAACTTCAAACTGAAGAAGTTGCCAATTTACCCTCTTTCCAGAGAAGAACTCCAAGCCCTTGATGAGTTCTTAGAGGAAAATTTAAATGCTGGGAAGATCTGCAAATCCAAGTCACCTCAGGCATCACTGGTGTTTTTTGTAGGAAAGAAGGACAGAAAGAAGTGGCTAGTGCAAGACTACCACAAATTAAACAAATCTATGATAAAGGATTCCTACCCTCTCCCCAATGTTAAATCCCTTCTTGACCAACTAGCCAAGTCAACTTACTTCACCAAGTTTGACATTTGGTGGGGATTTACCAACATCTGGGTAAAAGAAGGTGATGAATGGAAAGGAGCCTTCATCACCCCACATGGATTGTTCAAACTGATGGTCATGTTCTTTGGGCAATGTAACTTGCCTCCTACCTTCCAGTGGTATATGGAAACTACATTTGCCGACATGATGTTCACCAGAAAACTCATCATCTTTATGGATGATGTCACAATCCATGCCAAAATGAAGGAAGAACTTTATTGATGAATAGAAGAGTTCTTGGTGATCACCCTAAAGGAGGAACTATGGCTCAAAATATTGAAGTGCACCTTCAAAACAATGGAAGTCGAGTTCCTGGGATTTCTCATCTGACAAGGAGTTATCAAACTGTCAGAAACTAAACTTGCAGCCATCAAAGAATGGAAAACCCCCAGCAATCTACACAAGCTACATATGCCAGTTCCTGGGCTTCTGCAACTTTTACTGACAGTTTATTCCCTCCTTTTCCCAAATTGCCATCCCTCTTCACAAACTCTCCAAGAAGAATGTCCCCTATCAATGGGGCTTAGAACAGGCAGATGCCTTTGAAAAACTTAAACAGGCACTCTGCTCCCAACCTGTCCTGTGCTTGCCAGACTTCTCAAAACTGTTCACTCTCTTCATGGATGGTTCAGCAGTTGGCACTGGTGCTGTGCTTTGCCAAGAATATGAAGATGGCATGCTTCATCCCTGTGCCTACTTTTCCTGCTCCCTTGTTGGCACAGAACAAAACTACCAGGTGTATGATCTGGAACTCTTGGCCATTGTATGGGCCTTTGAAGAATGGCAACACTACCTCATCTCCCCAGTTGCTCCCACTATGGTGTACACTGATCATCAAAACCTTACTTATTATCAGACACCTCAGCAACTAAGTCACTGCCAAACCCATTGGGCCACTTTTCTCCAGGATTTTCCTATTTGCCCTGCACACAAACCAGGTAAACTCATGACTATCCCCAACTCTCTCTCTTGCCACCCTGACTACTCTGCAGACCCTTCCCCAATGACCACGGTCCTCCCAGCTTCATTGTGGCTTGATGGGGGGGGGTGAAACTCCCATTTGAACCCACTCAAACAACCCCTAAAACCAAAATACCCAAGTGTGAACCAAAGAAAACAGAGAAAACAAGAGAAGCCCTACTTACACCTGCAAGTACAGTTCAGAAAAAGAGCCAAACCCTCTCATTGTTGTCTCCTTCTGCCCAAATGTTCACCCTCAACAACAAGTTGGACAACAAAGTCCACCAGTTGGACAGAGGAGTGTTTGCAATATCTAAGGAGCTCTTCAGCAAAGTTACAGTAAGGAAATGATGCCAAAAGACGAAACACTCACAAGAAATGATGCAATAACTGAGGAGGAAGATAAGACAAAGCAACATGAAGGTTGACTCTATATCCCTCCTCCCCTCTGATGTGAGTGTCTCAGGGATAATCATGATCTGGCAGCTGCTGGACACCATGGAGTGAAAGTGATGCTCTGGAAGATGAAGAAAGAGGTCTGGTGGCCTGGAATGTGGAAACAGGTTAAGGACTACATGAAAGGATGCCCTGGGTGCCAAGCTAATAAGGTCATCACTCACCCCCTGATGCCTCCCCTCATGCCCAATGAGTTGGTGAAGAACCCTTTCCCATTCAAACAAATCTCCATGGATTTTGTCACTGATCTCCCCAAGTCAGAAGGATATGACTTGATTCTTACCATGGTGGACCAGGGACTGACAAAAGGAGTTGTCCTGACCCCTGCAACAAAATGTGTGACTCTGGAGCTCACTGACCTCTTCCTATGACATGTGTACCCCCAATACAGTGTCCCAGACACCATGATATTGGACAGGGGCCCACAGTTTGCTTCTGCCTTCATGACAAAACTCTACAAGGCCCTAGGCATCCAGCAAAAACTCTTGACCACCTACCACCCTCAGACCAATGGTGAAAGTGAATGTGTCAATCAGGAAGTCAAAACCTACCTCTGGATGTATTGTGACATGCACCCCAAAGACTGGGCTTGGTATCTCCCACAAGCCAAGTTTGCACACAATTCTAGGGTCCATTCCATACATCATCAAACCCCCTATTCCCTGATCTATGGCTATGACCCTGTGCCCTACCCCTTGGCACCCAATACATCTGACACCCCTGCAGTTGATGATTGCATGCAACAGTTAGCAGTGAATCAGGACTCAGCACTTATCACACATAAGGCTGCCCAACAGGCTATGCATGATAGAAGCAAAGGCACTTACACTGCCCCAAAAGAAGGACAGCTGGTCTGGCTAGATGCAGCTACCCTCAAAAGGGACATCCCAAGCTCAAAGATAGCCCCTAGACAGGTTGGCCCATTTGAAATTACCAAGGTAGTCTCACCAGTTGCAGTTCAGCTTAAACTACCCAAGACATGGAGAATGCATCTGGTATTTCACATGTCACAGATTTACCCATTCAAAGAAAATGATGAGTATGGAAGAGCAGATATGCCACCCCTCCCCAATTTGATCAATGATCTTCCCAAATGGGAAGTCAAGAACATTCTCAAACATTGAGTCATGGGCTCAAGATGGAAAGCAATGGGACATGCTGCTGTGCCCAAGAGGAGTGCCAAACAACAAACTTACCAATACTTGGTCAAATGGACTGGCTATGGACATTCCTTGAATACCTGGGAGCCTGTGGAAAACCTATATAATGCTCTGGATATCCTCCATTCCTACCAGAAGCATCACAAACTTCCTCTCAGCAATGTCTCATGAACACAACTCTGAGCACCTTTCCCTCAACAAGTTCACCTTATTGGACTATGAATACTCCCACTGTGCCTTTTCCAAGGACTATGACTTCAAGGCTGCACCACCCTTGCCCCCTTTACTCCCCACACCCACCGATGCAGTTGTCCCAGCTGTTCAGGCATACTGGGACCAGGTCACCACTGGTGCACCAGGACCCCTTCCAAACCCCCACTCCTTGTTCATGGTTTGTTCTCTCTCCCACTCCAAGAGAAAGAGAGCAGCCAGAATCACTAAGACTGCCCCCTACCCCTCTGCCCTGTCTCCAAAATGACCCCATCTACCCCTTGGCTCCTACACCTCTTGCAGAACACTAAGTTCCTCTCCCAACTCCACCCCAGTCTCCCAAACCCCTGATCCAGAGACAACCACTGCCCACTCAACCTCTGACTCACCCACTGTCACCATCACTCCCAAACTCACCCAGTGACAGATGGCAGGCAGGTCAACCCCCCTGCCAAGGCCAAGACAAGCCTGGTACCCTTGTCAGAACAACTCCTCTGTGTGTTGCAGGTGCTTGAAAACTTCAAGCACTGGGATGCACTTGGCTGGTGAGCAGGCAAATGTCATGACTGCCTTTGGCTGCTGTCTCAGATCTACCAAGGTTCAGAATTCATAGCTGCTCATGTTCCCCAACTCTTCACTGTCAGCAAGGGAATATCTGGCCATGTGTTGAAGAAAGTTGACCTGGACCTCTATACTGGTGACCATATCAATGATGTCACTGACATCCAATGCACAGTGGTAAACCTCACTCACAACATGTTTGGAGAAACTTTGTGGACCTCCTTTTGGGACTTTTGCCCCCACTCTACTCAAGCCTCTGACTGGCACTCTCTCTCACTGGTGGTAAAGGCAAGGGCCCAGAATCTCTTGGACCTCAATCTACTCTCAAAGAAAAACAAGAAAAGACTGTTCAGTTCAGTGGACTATCTCTGCCATCATGGACAGTTGGTAGGCCAGAGAGTAGTGACCCAGGAGGACTGGACCAGGGGCAAGCTGGAACACCTAGTGGAGACGGTCTCCAGGGGCAATCACAGAGCAATGAGTTGGCTATGGACTTGGATGACAGTTCCACTACCTATGCCCTCGATGACAACATTGGAAGCCACCAGAACTCAGTGTGCCTCAAAGCAGTTCATGTGCTGCTTGACCACACCACCAGCCTACTTGCAGAGTGCTCCATTGGTGGAGAAGTTGGGTACACCAACTGGTGGAACTTCCTCCATTCTGCCTACTTCAACTCTGCTGCCAGAGCTCTATGACTTCCTTGTGTGCTGAATGGACACTCCCCCTTCCCCCTCCCTCATCTTTCCAGCTCCTTCCTGATAGTCCCCTATGACAATGAGCTGCCAAAAATCCTTTCAGGCAATGTGCAGGTCGACTGGAGCAGTCCCTTCTGGGGCATGCACTGTTATGACTGCACCCACCTTGGACATCTTGGCTGTTGCAATGGACATGGCTCCAAGTGGACTATCCCTGGAACTGTCTTACCTTGCTGTCCCTGCTGTTGCTCCCCCACTAACCCCCACAGTTTCCTGTTGGGGGCCCCATTTGATTCCTGCATGACTCCTCCTCTTCCCTCCTCTCCAGTGTTTTGGCCTTGAGAGGGGGGTAATGATACACTGCATCATGCTTCTTCCCTTTTTTTAGCCTTTCCCCTTTTTCCTGCCATCACCTGTATTCAAGATGTGTCTCTTGACACTTACTTGGTTATGCTTCCCTTTCTAGATGCTTACTATATGCCATCCCTTATATGGCCTTCCCTCCTCCAATCAGCCTTGATCAGTGTGACTCAAAGCTTATCTTTTCATGTTCTGGCTGTGCTTTGAGTCACCTTCCCTTTTGGACAATTGCCTTGCCTCAGTGTATTCCCCCTTTCCAGACTGGTATGTATGTGGTGCTCCTTATCTCTGACTTGACATGTCATTCTCTGGGCAGACACATCTCATATGCATCTTAACCAAAGAACACCACACAGAGCAGAGTAGTATATAAACTCATAGGGACACACCTGTATGTTCCAGCTTTTAGCTACCTTGCAACCAGGATAGCTTTTTCTAGAACTCCACTTCTCAGAACTGCTTGCCTGGCCATAGAAGGGGTAAAACTATCAAGCCCTTGAGGTCAACCCAGGCAATACCACAAGAGCTGCTGATGCTTCCTGCCTCAGCACCAACACTTGTCACTTTCAGCAGGTGAGGTATTCCTGTACTAACAGCAATGCAGGAGTCAATCATGGCCTTGGCTAACCTAGTCTTGATCCAGCCTACTAACAACAGCTCTTTGTTGTCACACAGTAGGGACACCCCACTGCACCTAGTCAGCACCATGTTCTTCAGAACAGAGGGAACATCTGAGTTCCAGGTTGACATCCACCCATTGTCATACTTAGTCAATGAAGATCTAGAGGAGACAGCCAACAAAGAAGACAAGAGAGCATTGGCCAGGGTTCAGACCCTTCAGTCACATTTAGTCCTGAAACTGGGACAACTGAAATGTACATTTCAGCCTGAAGGTGGGACTAGCTGATGTCAGCCAACCAGCCCTGACAGGGGGTCAGCTGCTGCACCAACTTAGCAGACCTGAAAGTGAGGTTGGCTGACCTGGCTGGGGGATGGGCCCACCTACCTGAAAGTGGGGTTGGCCAACCTGGCTGGGGGATGGCCATCAGGGAACCTGTGATGTGCTGGCATTCCCAGTTAATTATGGCAAGTAGTTATCTGTCTGATATAAATTGGATAATGGTGTATAAGGCATGATTATCTATAAACCATAATGATAATAGTCAGATAATGCATTAGAATCTTGGGCAGACATTTTACTATCTGGTCAACTGCATATAGGCCTGATACAAGAATTACAATACTTTTGTCATCATGATACAATGATGACAAGGGCTGATATGGCACATATAATAATACTATGTAATTGACAATATATTATAATTGCTTGTCAGATGGTATCATCATCATATCAATGACAATATTCTTCTCAGTCTGGTTTCACTTTGATCATCAATATCTAGTCTTGTCATTTATGTCATTTATGATCATTTGAACAACTCTTCACCAGCCACAAGTGTGGGAATGTCTTTGTAATAACTGTATAGTACATGATATATAAACTCATCCTCTCTCCCCTTCTCTCTCTTCTTTACTCTTGTCTCTGAGTTCTACCTCAGGGCAAGAGTCACTCTAAGAGGGAGGGAATGTGTTGGGTGGGTGGGGGAGGGGGTATGTTGGGTGGGTGGGGGTGGGGAAGGTGGGGGAGTGGGTGTGCTGGGAAGGTGAGGGAGGGTGATGGGGTACTTAAGGATGGTGGGGGAGGTGGTGCTTGGGGATAGTGAGGTGAGTAATGTAACCCCTGCCCAACATACCCTCTCCCTAACCCCTAACATACCCCCTCCCTAACCCCTAACATACTCCCTTCCTACCCCCTAATGTACCCCTCCTCCACCCACCCACTCAACATACCCCCTCCCCCTCCTCCACCCACCCACTCAACATACCCCCTCCCCCTCCTCCACCCACCCACTCAACATACAACCCCCTCCCCCTCCTCCACCCACCCACTCAACATACCCCCTCCCCCTCCTCCCCACCCACCCCACCCAACATACCCTACCCCCTCCCCCTCCTCCACCCACCCACCCAACATAACCCCCTCCCCCTCCTCCACCCACCCACCCAACATACCCCCTCCCCCTCCTCCACCCACCCACCCACATACCCCCTCCCCCTCCTCCACCCACCCACCCACATACCCCCCTCCCCCTCCTCCACCCACCCACCCAACATACCCCCTCCCCCTCCTCCACCCACCCACCCAACATAACCCCCCTCCCCCTCCTCCACCCACCCACCCAACATACCCCCTCCCCCTCCTCCACCCACCCACCCAACATACCCCCTCCCCCTCCTCCACCCACCCACCCAACATAACCCCCTCCCCCTCCTCCACCCCACCCCACCCAACATACCCCCTCCCCCTCCTCCACCCACCCACCCAACATACCCCCTCCCCTCCTCCACCCACCCACCCAACATACCCCCTCCCCCTCCTCCACCCACCCACCCAACATACCCCTCCCCCTCCTCCACCCACCCAACATACCCCCTCCCCCTCCTCCACCCACCCAACATACCCCCTCCCCTAGTGTTGCCCAGGCCTGGCCCAGCTTTAGAGGGCTCATAGCCTGAGATTTTCAAAGCTGAGCCATGGGCCAGGCCAGGCCCTATTTGAAGGCTCAGCCTGGCCTGAACAGAGAAAACTGCAGTAGAGGATATTTAATTGTAGCTACAATAGCTACAAACAAGTGCAGACAGACTAGACATCATTTACATGTTATAGAATGGCGCAAAAATGTCGACATCCTCATTGGATTCCTCCTGACCCTTGTCATCAGCCAGATCTTCAGTAAGGTTGTCCCATTCCTCTTGAGAACTTGTGGTAGGGGTAGGGGGATGTGACTCCATCATGCACACTTTGGAAATTACAGAGGGATTGTTGGGGAAGAGTAGATGTTTCTTTGAGAGGGATTTCATACATTGCAAGGCCTCAACAATGTCAGCTTTGAGATGGTTTTGCCACTTACTGATGGTGATACCTGCAGATGAGAAAGCATGCTTGCTAGATACAGATGTTGCCATGATCATTGGAAGGTAGTCATGAGCCAGGGACCCCCAGACAGGATATTGTCAAGCATTCAGACCCCACCACTCCACAATAGAAACATTTCCAACATGCTCATGTGTGTTGAGGTATTCATGGAATCTGCAAAGCCATGGCTTAGAGGGATCACCATGATGGCAAGTTTCACAGTGTAAAGAGTCATCCTCAGTATTGTCATCAGAAAGTTTGCCAAGCAGCAAATTCAACTTGTCATTGCACAAGGTGATGGGTTGGCTAGGGAGTACAGTCTTCAATGACTGTGTGTCAGACCTGTAGATGATGCTATAGCATTCCTCATACTGTGGATGTCAGAATGTGATTAGTTCAGTAAGGAAAAAGAAACATACAATGACCTTGGCATGTTGGACCACCTCAGAAAGTAAATCCTCCCCCCAATACATACAGATGTAGCTCAGCTTTTGTGCAGGGTCAAGTACTGCCAAAAGAGAATCAGTAACATCAGAAGGGAGTAAACATACTTACTCATCATGATGATGTGTGCATTAGACATAGATGTTCATTCATAGTATTCAGCTATCTTGCTTAGCCCAGCCTCCAGTGCCTCCATGAAGTTGGCATATTTGGCTGATTCCTTCTGTGACAACCAAGCCTTGAAGAGTGCCTCTAGTGCCAGCAGGATGGTGTGCATCATCAGACCCTGTTCAGTTGAGAAAGCTTGCTGCACCTTCTCAGCTTGCTGTACACATGGAGGTGAGTGAACCATAATCAAACTAGGCTCAAACTCACTGCCAAAAGCGACAAAAGAAGCTGTACATGCTCCCATTCAGCCTCTGTCAACTCAAGGTCCATTAATTTGTGCCATTTCTCTCTGTCACATTCTTCAAGGCCAAGCAACCAAATGAAATAGTTTACTTCCTGTACATTTGGTGCTGGTGAGTAGATGCTAATTGAGTGTTAGATGGGCAGAGACTTACCTCCTTCAAATCTAGTATGTGATGAAGCATCAAAAAGGTTGACAACCACCTAGTCTTCATGTTGAGGAGAAGTTGTAGGGGTTGTGCATGCAGAACATGGCCATCATCTGTGCAAGTCTGGATATGCTGAAATAACTCCTTCTGCTTTGCAGAAGAGTGTTCCTGTGGCTGTAAGTTAAGTAACCTTGGTCTATACTAGAGGCTTACCTTAACTGCTATTGCACACACAAGGCCAATCTCATCTCATTCAAGTCCATGTTGTACAGCAATCAGGTCAGTGGAATCCATGTCAGGAGTAGCTGCATCATAGTGTTTAGACTTGCTGTGAGCCAAAAGGAACACTTGAGTTGCTAGGTTGATGATATGGGCCATGCACCTAAGACATGTGAGGCTTTGCATGGGTTAGTATAAGGCTATGCTCACTGCAAACATTGCTTTTTTGCATTGAACACCAGGCCAAAGTCAGCCATGATATGCATTGCAAACTCATCCATCATTGTATCATTGTTCTTGGCATTGTTGCTAGTAATGAAGCTGACCTTGTGTGTTGCACCAACATGCTTGACAACTTTGTGGAGTGCTTGACCTAGATGGGTGCCATTGTGAGCATTGTTGAGTCACACAAACCCTATAAGTGATGTCTTGATGTTCCACACACTGGGGTTTTTTTCTTCAATCCAAGATGCAGTGACTGTGAAGTAGCCATCAATGTTTGAAGCCTGCCAAGCATCACATGTCAAATTAATTCTCCCTGAGACAACATCACTCTGTAGTAATGTATTAGATGAAATTCAGGCATTTATATCAACAGTGTACTCACTGAGAATTGCTTGCAAAGATCTAAAAGTCTGATTTTAAAAATGTCAATAATTGCCTGGCATGTCTGTCAATGACTTGGGATCTTGATGCCATTCTTTGTGCAGGAAGTGATTGTTGGAGTTATTAGATCAATGGTGTGCTGTTGCATAGCCACCATATTACATAAGTGCATAGCACACACTTACATTTTTCATAGTACTGTAGTTTCTACTTAATGACTACTAAGTGTCCTACAGATTCTACTTCTACAGGTTATGAGCCCTGCCTAGCAGTGGAATCTGGGATATGAAATGGACAACTCAACTGTGCCAACACTCACACTTGATGGAAGGAATTGGAAGGATTTCCAGGCAGGCTTACTCAAACTTGCAGCCATGAAGGGCTATCTTGGTATTCTCTCAGGCCAGGAACCTGATGATGACAGTTTACAATGGGAGGGCAAAGATGCTTTACTGAAAATGCTGTTCTTTCAGAAAGTTCCAGTCCCACTCATACTTGAGGCTTGAAAGTGAAGGACATTACACAAAATATTCAACTACCTAGCAACTAAATTTCAAGACCCTACTCCAATTTCTATACCTACTAAGAAGCCTACTGAGGCCTTGAGTGACAACAAGACACAAGAACCATGTGTGAAGCCTAACAAGTTGTCAGTGGAGCTGCCAAGTGAGGAGAGGCTTGAGGATGGACTTACTGAGGCAAGAAGCAAAGGTGAGGCTGAGGCAGCAGATGGCACAGCCCAGCAGACTCCATCATGAAGTATTGAATTTGAAGAATATGTACCTGATGTGCCAAGTGAGCTGCATGCAGCACAGAGCAAACTGCAGGAGCAGCTGAGTTTGAGGGCAGGAAAGCCACTTGAAAGCAAGCACATTAAAGTGCAAAATGGAATGGTTGAGATGCTGGACAAGGTCCAGAATGTCAACAGGAAGGCCAAGAGGGACCTACCACTGAAACTGTGCAGTGGAAGCACAACAAATGACCTGCCTAGTGCACAAGAATTGCCACTTGAGGGGGAGCAGGCACTGTACATGAGTGCCAACACCACAAACAGCCAGAGTGGCTACACTGAAGAGCTGCAACTTACCATATATGACCCAGGTGGCACCCTAGGATGGCCAACAGCCAGGAGGTTGAGATGGGAAAGGGGGGCTGCCAAGTGCCACTTGAGGGGGAGGTGATAGGTTGTGCAAGCAACAGTGCTGGGGAATCAGTGAGCAGCAACAAGATGAACCTATGAGGGCACACAAACACTTTGAGAGTGCCAGGTGGATGTCTGGGGAAGCAGAGAGTCTGCACAGTGAGTAGACATGGGCAGAATGCCAATACCCAGGAGAGGGATGACAATGAGGGGAACATGAACAGCAGGGATGTTACAATCGCAAACAAGCAGAGCAGCAACAACAATGAGCTGTGACTCACTATCCATGACCCAGGAGGATGCCTAGGGCAGCTGACAGTCTGCACCACCAGAAGTCAGCACACTGAATGAGAAAGGCCACAGACAAAATGTGCACCTGCATTCCAAACATCACCCACTGAACCCATGAAACTCCCTCAATGAAACTTTGGAAAGCCTCATTGACATGGATGACTCAAGGCAATGACTGTAGATGTCAGTGAGGCCAAGATGCCACCAAGGAAATGAATCACAGTCATTCAAGGTGATGTACCTGATGCACAAAGACTGCTGCTTGAGGGGGAGCAGGCTAGTTGTGTGAGCAACAGTGCTATGAACACAGTTGTGGACAGGCACATGGATAAATCAAATGGTCACATGGATGGACCAAGATGCCCGACAGACACTCCAAGCATGTCAAATTAAGAAGAAATGGTTGCAGTGGTACTGTGGACCTGCAATGATGACACTGGCATGCATGGAGATGAAATGGACAGCCTGGAGAACCATACAAACATATCAACCAATGAAACAGACATAGTCAGTACTGCATATGGCATGAAGATGGCTAGCAACACACATCAGGATGTCAGAACACACCAAATGAAGGGACAGATTCAAGACTCACCTGAAAAGCCAACAAACAAGTCACCTGACCATACCATGCCATGGAGACAAGTAGGCATTGGAGATGCCAACATATCCATACAACAAAATGAGCCACTCAAGACATTGAGCACCCTGAATAGAAAGTTTACCTTTGGAGGATTGGCAAGTGCAGACAAGGAGTCTGCTACCAAGGACATTGAGGGAGAGACAGCTGGTGGTGATGACAAATGAAACAATGGCAGAAATGGCACAACAAGCAGTGGCAATGTTTGACTTGATGCAAGTCAGTGCAGCAATGCTGGCTGCAGAGTGTCAGCATGCACATCAGAGACAGAAACCAGACAGTGACTCACCTGTGTTGCCAAGGCCACCCACTACCTCCAGAAAGCATTCTCATATGCTCATCCAACTGAAACATCACTGAGGAAGAATCAAATTTGAATCTAGAAATGTTAGTAGGACTCAAAAGGCTGAAACTACCCACCAAGGACAAGATAATGTGATGCAGCCAACCCCATGACATCGAGAGGGCATTGGAACATGTCACAACCCTACCATCAAGTTTATGAAGCCTACTGTTGACTTTACAAAGCAGAGTGATCACTGATAACACACCAGAAGATGGCCCCAAGTGTTGCAATCAATGAAGTGAAGATGTGCTGATCATGCACACCACATGACTCACCAAATTGGGCAACTACACTTGTGCACACAAAGTGCTGCACCTCAGACCACAGGCCAAGCCCAACTGCACTAATCATATCTAATGTTACCTCTGCAAAGTTGCTGTAGAAAAGGGCTGTAGGCAGCCTCAGTAGTGACTCAACTACTAAATTATATTAGTGTACCTGTAGGCAGCTGAGCTACAGGTCATCAGTAAGTAGGTACTGGTAAAGAATGTGTAGACATACCCTCAGTAGTGACTCAACTACTGAGGACTCAGTACCAAAATGTACTACTAAGTGCACTCTAAGCACTTATGTAAGCAAGTGAAAACTCACACCAAATATACATCACACAGAGGTGATTCAATCTCCAACAGTTGCTACTATACAGGTATTTTTTCAGTTTACCTATTTTCTTATTTCTTTGAGTGTCTACATGCACTACCACTTGAGGGGGAGTGTTGGAGTTACTAGATCAATGGTGTGCTGTTGCATAGCCACCATATTACATAAGTGCATAGTGCACACTTACATTTTTCATAGTACTGTAGTTTCTGCTTAGTGACTACTAAGTGTCCTACAGATTCTACTTCTACAGTGATTTCAATCATCTTGGTAAATGCTGGATGTTGGGGGGCTCAGATGGGCTAGTAGCATTCATATCAGTCAGATGTCATGATCATGCAACTCCTGGCTGTCACATTTCATTAGTTGGTATTACTTCCAGTAGATAGCCTTCTCCCAGTGCATAAACCACTGATCTCTGGACCCTGGGGCCCAGACCCCAGCACACTGCACTGCCTTTCTTTTGTTCAGTATATAGTTTTGTAGTTCTTACTTTAGCTTAGCACCCCTGTTCTGCAGCTTGTGTTTCAGCCACCAGTGGTCTGGCTTTCAACCACCTGGTTGGTAGATAACTCACCCCATACATAGCTTTAGTACCACAGGTTACCAATACTGCCAGTACACCAGCATTAGTACTTCCAGTACTTGGGTATATAAGCCATGTACTTACTTCTGTAGATACTTAGCAATAATATCAACCTGAACTCCAAGCTAATAATGACTTGAACTTCCAAGCTGAATCCCCAAGCTCCCTGTACTCCCTTCTGTGCCCTTATTTAGTCACTTGGCATACCTGGAACCTATCCAAGGGCTCAGTTCATGAGCTGAGGCCAATATGGGTGTTGTGCCAACTCTGTAGGTCCCAGTGTAAAGATTGTTGTGAAAAGAGTGTGGGAGGAGGCTAGATAGACTCCTGTTGGAAGGGGGGTCCTAGTTTGACCCAGGAGCTGTGTAGGCTGATTTTGGCCAAATGACCTGGCTGATTGCCACTTAGTGATTTACATGAAACATGGCAATTACCACAGCCAAATAAGGAAATACCCCTAATGCAACCTGTTGCAGCTGGCCTCTGTCAGAGTTCAAAAACAAAGTATTATGTAATCTAGCACAGCATACCCCTAATGCAACCTGTTGCAGCTGGCCTCTGTTGGAGTTTGAAAACCAGGTGTTATGTAATCTAGCACAGCCACACCAAAAACCAAAGTTGTAGCCCAGGTCAAGAGGATCATGGGAGTATGCTTATGTCAGCAAGATCTTTATTTTTGGCTGAGATATTAATAGAATACTAAAATCTTTGCCACTCCACCTGCCATATTGCTTATGTAATCAAAAAAGTGGACTAGAGACTTTGGTTTTCTGCTTCACCACACTTGTTCCTTGGGATATATGATATTCCACTTGATTCCAATGTAATGTGGGCATGATATTTGTTATATCTGTACAGGGTTTGGTTCCAATTCAATGCCTAACATGGCTGTACATATTAATAGGGGTAAAAATGCGAACTATGTTCCCAGTTGTGCAGTTCTGGACATATCACAATGAAAATTTAACCCCAGCTTGCCCTAGTACATATCTACAACATATGTCAATCACAGATTGTCAGGGTCAGCCAATCCAGAGATATGATCAGATCTCCTCCTCCCCAATGTGTGTGCTGGAGAATTAAATCATCCCTCCTGCTGGGATTGCTGGTGCATGGGGATGATGAAGGGTACATAGTACATGTCCCTGCAAAAGGATCTGGCAGGTTTACTAGCAGCATGTGGTCAGACACTGTATTTATGGAATTTTATTGATGTGGCCACCAGTGGCCTCCTTCCAAGATGATAATTAATTTAATGCCTGGGGAAGGTGACTAGACATATTGCCTACCAATCTACCAAGTTTCAGCTGGATCCAATAAGTATTAAAGGAGCAGGAAGCAAGCCAAGGTTTTTGGAGCATGGGAAAGTGGGCAAAGATTTTAGGAGACTTGGAAAGCATGTCAAAAACTGGTAATAGCACACCACACAATGGAGTGATTGAAAAAATAAGTACATGGCTGGATTCCTACTTTGATTCTGCACTGCCCATGACCATTTTTGCATCACCAAACCAGCCCAGTGTGTTTGGGATTATTCTCCTACAGATCTTGTGCAGTCTTTGCAGTTTATTGCACATGCCATGCACATCAGCTAGTTTGCACTTTTGTGGAAATGTAGCTATCATATTATGGTAAAAGTTTGTCAGGAGTTGATTCAGGAGTGCTCCTACATACATTCTACAAACTATCTTAGCTGCAGAGTCATTCTGTGGTGTGTTATTACAAGTCTCTTAAACCTTCACCCACTTTCCCACACTCTAAAAACCTCAGCCTGCTTCCTGCTCCTTCAATACCTATTGGATCATGCTGAAACTTGGTACATTGGTAGACAATATGTATACTTACCTTCCCCAGGTGTTAGATTAAATATCATCTTGGAAGGAGACCAATGGTGGCCACATCAATAAAATTCCATAAATTCAGAGTCTGACCATATCCTGCAGGTAAACCTGCCAAATCCTTTTTCAGGAACATTGTACTATGTACCCTTCATCATCCCCATGCACCAGCAATCCCAGCAGGAGGGATGATTTAATTCTCCAGCACACACATTGGGGAGGAGGAGATCTGATCATATCTCTGGATTGGCTGATCCTGACAATCTGTGATTGACATATGTTGTAGATATGTACTAGGGCAAGCTGGGGTTAAATTTTCATTGTGATATGTCCAGAACTGCACAATTGGGAACATAGTTCGCATTTTTACCCCTATTTATATGTACAGCCGTGTTAGGCACTGAATTGGAACCAAACCTGTACAGATATAACAAATATCATGCCCACATTACATTGGAATCAAGTGGAATATCATATATCCCAAGGAACAAGTGTGGTGAAGCAGAAAACCAAGGTATCTAGTCCACTTTTTTGATTACATAAGCAATATGGCAGGTGGAGTGCACTGGGGGCAAAAACCAATGTTTAGTAAATAAAACATTGAAAAGGCAGATACTATGTTTCAAAATACAAAGAGAACATGGTAAAAATATTTAATCTTCTTAAACATAGTATCTCTTTCTTTCATGTTCTTTTACTGTTTGTGGCTCAAATATTGGACAATGCCTCCAGTGGTGGCAAAGATTTTAGTATTCTATTAATTTCTCAGTCAAAAATAAAGATCTTGCTGACATAAGCATACTCCCATGATCCTCTCAGCCTGGGCTACAACTTTGGTTTCCAGTGTGGCTGTGCAAAAAATACAAAGACTCATGAAAATTTTAGTATTTTATTAATACCTCAGTCAAAAATAAAGATCTTGCTGACATAATCATACTCCCATGATCCTCTCGACCTGGGCTACAACATTGGTTTTTGGTGTGGCTGTGCTAGATTACATAACACCTGGTTTTCAAACTCCAACAGAGGCCAGCTGCAACAGGTTGCATTAGGGGTATACTGTGCTAGATTACATAATACTTTGTTTTTGAACTCTGACAGAGGCCAGCTGCAACAGGTTGCATTAGGGGTATTTCCTTATTTGGCTGTGGTAATTGCCATGTTTTGCATAAATCACTAAGTGGCAAATGCCATATCAATATTTGGCCAAAATCAACTGACACAGGTGGACACTGCAAGCATTTTACAATTTTTCTTCAGAAAACATTGTGAAAAAATTGAAGAAAGTGATACTCTTTTTTGCATGACTTGCCACAAAACATGGATTGATGGTAATACCCATTAGTGTAGAAGGTACTCAGCACTACCATCAATTCATGTTTTTCCACAAAACAGGCAAAGAAAAGAAAATATTATATTTTCATTTTTTCTGTGAACACAGCCCAAATAAAAGAATGCAAGCCCTTCAGGCTTGCAGCTGCTTTGCAGCCTGCCAGGACATGCTTCATCCCAGTTTGCTGACACAGGCTGCATCCCAGCTCCAGGAGACAGGCTTCAACCCAACTTAGTACCCCTCATGGTGTGGTGATGACTTTGTACACATATATCTTTGACATCTATGGTATGGTATAGTTCATTCATACACTGTTGCATCTATGGTATAGTATTACATTCATACATCCAGCCCTCTGAAAACTTCATTGAATACTACATTCATGGTTGTGTTTGTTTGCTGTCCTTGCCCACTGTGCAGCACCTTGATGTTCCTTTGGTGAGTACACCTGGAGAGAGCAACATATAGTTGCCCATGAGAGAATACAGGTGTCCTCAGGTCAAGGCCCACATGCTGCACTGTCTGACCTTGTGATTTGTTGATGGTCATTGCATAGGCCAGACAGATTGGGAATTGCAGATGGTGCAGAGGTACTGGAAAGTCATCTGGGTTGGTATCCAAAGCCATGCAAGGTATCAGCACCACATCATTGGTGGCAGCTCCATCTCTTCCCTGCAGTACATGACACTCCAATATATGATGGGTGGATCTGACCAAGACCAGCCTAGTACCATTGTAGAGGCCATGGATGGGATCAAGGTTGTGAAGAAGCATGAGGGGAGTGCCAGGCTTCAACTCCAGCTCATGAAGAGGAAACCCTGATGGATCAAATGTGTTCAGAACCTCCTTTGGAATGTACTCATACTGGTTGTCAGTGACAGAGTCTGCACTCCTGTACACAACCTTCTCTCCAGCAACTTTTCCCAGAATGGTAGCATTGATTTCATGGACTTCAGTGTTCCTGGCAGATAGAATGGTGTGATCCAAGAAGTACTGGTCCTGTGGGGGCTGGTTGGGAGGAGGGTGCAGCAAGTCTGCATACATAGAGTTGATCAGGGAGTCCAAGTTGTCACCACAGGACATGTGCTGTGGAAGTTCTATCTCTCCATCTGTCACCCCAATGTGCAAGAGCTGCTGTGCCCACTGGTCACACTCAGGATCCCTTCCAAGTCATATATTTTGGTGGAGGTGATGAACTTGAAGTCTGCCCTAGAGGTTGGAATGACAAAGTGTAGCACCCACTATCTGCTCCCTGCATCCATGAGGAACAACAGGGAGGGTTTGCCTAAAGTGTCCTCCAAAGAGAGTGGTGACTCCTCCAAATGGCTGGCCCTCCTGCAGGAGATCCCTGAGGGTATGATCCACACACTCCACCACATGGCAATGCTGAGTTGGCACTTCATCCCAAATGATCAGAGCAGTTTCTTTGAGCAGCTGGTGGTTGAGGTCATCCTCTTTGATGTTGCAAGAGCTACCCTCATGACAGGGAATGGGGATCTTGAAGCAAGAATGTGCAGTGCAACCACCAGGGAGAAGGAGAGAGGCAAGGCCTGTAGATGCAACACAGAGGACAATCTTGTTGCCAGCACAAACTGAAGCAGTGATGAGTTTGGCCAGGTAAGTCTTCCCACACCCTCCTCCACTATGCACAAAGAGTGAGCCACCAGCTGCCTGCTCCACTGAAGCCATGACTGCATCATATAGTGCCCTCTGTTCCTCATTGAGGGTGGGTAGGCCTGCCTGCACAAAGTTATGCAGCTCTTCCTGGTCATATGCTCTCTGCTCAGCAATGAGCCTATTCCCCTCATGAATTGCCCATTGCCTTTGTGGTCTAGGCATGGTAGGGAAGTCATCCAGGGATCTCCCATTCCTCCTAAGATCTTCAGCAATGAGATGAAGGCCATAATCAAAGACCTGGTCCTCAGAAGGGTCTTGAATGTGGAGGTGGTGGATGAGATGGTGACACAAGTCATCACAGAGGATGGCCCTGGACTCTTCCCACAACACATGGGGGTCCACTGGATGACAGTGGACCAGGATGGTGACAAAGAGATGATGCATTTGAAAGCCAGTATGAAAATGGGCAGCCTTCTGCAAGCATTGCAACCACTCCCTGTCATCCTGCAACAGAGCCAGAGCATGGCAAGCCTCTTTGAAATTCTGATGGATATGACCATTCACAGTGCAAAGATCTTCATAGGAAGTAGCACCTAAGAAATAGTGGTCAGCAAAAGTCATGGAAGAAATCTGTGGATGAGAGCACACCTTTGACAGCAGTGAGCAGCAGACACAAATAAAAGCATTCACCAGCAGTAGGGGGAATGGCATACATCCTTCCAATGGCCTTGTACCTCTGACAGACCTTCCACTTCCTCTGAGGCTTCATCCACACAAAGTGCTTGGGGAAATCCTGGTAGAGGTGGTCTCTGGCTCCAGCAGCAATGAGCTCAGGATCTGCATTGGCCTTAAACCATCCAAGAAGAGGTGAATCCCTTGCATTCTCAATGACATCACCAAGCTGATCTTCAGGGTGGAATGCAACAACCTGGTGGTCTGGGAGATGAACAGGGAGACAGTATACAGCTGGCCACTCCTGGTGCATGGGGAACTCAAAGATCTTATGGCAGGCTTCATTTGCAGAGATATATCTGGCATCCAGATAGGAATGGACCTCATCATAACCCTGGGTCTACAAGGTGGCATGGTCTGGACCCTTGTGGATGTACTTGTGGATGTACTTGACAGCCTTGATGGATCCACAGACCTCCAGATTGATGTGACAGTCAAACTCCACCAGCAGTTCTCAAGGATGAGGGACCACATAGGTGTTGTCAAGGATGACACCATTCTTCTCTACAGTCCTTCCATTCTGGGGGTGAGAATACTCTGGATAGCCATCCTCCTTTATGAGAGTTTCATCACAGAATGACTTTGGAACCACTTCTTGCAGACATTGTTCTCCAGACATCTCTCTGGACTACAGGGACCATGGAGCATGCACTTGCAGACAACCTCATGAAGCTGAGGATGGAGGGCAGGGTCTGGAATCTGAGCAGATATAATAGCATCAATCTGCCCCACAGTCTGGAACTTGTCCTGGTCCTCAAGGAAGATGAGGAGATGCATGTGAGGGAGGCCATGCTTCTGATACTCGATGGTGTACACAAAGCCTGCCACAGCACCAAAGTAGCCATCATGAATCTTTTTCAGCAAGGCCTGCTGCTTGGCATGGAACACCCTTGCCACCAGGTCAGGATGATCAACAGTTTTCTGCCCTAATTGAAGTAGACAACATCAGAATTGAGGGAATGTATGAGCAAACCAAATTACACACCTGGAAACATGTTCTCTGTAATTTCAGGCCAGCTCCCATTTGCAGTCATGGTCAAGAAGAGGTCAAGCTTTCTGTACTTCCTGCAGATGGCAAGAGAATCCTGGAGGAGTTGTTGCATGTAACATACACTTCCCTTGTGAGAGGAGGGAAGGATTATCATGTGTCCAACATCTGCCATATCTGTTATGATTTGCACCTGACTGTGGGACTTTCTTTCTTTTCTTGACTGTGCTGCATTGTTTGTCTTGTTCTACGCTTTTCTCTTTTGTTCCTCTGACTCATGCTTTGGCCCAGCCAATAGCAGTATCTTCTCTTGACACAGGTTCAACACATGTAGGACTCCAGCCAATGGCCTTTCTTTCTCTACTTATATGAGGTTGCCTTGAGGCCTCTCCTTCTGTATTATAAATAGTTGCCTCTAGTCTGGAGTAGAACCTCAGACTAGAGCTGCCCAATATACCAGCTAGCTTCTCAGAAGTTTGAACTTGAGCCTTCCAGCTCTACCTCAGAACTATGACAAATCCTTCAGACAGAAGGTTACAACTGTCACATTGTAGAATGACTACTTGGGCTTGACCTATGTTACAGACTTCAGTCTTAGCATAACAAAAGCTCTAGTCTACATCCCAGCTGTCATACCTGATTGTCCACTGTTCAGCAAGACACCATTTTCCCTCAAAGGAATAGATTATGGGCAAGCCCACTCAAACCCCATGAACCTGAACCTGAGCCATTGAGCTCTGACACTGAATACAGCACTGCTGAAGCACATACCCCAACTGACCCAAACCCCTCACCATCTGAGGACAATACTGGCTTCCTCCAGAACACCCTCCAGAACATACTATCCTCTTTAGGATTTCCCCATCCCCTTACCTCTCAACCTCACCTTAAACCCAGAAGCCCATTTACCATGTCAGGATCTGGATCTGGTGGCCTTGGCCTGGGATCCTCAAAGGGTGGAGCTCCCACCACTCCAGTTAGACCCACCAAACTAAAGATAGGCATGCCATTTGAATATGATGGTAGCCATGAAACTGCCATGTCCTGGCTGTACTTGGTCAAGGCATACCTCCTGATTAACCAAGACATCTACAACAATGATGATAAGTGTGTCATGTATGCCCTCTCTCACATGACACAGTGGCAGCTTCAATGTTTTCACATGCTCTAAAGAGTATTCAAAAGTGAAAACACAATGTTTTGTTATGATTCAAATTAATGGGCTCTCACAAGATTTTATTCTGAGAACATTTAGAATTTTTATTACCAGTCTACATTGGGAGAAACATTAGATACAGTGAGTGAAAAAACATGTGCAATGTTTGGCTGATTTGTACTAAGTCCAGTGTAGTACCATGAGGCATGGGAATCCTGCTTAGCCTTGGTGAGATGGATGGTAGCACTGACTCCTAGCTACAAAATGGTCCCAGGGTCATGTGATTTGGTGCAGTAGTCCCTGAGATATGTCAATTATAAAACAGGTACATCATTGCACACGTTTATTCACTTTTGGTTTGGCAGTAGAATCTGGGGGAAATAAAGGAATAATTGTGGTTGTGTGGTCCTACAAACAAAGATACACACATAAACATTATGTCTCAGTTTGAATATGTTCACACACTTCTTTATTCCCAACCTTTACCACCATGAGATCTCTCTCTGCCACCCAAAGGAATACTATCCTGACTATGCTTGATTCTGGTCATTCTCCTGCTTCTATTGCCTCTAGTACTGGCCTACATCGCTCCACCATATCTAGACTTCGTTCCAAGGAGCGTTCCAACCTGCAAAAGTCCACTGGAGGTTGTCCATCCAAGCTCTCCCCTGCTAATGTCCGCCATGCCATCCACCTCATCTCAACTCAGAAGGCAGAAAATGCTGTGCAGGTGACCAAAACCCTCACCAATATTATCAACCAACCCCTCCACCCAAATACTGTCTGCCAGCACCTGAAAAAGACTGGTATGAAGGCTGTGGTAAAGCGAAAATGACCTATCCTCTCTGCCAAGCATCACAAGGCAAGGTTAGACTTTGCCTATGCCCACAAAGATTGGACTTTGGAGGACTGGAAGAGGGTGGTATGGTCTGATGAGACTAAAATTAATCGCCTGGGGTCAGATGGGTGCAAATGGGCATGGAAAAAGCCAGGGGAGAAGCTGAGTGATAGGCTAGTAGAGGGGACACTGAAGTTTGGAGGAGGTTCTCTGATGATGTGGGGCTGTATGACTTGGGAGGGTGTTGGATATGCTACCAAGATTGATGGTAGGATGGATGGGGACCTATACCTTCAAATTTTGAAGGATGAACTACAAGAGTCCCTTGAATATTATGGTCTCCATCCTCCTGACATCATCTTCCAGCAGGACAATGACCCCAAGCACACCTGCAAGCAGGTCAAGGAGTGGCTAGAAGAGCAGGATTTTAGGACCATGGTATGGCCTGCACAGTCCCCTGACCTTAACCCCATAGAACATGCCTGGGGTTACCTCAAGAGGAGGCTTGCAGAGTATGAGCACCCTCCCAAGGGGATATTGGAGTTGTGGGAGAGGACTCAGGTGGAATGGAACAATATACCAGCTGAGGAGTGTCAGAAGTTGATTGAGAGCATGCCTAGGAGGGTTGAGGCAGTGCTTAAAGCAAAAGGAGGCTATACCAAGTACTGATATCCCTTAGATACCCCTCACTTTTCAAAAGTGAATAAACGTGTGCAATGATGTACCTGTTTTATAATTGACATATCTCAAGGACTACTGCACCAAATCACATGACCCTGGGACCATTTTGTAGCTGGGGGTCAGTGCTACCATCTATCCCACCAAGGCTAAGCAGGATTCCCATGCCTCATGGTGCTACACTGGACTTAGTACAAATCAGCCAAACATTGCACACGTTTTTTCACTCACTGTATCCATCCAAAGACAATTGAAAATTATATATTGTGTGAATGCCATAAGGTTATTGACAATAATATCTGCCCAATACTCTTGAGAGTGTGAGAAAATATTGAAGCAACCAATGACAAGCTAGGGTTCAATATTTTCTCATGCTCTAAAGCATATTGGGCAGATATTATTGTCAATAACCTTATGGCATTCATGCAATATATAATTTTCAATTGTCTTTGGATGGATATCTAATGTTTCTCCCAATGTAGACTGGTAATAAAAATTCTAAATGTTCTCGGAATAAAATCTTGTGAGAGCTTGTTAATTTGAATCATAACAAAACATTGTGTTTTCACTTCTGAATACTCTTTAGAGTGTGTGAAAACATTGAAACTGCCACTGTGTGAAGAAGGGGGTAGCCCAAGCCTGGGCAACAACCTTCTACCAGGCTGCCCTGGAGAAGCAGAACCCCAGCTTTGGGACCATGAGAGACTTCAAAAAAGATTTCAAGGTAGCATTCACCCCAGCTGACACTGCTGGTGCTGCCATTGCCAAAATTAGGACCCTGAAACAGAAGGGATCCATTGAAGAATATATTTCTGAATTCAGAACTGCTGCTGCTTGCAGTGGCATCAAGGAAGATGCAGCCCTTGTAGAGTTCTTTGCCACAGGACTCAAACCTGCACTCATCCACCACATCTATGGAATGGACAAAGTACCTACCAAGATTGAAGAATGGTATGAAAAGGCCATGCATTTTGAAAACCAATGGCAAAAGGCCTGTGTCATTACTGGAAGAGTTGATAACAAGGGAAAAGGAAAGACCTACCCTCAACCCTGGTTCCAATATCAAGAAGAGAAAGACCCCAACACCATGGATGTTGATGTGGTCAAGCTGTCAAAAGAGGAAAGAGATCACCATCTCAAAAATGGCTTGTGTTTTGGATGTGGAGAAAAAGGACATATGTCCAGAGAATGCCCCAACCAAAGCAGGACCCCTGCTAAAAAGGTTAAGCAGGTAAAGAAAGAAGAAACTGGCAATGAAGATGAGGCCTCTGTGGCCCTGGTCAAACTGACCAAATTTCTTGGAAAGGGTTTTTGAAAGGGGAACCAGAGTTGATGCCTGGAACCCCTGAACAATGTATCTTGTATGTGGCTTCTCCTGTAAAAGTATCTTCTCTCCCTGAGAGAGTTATGAAAATCCCTGTCTCTGTTTTCATGAGAGCCACTGGAGAAAAAGTCATCAACACCACCACTCTAGTAGACTCTGGAGCTGAAATATCTTGCATCAATTGGGCATTTGTTTGAAAAAACAGCCTTCCCACAGAAAGACTCCCTAGACCAGTCTTGGTTACCAATGCTGATGGGTCTCCAAATGAAAAAGGATGCATCCTGTTTACCACCACCCTGTTTGTCAAAATACAAGGAATAACCCACAGGGAAAAGTTCTATGTAATGAACTGTGGATCAGAAAATGCCATCCTTGGCATACCATGGTTACAAAGGAACAACCCCACTGTCAACTGGCAAAATAGGATGTTGACCATCAATGAGTTGATAAATGTAGCATCTCTCCAAAAAAACCCAAGACCCACCAGAAGAATTCCCTAAGGAAGCACTCCCTGACCCCCTTGAAAGAAAAGGGGTCAACATCTATCTGGACCATGAAGAACTGGATGCTTTCACAGCCCAGGCATACAATTGCATGTTCATAAACCACTTTGCAAAAGCTGCAGCCTTAATTGCCCCAAACAATAAATGGGTAAGAAAACTCAATCTGGCAACAGAACTTGCCCAGAGGGAAGAAAAGAACAAACTGAAGGCAGTCCTTCCCCCAGAGTTTGCTGAATTTGCCTCTGTGTTTGCAAAACCCTCTGATGGAACCCTCCCCCCTATTTGACCCTATGACCATCTGATCAACCTGGTTGAAGACTTTGTGCCAAAAGTGGCCAAAGCTTATCCTCTGACTCCATCTGGACAACTCACTGCCAAAAAATTTGTTGAGGAAAATCCCCAAGAAGGGAAGATCAGACTGTCTAACTCACCACAAGCAGCCCCATTCTTCTTTGTTGGAAAAAAAGATGGCAGTCTTAGACTGTGCCAGGACTATTGCTATCTGAACAAACACACAGTCAAAGATGCCTACCTGTTGCTGTTGATATCTGATCTGGTAGACAAACTGAAGGGAGCCTCCATCTTTACAAAGATGGATGTTTGATCTGGATATAACAATGTCTGGATCAAAGAAGGAGACCAATGGAAGGCAGCCTTCATCATGCACAAAGGACTTTTCAAACTGACAGTCATGTTCTTCAGGCTGTGCAACTCCCCAGCCACCTTCCAAAGGTTCATGAATGACTCCTTCTGAGATCTTATTGTGGAAGGATGGCTGGTTGTCTATATGGATGACCTTCTCATCTTTTCAAATGACCTGGAAGAACATTGACTCAGAACCTTATGAGTTCTCCAGCAAATGAAGGAGCTCTCCTTACCACTAAAGTTGGAGAAGTGCCATTTCAATCTCTCTGAGGTGGAATATCTTGGAATGATCATAAAACAGAACACTGTTGCCATGGATCCTGTCAAAGTCCAAGGAATCACTGACTGGCCTACCCCCACAAAGGTTAAGGATGTTCGCTCCTTCCTGGGATTTGCAAACTTCTACCAAAGATTTGTCCCCTACTACTCCAACATTGCTCAACCCCTTATTGACCTCACAAAGAAGAATGCAGTTTGGGACTGGTTGAAAAAAGCCAAAACTGCCTTTCAGACCCTAAAAAAGGTGTTCATAAATGAGCCAGTCCTACTCATACCAGATCCCTCCAAGCCATTCACAATCTCCACTGATGCCTCTAAGTATGCCACTGGAGGTATTCTCATGCAAGAAGACTCAAACAGACAGTGGCACCCATGCACCTTCATCTCTCAGTTGTTCAACCCTGCTGAGAGGAACTGTCAAGACTGGTTCTCAACAGTCTCCAAGAAGTCCAAGGTTGAGGATAGATGGAGGGGCAAAGTCTGGAGGGTCAGAGTAGCATACAACTTGTACACTTGGAACTTGCAGAGTTCCAGAGGTCAGAGCAGAGTGAGATTGATGAGTATCTTATTTGATATTTGAACTGAGGTGCTACAATGTATGTACATGGGGTTTTATACTAGAGGGAATGTTCTGAGGCAATGTCTGGGTAACAAAACTCTGGAGTGCAGTGTGGAGCATTGACAATGTTCCTACAGGCTGTACCAGAGTATTGGACAGTCCAAAAGTCTGAAAGTTAGACTACAAGTACCAAAACAGTTAGGCATATGGTGGCAGGAAGAAACTATTCTAAATACAGAATGGAATGGACTAATGGATCAAAACTATAAATGGAAGCAGAGCAGAGTTCCACAACAGACCCCTGAGAGCCTGGACTGAGCCAGAAGCACTCAGACTTAGGCCCAGACTATGTGCACATGTCATGGATGTCACAGTATCCCCCTCTTAGGGCCAAGCCCTCGAGGCATTGGAGTGTCTACACATGTGTGTTGATTTTTGAAGTCTGCATTGTCAGAGCCTGAAAAATTTTCATGGTGCAGAGACTCAATGGAGTTCTTACAAGTCTCAACCTCTGTTTGTCAAACATCATGTCTTCATCATCAATGGCCATTCCTATTGCCAAACCAGCTGCTGTGGACTGGTCTACCCTGACCACAGAGGAGTTAGAAGACAAGCCTGGGGACAGCATGGCCACCAAGTTGGCCAAGTATGACGAGCATCAGTGATGCAAGCATGCTGCACTGCAGGAGGCATTAGAGGCTGAAGAAGAGGAGTGGAAGGCTCAGGAAGCAGCAGCTGAGTGAGCCTGGAAGGCAAGGGCAATTGCAGAGGCAAAGAGGGCTTGGGAGTTAGAGGCTGAGCAGAAGAGGCTCAAGAGTGAGATGCAGAAGGTACAGGGAGTGGGGTTGTCAGTGAGTGGTGAGGCCATCGCTCACTGTTCTGTACTGAAAAGTCTGGAATAATCTGTAGCAGACTGCAGCTGGGAGCAGCATGGCAGGTGACAAGCCAAAGGCTTGTTCTGCCTGCATTAAGGCTGGTGAAGAGTGCATTCCTGGGACAGGTTGAAGCAAGTCCTGCCTTCGGTGTCAGAAAAGTAAGGCCAAATGTGACCTGACCATCCAAGCAGCAGAATCTGAGAAGTGTATGGCAGCGGTGATGTCCCCTTGAGGTGGAGAGCAGAGAAAACATCAGAAGAGGGTCATGCAGTCCAGGGATACTGGAGATGGTGATGACAAGGCTATGCACAAGATGCTGGATGTGGAGATCATCCAGAAGCCATGGACCCTATGCCTGGTGCCCCCCAACAAGACTTCATAGCAGAGGTGTTGGATAGGCATCTTGGGGAGATTGTACAGGCAATTGACAAGAACACATCAGCCATGAAGTCCATGTCCAAGGACATTAAGGACCTAACCAGAGTCCTAGATGAGTCATTTGAGGTGCTGAAAGCCACTACCACCACTCTGATCAACCATGCTGCAAATGAGGACAACATCTAATGCTGTGCCTTCTCCCCCCCCTTTTTTTGGTTTTACATAGGACCTTCATATATCATACTGACATTGTGATTATTTCTCCCCCCCCATCCAAATATAAATTTCCTTTTCTTCAAAGTTCTGAGTGATGGAGTCCATACTTGGAGAGTTTGAAAATTCAGAGGTGATGTATGATGGAGTTTAATGGACTGGGTTTGTCTGGATATGCTTTGTGAAAGTCCAAAACTAGGTCAGGGGCATTTCCTAATTCAGTAGCTATGAGCCAGGACACTTCTTTGTCTGTACCTTCATAGCCAGCCCACTTGATGAGGTACTGCAACAGACAACATCTTTGGTGATCCAGTTTGGAGTCTAGGATCCTTTCTATCTCAAACTCTGGTTCTCTGTCAACTTCAATGGGTGGAGGTAGAGGTTGGGTACAGTTAGGGATAATGTTCAGAGTTGTGGGTTCTAGTTGAGAGACATGGAATATGGGGTGTACAGACTTCATAGAGTTGGGTACTCTGATGGTGAAGGATAGTGATCCAACATGGGTGATGACCAGGTATGGACCGAGGTTCTTTTCTGAGAGTTTCTTTGAGGGTCTAGTCAACCTGAAATACTTGGCCTTGATGTATACCAAATCTCTGATCTGAAAGTCCAGAGCTGGGGCTCATTTGGCATCAGCTGGACCTTGGTACCTTTCCTGGGCTTCTGCCATCTCTTCTTGGAGGTACATGTGCAGAGACTCTAAGTCCACTGTGTAGTCTCTTGCCCAAGAAGATGTCAAATCTTGTTCTGGATGAACAGTGATATTTGGGTGATGACCCTTATTGGCAAAGAATGGCAAAACTCCAGTAGTGGCACTCAGAGCATTGTTGTAAGCAAACTCCACAAGTGGCAGCAACTCAGACCAATTGTCCTGTTGGTAGTTGCAATAGACCCATATGTACTGCTCCAAGGTTTGGTTGGTGCATTTGGTTTGGCCATTGCCTTCAGGATGGTATCCAGAATAGAAGTGGAGTTTCATGTTGAGAGCTTTGCCCAGTGATTGGAAGAAATGGGAGACAAACTCTGTACCTCAGTCAGAGGTTACATGGGAAGGGACTCTGTGTTTGGAAAACACATGGAGTAGGAAGAGTTGGGTGAGTTGTGGAGAGGTGATGGTGTCATTTGTAGGGATGAATATTGCTTGTTTCAAGAGGTGATCTACAACAACCAATATGGCAGTGTGAGGCCCAGAGTTTGGCAGCTGTTTGATGAAGTCCATGGAGATGGAGTTCCAGGGTCTCTCTAGGATTGGTAATTGCTTCAACATGCCATATGGTTTGTGTCTTGGGGTTTTGGCATGTTCACAGGTGGTGCAAGATTTGACATAGTCTTTGATGAAAGTTTGGACACTTGGCCATGTATATTCATGATGGATGAGCTTGAGTGTATGATTTTGTCTGAAGTGGCCTGCAAGGAGATGATCATGTTTATAATGGAGTATGTGGAGTCAAAGGTCATCAACATCTGGTACATAGATATGACCATCTAGACATAGTAGTCCAGTATTGTCTAGTTTCCAATGGGGATTTGATGAATCGGAGAGGTGAATTTGGCTGAGGGGGTCCAATGGTAAGGTGGACTTTATATTGGCATGGAGTTGTTCAACATCCATAATCATACTAGCATGGAGTACCAGGGTTTCCAAGTAGGTAGCCCATAGGGAGTTTGACAGTTGTTCATTGGTGAAAATGGGATGGAGATTCTGTGGGTTAGCTTGAGTGTAGTCCCTATCCCCCTCTTTGGGGTAGATGTCCCATTGTCTAGTCAAGGCATTGGGCTTGCTCCAAGCTTACCAGGGCAGAAGTGGATAATCATATTGAATTGCAAAAGGTACTCAGACCAGTGCACCTGATGCCTGGTGAGAACCTTAGAAGTTGAGAAATACTCCAGGTTTCTGTGGTCAGTAATGACATCAATAGGTTATGCTGGGCCCTTGAGGTAATGGCACCAAGTCTGGAAGGCTTCATACATTGCCAGTAGCTCCTTGTCATGTGTATCATAATTCAACTCCAGAGCAGTCAAAGTCTGAGAATAAAAAGCCATGGGACATATTTCATTGTCCAGGCATGAGATGGACAGAATACCTGCAATGGCATAGTCCAAGGCATCAGTCTCAACTGTTATCAGGAGTCTGGGTTGGAAGTGGGTGAGAATAGGAGCAGACAAAAAGCACTGCAAGCATTTCACAATTTTTCATCCCAAAATATGCTGAAAAATTTGAAAAAAGAGATACTCTTTTATTTCAGCTGTTTTCAAAGAAAAAAGGTGAATATAATGTAATGTTTTCTTTGTCTTTTCTGCCAAAAAACATGAATTAATGGTAATGCCCATTAGGATCTTCACTAATGGGTATTAGCATCAATCAATGTTTTTTAGTAAATCATGCAAAGAAAACAAAGTGTTATTATTGCCTTTTCTCTTTGAAAACATGTGTCAAAAAAGAGTATCTCTTCAATTTTTTCAGCATGTTTTCTCAAGAAAAATTGTGAAATGCTTGCAGTGAAGGCTTCTTTTAGCTGGTTAAAGGACTGGTGACACTCCTCAGAGAAACTCCAGGGTGTGTTCTTTCTGGTAAGATGTGTCAAGGGCACCACAATATTGAAGTAGTTATAAATGAATCAACAGTAGAAATTGGCAAAGCTGAGGAAGGATTGAATATCTTTCACCTTACAGGGTTCAGGCCAGTCACAAATGGCCTTAACCTTGTCCTTGGACATTGTCAGACCATCAGGAGATAGGAAGAATCCAAGATACTCTATGGACTCTGAATGGAACTCACATTTCTCTGGTTTGGCATACAAGCTGTGTTGCTGGAGTCTGTGAAGTACCTCATGAACATGTTTCTTGTGATTTTTAATATTATTGGAGTAAATGAGGATGTCATCTAGGTAGACAACAATGCAAACATCTAAGAGGTCCACAAAGATGGAGTTGACAAAGTGTTGAAATGCTGCTGGGGCATTGGTAAGTCTGAATGGCATTATGAGCCATTCATAAGATCCATAACAAGTCCAGAAGGCCATTTTCCACTCATCTCCATTGGTGATGCATACCAGATGATAGGCATGTCATAGATCTATCTTAGTGTAGACTTTGGCTCAACTAGGTGAATCAAGTAAGTCTGAGATGAGAGGGAGAGGGTAGTGATCCTTTTTTGTGATCTTATTGAGAGCCCTGAAGTCAACACACAGGTGAAGAGACCTGTCCTTCTTTTTAACAAAAAGGACTGGGGCAGCATACAGAGAGGATGTCAGGCAGATAAAGCCAGTAGTGAGGTTTTCATCAATGAAAGTCTGAAGAGCAGTAAGCTCAACTGGGGAGAGGGAGTAGAGGGTTCCCAGTGGCAGAGTAGTTCCTTCCTCTAATTCAATTTTGAGATTGAACTCTCAGTGGGGTGCAAGCATGGAAGCTTTTGCTTTACTAAACATGTCAGCAAAGTTGTGATAGTCTGAGGGTACTGATGATAAGTCTGGTGCATCCTGCATGGTGGCAGCCCAGAGTTTGGTATTGTTTTGGGGTCAAACCTGGAGGGAGAACTGGAGTGAGCCATCTAACTTACAAGCACACAGGAAAGCTGCAGCATTGATCAGAGAGATGTTGGGTGCTTGGAGGCCAGGTGGAGAAGAGGTGTCAACCATGGGTGGAGAGGTGGAGTTTGGAGAACTGTGGAGGGTATCTCTGGAGTCTCTCAGAGATAGTTCCAAGGCAGAGGGTGACATCAGTGCTGGCAAATGAGATGTAAGGTCCTGGAATTTAATACTGCTCAATACCCAATCAATTGACAGATTGTAGTGGGTGAGCCAGTTATGTCCAAGAATGATCTTACACTCAGAATCCAATGGAGTTACATAGAAGGTCATATTGGTGATATCTCCAGAAGGGAAACAGATGGAAAGGTTGGCAGCTTTATTGATGGTTGTCATTGTCACACTGTCAAACAAATGGAGGATGAGTGGTGGGATGGAATACATGGAAAGATGGTACATATTGGAAAAAGTGGAATCTACAAAATAGTGGGTTGAACCCAAGTCTATTGAGGCTGAAATTTCCAGAATATCATAAGAGTCAAGAGTCACAGAAGGCTTCAATGAAATTGGATTTGAAAGAGTGGACATGTTGAGGCATGCCTCCACAGGTGCACAGCCAGTATCAATGCAACTCCCAGGCTGTGCAGAGTTCTGAGAGCTGCTCTCTATTTTTTTGCCTCAGTGGAGGCAGTTGGTTTGGGTTCCAACTCAGTTGCTGTGGCTGCATGGGCTTTGGCTGTGCAGGAGGTGGATCTGGGGCACTCCTTGGCTTTATGTCTGGTAAACATGCAAAGGTTCTGCTTGAAGCATCTCTTCTGTTCTGCTGGAGTTAGCTTTCCATCTTTTCCAAGCTTGTTGGTGAGAGTGGAGGTTTGTCTGGAGTTCAACTGATTGTTAGCAGGTTTTGGAGTGGAGCTGGATGTGGCTGGGGTACTTGTCATGGAGGACTGGGTTCCATTACTGGACTTCTGCTTATCCCCTTTGTTACTGGGGTTAGACTTATTATTGGTATTAGTTCTGGAGTTTGCTCCAGAGGACTTGGTCTGATGTGTGACCTTGTCCTTGTGTTCCCAGTATTGTGCATTGATTTCCTGTGACAATGCACACAAGCTGTTTAGGGTGTTAGGTTTGCCAACCCTACTAATCTTGTCCTTGATACAGTCCAGAAGTCTGGAGTAGAACAGGTGATGGAGGGCACCATCTCTGTAGCCTTGGACCTGAGAGGCCAAATGGTTGAAGTCAACCACATAGTGATTGACGCAATGGTTCTCCTTCATATGAAGATGATCAAGTTGGTGTTCAGTGTTGGTGACAGGGTCATGGGGTCCAAACATGGTCTGGAGTTCCACCATGAAATCCAGCCAGCTGTCCATCCACAGAGGATGGTTTGCTGGATCTCCAGTGTTAAGAAGGTCTGGTTTGAACCATTCAAGGGCCATGCTCTTCAGGTATGACTGAGTGAATGTGACCTTATTTCTATCCTGACAGAATGCCTTAGGACAATCCTGGAAACACAGCTCACACTGGACTAAGAAGGTCCAGAGCTTCTGGGGATCAGTCCCATTGAAGGTGTCCAGTTCACAGACTTTGGCCCTTGAGGAAGAAGGTTCCCCTGAGCTATGGGCAGAGCACAAGAGATGGTTGACTGCAGCAGCTAAATTATGTAAAACCACCAGCTGTGGCTCTAGTTCATCTGGGGTGTCTATGAAAGGGTTGTTGTCTTTGTCTTTGTCATCTCCATAGTCATCTGGGTTATCATCTCTGGGATTGTCACCTCCTGGACCATCACCACCAGGTCTGTAACCACTGGGGAAGTCCAGGGTATGACAAGGTGCCAAGGTGGATCATCTGCTGGATGAACCAGCTCTTTGAGTGGGTGTCAGGGTTGGCTCCCCTCTAGCAGAGAAGCTATGGAACTGGTCAATGGGAGGCAGAGCATGCCTATTACTGGTTAAAGTGATCTGAGCATTTGATCAGTGAATATCAGTGATAGCTGCTCGCTCTGTGGCTTCTGCTGCCATCGAGCAAGCATGAAGTTGAGTAGTCATAGTCATTGGGGTGTGGGTGGGTGAACTTGTGCAAGCATGAGTTTGAATATACTGTCAAGACCAGTTCTCAATGGTCTCTGAGAAGTCTGAGGTCAAGGATAGACAGAGGGGCAAAGTCCAGAGGGTCAGAGTAGTGTACAACTTGTACACTTGGAACTTGCAGAGTTCCAGAGGTCAGAGCAGAGCAAGATCAATGAGTATCTTATTCAATATTTGAACTGAGGTGCTACAATGTATGTACATGGGGTTTTATACTAGAGGGAACATTCTGAGGCAATGTCTGGGTAACAAAACTCCAGAGTGCAGTGCAGAGCATTGACAATGTTCCTACAGGCTGTACTGGAGTATTGGACAGTCCAAAAGTCTGAAAGTTAGACTACAAGTACCAAAACAGTTAGGCATATGGTGGTGGGAAGAAACTATTCTAAATACAGAATGGAATGGAGTAACAGATCAAAACTATAAATGGAAGCAGAGCAGAGTTCCACAACAGACCCCTGAGAGCCTGGACTGAGCCAGAAGCACTTGGACTTAGGCCCAGACTATGTGCATGTGTCACGGATGTGACAGGAACTATGACATATATGACAGGGAATTGTTAGGGGTTATCCAAGCCCTTGAGACTTGGAGGCATTACCTTCAAGGGACACCCACTCCAGTACAGGTTCTCACAGACCACAAGAACCTGACCTACTTTCAACAACCCCACAACCTAAACTGCCACCAGGCATGCTGGCTCCTAGATCTTGCCAATTTTGACCTTTCCTTCACACACATACCAGGAAAGGAAGTCTGTGCACCCAATGCACTTTCCTGCCACCCAGACCATGTCCCTAATGAAGAAACTGACAATGAAGGGGTTACACTCCTACCTCAAACCCTGTTTGTAAAGGTCATTGACACCACCCTTTCATCAAAACTTGCAGAGTCATCTGCCAAAGACCCTGTAGTCCTCACAGCTCTACAGGCTATTAAAGGAGTAGACATGCCCCTACCCTTCAAGTCAAACCTCTCTGACTGGTGTTTTGAAGAAGGGATTCTCTTCTACAAGGATTGGGCCTATGTCCCTGAAAACCCCACCCTTTGCTGACAAATTGTCACTTGACATCATGACCACCCCTCCACAGGACACCCTGGTGTCCTCAAAACAAGACAGTTACTCTCCACAGAGTACTGGTTGCCTGGAATGGCTATGTTTGTCTGCAAATACATTGAAGGATGTGCAATGTGTCAGCAAAATAAGGTCAATACTCACCCCACTACCCCACCTCTTACCCTGATTTCCTCTACTGCCACAAGACTGTTCCAACAGATTTCCTGTGACCTTATCACCAATCTTCCAATAAATTCCAGCTATGACTCTCTCCTGGTCATGGTAGACCATGGGCTTATGAAGGGGGTAATTCTTATCCCAACCACAAAGAATGCCTCCACCCTCAAAATTGCTACCCTCTTTTTCAAAAGAGTCTTTTCCAGATTTGGTCTATATGACAAAATAATATCTGACCAAGGCCCACAGTTTGCCTCTGCATTTGCTAAAGAGCTGGCTAAACTCCTCAGATACTCTTTGGGACTCTCCACTGCATATCACACTCAGACTGATGGAGAGACTGAACATGTTAACCAAGAGGTTGAGACCTATCTTTGAATCTTCTGTCAGAATGAACCATCCTCATGGGCTCAACACCTACCCATGGCAGGGTTTGCTCATAATCACTGACCCCACTCTGTCACTGGTCAATCTCCATTCTACCTCATGTATGGCTATGAACTGAAGCCCCTACCAACCCTTATTGTTGAATCAAAGATTCCAGCTGCCAAAACAAGAATAGCTAAACTCCACAAGGCATGAGAAGAAGCCCTTGCAGCTCATGACCTTGCCTGAAAGGCAATGAAAGACTGCTTCTCCAAACCCTTCTCCCCATTTCAGAAAGGAGATGAAGTGTGGCTAGAAGCCTGGAACCTAAAGTGCTCCTATGAAAATAGAAAGTTCACACCAAAATGAGAAGGACCCTTCATTATCTTGGAAGTCCTCTCTCCCATCACTTATTGCCTCAACATTCCTGCATGATGGAAGATCCACAATGTGTTCCATGTGTGTCTCTTATTGCCCTATCATAAAAATACAATCCACAGGCCAAACTTCCCTTCTCCACCCCCTGATATCATGAATGAAGAAGAAGAGTACAAAGTGGAAGCAATCATTGGCCATAAATGACTAGGCCATGGACATGCATTCCTTATCAAATGGAAAGGGTACCCTTCTTCTGAAAACTCATGGCAAAGTGCCAAACACCTTGAACATGCAGCAGATACCCTCTTTGCCTATAAAAAATGATTCCCCAAGGACTTTCCCCCTCAGAAAACCCCACCTACTAGAACTGCTAGAAATGTCTCTCTCATCTCAGTCATGCCTCCTCATCGCTCCTCTGCTCCTGTTGCCTGTCACACCTCCCCTGCAACTTGCTGTCCTGCCCCTTTCACCTGCTGATTGCATGTCCCAGCTGAGGAAGGAATGCTCAACACCTACCAGGTGTTCCTTGCTGATCCCTCCTCCTACAACCCTGTCATGTGGGAGGTTGATACCCACCCCCCCCCCTCAACTTGGTCTATTGTATCACCCTTCAAGGGTTCAGAACCAAAAATGTTGCCTGCTATGTTGAAAGACAGGGCCCCCACCTCAGCTTCACCCACACCATCCTTGAAGAAATTTCAAGGGAACAGATCCCATTGATTCTCTGCCTCTTTGATGTGCTTGGAGGGGCTGACCTCATCCACAACATCCACCAGCATACTGCCCCTGTCACTGCTTGCCCCCCATCTCAATATAGAAACTCATCATCCTCATCATCATCTCACTCCCCACAGTCTTCACCTTCCCCATGAAGGGTTCACCCCTGTGCATGTTGTTTGTCTCTGTCCTCCCTGACATCATCCACATCCCCAAACATGGTTGATCCTCAAGAGGCATTTGGCCTCTCAGGAGAACAAGTCACTGAACTCCTCAGCCAAGCTGAGGAGGCCCATCAGTCCTCTGTTCCCAGGAACCACCCTCACACTGCCATAGATACTGAGCTTGGGGTACTCACCCACTCTCATCTGTTGTATAATGAAGCATGCTTCATTTGTCACCACCTTGGTCACATCTGAGTTAATTGCCCTGCCTATGAATGTCCCATCTGTGGGATGAACCCTCCCGGTCATACCCAGGCAAACTGCCCTGCTCATCATCATTCCCTTGAGGAATGCTTTTCAGTCCCTGTTGTTGAAGAAGAACAGACTCTCATTGCTGAAGACAGTGACTATGACCCCCAGGACAATGATTTTGACTTTGATGCTGATGCCATCACCAATATGACTGGTGAGTCTTATGGTGACTCCCATCTCTAGGGAATGGGAAACCAGCAGCTTCCCCTGTACAAAGGGGGTAATGTTACAATTCACACCTGACTGTGGGACTTTCTTTCTTTTCTTGACTGTGCTGCATTGTTTGTCTTGTTCTATGCTTTTCTCTTTTGTTCCTCTGACTTGTGCTTTGGCCTGGCCAATAGCAGTATCTTCTCTTGACACATGTTCAACACATGTAGGACTTCAGCCAATGGCCTTTCTTTCTCTACTTACATGAGGTTGCCTTAAGGCCTCTCCTTCTGTATTATAAATAGTTGCCTCTAGTCTGGAGTAGAACCTCAGACTAGAGCTGCCCAATATACCAGCTAGCTTCTCAGAACTTCAAACTTGAGCCTTCCAGCTCTACCTCAGAACTACAACAAATCCTTCAGACAGAAGGCTACAACATGACAGTTGTAGAACAACTACTTGGGCTCAACCTACATTACAGACTTTGGTCTTAGTGTAACAATATCAGGTGGATGATCATCTGCCATCCTATCCTGCAGCCCACCATATAGCTCAACCCTGAGTTTTTTCTGGTTGTTGGCAACCCAGGTGAGATTGGACTGGTCAATGGAAGCCCAGGCATCACAGACTAACTGCTGAAACAGTCTGCCACCATGGAAGAGATTGGCAGGCTCTACTTCTGGAGGGCAGATGTGAAGGCAACATGCATACCAGAGAAGCTGAGTCACTTTCTTGGCATGCAAATTTCTGCCCCCAGGATTATGCAGAGGGATGTTGAGATGCCAGCCTTCTTCACCATGAGGAAACAGGAGAACATAATGCAAGCAGAGATAGGCAGGATGAAGTTGGCTGATGTGTCACAAACCACCACCTTGAAGTCTGAGAATGATATCCCTTTGAGCTCTAATCTCCTCAGATCCATCCCCTGGGACAACAGCAGCAATCTCCTTAACAGTTGGTAGGTTGTATCTTCTACCATCAGTTCCCTGCCCAAGTGTCAGACACATCCTCATATCAGTGTGCTCCTCTGGAGGTTTGTTCCTCATGATGTCATGTGCCTGCTTGTACAAAGGGGCATATGGGTGATTTTCCTGGAGTAAGGTGTGCAGGCTTAGCAAAATAGCAGGATCCAGCTGTGGATTGCAGCAAGTATGTCTGTCTGTTGCCTCCTGAGGGTCATAGATGTATAGCTGAGCATATGAGGGCTCCACCCCAGCCTCTGGTAAAAGAGCCCCAATCAAGTGGTGAAGGGCACCATGGACATGGAAGGACATTGGGCCAGATCCCTGAACAATCTGAGGTTCAGCATTGACACCCAAGGAGGTAAATGCAAGAGCAGCATTATATTGATGGATTTTCTCCTTAAATCTTGGGTCCTCAAAGTGTGCCTGCAGACCTGGGGGCCATCTCTGCACAGGAGGGAGATTGACCTGACCCTGGAGGCAACACATGCCAAAGCATGGCCTTGCATTGCTGGAATTGCTCAGCCTTTCCACCATGAAATGTAGAGCATGGCAGTTTGGACATTGCACATTCATATGTCCAAGATAATGGGACTGAACAGGCTCAGTATAAGGTCTTCCACCAGGTGGAAAGTGATGTGGTGGTGGATTAGGGGGGCCAGGTGGGGGGGAGGAGGGGGTCAGGGTCTGCACCAGGGTATCCAGGGGGGGGTCCAGGGTTTGCACCAGGGGATGCAGGAGGGGGAGGGGTAGGGCCTGCACCTGGAGATCTAGGAGGAGGTGGGATTGGGATTGGTACTCCAGGTTGATTGGGCTCATCATTGGCACCAGGATTCTGCTCCACAGCTCTTTGATGACATCTTTGCTCATCCTCAGTATAATGTTCCCCTGAAAGTCTGCCAAACTCATTCAGAGCTTGAGACAGATGTTGCTGTTGCTCCAATGCTCTCTGATTCTGAGCTTGATGCTCCTCCTCCTGCAAATGTACCAGGTGTACCCTCTGCCTCTGCTGGTCCTCTTGTTGCAGTGGCTGTTGCTGTATCTCCAATAACTGCAACTCATGGAGTTGTCTCCTATCCTCAAGTTGGGTCTGAAGTGGTATAGGTGCAGCCTGAGGGATATCCTGGGAGCCCCTCTGTCATTGTCTCCTATGCCTCTCTTGATGTTCTGCATGGTCCTGCTGAAAGTTTTGGTGGAGGGCTGCAGTATAGTCCACTTGTTGGTGAGCACCAGGAATAGGATAAGCTGGTGGTGGGTATCCAACATGCATGACTGCAGGGTTGTGGGCAGGGTGGGTTAAAAAGGGTGGGAACCCATGGACTGGGGGATTCATGGGATAATAAGATACCATGGGGGGTGGAGGAAGTGGAGGAGGAGGGTGGTGCATATGATGAAGATGTTGAACTTCATGGTGTTCAATAAGATGGCATGGCAGACCAGGATATTGAGCAACAGGGAGAGGAGGGTGATTCTGAATACCATAAATATTGGTTAGCTTTGATTATGATCACCAATCTCCAATGAAATTGTACACACCAGATGTCCATGAGGAAGGTTTGGATGGGGTGGTAGAGGAGCTGGTGGGTAACAATGCTGAGGAGGAGAGCCAAGAGAATGCTGGTCATGCTCAGATCTGCAAGCAGCATCACATGCTCACTGAGGGGATGTGGGAGGGGTAGCCCTGATGTGAGGTTGTGTTTAGAAATGATTAGAATTAGGAATAAGGGTGAGACATCTTACATGAAGGGGAAATGGGGGGGGGACTTATATGTATTGAGCAAGGATCCAAAGGAAGGGTCCAAGGGAAGGGTCCAAGGGAAGGGTCCAAGGGAGGGGTCCAAGGGAAGGGTCCAAGGGAGGGGTCCAAGGGAAGGGTCCAGTGGGAGGTAGGAAAGAGCAGTCAGGTGCACAGTGGACCATGCTTCACTGTCTGTGACTGACCCTACTTTGCTGGAACTCAACATACAACAGAGACAAAAGCACAAAGTGCCTGAGACAAAAATGATTGGTAACTGTAAGTGTGAATCACAGATAGAACACCTGTGACAACACTTAGCCTTGAAAGGCCCCACCAATCACATCTCTACTCTGTAGTGTCCTCAGTGTCCCTCAGCAACCAGCAGACACACAGATGTTGATTCTGTGAAGCCAGGTAGTAGGAACTTGAGATGGGATTGTCTATCAAGAGGATGACAACTGCAAACTCTGATAGCACAGGGTCCCTAGCACTTGTCTTGGTCTACAGCTTTCACTCAGTCACCTACAGTTCAGCAAGCAGCCACCTGCAAGGGACTGCTCAGGAGAGGGTACCTGGAACACAAAAATTGCTTTAGAAAAAAACAAAAACACCTTGAATGGCCAAAAGAAGACCCAAAATGTAGTCAGAAGGCCATGTCACACCAGTGGCAGAACAGCACTCACCAACTTTGAGCAAGACTTGATAAGAAAGTGGTCAAAACACACAGAAATGTGTAATTTCTGGCTAATGTGTTGATAATGGGCCCAAAAAACCCACAGCACATCAGAAAAGGCCTAGAAGATACTCTGGAAGAGTTATCTTACCAGTTAAGTCCCCAAAAAACCCAAAAAAGCGAAAATTTTAGGGTAAAAGTAGGCTTATATGCCCAGATAAGCACTTTAAAACACTCTGGAACACTAATATAAGCTTACACAGTGGTATACTTGTGTCTACTGCAAGGGAAAATGGTACTAAACTACTGGGGATGCCTATAGAGGGGCACAAAAGTGGGAGGAAAGGAAGCAAGAAACAATCGTGTTTGCTTGCAGCACTGAGTTCAGCTGAGTTTGAAAGCCACATGCTTTTTGAGCTTACCTGAAACACCCAAAGTTGCTGAAGCAAGTGCCAGGAAAGACTGAATCATGCCCCCATGTGACAGCATTCTCCCTTAATTATATGATCTCTTCTTTCAATTTTTTCAACATATTTTGGCATGAAGAATTGTGAAATGCTTGCAGTGGGACCCAGGAGGCTAGAGTTGCCTGGTAGAGTCAAAGAGTGCTGGGAAAAAGACCAGAAACACACCCTAAAACCCAAGAGAGACTCAATAGAATGTCTATAGAATGTCCAGGGATGGATAAATAAAATTCTGAGTCAGCTTCATCTATATTTCTGGCTTTTCATCTATGGTGGAACATCTATTATTTTTCTAAGTATGTACAGTATGCTCAAAGTACTCATGTGGGCTTACATAAGCCACAATGCATCCAAACATGAAGTAAAAAGAACAAAAAAAAGTAAAAGAAAACAAGCCAGTAAGTAAAAACAATGAAATAAAACAAAATACCTAGTGGGGAGGATACTCTCCCTACATCTGAGGGTGGCTTTGCATAGTGACTGTCCCCAGTCACCATGTACCAACCTGTATCACAAACTGAGACCAGGGCTATCCTCCTCAAAACAAAACTCTAGGTCAAAACTCAAAAAATGTGAACTCAACAATGAAAGAGACCATAAAAACAAAGAAAAACCAATCAGAAGGGGTACCAATGCAGCAGGAGAGGGTGCCAGAGTGGCCTCAAGGGGAAATGAGGGTACTCAAGGGGGTGGCTTCAAAGGTGAGAGCAACCTTGAGCCTAGACAGGCCTCAGAAGGCAACTTGAGGGGGAAGGACAGCTGTGCAAAGGGGACACACAAGCCTTCAAGAGGCTCTGATGAGCCTTGGGACTCAACTCAGGGGTGGGACTGGGCTTGAAGGGGCAGAGGTGGTGTAGAGATCACTAAGAAAGGGATAGGGAAAAGGGGTCTGAAGGGTAGCTAGACCAATAGGGACCCTGCTAGAGAAAAGAACTAGTAGAGAAAATGAAAAGAAAAGAACAGAAACACTCAGCTGAAAACCTGACACAAACTGCTCAATCCCCCACCACTCTAGGACTCCCCTAGAGCTGTCCTGACTTCACTCTCAAAGGCAGAAAACAGAAAAGACTGCCACAGGCTGGTCACACCAGCCTGTGCTCTCCAGCCTCAATAGTGGTGATTGTTGTATAACTACTACAAACTCCAGTCCAAGTCCAACTTTGCTTACCAATCAGCCACTCACCTTGCCCTAAGTCCCAGCTCCAAGTACAAAATGGGGATCAAGCCTCTTAGAAAAATCAAATAAAACCCTCAACCACTCTCTCCTCACCCAATATCCTACTAGGGAGTTCCCTCTCCCTACAGCAGCTCAAGAGGGGGAGACAAGCCCTCAAGAGGCTGTGACAAGCCTTGGGATTTGACTCAGGCCTGGTTTGAAGCTTCAAAGCTTCCCATCAAGGGTCTGGGAGGTTCTTGAAGGTGACTGGATTGCTCTTGAGGAGGATGCAGGGACTCTCAAACTCAAAAGGCACTCTGGGTAGTCTCATGATCAACTCAAGAGCAAGTGAGGGGTGGGGTCAACTCAGAGCTTGAAGGGGAAGGCTTTGCTGTCAAAATCACAGCCTCATGAAGGAGGAACAAGGTTCTGTGGGGGGTCAAGATCCAAGGGTGGTTTTGACAGAGTCCTTGAAGCAGTTTCAAGGCAGGGGGAACAAACCTTTGAGCACTCTAACAGCCTACTGAGTGCACACACAACTGCCTATCCTCTCTCAAGCTATGAAGCAAGTGTGAAGCTAAGTCACCAGCCTGCTATCTGGGACAAACTGCCATGGCTGAGCTGCAGTGTGCCACAAGCCTGCATAAGTGACTCAGCAAGGAGACAAGCTGCTCAAAGCAAGCTTGGGGGAGGGAGGGAGGTCCTTCAAAGTTTGAGGGGATGCCTCAAAGGGGAAACAAGAGGGAGAGCTTTGTGCTCAAGTGCACCTCTCCCTGGGAGTATCTTCTAGAATGAGACTGAGAGTACTCCATGACCCCATGTAGTCAAGTTAGTCACAACACATGGCTAGCCTGTGAGCCAAATGACCAATGCTCTTGTAGGCCCCTTGGCAGGCCCAGGTGAGCAATTCCACCTGGACATGTGAGTGGGCCCAAGGGGGGCAACTAACAGTAGGATGCAAGTGGGCCCATTATGATTGCCAGGCAAATACCATGTCTTGTGGCATGGCCTGCTGTGGATGGACTGGTGCAAGCAATGGATGGGCTGGTGTGTAGAATGCTACTAATGGCACTCGAGTGGGCTGTGCATCAGGCCATAGGTGTCAGAATTGCACCTGGGTAGGCCCACCCTAAGCCATGGCATACCATGAGCAGTGGCATGGCACTCAGGCAGGCCCACACAAGTACCATGAGGAATAGCATGAGATTTAGCAGGCCTGCCCTAAGTACTATGAGGAATGGTGTGGCAGTTGAATGGGCCCATGCATGAGCCCATGGGTATTAGCACTGCACTTGGGTGGGCCCACCCTCACAGCAACATCACACTTGAGCAGGCCTGCCCTTAGTATCATGAGCAGCAGCATTACACTCAGGTGGGCCCTCACTGAGGACCATCAGGAATGGCATGGCACTCAAGTGGGCCTGCCCCAGCAACCATGAGTGGGGACATTGCATTCAGGCAGGCCTGCCCTGAGTATAGTGAGCAGTGGAATGGCAGTCAAGAGGGCCTGCCCTAATAGAAGTGCACAGTACATACTTAGGAAGAATAGCAGACAAGCTACCTCAGATAGAAAGCCAGAACTAGACAAAACAGACTCAGAATAATAGTTCTCCAGTCCCAGACAGTCCCTAGACACTATCTCAGCTTTTATCTGGATTTCAGGGCATGTTTTTCATCTTTTCTCCTTACTCCCTGACTCTGTACCAGGCAACTCCAGCCTCCTGGGACAAATTCCCCTCTCTTCTCACTAGGAGACCTTTGACCTATTCCTAGGGTCCCTTCTCTCTCTTCCCTACAGCAGGCCTGCCCTAAGAACCATAAGTGGCAATATTGCACTCAGGTGGGCCCACCCTCACCAGTGGCATGGTGCTTGAGGTGGCTGAGGAATGACATGGCACTTGAGTGGGCCCACCCTCACCAGCAGCATGGTGCTTGAGGCAGCTGAGGAATGACATGGCACTTGAGCTGGCCCACCCTAAGAACCATAAGTGGTGATATTGCACTCAGGTGGGCCTGCCCTCACCAGTGACATGGTGCTTGAGGCAGCTGAGGAATGACATGGCACTTGAGTGGGCCTGCCCTAAGAACCATAGGTGGCAATATTGCAATCAGGTGGGCCCACCATGCATATCATGAATGCTTGCAATACACTGGGGGGGCCTGTGCTGCATAACATGAGGGATAGCATGGCAATGGAGTGGGCTGGCCCTGATTAAAGTGTGGGAATGGATGTCAGTATTCATTGCACTCTGGTGGGCCCATGAAGAATACTGTCAGGAATGGTGTGGGATGCAAGTGGGCCCACCTGAACTACCATGAGCAATAGCGTTGCACTTGGGCAGGCCTGTCCTGGACATCAGCATGACACTTGAGTGGGCTCACCATAAGCAGTGGTATGGCACATGAGCAGGTGCACTGATAGTACCATGACCAATGGCATGCCACTTGTATGGACCCCCCATGGAGTGTGATGAGTAGGGGCATGGCACATGAGTGGTGCCATGCAGGGAGCCACTGGTGTCAGAATGATGGGTGAAGGGCAAATAAGCAGAGTGGAAAATGGCAAATGTTTTGAAAAAAGCTGCAGCATATCAAAATGTGGCATATTGCACAATACATTTGCAGGTATCATGAATACAACCTCAGATGAAATAGAAAAGGCCACCTTTAGCTGCTGATGGCCATCAAACAAGTGAGGCTGACAGCACTTCACATCAAAAGTCATACCAGGTTTTCATACCATTCCACTGAAGGTACAGTGGTGAAAATGTTAGTATGGCACTCCAGCAGGACTGCAATAAGCATGGTGAGCAATGGAAGGGCACCTCAGAGGGACCACATTCAGTGCCATGAGCATCAGCACAGCACTCAGGCAGGTATGCCCTAGGTGTTGCAGGCAGTGGCATGGCATTCAGGCCTGATTGTAGTGCCATGTGAAGAAGCATGAGAATGTAGCATGCCTGTCCATGTGTCATGATCATGCAACTCCCAGCTATCACATGTTACTAATTGACATTCCTTCTGGTAGATAGCCTTCCTCCAGTATGTGTATCACTGACTTCTGGACTCCAGAGCTCAAACCCCAGTACACTGCCTTTCCTTTGTTCAGTATATAGTTTCATAGGTTTCACTTTAGCATAGCTTCCCCATTCTGTAGTACCTGTTTCAGCCACTGGTGGTCCAGTCTTTGACCACCCAGTCAGTAGATTGCTCACTCTGTACATAGCTTTAGTACCATGGATTACCAATACTGCTGGTACTCTGGCATTGGTACTTCTGGCACTTAGGTATATAACCCATGTACTTACTTCTGTAGATACTCAGCAATAATATCAACTTGAACTCTGAGCATCCCATACCTCCCTACCTGACCCCCTTGCTTAGTCACTTGGCACCCAGAACCTATCCAAGGGCCCAGTTCATGAGCTGAGGCCTGTAGAAAAGGGCTGTAGGCAGCCTCAGTAGTGACTCAACTACTAAATATATTAGTGTACCTGTAGGCAGCTACAGGTCATCAGTAAGTAAGTACTGGTAAAGAATGTGTAGACATACCCTCAGTAGTGACTCAACTACTGAGGAAACAGTACCAAAATGTACTACTAAGTGCGCTCTAAGCACTTATGTAAGCAAGTAAAAACTCGCACCAAATATACATCACACAGAGGTGATTCAATCTCCAACAAGGCTGATATGGGTGTTGTGCCAACTCTGTAGGTCCCAGAACTCATGATCCCCTTGCTGGAACTATGCTGGCACTCATTTCCCAGTCTGGACCTAACCCTCAGAACATGGTTCTAACACCATGGTGCCAAGGATCCTAGTCTAATATTGAAAAAAGTGGAATTAGGGGTCAGGTTTTGGCAGAGACCATGGCATACCAAAACTTGTTATATGGCATAATGCACTTGTGGGTATTGCAAATACCATTTTGAATGAAGCACTAAAGACTACCTGATACTTCCAATGCCAAAAAAATGGGTGGACCACAGTGCACATGGCATCAAATTTAATGCCAGCTTCTTGCACTGGTCCACCCATGGTTCAGTTGTGGGAACATTGACCACCTGCAACCTTCCAAAAGAGGAGAGTAGAACATTAGGTCTCACACATTCCAGGCAGGTGAAGTTTTCATTGTGGGAATTTAATTTCCAATTCTTTTTCATACCATGGATGGATCCAATCAAGGCATGGAAGTACAACAGAACCAGAATGGAGAATTCACAGAAATGGTTGCAACATACATGCAGCAATGCTTTCTGGAAGAGGTTTGCAAAGAAACACGGGCACTTCCAGACCTATCCCTGCCATTCCCAATGGTATGTGAGGCGGATCACATTATTGCAATAATAGTTGCAGCATACAATAATCAAGGCAAGCCATACAATATTGGTTACACTGCAGCTGACCCTCAGGCATCAAGTAACCATTGAAACACCCACCACAGTCATGGTTCCCATGTAGACTTATCACTCAGTTTCTCAGAAGTCACTTCACCAATGCTTTTCATTGATTCTTATGGTGGAATAATTCTGTGGTATTTGCCTGGTGCCATCAGCAAGGCAAATCAGGTATGCTGGATGAATGTCTGCAAATGGCAGAAATAATTGCCATGACAGATTGCAATTTGGAAGTCCATTACACAGCTTAGGGCACCATTAATGCAGAGTATAAAGCAGTACAGGACATGCAGCTGGCAGAATGACACCAATTACTTCCATGAAAGCACCAATCTTAAAGGCACAATAAACCTGTCACCTGTGTGGTTTCAACAGGGGCATGGGGTATGCTATATGGAATATAAACACAATGTCATCTTACTCAACCATTCCCAGCCCCCAAAACACTGCCCAGAGGTATCACATTTGTTAAAGACCAGAACTGGTGCAGAAGGGCTGTGTGGATGGCTGGCAGATATGACCAGCATTCATGCTTTGCTATCCAGAACCTTGATGGTGATCCATCCATGGATGTATGACACCAGCAAACAAGTGCTGGCCCATCTAGCTATGAAAGCTAACAATGAAGCCAACATAAATATGGTTTCAGCATTATCAATATGGAATACTGTGTACAGCAGCATGTCCATAATGGTAAACTGTGCCACCCCTTATCATATGGATGCTAATGGGTGGAAACCTTGGTTGGATATGCTACTCACAGTTGGAGAATACAAGCTGCTCAATTTCATCATTCCAACCCTGGACCTCCAGCTATGCTATAATACAGGAACAGTAATTGCCATGTCTGGATTGACATTGGAGCATGGTGTTGGGCATATGGATGGTGACCATGCATGCCTAGCTTATTGCATGTGAGAAAATGTGCATTTTTCTGTTGGTGTTTCAGTATGTGAGCCACCCCACATAGCCCACTTGACCTCATAGCTCTACTTACTTCAACACTTAGGATACATGTTAAATGAAAATATACCCATCCTTTCCAGGTGCAATTGTTTGCTGCATTCAATGTGCATGAAGCCATCTATAGAATTCTGAGAGGACCAGCTGCACAAGGATATATATCACTGAAGGATGCTGTCAGAGTCAGGCCTTCTCCAAGGCCAAAAAGAGTACCTGAGAGTCAGGATTACCTAATTAGGCAAGTCCAATGATGGGCCAATGAAATAGGGGCTAGGACAATGCAATTAATCTGTGGGCCAACAAATCTCTGGCTGGCAGAGTGGAGCAGGGTGGGGCCAAAAGGGGCCAACAGATCTCTGACTAGCAGAGGGGAGAGACAGAAGAGGGCATTGGGTTCAGCTCATGCACTGCCCCCTTGTACAAGCTCAGCCCTCATATTTCAGAGGCAAGTGAAGTGTTGGGACTTAGAGGAGACTTGGAGGAGGTACTTTAGTTGATATTCATACTGAAGAATACAAGACTTGTACTGTACAGTATTTATAGGCCACAGCAAAGCTGGGGCAGTACAGTACCAGAAAGTTGGAATTAACATATGGAGTTATTGAACTTTTCCAGGAGAGCAGATGTCAGAAAACTTCAGCACAAGGAGTCATGCTGATAGTGGGGAATGGAAGGAAACAAAGATACTATCTATAAACAGAAAGTCAATCATGTACTTGGAATGGAGCACCCATCAACAGCCAATTAGCAATAAGGCCAAAACCTAAAAATAATGTGTGACCCTTCAGGATGACATACTGTGCAGGCACCTTGACCCTGGGGTCATATGACCCAGACAATATTGGCCTGATGTGAGCCAAGGGTGGTCACATGACAAGTCTGACAGTGGCTGACAGTGCAGAACATGCTTGCTGATGAGCTGAGTGACCTACAGGCTTACTAAGTGTTGGACTTCATCAGGGATGTGTCAGAAGGTGTCAGAGGTGGTGCAGGAGCATGGGAATCACAAGGCTGAGGCATGGCCATGACAGATGCACAATACAATTCATAACTACTACAGAACAGATGTTGCACCAGCAACTTCTGACAATGCTATCAGCCTAGAGAAAATATGCTCCATGTCCCAACTCATGCACTCAATCAACATTTCCATGTGTTGCAAATGCTGGATAAAATTGGCAATGGAGTCAGATTGGACATGGTTGACAAATGTTTGGATGGGGGATTCATTTACTGGCCATAAGTTCTAATCCATAAATACTGATCAAAAATTATGCATGGTCATTTGGAGTGGAATACTTTGAAGAATGCACAGGCCTCAGCAGTCATTGTGCCCAAATTTCTATCAGCATCCTGCTGCTGATAGTCTTGCAAAGAACTGAACCACCATGCTGAGGCAAAGCCATCATGGTTGCAAATATTGTGCAGCAGCCAAAGTGGTATCAAATTGGGAATATGATTGATCATTTTGAACTTGCCAATGGGTATTCAGAGCAGCTCTTCATGGAAAGTGTCCTCCATCCATCCACATCACAAATATGATGGGTAGCAGGCTGACAGTGGAAGAGCATGGGATGATTGCATAATTGTTGATGGAAGGATGTTCATCAAGTGCTGCTATATGCATGGAAATTAATGCCAAAATTGCAAAGTGTAAATAAATTCTCACTATGTCCAAGAAGAGGTTATTGAACCAATTTTCTGGCCACTCTGAAATGTGAGGCATGCTCAGTAAATGAACCACAGCAGCTGAGATAGATGGACCATCTCAGCCACTGATTGCCATGCCTGGTTTTCCTCCTTGCCAGAATATTGGCTGAATCCAAGTGTTTTGTATGGATCTTTGCTCGCCTCCATGGCATCTAGTAGTGTGAGGGCTTTCCTTGCTTCCTTGATGAGGTTGATCCTTCACTTTGCCAAGTATTCAAGTCATATGCCATGCACCTCATGGCCTCCAGAATATGTTGGTCAAGACAGGCATCATGCCTGAATTTGTAATGTAGGTGGGTATGATGGTGGTGCAACTTCATCTCATATATCACACAGAATACTGCATATGTGATCAGATTGTTCAAAGACCATGTTAATGTACTGACCTTCTTCTGCTGCCCCTGGGTTAACCAGCCTCTCATGTTCTATTTCCATCTTCTCCACATGTGATGGGACAGGCTCTGCATAAATTGTCACTATGTCAGACTGCTGTGGTGAATGACATCTGTGCACTGAAGAAAGTCTCATATAACTGAAAAAATTTTCCATGCATCCACCTCTGCTCAGCACATGCAAAATCTACCTTGTTTTGCCTATCATGCTCATCCTCTGCCAAATTTATAACCTGTGCCAGTGATAAAGTGTTGAATGATTCCTGAGCTATATTGGTGTGCCATGGATATGCTTTCAGGTAAGCTTCTGCAGCCTCATGCTGCAATCTGGCATGATGAACTTACCAGGTGATGGATGAGGTTGCCATTGGATGCTGCCATTTTCCAATCCTGCAATGGAAGTGCCTGAAGTGCAGTCAGATCAAACTTCATGGATCATTAGAAATTGGGCTATGCATACTGGGTGATGTGGGTACTGATGGAGGATCTTGCTCTTCTTCTAAATCCCTCAATCTATCCTCATTAACATCTGCAGCCACAGTTTGTTAACTAACCAGAGGCATCAATTAAGATGGTAAGTACATACCAGCTGATGCAGGTACTGGTGGTGGGTCCTGCTCTTCCTCTAATTCCTCCAATCCACACCAAATATCCTCCTGCACACCTTCTGCACACATACCACTCACAATTGTGTCATCCACATCTGACCTAGCTAGGATATCAGTGGGGGTGGGAGCAGGAGGTGCAATCTGGTCTAGATCATTGTCATTATCAGGTAGATCAATATCCACCTCTGGCACATATGGAGGTGGGATTTGTCCAACATCTTCCATCCAATCCATCTGATCATCATTGGAAACTGCAGAAGAGAGGTTTCCACCAGAGCAGGACAATTGCCATTGCTTGCTTGGCTTAGAGGAGCTGGCAAAGCAGGATGGACTAGGGTCATTCACATCATGTACTGACCCACTGCTTTGGCTGCTTTGATCAATGGTCATTATTTCAACTGTTAACCATTCAGTAACTCAGATTGTGGGATAATGCATATTGCACCTTTGTTGTAGAAATGTACTTTGCATTCCTGCAGGTTTGACATGATGGAGAAGTGGTGAGCCATTTGATAAGTTATGATACCATTGTGGCATGAGTCAGATTTCAACTGTGGGAATATTTGCTGTGAGCTATGCTGCTACTGGCCACTGTTTCTTTGCATGGTTTGGAAAATCAGATTATATAAGACACCCAAAAGGGGACATGTCTGCTGCTCCCCCTGCTGCCAAACATTCCACAGCTCCATACCTCCAGCATATTCACAATCTCTGAGGCTGTGCATGAATTATATAGTGGCCACTGTGATGCTGCAGGATATTTGCTGTGAGGTATACCACTACCAGACACTGTTTTTTCATGGTTGGGAAAATTAGATTATATAAGGCCATCCAAAATGGGACCAGTGTTCTGCCCCTGCTGCTGGCTAATATTCTGTGGGACCATATCTCATGAATATTCATAGTCTCATGGACTGCACATCAATCCTATAGTGGATGCATATTCAAACTCTCTTGGACTGTGCATCAAATATGTAGTGGCTGCTGTAATGGTGCAGAATATGTACAAGTTAATTTTGGAGGTATTAGAAAATGTGCCTCTAGATTGCAGCATGTGGGACTGGGCAAGGCCACACAATCTCATGTGGTTTTTTGCTTTTTCCTGGAAGAGGTCTTTCCCACTATTGTTTTTTGCTTGGAGGATTTCCTGATTGGAGGAGATGGAAAATCTGCATCAGCTTTCTGTGGAATCTTGTGGATTTGGGGTGATTTCCATGTATGTGCATCAATATCCTTTCCCACAACTGTAGCATCACTGATGGCATGGCCAGTCTGTTTCAGGGTGGGTTTTAACTTCCCAGAAATAGACTTGGCTTTTGGCATGTGGGGCAGTGTAGTCCCCCTGTCAACAAATGGTACCACATCAATACCACCATCATGATATTCACTTGTGTCCCACAGCCTTCCTGTTCGATGAATAACTAGGGCCAGCTGCATTCAACTCAGAAATTATGCCATGGTAAGATGCACTCACCTCTGGGTTTCACTTGGGACCTCTTTTCCATGCCATATTCTTGATACTCAAGAACATTTCTTTCCACAGCTCCAGTTGTACTATCATCATCATCATTTGATTCTTCCTCATTTGGTGGACCACATGGCATTGGTGTTTTGGACTGATGATGTTTGGAGTTGGAAGGTGCAGGGTTCATGCCTTATGGTAACTGTGAACCAGATGCCTAGGAAGCAATCAGATGTATCAATATTCCACCAGCAGAAAAATACTTTGAGACATACCTCAGTTTCATCCCCAGTCTCTGCATCTGTTTCTGCATCAGTGCCCACATTTGTTTCTGCTTTGGTTTCTGCATTTGTCTCTGCATCCATTTCTGCATTTGTGTCAGCACCACTGGTATTCATTTCCCCATCTGCATAATCCATGCTGCAATCACTGTCAGCACTGGATATGCACTTGTTTCCTCACCTTCCTCCCTTTTTAGACCTTAAGAGGATCTTCTTTTTCTGTCCCTGACTCCTCCTTCTGGGTACCTTTTTAGGTGTTGGAGGGGCAGGTGTCTGTGATCTGCTCTGCCTGCCCCTTGCAATTAAGAGTGGATACTCTTCACAGGTTATTGGATCCTGCAGGTTGCCAAGGCTATCTATCCACTTTTGAAAAGCAAACACATCTCCTGGATCTGTCTCTTGCTGCCTACACCAGAAGTTCAATAGCTTGACAACCATTGTGACATGCATGTGGCTTGGGTCTACATTGAAGGTGAAGTTGGATGGGAGATGCTGCAGTGCAATCATTTCTTGCTGGTATTGACCCAACTGCTTAAATGGTACAGCAGTGGATGGATGTCAGCATGCCTTTCCTTTTCATGGAAAACCAGATGAAGGCAGTCAGTTGGTTGATGGACACTTACTGTAATGCATGGTCAAGAATCCACACACCATTTGTTGCTTCATAGTGCAGCTCAGCCCTGTAATTGGGCCAACCCAGATTTCACCATTGTTGGCTGTGACTAAACTTACTGGATCAACCTTCTTAGCTTTTGCAGTGGGCCTTTCTTGACTTGGTTCTGCATCACCTTTGGGTTCACCCTGCTCCTTGAAGGCTGCACCAACATAATTGCACCAGGGTCCATCCAGGGTGTGGATATCATTGAATGTATTGCCTTCATAGATTTCATCATTGAAATCCATACTACTGCAGGCTGAGTGCTATAGAAGGTGCAGGTTGTAGTAGAAACTCACAAGCATGCTTGGATGATGCCACTCTCATTTCTCCACCCTGTGAAAAGGCCAACTGCATGCCACAATACCTCCACATCTCCTGTGCAAAGCTACACATATATTTAACTCCATATTTTTGTGCATTTCTGGGAAGACCAATATGTGAAATCAATCATAGTAGTGATGTGTTAGTGCTTACCATGCCTTCACCTCAGCAGTGGGTCCTTGGGGACCATTCCATTTTTTGGCAATGGCATGGGCAGTTTCCAATTCCTCCTCAGTCAGCTCATCCTCCATGAAGGTGGTCAGTGCTTGCTGACACAGATTGATCTGCAATTTTCCCAGTCTGGTTCCATCTGCTTCCCACATTGCCAGTAATTTTTTTTGCAGCTGGTCATGGTACAATTCACAGACCACCACCTGCACCAAGTACCTGTAACCTGAATGCAGGGTGATGTGGGGGTCTCTTCCATGAAGGGGTTTCTTCAACCATGCCCTAATTTGCTACCCAGATCAATGTAACACTTGAATGTGCAATGACTGTGAAGAAGACATACCTCCTCCAAGGTCTTGAGCTCCACCTCACTGGATGTTCTGTGTTTCTCCAGTTTAGAAACCTCCTGACATAATGCATGGAAGATGCTTGGCTTCTTCTTCTTGCTGGCTTGCATCCAGTCTCTCTGCCAGTGAGCCAGTATCTCCAATTCTTCCATATCAAAAGCTTTGTCAGGTTCTTCACCAGCATTAGACTCTTGTACACCTGTGTTGATGTCACTTCCATCTTCAATATCTGTCATGTAGGGGTAGTCAGTATCATTGAGTGAATCCATGGCCTATACTGCAATGAACAGCAGAGAATGGAAAAGGGCTGTAACAATTTTTAACCCAACACAATAGGCAATATGTTAAAACCAGCCAAAATAGTGGTATGAGCTGGCCACTTCCAAAATAAGCCCCCAATGTGATCTGACATGATCTTATTCCACTCAACCAAATGTCATCTCGAGCCTATCAGCTCCCTATTGGAAATCTCTCTTCACCCAAAATGGTGCCTGAATCTATCACAAGGTCCATGATTGACTTTCCACAATGTGACCACTGGCATTGATGGTGACCACTGGCATTGATGGTGACCACTGACATTGATGGTGGCATGATCTAACCCTTTCTGACCATATGTCTAATCAGCTGAACTTATGGAATCTCATTGCTGCTGCTGATTATGACACATGTTGGAACCATGCATTGTAGGAAACATTTCAATCTATCTAACCTCACCACAGTCTCCCCCAAAGAAATGATGAAATGAAATTTGTGGAGGGGGATCACAATGATTGGTCCCACCCTGTGTCAGTGGGTCACACAACTAGAAGTGAAAAAATGCAAAGTCAATGGGTGGTGTAGATCTAGATTGGTGGAAGTGATAAGGAAAGAATCACATACTGCAAGCACTGACTGTAAAAGTCAATCATCCTCCCCATCAAAGAATTGCAGATCACCATCAAAGCACCACTTCTCCCAATGTGAAGATGGCTTGGAACATGCATATGATGTTCAGAACTGCCCTGATGACCCTTTACAGATGCCTTGTAAAAAAGTATGTCATTCATAATCAACAAGATGTTGCATGAATATCAGATTTGCAGACACAGAATGACTACATCTGGGAATGGCTCCCACAAAAGGCAGAGTTTCTCTGGATCATTCTGGAGATGGAAGCCCCACCTGATCCACAAACTTGCGGTAGATGTGAGAAAGACAGAGTTTATACATAGGTGTGTGGATTGCATGCACCAGCCACTTTGTTGCACAGATTGCTGCTGTGCCATGCATCAGTCCAACCCCTTTCACCAGATTGAACAGTGGACAGGAGAATTCTTTGAGAGATCAGCACTCCATCTGCTAGGTAATCTCATATGTGAAAGGAGATGCATATTTACATGGAACCATGAACAGGACTTGCCATCCACCTTGGCCATGGTGGTGCACCATGTCTGTACTCAGAGATGGAACATCCAACTGAACAGGGGGATAAAGCTGTGACAGATTTGCCAAAATGGCCACCATTTGACAGTGAAGAATGGGTTGATGTTGATGACATCCCACTTAACCTTCAACCACCTATTGGAAAAAAGTATCTGACAATTGTGGACATCACTGGCATACACTACATGATAGTAAACAGTTGCCAATGTCCCAATGCAGAAGATTATCACTTGCAGTTGCTCCAGGCAAAATTATGGCCATCCACCTTCCAAAAGCCTAGTACCACATTCACTTTTGCAGTCTTGGATGATTTCTTGAGGGATAATTTGGAATGCAGAACATCTGGCATGAACTATTTTAGTAAACTATGCCAGATTGCATCAGGGCTATATCCACACATAGTGCCAGTAAGTGTGTCATCTCAATCACAAGTTGCCACATCATGCACATGGGATTCTAAATTGGGCTCAGGACAGATATTGGGATCTGTTAGGGTGGTGCAGCAATGGCAATTGATCAAACTGGAAAAATGGAATGGATTCTGGCAAACAAAGGGGTCTCCACTGAGAGGTGATTTAGTACTATTCTGTGTGGCATGTCTGCAGCCTGGGATCAACATGGACTTAACCAAGTCATTGCATGAGTTAGTTGCAAAGATCACTGCATATGTACCTATGCTCACTTTGCAAAGCTGGAAGTACACCCATGCAATGGTAATGGATAGAAACTTCAAAGCAGAGCATATCAAAGAGAGGTGCCCTGAAGATCAGGTGTGGCTGATGGATGGATGTGGATATATGGTCAAACATGGAGAATATCAGGAATATTTAAAGGATACACCACACATTACAGAGGTATGCAAATCACACAGTGGAGAATGAGAAGCTTACATGCATGGAAGAAATCATCCTGCAGCAATCATAAGGCACTCAGTCTTCCCAATGCCAACTGCAGGGAACTTGACTGCACAGGTATTGGTGCAACAGCTTGTGCACAGCATGGCTGTTTCTACCCCCACTCAGTGGTTGATTTCCAGAAAGGGAAAAGGTAGGAATCAAACTCACAGCCACACTCACTCATTGAAATACAGGGAACTTAACATGGATTATTCCCTGGTCAATGCACTCGCATACAATATGGCCAGCATTCAAAATGTGGTCTGCTTTTATAACATAAACTGCTCTTATATGAAGAATTTGAGAAACTGCATTGGCCACAGCAACCACATTCAAATACCAATGTCAATCTGCATTGTTCCTGGCATCAGCATTATGGCATGTGCATGGGCACAAAAAAGAATGTTATGTGCAGTATTCACCACTTTTCATCAAAGGTGCCAGATGGGTTGATGGAGAAATAATTGAAAACCTGTGGTCCATGTTAAATGTGGTATCCACATCTGCTCACAGCATGACCTCCCTACACTGACAAGAATTTCTGGATTTCCAGATGAATGACTCAAATTTCATGAAGATGATAAGGCTTGGTCTGCATATCATCTTCCTAGTTTGCATGCTCTCACATCCTACAATGCAGTTGATAGGCTGTCACAGAAACTAAAAGCTGCATGAGCATCAGTTGCATTAGCTCGGAATGCATTCAATCAATTGGATGCAGCTATATTGTCCAGGAATAAGTATTTATGGAGAAAACAAGAGGAATCTGCACTCAGGGAGCAGGTTGATGATTGCACAGTCATGGATATGTTTGAAATAAAGCCAAGCAAAGGTCTGTTGCAACTTCATATTCTCACTTATAGCAATACTGATCATGCAGCAGCAACAACTGTGCATGGTGTAGAATTACAGTTATTAGAGTTGCCAAACACCAGTGGAACCCCTCATGGAGCAGCAAGTTGGCTGGCCCATGGGATAAGAATTGAAGAAGCAGAATTAATCTTTGCTTCAGACCAAAAGTTGCTTGGGAAGCATCCATCTGAAACAAATAGATTAGCCATGGCATGCTGACTGGAGTGGATGGTGGCTGACTGAGTGGCATTTTTGGCTGATGGTGGATTGTACCTAGGGAAAGGCTGGGAGCATACTGCAGAGGATATGGAAATAGATGGGGCTAATAATGGGGTATCAGCTACTCCAGTTTTCGATGGAGAAGATTTCTCAGAAGATGATGGCACAGACATAAGCATGGACAGTATGCCACCAAGTCAACAGCAACCCATAGACCCATTACCACTGCCATCCACATTATCCATTCAAGGGCAGCTTACCTTGGGGCTTCAAAATTTGGCAGATATGGAATTGGAGCTGTGAATTGGTCAGGCAAATGATGCTCTTCATGCACTGTGGATAGCCTTAGTTGACAAGGCCATGATCTTCCAGAATGTGGTGTGGCCTGCCAAAAGCTATTCAATGAAGATGTGCACATGGGGAATGATTCATACAGTGGACAATTCAGTGTCAAAACAAGCAAAAATTTACTGGAGGTGCTGGTGTGGGGAGTCCATACTCCCTAAGGCTAAAAACCAACTGTAGCAGCCATTCTCAGTGTCATCTGTCACTCTCTCAAGTGCTCTACTATGATCACAGCATCTTCTCTAATGACATTGCCACCCATTCTACATCACACACATCACACCCTTCCCTTTTGTCATGTCACACCCCTACTCCTGCCAGCAAAATCACCACTGACTCACCAGTTACTGTACTAGGCCTGTCCCCTATTGTCACACAGTCCCTTCTTGACATGTGACTACTGAACACTGCCCATTGGTGATCCCTACCAACCTGTCACACATCACCCAATCCCCTTGGCAGCTATATCCACCCTACAAATGCCAAGGCTGTCACCCACTTAGTAACACCACCCACCACATCCCTACTTGGTTAATGAAATCACTGCCAGTCTCCACCATGTGTTCTTGCTACCTAGGCATGTACTTTATACCTCTTACTTTTCTTACCTTCATTTTACAGACTCTCCCTGTTTTACTTTTGCCTATGTCACTGTGCATGTGTGATTGTCCATATGTCAGCCTTTATATTTTCTTTATTGCTTTTGACATATGACAGATCTGAAATTCTCCAGTTTTACCTTAGAAACCACTGTCCATACAGTACAAAAGTCCACTGTATGTAGAAAAATAAACCACCCACCTTTTGGTGTCACTATCTGTGTGTCTAAGAGTCTCTGAGTATTTTGAGTCAAGTCCCTCTGTGTTTTTCAAGTCCCCAGCATCTTCCAGTGCCTCATCTTCAGTCCTATTGAGTTTTCTGTGTCCCTCAGCCCCTATAAATGCTGCTTCATCTACTACAAGTCCACTTCAGTGTTTGCAGCATCTTCCTACAAGTTCAAGAGTCCTCAAATCACTGCCTTTCGAGTTTTCACCTTCCAGAAAATACCCCCAGTCCCCAGAAGTTATCCTGCACCCACTTAAGGCAGATTTTTGAGTTCCTTGCTGCCAGTACCCCCTGACCACCAAGAAAAAAATCCTCTCTCACCTTCTAGTCCTCCCTTCTATCTCCTTCCAACTCAGCACCCCTTGGAACAAGCCTAGGTTTATCCTACAGCTTTCCCCTCTTTCCCCTTGTGCTCTCACAAGAAGAGTCACCCACACTGGGAAGCAATGATTGCCCTCCAGGCAGATGCAGAGATTCTTTCTCATTATCAGGAGCTCAAAAGGTGTCATCTGACAATAAATACAGCAGTTTTCCAGCAAAATGCTCATGCACATTGTGGCAATCAACTTCCATGGTTTTGGTCCATCAACATTCCAAAAGATACTGAGTTGAAGAGCTGGATGTTGGAATGTATGTCCCCCTCCCACTACTGGTGATTGGTGTGCCAGTCAACTCATGGAATAACCAAACCAGTTTATTGGATACATTGGTTGCAAGTGAAAGCTGTTCAAGATTGGTGGCAGGAGGAGGAAGAACTACTTATGTGCAAGTTTCAATGGACAGCAAATTTCTTCAAATATCAAGTGGATGAATGGGAAAAGCAGAAGCTTTCCAGTGACATGCTCCAGTCCTGCAGCATTTACTGCTATGCTGCGAGGCAACAGCAAGTTTATCAGCAGCTTGCCAAGCATTGCTCATTGAAGTGGCAGGCCATCCAGGTGGCCAGTGTATGATCCAATGTATCATATGATAATATTATCTACAGGGGCAATTTTGCTGGTACCATGATATATTTTTCTGCAAAGAATGCCTGGTATATTGATATGTTGTGAGCAGTGCAGATCATTGCACCATGGCACCATGGGGTGCATTCCATATCTAATGCAGTGATACCCATTCTGAATATCTCTTGCATTTTAGAGTGATGGTGTTCAATTGCTAATGATTATCCAAGTTCTTTCTGCTGCCTATATTTCCATGCCACAGTAGGGTTTGTTCTGATTGATATGTTGCAAGCAGTGCTGATTGTTGCACCATGGCACCATGGGGTGCATACCATATCAAATGCTGTGAAACACATTCTGAATATCTCTTGCATGTTTGAGTGATAGTGTTCAATTGCTACCAATCATCCATGTTCTTTCTGCCACCTATATTGCCATGCTGTGGCAGGGTTTGTCCTGCTGCAGCATGATAAGGCTGCCAATCCGAAGATGGATATTCTCCTGTGGGCTTTGAATCTACATTTCCATTATATTGAATGTAATGTTTTTACCCAATGTGGTGAAGGAAGAATCTGATATTTCACATTCCACCACATATATTGTCATGCCACAGCTGGGCTTGTTCAGCTGCAGCATGATAAGGCTGCTACACCCAAGGTGGACATTCTCCTGTGGGCTTTGAATTAGCATTTCCTTTATATTGAATGTAATGTTTTGACCAAATGCAGCAATGGAAAAATCTGATATTTGAAATGAGGTAATTAGAAGTACATTCATTAGGTATGGTGGAATTATTAGGATGCTATGGTGGAGTATCTACATAAAGTAAAGTAACATGACTTCTAGCATTTTCCATTTCCAGAGATGTCCTGATGAGCCTGGTTTGCAGATGTGGCTTGAGAGTCTGGGCCACCCTTGGCTTGCTCAGAATGACTGGTTGGAGTGGGAGGGGGGTCTTGGTTGGCTTCTTGCATTGCAGAGTCTTTGGTTACAGGTGGTGAGTGGGTGGTGTCAGGGTGGAATGTGGGTGGTGGGCTGCTGCAGTCAAATGCTTTGGCACTGGAGTTGCCACCATCTGGGGTGGTGATGGGATGGTCCAAAACAGGACCTTCGACAGCCTGTGAGGTGGGAGGTGACTCTGTTCTGCAGCGACCTCCAGTGGGCTAGAGGGGGAGTCTGCCTGCCAGATTCTGTAGGCTTACCATAGCATGATGGGTCTCATATATGTTCCCCCATCATCAACAGCCTCACTACTTCCACAAACCTGCCCAGCTACCTCAACATCCATACAACTGGCAGGCTGCCTATCCCTCATATCCATCATAGCTGGAGTCCCCATAGTCACATTTTGGACCAGTGGTGTCTTGTCTTGATGCAACTCGACCCTTTCTGAATCTGTAGGATTCTCTGGCTCCACTGGTGTCTCCTGGAGCCTGCCTCAATTGCCAATTTGAGCCAAATCACCCTCAGCTTCTGCTGCTGCATTTGCCTGAGTGTGGATATGCACACACAACATCTCAATCTCCCTTGCCATGGAAGCCATCACAATCTGATATTCACTGACCTGATCCTCCAACATTCTCACATGGTTTTCCAGCACTCCCAGAGTAGCCTCCTGCAGCCATCATTCCAATGCATCAAGCCACACCTCCAAATTCAGCATCTGCCCTATAGGATCCCCTGCCATGGATATCAAGCCCTGAGGTGCCTTGCATGGATCATCTCCATGATTTGGATGGTTGTCTGTAGGGTCCAGTACATTGTGGCAGGGTTGATTGATGGTTGCCATGGTAGAGCTGGTTGCATGGGCTGGAGGGATGGTGTGGGTTGGAATACTCCTCAGTGGAGGGACAATAATTGCTGCAATTACATGTTGTTAGGGAATACAATGATGAGGAAGCCAGGTACATACCCCATTCTTGTTGTTGCCCTATGACACTGGGCTGAGCCACTGGACCTGGTGTATCATTGACAGCACTGGATAACTGTGCCTTCTTCACTGTGTACAGATTGGCTCCTACATCAGGTGAGGTGGATGGGCTCCATTTTCATGCTGGCTTCCTGGTTCATGATGGATTGTGATGAGGTGTTGAGGATGTGGATGGAATGGTAGTTGGCAGTCCAACTGGACTGAGTTCAGATGAATGTGTTGAGTGAGAGCAGCAAATCTTGCATCTTTTGCATGGTTTGCACACACTGCCATTTGGATTTGGAATGCAGATGATTTTGTGATATATGCAGGTGTCACATGTGGTGGTGTTGGGTGGCTCCTTGTTACTTGTGGGTAATGGCACATGGGATACCTTGGAAATGTGATGAGTTGGAGTTTTAGATCTCTTTGATGCACCATAATCATCATCTTCCAGCTCATCCACCTGCTCTCACCTGACATGCAAGTTTGATCATGGTTGAGACATTGACCTTGCACATTGTGTAGTAGAGCACCCTCATGGTGGGTTTGGTTCATCATGATCATCATCCATGAGTTCATCTGTCATATCAATCTCACTCTCACCATCATCGACATCATCATTTCTCCCTGCATGCCTTCTCCCAACCAGAGCTACTGTTTTGTCAGGCTCCTTTGCTTTCCCTTTACTTGCAGATGTTGAGGAAGGAGTGGCATATGTAGAGGGAGCCAGACTTGCTGCTGTCATCAGGGTGAGATGCTGACAATCGAAATGGCACTCAATGATCAGCAACCATGGGTGCCCTGCAATATCTGCCTTGTCAGGTTTGAGGGCCTTTTTCCATGATGGGAATGGACAGTCTGGTGAGCCAACATTTTCTGCCCAGCAAATGTACTTGTTGACACCAATCAGGGTGTGCAGCATGATATCTGTCTTGCTCACAATATGATGAACAGATTCCTACAGAAATGAGATGATGAGTATCTTCATAGAAATAACATGCACCAATTCCTCTGAAAGTGCCTTTACTGCCTCCTTCCAACTGCTGTACCTCTCCCTTGGTCCCAAGTCCTTCATTGCACCAATCAGGTTGCAATGAATGGCCATGATATTTTTTGCTGCAATGTCAAGCTCCTTTCAGGTCTTGTAGAACATGGTGGTTGAGAGAATGATGGTAGGTGGTGGTGAATGCATTGAGCATAGATCAGTGTAATGTAGAAGTGACAAGGAATATAGCTGATGCAGGTGTAAGATTTCAACTTCCATACTTTTCCCACACCATGATGACATTAAAGAACTCTTTGTCTTGCAAGTCCCAATGTGTCCAATACAGTTAATAGATGCAATGGAAATGGCTGCTGGCTTGGCATAAGTACATTCTATGCAGTTCATTTTCCCACTCTCCTCTGTAATTACAATCATGTGCACCAGTTCAATTGCTATGTTTTGTTTGCTGCAGGGCACACAATCATGTCATCTAGTCACACCCACCTTCATATATGTGGCTCTCTACATCCACTACTGCATGCAATGTTCTCAAAATGATTAAATTGCACACATGTCATTTGCCCTACATATTTCACCTTGGAAGCCCATGTGCACATCAATTTCCAAATATACAATAAAAAAGTGCACCAGCATGCTCAATCATTGGGTGGGTTCAAAGAAGACCCCAATTCAGCACCCCATCAGTGGTTGGTTTGAGTTTTCATGTGACCATTAATGGTGTGGTAGTGTGTTTTTGCCACCTCTGTGGTATGGTAACCAGGCCAGGTGATCTCTCTTGGTGAACATGCCATGAGAAATGTAGAGGTTGCACCCATGCCCCATGGAATGCATTTTGGCTGGACAAAGGTCCCATGTAATCACCAGCACCAACTTGCAATGCATCAGTCATTTGCTTTTTTGCCAAATCCTCTTCCATTTTCCATGGTCATCATAAAATATCAATGGCAATGTGCTGTCACTTCACCCAGCCCATCCATGCAATCTGCAGCAAGACACACAAGCCCATCCATGTGCTCTGAGGTATGCTGCATGAGCCTGTCTGGCTATGTAGTCTATTATACAAACCACTGGCCCCTGCATATTATGCACTGCTGTCCCTGGCATGCAACCCTTTGATGTGGTTTTATTTGGCCTGTGATAAATCCATAGGATGTCTATGTGATCTGTGATAAGCCTGCATGCCCTTCTATGTGATCTGTAGCAAGCCCCACTGGGCCATCCCCATGTTTTTACATAGCCTGTTATATTGGGCTGGCCTATTTCATATGCCACCCTCCACAGCATGCCACCCAGGCCCTTCAACCTAATGGCATTAGGCAATGCCATGCTGTCCTTGTGATCTGCAGTCAGGAGCATGGAACTATCTGCATGTTGTTACATGGCCTAATATTCTCACCACAGGTAGGTCCATATCAGGTGTTGCCACCATGGCATGCTGCTCTGGCCCTTCCATGTGTTAGTGCAAGGCCTCTGATATTGCCATGGGCCTCCACATATGATCATGGTAACTGCAGCAAGCCACACATGCCCTTCCATGTCATCCACAGTTGGCTGCCCTAGCACATCCATATGTTGTTACATAGTCCATTATCCTAACTACAGGCCCATCCATGTCATCTGTTGCCATACAAGCCATGCAGTTCCAGCCCTTCCATTTGTTGTTACAGCTCTATGATATGGCCATGGGCTTCTACATGTGATCACACTATCCACAGAAAGCCACAGCTACCCTTCCATGTCATCCACAGTAAGCTGCACTAGCCCATCCACATGCTGTTACATAGTCTATTGTGCTAGCTACAGGCCCATGCATATCATATGTTGTCACCCATGGTATGCCACCCCCACCCTTCCATGCAGTATTACAAGGTCTCTGATATTGCCATGGGCTTCAGCAGATGATCATGCTATCCACAGTAAGCCACATATGCCCTCCCATGCCATCCCTGGTAAGCCATGCTGGCCCACCGACATGTTGTTACATAGCCTATTATCCCAACTACAGGCCCATCCATATCATTTGTTGTCATCCAACATCAGCAAAACTACAAGTAGTCTGCTTTGTCTGAAACAGTCTGCATCAGTTGACTCAGACAATTCAGACAGTGCAGATGTCTGACATTAGGCAACTGAATAGAGTGCCAAGACTTCAACTGAATTGAATTAAAGTTTGTCAGACAAGCAGACTACATGTACTTTTGGTGATGAAAGTATGCAGCCCTGGCCCTACCATGTGTTGTTACAGGCCTATGATATGCCCAAGGGCCTTTGCATGTGATCATGCTATCCATAGTGGGCCATATATGCCCTTCCATGTCATCTGCAGGAAGCCACACTGGCCCATCCACATGCTGTTACATAGTCTAATATTCTCACTGCAGGCCTTCCCATATCATTTGTTGTTATCCATGGTACAAAGCTCTGGCCTTTCCATGTGTTGTTAAAAGCTCCATGGTATCCTCATGGGCCCCTGCATGTCATCTATGGTAGGCCCCATAGGCCCACTCATGTGATCTGCTGCATGGGGCCCTTTGAGATGTTGTGTGATGGTTTACTATCCTAACCACAGGCCTGTCCTTATCCTGTGCTCCCATCCATGGCATGCTGCAGGGGCCTCTCCATATGTTTTTGCATGGTCCATGGTGCCCCATGGGCCTGTCCATTTCATGTGCAGCAAGCCACCCAGACCCACCTGCATGATCTGCAGTAAGCTGCATGGGCCCTGCCCTTATCCTGTTCTGCCATCCATGGCATGCCATCTGGGCCCTTCCATGTGCTTTTACATGGCCCATGATGCCCCACAGGCCCCTCCATTTGATCTGTGGTCAGTGGCATAGGCTTAGATGTGCTGGATGGGCCTGCCAATTTGTTTCAGCCTTTTTGCCATACTGTCATGCAGGGCCCACTAATGTGTTGTGATCACTCCTGGCCCTCAGGCCTGCTCATGTATCTGGGTTTATTAAATTCAGCAGGCCCCTGTCAGGCTCTACATAAGGGTTGGCATTTTGGCATGCAGGCTACCCATGAGTTGTGACCAAGTGTGACTACTATATGTGACTCCACAGGGGTATCCCAAGAGTAACTTGAACTGAACCTGCAATATATATTTCACAAAAGTGACCAACTAAAGACATTAGGGCACAAAAAAATGAGCCTCAGATGCACATGCATCTGAGAACAGCCTTGAAGGGGTAGATGAAGGGTTGGGATTGCCTCAGCATGACCTCAATTGTCTAGAGGGAAGCCAGGGGGGGAGTCTTCATACACAAAACAAGCAGGGGGGGTGTAGGGGTCTTTGATACACATCATGAAGTGGTTTTGACCACTGAAGACCAAACTTAGTTGCCATGTGTGACTCAAAGCATCTGGGATATGTCTATGAACAAACATGGGTGCATCTAAGGGAAGCATCTATGTCACAATTGCATCTCAATGGGTCTTGGAATGCATCTTGAATATGTTAAGGTTGCATCTGAATATGATACAATTGCATCTGGAATATGATATGAATGTGTCTGGAATATGATATGAACACATCTTGGTAGGTCTCAGAAAGTGTCTTGAATACATTACAAAGAAGGCACATCTAGAATACATTACAAATGTGTCTCAGTAGGTCTCAGAATGCATCTGGAATACATTACAACTGCATCTGGAACACAATATGAATGTGTCTGGAATATGATATGATTGCATCTCAAAAGGGCTTGGAATGCATCTTGAATATGTTATGAATGAAGTGAATGCATCTAAATGAAGCATCTATGTCACAAATGTGTCTCAAAAGGGTCTTGGAATGCAACTGGGATCTCGAAGCTGCTGGCAGGGTCCCGAAGGGGTTTCAACTGACTCTAAGACAGTGGGAAACAGTTCCCTACAACTCAAGAGGGAGCTAAAATGTGAGGGAAAGTGCCAGGGAGCATAAGCTGTGGCAGGGGAGGAGGACAGCAGCACACTGGGGAAGAACCACTTGACAGAATGCTACAAAACTCTGGAGGATGGTAGAGGCAGGCAAGGAGAGCTCAGAGAATGAAGAAACACAGGAAACAGCACACCCAGTCCTGAGTTATTCCAATTTTTGTCCTACAGGGCCTTTCTCCACAAAAACAAGAATATCTCCAGAAGTACTGAAGCAGACGCGACAAAAAAGACCTCGTTCGAAAGGTCTCGTCGAGTAGAATCAGGGTCCAGAAAAGCGAGAGGTTCGGCACATCGGTTCTCGAGAAAAAGCGTGTACAAGCTCAGAGGCAGGGGGAGAAGTAGGGTTACCAAGCAAAACAGCCCCCTCATGGTGGGCTCCAGATGTAAAGATTGTTGTGAAAAGAGTGTGGGAGGAGGCTAGATAGACTCCTGTTGGAAGGGGGGTCCTAGTTTGACCCAGGAGCCTAGAGTTGCCTGGCAGAGTCAAAGAGTGCTGGGAAAAAGACCAGAAATGCACCCTAAAACCCAAGAGAGACTCAATAGAATGTCTATAGAATGTCCAGGGATGGATAAATAAAATTCCAAGTCAGCTTTGTCTATATTTCTGGCTTTTTGTCTATGGTGGAACATCTATTATTTTTTCTAAGTATGTACAGTATGCTTGAAGTACTCATGTGGGCTGACATAAGCCACAACACATCCAAACATGAAGTAAAAAAAAAACAAAAAAAAGTAAAAGAAAACAAGCCAGTAAGTAAAAACAGTGAAATAAAACAAAATACCTAGTGGGGAGGATACTCTCCCTACACTGGAACTTGCAATCCCCTTGCTGGAACTATGCTGGTGCTTGATTTCCTGGTCCAGACCTAACCCTCAGAACCTGGTTCTAACATCAGAACTAGCAACCCATCAAATGTGGAGATTGGGAAACTCACCTGTGTTACACACAGGAATATCTCACCAGCTGAAATTGACCAGTGTTGGCGATGAGGCAGAGCACATCACCACTCTTGCAATATTGCCTGGGTTGACCTCAAGGGCTTAATATTTTTACCCCTCCTATGGCCAGGGAAGCAGTTCTGAGGTAGTGTTTGTCAGAGAGAAGCTGTCCTGGTTGCAAGGTAGCTAAAAGCTAAGGAATACATCCATGTCCCTACCAGTATATATACTACTCAAGAGTGTTTGGTGCCATGTGGTGCACAACCATGGTGCAAGACATGGGATGCAGCATGATGTGTTACAAACACAGTAAGGTAACTCGAAATAGGTAGGAGGGTAGAGGGTATTCCCTAGAGAAGGAAATGAGTCTGTAAAGGGGGGGCTGCTGCACATCCACAGGGTGGACGAGCTGTGGTACCCTATTGTAGTCCAAAAAGGGAAGGTGAATTGACATGTGAGAATATAAAATGATGAGCATCAAGTCATGTTGATTGGAGGAGTCTGATTGAGGGAAGAGATGGCCATATAAGGAATGGCATACCATAAGCATGCATGGGAAACCAGTTGGGAAGGCAAAAAAATGATGTGGCATATCATTACCCCCCCCTCAAGGTCAAAACACTGGAGAGACAGGGAAGAGCTGCCCAGGGGAGCTCAATTTCAGGAAGGGATTTAGAGGGGGCCCCCATGTCTGACCAAAGGGTTTGTGGGGGAGTGACATCATCAATGAGGATAGAGCCTAGGCAGCATGGTTCCTGGGATAGTCCATTTGGAGCCTTGTCCATGTTGACACAGGAGGTGACTGCAGCATTGGCAGTCATAACAGTGCATTTCCCAGAGGGGGTGGCTCCAGTCCAACTGCTTACATCCAGAAATGACTTTGGGGAGGTCATCATCATAGGGTAGGATGAGAAAAGAGGAAGTGGTTTGGGGAGCAGGGAAGGGGTTGTGCATGTTTACTGTGAACAGAAGATTGAGTGTTCTAGCTCCTGCATTAAAGTAGGTGGAGTGAAGGAAATTCCACCAGTCATCATAGTGGACCTGACAGCCAATGGATCATTTGGTATGGAGAGAAGCAGTATGGTCAAGGAGGACCTTGACCCCTCGCTCCCTTGGGGAACCTGCCAAGTCATTGGGGACCTTGATTGTCTCATTGCTGGTCACAGTCGACTCAGAGCCAGAGCATTCCCCCTCGAGGCATCCCAGTGCTCAAAGTTTTCAAGCACCTGCAGAACATGGAGGAGCTGTTCCAGTGTGGGTACCAACCTTGTCTTGGCCTCACTGGGGGAGTCAACCTCATTTGCTGTCTGTTGCTCAGTAAGCCTTGGGGCGATGACTGCAGGGGGTGGGTTAGAGGTTGTGTGGGAAGAGGTTGTCTCTGGATCAGGGGTTTGGGAGACTGGGGAGGAGTCAGTGGGTGAGTTACAGCTTTGATAGGCTCTGAGTATGGTGGCCTTGCATGGAGTGGTAGTGCAGAGGGGTAGGGGGCAGTCTTAGTGATTCTGGCCTTTTGCTTCCCCTTGGAAGTGGCAACAGAACAGACTGTGAATGAGGAGTGGGGGTTCAGAAGGGGTCCTGGGCTACTGGAGGAGGCCCTGGACCAGTATTCCTGTAGACCCCTGAGAATTGGGTCTGAGGGTGCAGGGGATACAGATGGTAGAGGGGTCTGGGATGGCAAATTGTCAAAGTCATAATCATCAGAAAAGGTGATGTGTTCGTTTTCAGAGGCAAATACAGTGTAGTTGTCAAGGGAGAGGTGTTCAGAGTTGTGTTCATGAGACATTGGAGAGCAGGAGATGGTGTCATTTCTGGTAGGAATGTAGGATATCCAAGGCATTATATAGGTTTTCTTGGGGTTCCCAAGTATTTGAGGAATGCCTGTATCCAGTCCATTTTACCAGGTATTGGTATGTTTGTTGTTTGGCAACTGTCAAGGGCATAGGAATGTGTCCTTTTACATGTCCTTTGCCTTTGTGCTGCAAGCCCATGACTTGGTGCTTGAGGATGTTCTTGACTTCCCATTCAGGTAAGTCATTGATCAGATTGGGAAGGGGTGGCACTTTGGCTCTTCCATATTCATTGTTTTCTTCAAATGGGAAAATCCATGATGTGTGAAATACCAGGTGTATTTTCCATGTTTCCAGAAGTTTAAGCCAAACAGCCACAGGTGAGACTACTTTGGTAATCTCAAAGGGGCCAATGCATCAGGGGGCCAGCTTTGTGCTTGGAACATCCCTTTTGAGGGTCGCTGCATCCAACCAGACCAGGTCCCCCTCTTTGGGTATTTGATATGTTCCCTTGCTTCTATCTCACATCACTTGCTGCACAGCTTTGTGAGCAAGAATTGCTGAATCCTGATTTGTGGCAAGTTGTTGCATGTGGTCCTTGACAGTGGGCACATCAGATGTCTTGGGTGCAGAAGGGTAGGGTGCTGGGTCATAGCCATAGATCAGTGAATAGGGGGTCTGCTGATGTACCAAATGAACCCTGGAATTGTGTGCAAACTCGGCCTGAGGTAAGTACTGAGCCCAGTCTTCTGGTTTGGCATCACAATACATCTGAAGGTAGGTCTCAACCTCCTGATTCACATGTTCACTTTCGCTATTGGTTTGCAGGTGGTAGGCCATAGAAAGTTTTTGTTGTATGCCTAGCACCTCATAGAGTTTGCTGGTGAAAGCCAATGCAAATTGTGGACCCCTATCTGAGATTATGGCATCCAGGATGCCATAATGGGGGTAGACATACTGGAGGAAGAGGTTTGCTAGTTTGAGGGAGTTGCACATTTTCTTGCAGGGAACCAGGACTATTCCCTTTGTTAGTCCTTGGTCCATGATTGTGAGAACTGAGTCATATCCTTCTGACTTGGGTAGGTTGGTGATGAAGTCCATGGAGATCTGTTTGAATGGAAAGGGGTTCCCTGCCACACCATTTGGTATTACCAGGGGTGTGAGAGGGTGAGTGATGACCTTATTGGCTTGACAGCCAGGGCATCCTTTCATGTACTCTCTTACCTGCTTCCACATTCCAGGCCACCATACTTTGTCTTTCATTTTCCACATCATTGCTTTCACTCCTGGGTGTCCTGCAGCTGCAAGATCATGATTATCCTGGAGATACTCACATAAGAGGGGAGGAGGGATGTAGAGTTGACCATCATGTTGCTTGGTTTGATTGTCCTCCTCTCATACACTGTTGTGCTTTGTGAGGGTTTCATCCTTTGGCATTGTCTCCTTGATTTTGTTGAAGAGGTTGGCAGATATTGTGAACACTCCTCTGTCCAACTGCTGTACATTGTTGGATGACTTGTTATTGAGGTTGGACATTTGGGTGGAGGGAGGTGAGGATGAAATGGTTTGGCTCTTCTTCTGAGCCTTGGGTTTCACAGGTGTAAGTGGGGCTTCTCTTTTCTTTCCATGTTCCTTCAGCTTATGCACAGTAGAGGGAGGTCTAGGTGGTGGTGGGGCAGAAAGGAAGGGTTTTTCTGCAGAAAACAGGAGTTTCACCCCCCCCTTGAGCCACAATGATGCCAGCAGTACCATGGTCATTGGGGAGGGGTCAGTGGAATAGCCAGGGTGACAGGAGAGGGAGTCAGGGATAGTCATTAGCTTTCCTGGTTTATGCACAAGCTGAATAGGAAAATCTTGAAGGAAAGCAGCCCATCAAGTTTGCCTGCAAGAGAGTTGCTGCAGCAACTGATAGTAGGTGAGGTTTTGATGATCAGTATATACCATAGTTGGGGCAACTGGGGAGACAAGATAATGTCTCCACTCTTTGAAGGCTCTAATGATGGCCAAGAGTTCCAGGTCATACACCTGGTAATTTTGTTTGGTGCCAACTAGCAACTTTGAGAGGTAGGCACAGGGGTGGAGTTCCTCATCTTCAAACCATTGACAGAGGACCACACCAGTTCCTACTGCCAAACCATCTGTGAAAAGAGTGAATGGTTTTGAGAAGTTGGGTAGTCGCAAAACTGGTTGGGAGCATAGCACTTGTTTAAGTTGCATGAAGGCATCAGCTTGCTCCAAGTCCCACTTGAAAGGGACATTCTTTTTCAAGAGGTGATGGAGGGGACAGGCAATTTGGGAGAAGGATGGGATGAACTGGCAGTAGAAATTGCAGAACCCCAAGAACTGTTGTAGTTCATGTAGGTTGTTAGGGGTTTTCCATTCTTGAATGGCTGCCAATTTCATTTCAGAAGGTTTGATTTGTCCCTGATGAATAAGGAAGCCCAGGAATTCAACCTCAATAGTTTCGAAGGTGCATTTGGAGATTTTCAGTCTCAGTTCCTCTTTAAGGGCAATCATCAAGAATTCTTCTATCCTTCAGTAAAGCTTGTCCTTTGTTTTTGCATGAATTGTGACATCATCCATAAAGATGATGAGCTTCTTTGCATACATCATGTTGGCAAAAACCATCTCCATATACCTCTGGAAGGTTGGAGGGGAATTACATTGTCTGAAAAACATGATGGTAGGTTTGAAAAGGCCACAAGGGGTGACGAAGGCTCCTTTCCATTCATCTCCTTCCTTTACCCAGATGTTGGTAAATCCCCAGTGAATATCAAATTTTGTGAAGTATGTTGACTTGGCCAGTTGGTCAAGAAAGGATTTAATGTCTGGCAAAGGGTAGGAATCCTTCATGGTGTACTTGTTGAGTTCACTGTAGTCTTGTACTAACTGCTTTTTACCATCCTTCTTCCCCACAAAGAACACCAGGGATGCCTGGGGAGACTTGGATTTTTGTACCTTCCCAGCATTTAGGTTCTCCTCTAAAAACTTGTCAAGAGACTGTAGCTCTTCTTGAGAGAGAGGATAGACTGGTGCTTTCTTTGGTTTGAAGTCATTGGCAAGGTGGATCTTGTGATCCAGATAGGGTCTCTGAGGTGGAAGCAGTGTGTCATCTTCCAAAAAGACCTTGGCAAATTTCTTGTAATGTGGGGGAAGTGCAACTTCTTCCTTCTGGAGAGCTGCTTTGAGTTGTGTCAATATTGAAGTCTTCTGTAGCATAACAAAATTTTCATCATCATAGTCTTCTTCATCAGATGATAGGGAGAGTTCCAAGAGACAGGGGTCCCTGAAACCTATCATTTTCCTTTTCTTCCAGTCGAAGATTGGATTGTACTCAGTCAGGAAAGGCATCCCTAACAGGACATCTTCATGTGATTTGAGTTCCATTTCAAAGGCATGAATCTGTACCAGTTTGTGGAAAATTCAAGTGTTGAAGGTACAGATGTGGGTAACCTTCTGTATGCTTGGTCCTTCGAAACTTCTTGCTGTCCAAGGATGCTCAACCCAAGTTTGTTTTAGTCTGTATTTTTGACAATACAGGGGTGAATGACATTGACTTCAGTGCTGCTGTCAATCACTGCTTTTAGTGCTGCATCTTCTCTGTCAACTAGGAACAGGGACCCAAACAATGAGGTGGTTGAAACAGATCTCAATTGCTCAAAGTCTGTGGCTACAGATGTAGTCCTATTAGTCCAAGTCCTACTTGCTGAAGAGATTTGAAAGTTCTTAGCTCTGCCCTGTGCAGTCATGGGAGAGCTCTCTAAAAATCCTCTGGTGCTCGAGGATCATTGTGTGAGACTATATGCTCTGTCATCTTGGCAGCATTAGAATTGGCTCTTTCTTCTTCTTGCAGTTCTTGGAGAAGGTGGCAGATTTTCTTTTGCCAATCTTCTTGATTTAGTGAGTGTTCCTCTTTTGGGCATTCTGATCTTCGATGACCAACTTCATTGCATCCCCAGCACATGATTTCTCTGATCCAGGACCATTGATTGCCTTTCTGGTTCCAGGGCTTCTTTGGTGGCCCACCAGAGTTTTGTTGGCAATCAATGTCCATTGCATATGGATCTTGATCAGGTGCTCAGTTATAATAGGACTTCATAATATTTTGTCCTAGGATGTGTTGGTCTTCTTGTGTTTGTTGACCCATGAATAGGCAGAGTTGGGAGAGGGCCATTTGAGCAGCTGACACAGCTGTGATCCACTCTGCTGGTGTTGTAGGGCAGGTATTGGTTTTCAGGATCCACTTGTTCAGCTTGGGTTTGAGGCCTCTTCCAAAGAAGACTCCAGCCTCAGGGCTCATCTCCAATAGTTTCACCTTGTTTGAAGCATTGAGGAAGTCAGTGACATACTCTTTGAGGGTTCTCAACCCTTGGTGAATCAAAGAGAGTTTGAGTAATGCCATTTGTGACACATCCCCAACTTTGAACATTAGGGCAAGTTTGGCAAGGAACTGTGACCATGAATCTGTGATCCAGACAGTGTCAAGAAGAAGATTCTTTTTGGCATAGTTCTCTGCCCAGGCTTGGGCCAAACTCCTTGTCATAAAGGACAAAGTGAAGCCAATCTTCTGCTCAGCAGTTCAATACATGTGAGAGTTGATACCCAGATAGGTTTTGATGGAAGTCAACCAGGCATCGTAGGTAGCATGGTTCCCATCATACTCTTGTGGTCAGTTAAGGTTAAGTTCCTTGTGCCCTGCCCCAGAGTTAGAGTTGTATCCCTTTCCTTTCTCCTCAGGATCTCCTCCAGGGCCTGCAGGGTCTTTAGGTTTTGTGGGGATCATGAAGTCCACTTTGCTTTTGAACTGGTCATGATACCACATCACTAGTTGTGTGATGGGTACATCTGCCTGTCCTGCAAATGGTTCTTCTCCCATTTCAATATCTTGGTATGCAGGGTGGATTTCTTCTTGAGAATCCAGGAAGTCACCTTCAAGTGAAGAGTTCTCCTCTTTCCTTTCAGGAGTGATTTGCAGTTCTTGTTCTGCAGTTTGTGGGGTTCCTAGCCCTAGGGCAGTTGTGAAGACTCCATAAGGGTTTTCAAGGAATGAAGGGGTGCCTCTTTGAGTAGTGCTGCTAGCCTTTCTTGTAAGTGCTATGGCTTCCACTACTGGGGAGGTTTGTTTTGGAGAAATGGGGGACACCTCAGCAGTGTAAGGGTGGTATTGGGATGAAGAGGAAGGTTCCCAGCAAAGGGGTAAAGCAGATGTTCCAGAGGGTCTCTCCTTCTGCTTTTGTTCCCTTTTGCTAGGTACTGGGGGTCAGTATTTTGAAGTAGTTGATCCTGCAGCAGAGGGTGGTCTCTGAGGATGAGGTGAATTGCTGCCTGGGCATGAAGACACTTTGGTGGCAATTAAGGTGAGTGTTGGATGGTGGGGTGGACAACAGCTGGGGTATTTCCCTCAGATGTTCCAGGTGTCTGAGATAAGTCTTCTAGAGGGCCAGTGGGACCACTGCAAGGATGTTCCTCATAGAAGGGGGAGTAGTTGATCAGTCTACTCTTTTAAGGTGGGAACTCGAGACTTTGCTAGGGACAATTGTTGACCTAGGAAGACTTTGAAGGTTTCTTTGAAGTTCTCAAGGGTTGTGTTAACATTGCTAGATGAGCTTTTAGCTTTTGTTATGCACAGGAATATCTCACCAGCCAAAATCGACCAGTGTTGGTGATGAGGTGGAGCATGTCACCACTCTTGCAATATTGCCTGGGTTGACCTCAAGGGCTTAATAGTTTTACCCCTCCTATGGCCAGGGAAGCAGTTCTGAGGTAGTGTTTGTCAGAGAGAAGCTGTCCTGGTTGCAAGGTAGCTAAAAGCTAAGGAATACATCCATGTCCCTACCAGTATATATACTATTGAGAGTGTTTGGTGCTGTGTGGTGCATGACCATGGCACAAGATGTGGGATGTGGTGTGACATGTTACAAACACAGTAAGGTAACTCAAAATAGGTAGGAGGGTAGAGGGTATTCCCTAGAGAAGGAAATGAGTCCATAAAGGGGGGCTGCTGCACATCCACAGGGTGGACAAGCTGTGGTACCCTATTATAGTCTGAAGAGGGAAGGTGAATCAACACATGAGAATATGAAATGATGAGCATCAAGTTGTGTTGATTGGAGGAGTCTGATCAAGGGAAGAGATGGCCATATAAGGGATGGCATACCATAAGTGTGCATGGGAAACCAGTCAGGAAGGCAAAAAAATGATGTGGCATATCAACCTGATCCATCTCAATCAACCACAAGATAGTGGCTTCATGAAAGACAGACTCTGAGTACTGCACAATTGGACCCCTTTCTACTAGGTGCCCTTCCAAACTTGATTGCCTACCAAGGGCTGACTGTGTGCTTGAGATCATATCTTTGCATTGCCATTTCACATCATTCAGTAACATCAATGTGATCTGTTTTCTGCTGCCCACTTGAGATACTTGCCCTGCTATTTATCAGTCAGAATAATGAAAATTACAGACAGCATGACACATTACCCAATGATAGGATTGTAGGTGTCATCACAACATTGACACCTCATTTACAATGGAAACAGGTTCTTTATGTGACTTACTGTGAGTCCCTGTAAGTGGTGTAGAAAAGGGCTGTAGGCAGCCTCAGTAGTGACTCAACTACTAAATTTATTAGTGTACCTGTAGGCAGCTACAGGTCACCAGTAAGTAAGTACTCATAAAGAATGTGTAGACATACCCTCAGTAGTGACTCAACTACTAAATTTATTAGTGTACCTGTAGGCAGCTACAGGTCACCAGTAAGTAAGTACTCATAAAGAAGGTGTAGACATACCCTCAGTAGTGACTCAACTACTGAGGAAACAGTACCAAAATGTACTACTAAGTGCGCTCTAAGCACTTATGTAAGCAAGTGAAAACTTTCACCAAAAAGTATGTCACACAGAGGTGATTCAATCTCCAACAAGTGGATGCCTACTGGTTGAGGGATATGGTAAAGACTTACAAGCACCCCTTACAGTCCCTCAGATCTTTCCTCATTTTTTTGTAGGGCTGGGAGAAAAACACTTCAATATCCTGGGTGTGTGCAGTATGTGGCCTTCTGATAGGTTCATCCACATCAACAAGGTCAATGTCCTTGAGGAGTCTGTCAGCCCCAGTTTTGGTGGGGCCATACAAAGTATGCTGTGGCTTGTCAATGTTGCTCTGTGGTGGTGGTGTCAATGAGATTAAATTATCTGAACACACCTGACTGGCAGGTTTTTTCCCTGATAGGTAACAACAAAAGGTTTTTTATTTAAATTAATAGATCAGATCAGATAGGCAACTAAGCTGTCATACCTTTAGTAAGCCTTTTTTTCTTCACTGGGACCTCTGCATCTGTAGTTTCTATGTTGATGTCAGTGTCAGCCTTGTGTTTTGTAACAGTATCATGCATTGGACATGCAGCTGATGGAAATTGAGCTTTTCTGTGTGATGTCAGTTCTAGCTCAGCAGCATTGTCAGTACACATGATCTGTGCTGAGGGCACAGGGACATGTCATCAGCATGGCTGTTCAGTGTTGGTAGCAGTAACATCAACCATTTGACAACTGCCGAGCAAGCAGCAATCACCAACATCCATCAATCAAATGCTTGGATTGCTTTAGCCAGCAATAGGCACACTCTGCCTTCTGTCAACCAATTCCATAGCTTCTCTGCTAGAGGGGAGCCAACCCCTATGCCAACCCAAAGAGCAGTGTCATCCAGCAGATGATCTGCATCAGTACCCCATCACACCCCAGACTTCCCCAGTGGTTATGGACCAGGTGGCAATGGTCCAGGAGGCAACAACCCTGGAGATGATAATCCAGACAATTATGGAGACAACAAAGATGAAGATGACAACACTTTCATAGATGCTCCAGATGAACTGGAGCCACAACTGGTGGTTTTACACAATTTAGCCACTGCAGTTGACCATCTCTTGCACTCCACCCATAGTTCAGGGGAACCTTTGTCCTCCAGGGCTAAAGTCCAAGAACCAGACACCTTCAATGGGACCAATCCCCAGAAACTCCAGACCTTTTTGGTCCAGTGTGAGCTGTGTTTCCAGGATTGTCCTAAGGCATTCTGTCAAGATAGAAATAAGGTCACATTTGCTCAGTCATACCTGAAGGGCATGGCCCTTGAGTGGTTTGAACTGGACCTTCTTAACACTGGAGATCCAGCAAACCATCCTCTGTGGATGGACAGCTGGCTGGACTTCATGGCAGAACTCCAAACCACCTTCAGACCACATGACCCCATTGCTGACACTGAGCATCAACTCAACCACCTGTGCATGAAGGAGAACCATCAGGTCAACTGCTATGTGGTTGACTTCAACCATTTGGCCTCTCAAGTCTGAGGCTATGGGGATGGTGCCCTCCACAATCTGTTCTATTCTGGACTTCCAGACCATATCAAAGACAAGATTAGTAGGGTCAGTAAACCTAACACCCTGAATGGCTTGCAAGCATTGTCACAGGAAATCAATGCATGATACTGGGAATGCAAGGATGAGGTCACATGTCAGACCAAGTTCTCTGAAGGAAACTCTGGAACTAATACCAGTAATAAGTCTAACCCCAGTAACAAAGGGGATAAGCAGAAATCCAGTAATGGAACCCAGTCCTCCATGACCAGTATCCCAGCCACATCCAGCTCCAATCTGAAACCTTCTAACAATCAGTTGAACTCTGGACAAACTTCCACCCTTGCTAACAAGCTCAGAAAAGATGGCAAATTGACTCCAGCTGAACAAAAGAGATGTTTTGAGCAGAACCTCTGCATGTTCTGCAGAAATGCTGGACATAAAGCTAAGGAGTGCCCTAGATTTACCTCCCATGCAGCCAAAGCCCATGCAGCCACAGCAACTGAGTCAGAACCCAAACTGACTGCCTCCACTGAGGCAAAAAAATAGAGAGCAGCTCTCAGAACTCCACACAGCCTGGGAGTTGTGTTGACATTGACTGTGCACATGTGGGGGCATGCCTCAATGCATCTGCTCTTTCAAATCCAATTTCATTGAAACTGTCTGTCATCCTCAATTCATACAATACTCTGGAAATTTCAGCCTTAATAGACTCAGGTTCAACCCACTGCTTTGTAGATTCAGTTTTTGCCAATATGCACCATATTTCAACATATTCCATCCCACCTCTCATCCTCCATTTGTTTGATGGTGTGACAACAACATCCATCAATACTGCTGCCAAGCTTTCCATCCATTTCCTTTCCAGAGATGTCACCAATATGACCTTCTATGTAACTCCATTGGATTCAGAGTGTAAGATTGTTCTTGGACATAACTGGCTCACCCACTACAATCCATCAATTGATTGGGTATTGGGCAGTATTAAATTCCAGAACCTTATATCTTGTTTGCCAGTGCCAATGTCACCCTTTGCCTCAGAACTATCTCTGAGAGACTCCAGAGATACCCTCCATGGTTCTCCAAACTCCACTTCACCCTCCATGGTTGACACCTCTTCTCCACCTGGCCTTCAAGTGCCCAACATCTCTCTGATCAATGCAGCAGCTTTCCTGCATGCTTGTAAGTTTTTTTTTTTTTTTTCCTTTTAAGGTCCCTTGTTGGGGTTCATAAACCCTATATAGGACCATACACAATGTGTACATGGCTAAGTAAAGACAGGGGGGCGAAGCACTAAACTAACATCTGGCTCCCATGGGAGCCACATTCAAGCATCTAGAGTAAACAGGTTAGCAAAAACTATGCAAGAACAGGAGTGGGAGGGGTAGAAAGTAATGACAAAAAAAGGGGGGTGGGGTGGATAAGTAACATCTGCCTCTATGGGTGGACAGTAAGTACAGATGGGTCAGGGGGGAAGTCCAGCATGTGGGTGACCAGGCCATGGTCAGCAATGGTGGAGAAAGCCAGTACCCCTACAGGGCCAACTCCTACATAGAATGGAGAGGTGCCACCAAACCAAAGTCTGATGGCCTCTAGAGTGTCCCCTGGCAAGGGGGTGAGTGACAGTGGGGTATGAACCACAGGTAGTGTGGTGAAACAGGAGGGGGTGTCTGGGGCCTGTAGGACAGTGGCCAGCCAGGAGGGAGGGTTGGAGAGGGTACCAGAGGTACCATCTCAATCCAGATATGAGATGAGGAGCCACTTGGGTGGGTGAATGCTTGTAAGTTAGATGGCTCACTCCAGTTCTCCCTCCAGGTTCAACCCCAAGACAACCCCAAACTCTGGACTGCCACCATGCAGGATGCACTGGACTTATCATCAGTACCCTCAGACTGTCACAACTTTGCTGACATGTTTAGTAAGGCAAAGGCTTCTATGCTTGCACCCCACCAAGAGTTCAATCTCAAGATAGAATTGGAGGAAGGAACTACTCTGCCACTGGGAACCCTCTACTCCCTCTCCCCAGTTGAGCTTGCTTCTCTTCAAACTTTTATTGATGAAAACCTCACTACCAGCTTTATCCACCCAACATCCCCTCCCTATGCTGCCCCAGTCCTTTTTGTTAAAAAGAAGGATGGATCCCTTCATCTGTGTGTTGACTTCAGGGGTCTCAACAAGGTCATGAAGAGGGATCACTACCCTCTTCCTCTCATCTTGGACTTACTCAATTCACCTAGTCAAGCTAAAGTCTACACTAAGGTAGATCTCCAACATGCCTATCATCTGGTATGCATCACTGACAGAGATGAGTGGAAGATGGCTTTCTGGACTCATTACAGATCTTATGAATGGCTTGTGATGCTGTTCAGACTTACCAATGCCCCAGCAGCATTTCAATGCTTCATCAACTCTATGTTTGTGGATCTCTTGGATGTTTGTGTCATTGTCTACCTAGACAACATCCTAATCTACTCCAACAATATTGAAAGTCACAAAAAACATGTTTGTGAGGTACTTTGCAGGCTCCAGCAACACAGTCTCTATGCCAAACTGGAGAAATGTGAGTTCCATTCTGAGTCCATAGAATATCTCAGGTTCTTCCTATCTCCCAATGGATTGACAATGTCTGAGGACATGGTTAAGGCCATTCATGACTGGCCTGAACCCCATAAAGTGAAAGATATCCAGTCCTTCCTCAGCTTTGCCAATTTCTACCATCAATTCATCTACAACTATTCCAATATTGTGGTGCCTTTGACACATCTTACCAGGAAGAACACACCCTGGAGTTTCTCCAAGGAGTGTCACCAGTCCTTTCACCTCCTCAAGGAAGCCTTTTCATCTGCTCCTATCCTCACCCACTTCCAACCTGGACTTCCAATAACAGTTGAGACTGATGCCTCAGACTATGCCATCACAGGTTTCTGTCCATCACATGCCTGGACAATGAAATACATCCCATGGCTTTTTATTCTTGGACTTTGACTGCTCCAGAGTTGAACTATGATACACATGACAAGGAGCTACTAGCAATATATGAGGCCTTCTGGACTTGGCATCATTACCTCAAGGGCCTGGCACAACCTATAGATGTTGTTACTGACCACAAGAATCTTGAGTACTTTTCTACTTCTAAGGTCCTCACCAGGCATCAAGCATGCTGGTCCAAGTACCTTTCACAATTCAATATGATTATCCACTTCCACCCCAGTAAACTCAGAGCAAAGCCTGATGCCCTGACTAGATGATGGGATGTCTACCCCAAAGAGGGGGATAGGGACTATGCTTGAGCTAACCCACAGAATCTCCATCCCATTTTCACCAACAAACAACTGTTGAACTCCCTATGGGCTACCTACTTGGAGACCCAGGTACTCTGTGCTAGTGTCAAGACTGGTTCTCAATGGTCTCTGAGAAGTCTGAGGTCATAGGCAATACTAGAATGAAAGTCCAGAGGGTCAGAGTTAGTGTACAACCTTGTACACTAAGACCTGCAGAGTTCCTGAGGTTGGAGTGGTCAGAGAATAGTGAGATTGATGAGTATCTTATTTGATATTCAAACTGAGGTGCTATGACATATGTACAAGGGGTTTTATACTACAGAGAACATTCTGAGGCAATGTCTGGGTAACAAAACTCTGGAGGGCAGTACAGAATGTTGACAATGTTCCTACAGGCTGTGCTGGAGTATTGGACAACCCAAAGGTCTGAAGGTTAGACTAAAAGTACCAAAACAGCTAGGCATATTGTGGCAGAAAGAAACTGTTCTAAATTCAGAATGGAATGGAGTAACAGATCAAAACTAAAAATGGAAATGGAGCAGAGTTCCACAGTGGACTCCCAAGGGTCTGGACTGAGCCAGAAGCACTCAGACTTAGGCCCAGGGAGTGCACATGTGTCACAGATGTGACAGCTAGCATGATCATGGATGTTGAACAACTCCATGCTGACATAAAGTCCACCTTACCATTGGACCCCCTCAGCCAAATTCACCTCTCCAATTCATCAAACCCCCATTGGACACTAGACAGTACTGGACTACTATGTCTAGATGGTCACATCTACATACCAGATGTTGACAACCTTTGACTCCATGTACTCCATCATAAGCATGATCATCCCCTTGCAGGCCACTTCAGACAAAATCAAACACTTGAGCTTATCTGTCATGAGTATACATGGCCAAGTGTCTGAACCTTCATCAAGGACTATGTCAAATCCTGCACTGCCTGTGCACATGCTAAAACTCCAAGACACAACTGTATGGCATGCTAAAGCAACTACCAATTCTGGAGAGACCTTGGAACTCCATCTCCATGGACTTCATCAAACAGCTCCCAAACTCCAGGTCTCACACTGCCATATTGGTTGTAGTGGACCATCTCTCAAAACAAGTAATATTCATCCCTATGAATGACACCATCACCTCCCCACAACTTGCCCAACTCTTCCTACTCCATGTGTTTTCCAAACATGGAGTCCCTTCCCATGTAACCTCTGACCAAGGTACAGAGTTTGTCTCTCATTTCTTCTGATCACTGGGCAAAGCTCTCAACATGAAACTCCACTTCACTTCCAGATATCACCCTGAAGGTGATGGCCAAACTGAATGCATGAACCAGACATTGAGGCAGTATCTCTGGGTCTATTGTAACTATCAACAGGACAATTGGTCTGAGTTGCTGCCACTCATGGAGTTTGCTTACAACAATGCTCCAAGTGCCACTACTGGAGTTTTTCCATTCTTCACCAATAAGGGTTATGACCCAAATGTCACCATTTATCCAGAATGAGACCTGATGTCTTCTCAGGCAAGAGATTATGCAGTGGACTTAGAGTCCCTGCATGCATACCTCCAAGAGGAAATGGCTGAAGCCCAAAAGAGATATCAAGGTCTGGCTGACACCAAACAAGCCCCAGCTCCAGACTTCCAGATCAGAGATTTGGTGTATGTCAAAGCCAAGTATTTCAGGTCCACTAGACCATTGAAGAAACTCTCAGAGAAGAACCTTGGTCCATACCCTATCATTGCCCATGTTGGACCACTGTCCTTCACTATTCAACTACCTGACTCTATGAAGTCCATACACCCCATCTTCCATGTCTCTCAATTAGAATCTGCAACTCTGAATGTTATCCCTAACTGTGTCCAACCTCCACCTCCACCTGTTGAAGTTGACAGAGAACCAGAGCTCGAGATAGAGAGATTCTTGGACTCCAAACTGGATTGCCAAAGATGATGTCCATTGCAGTACTTAGTCAAGTGGGCTGGCTATGAGGGCACAGATGAAGAAACTTCCTGGCTCATAGCTACCAAATTAGGAAATGCCCCTGACCTAGTCTTGGACTTTCACAAGGTGTACCCAGACAAACCCAGTCTGTTAAACTCCATCATACATCACCTCTAAGTTTTCAGAATCTCTGAGTACAAACTCTGTCACTCAGGACTTTGAAGAAAGGAAAATTATATTCAGACAAGGGGGGGAAACAGTCACAATGCCAGTATGATATAAATGCAAAAAGAAAAACAAAAGAAAGTTCTGCAGACCCTAGACATCATCCTCATTTGCAGCATGGTTGATCAGAGTCATCATCACAGCTCTCAAAACCTCAAATGACTCATCAAGGACCCCAGTCAAGTCCTTCACATCCTTAGACATGGACTTGATGGCCAGTGTGTTCCTGTTGATCACCTGCATGATCTCCCTGAGGTGTCTGTCCAGAACCTCTGCTGCAGAGTCTTGGTGAGGGGGCACCAGGCATAGAGTCTGAGGCTTCTGGACTATCTCTATGTCTGGGGTATTGTCCATCACCTCATCATCACTGTCCCCAGCATCTCCAGACTGTGCCACTTGTTTCTGATGCTTCCTCCTCTCTCCACCTTGGGGGGACATTGTCACTGCTGTATGCTTCTTGGGCTCTGCTACTTGGACAGTCAGGTCACATTTAGCCTTACTTTTTTGACACCAAAGGCAGGACTTGCTGCAGCTGGTACCTAAGACACATTCCTCACCAGCCTTAACACATGCAGAGCAGGCCTTGGGCCTGTCACCAGTTACACTACTCCCAACCATCATCTGCTGAGAGAGAGTTCTGGACTCGTTAGTACAGGACTATGGGTGATGGTAACACCACTCACTGAAGACCCTTCTCCCTGCACCTTCCATGTCTCATTTTTGAGCTGTTGTTTCTCCACCTCTTGCTCTCAAATCCTCTTCACCTCAGCTGCCTTTGCCTCTGCAGCTTCCCTTGCTTTTTGGGCCTGTTCAGCTGCCACAGCCTGGGCCTTCCACTCCTCTTCCTCTGCCTCTAAAATCTTTTGAAGTTGAGCCCATTGGCAATGCTGATGCTCATCATATTTAGCCAACTTGGTGGCTATGCTATCCCCAGGCTTATCCTCTAATTCCTCTGAGGCTAGGTTTGACCAATCCATGATGGCTGACTTGTTGGTGGGAATGGTTGTCAACAGCAAGGACATGTCAAGAGAGAGATAGGGATTGAGACTTGTAAGAACTCCATTGAGTCTTAGCACTATGAAATTTTTCAGACTCCAACAATGTGGACTTTGAAAATCAACACATGCATAGACACTCCAACACCTTGAGGGCTCAGCCCTGAGAGGGGGATACTGTCACATCTGTGACACATGTGCATAGTCCAGGCCTGAGTCTGAGGACTTCTGGCTCAGTCCAGCCCCTTGGGAGTCCATTGTGGAACTCCACTCCACTCTGTTTATAGTTTTGATGTGTTTACTCTGTTCCATTCCAAATTTAGAATAGTTCCTTTCTGCCACAATATGTCTAACTGTTTTTGTACTTCCAGTCTAACCTTTGGACTTTTGGATTGTCTGATACTCCAGTACAGCCTGTAGGAACATTGTCAATGTTCTGCACTGCCCTCTGGAGTTTCATTACCCAGACATTGCCTCAGAATGTTCCCTGTAGTATAAAACCACTTGTACATACATCATAGCACCTCAGTTTGAATATTGAATAAGATACTCTTCAATCTCACACTTCTCTGATTACTCCAACCTCAGGAACTCTGCAGATCTTAGTGTGCTAGGTAGTACACTAGCTCCAACCCTCCAGACTTTGCCCCTCCACCTATCTATGACCTTGGACTTCTCAGAGACTGTAAAGAACCAGTCTTGACAGTATGAAGGTAAGACTGCACAATTAATGGATGGGCCTGGGAAAGGTATTGAATAGGAGTGCATAACACATGGACAGCCCAGCCATGATATGGAGGAAGACTGCACAATTCATGGATGCAGAGCTGCTGTGGGGGGTCCAGATGGGCAGGCCCTGTGTCTATGGGTAGCTGTAATATGTGTCCAGTGCCTGGAACTCACTCTGCAATTTATTTCCCATGGTAAATGGATCCCAGGCAAAGTCAGTGCAGAAGCCTGGCAGAAGTGCAGCTTGCATGGCAGAGCTGCTGTGGGGGGTTCAGATGGGCAGACCCTGTGTCTATGGGTAGCTGTAATATGTGTCCATTGCCTGGAACTCACTCTGCAATTTATTTCCCATGGTAAATGGATGCCATGCAAAGTCAGTGTGGAAGCCTGGCAGAAGTGCAGCTGGCATGGCTGAGCTGCTGTGCAGGGTCCAGATGAGCAGAGCCTGTGTCTACAGGTAGCTGTAATATGTGTCCAGTGCCTGGAACTCACTCTGCAATTTATTTCCTGTGGTAAATGGATGCCATGCAAAGTCAGTGCAGAAGCCTGGCAGAAGTGTGGCTTGCATGGCAGAGCTGCTGTGGGGGGTTCAGATGGGTGGACCCTGTGTCTATGGGTAGCTGTAATAGTGTCCAGTGCCTGGAACTCACTCTGCAATTTATTTCCTGTGGTAAATGGATGCCATGCAAAGCCAGTGCAGAAGCCTGGCAGAAGTGTGGCTTGCATGGCAGAGCCGCTGTGGGGGGTTCAGATGGGTGGAACCTGTGTCTATGGGTAGCTGCAATATGTATCTAGAGATTGGAACTCACTCCACAATTTATTTCCCTCAGTAAATGGATCCCATGCAAAGTCAGTGTGGAAGCCTGGCAGAAGTGTGGCTTGCATGGCAGAGCTGCTATGGGGGGTTCAGATGGGCAGAACCTGTGTCTATGGTGTAGTGGGGAGGCTCGGGGCGAGAGGTCAGAGGCACCGGAGAGTGAGGTGGCGGGGTGCCAGGGGTCTGGGTGTCGGAGTTCAGCCAAGGGGTAGAGGCGCGAGTGTAGCTTAGTAAGAATCCATCTCAGTCCGAGAGGCATTGGCATCGGGAAGTGCAACGGCCTCAGTCCTGGCGTGTCCATCTGGTGACGAGAGGGGAAAGGGAGCCCCGGGAACGCAAAGACGCTTACCGTCATTGACGATAGGGGAGATAGCAAGAATACGTGGACTAAGTGGCAGAGGAAGTAGAGTGCAATTGGACAGCGATACAGGAACAGTGGAAAGCAGTCTTTTATCATCACCACTAGCAGACACGGAGGACCTAGAGCTAACTACACCACGTAGGCCAACGGGTACTGCGCCGACTCAGGGCCATGGTAGAGAACGGGCAAGAAGCACAAGCCCAGGAGTGGGAGCAAGGAACTACCATCTATGACCAGCAGTCTTCTCAGCAGGACGAAGAGAGGAGAAGGAGAGAATAGAGGAGGAGTTAGATTGGGCCACAGCACCATCGAAAAGGAATCAGCCCACAACATCGACGCAGTCGTCAGCTCTGCCAGCCATGGGACAACCAATGTCGTACCAAATTATAAACATGAACGAAACGGCGAGAGTCGTATCGCTGTTCCAAGGAGATTATTCGGGCAAAGAAGAGCCATCGGACTGGTTCACAGAATTCCAGTTGTCCCTACCGTCGACGTGGTCGGAAGCTATGAAAATAGACCAGTTCGGGTTACAGCTAGCAGCGGGAAGCTACGCAGACAAGTGGTTTACGGACCTACCCTCAAGCGACAAAAGGGATATGGCCTCGCTGAAAGCAGCCTTCCTGAAGAGGTGGCCACCGACGAAACGGCCAAAGTGGACAAAAGCCCAACAACGAGAGCGCATCAGGGCGCTAGTGCTGGATGAAGAGGACGTTGGACAGTGGACAGAAACAGACAATGGCGGGGACTACGGGCACGTAGTATGGGCGACGAAGGTGATGAAGCTAGTGCTGAACATGGGGGATACGGAAGGCAAACTGATCGAGTACGCTGTGGAAGAAGCGCCAGCGGTCCTTCGAAACGAGCTAGAAGAAGAGTACGACAGCTGGGACGAGTTCGTTGAGGCAGTGAAGAAGGTCAAAGTAAAAAGGTTGTTGAGGAACAAGGAGACGAAGAAAGGGGAGCAAGAGTTGAAGAACGAGGTCCAGGAGCTACGCCAGCAAATCAGCCAACTGGCGGTACGGCACGCGACACAAGGATACCAAGTTCGAGCAGTACCACGCACTCAAGGAGAAGGTGCAGCGTTGGGAACTTGGGGGCAGCATATGAGAGTAAATGTGATACCTTTCGCAACTAGCGGAGGCGCAACCCTGCCAAGAGTCCCATTAACAAGAGCCCAGATACTGGAAAAGGCGATGGTAATACCTCAGCGTGCAAACACCGAGGCAGGCAGACGACTATATGAAGCAGACGTGGCAATGTGGCACCGAACGTTCGGAGACGGAACAGGTCCAGCCCTTGAAAGACCATATCCGTTGAAACCGGGAACGATGATGGTAGGATCTGGAGAATGTTTCAGTTGTGGCATGGTTACGGACCTGCCACACATCAGCGGCACCTGTACGACCAAGGAGGTATTGCGACCATATGAAACGCGCTGGCAGCAGCTAGTAGCAGGGATGCTAAGGAGGGCATCGCAACCTAGAGTCAACACAGCGCCGGTACAGTACGTTTGGCCAAGCAGCACGCAAGGCGACATCAATACGGAAACCAGCGTACCTCACGTATACACAGTCGCGACTGGAGACAATTGGCAAACGGGAGCGGGGGACCAGAACGAATCAGAGGATCAGTGGGGATGGGCAATGGAGGGAAACTACTAGGGGCTGCGAGGAACGACGGGCAGTCGACAGCCCCGGGTGGATACCCGTCAGAAGGAGTTCAGAGGGAGAAAGGTTCGGAGGATGCACTGGAGAATGGGTTGAAAGGCGCTCGAGAGGGCAGAGTGGAAGGCGAGGTAGAGCAGCGTCAAGGTGTGTCAAACATGAGTACCATACAGGACCATGGAAATACAGTCACTGACATGTACGCGTTGGATGCGACAGGCCAGCCAGTCAGGTCACAAGTCAGCCAACCGTTCCTGGCGGTACCGAGCTTAGAGGGTCCGAAAGGCGAAAGAGTCAGGTTCCTTGCGGTGGTCGATAATGGCGTGATGATAAACACAATCGACTCGGACGCGTACCGGAAGGTAAAGGGTAGACTGGAGAAGCTCAGTCCTTCGAGGCAGATATTAAGGATGGCAGATGGGTCATTGGTGGCATCCGAAGGCACATGGTCGGGCAACTTACTGTGGGGGACAGCAAACGCGCAGACGACGTTCGAGGTATTCCCCAGCGGAGGATCCTGGAGGATGCTAATAGGAAAACCTCTATTGGACCAAATGAAAGCAGTCCACGACTACGGCAAGGACACAATACGACTACCTAAAGGAGAGGGTTTCGTCGAGATCACGAATCGTGCTAGCCAAAGGATACCCGACCACGTCCTACCCATGAGAGTCCCGACAGCAGCAGAGGGAGAGCAGGACGAGGGGAAGAAAGACGAAGAGGAAAGAGAGGGACCAGTAATCGAGGTGCAGCAGTTGGGGGCAGAAGAGCAAGAAGAGGTAGTAGACGAAAGCGAGGACATGACGAGGGATTGGCACGAGGGTCCAGCGGGGGAGCCAACGAACGTGTTCACCAGACTCGGGAAAGAAGGACCATTCTACCCACCAAGGGTCGAGGCAATAGTGAAGGCAGTCAAGTACGGACTGCTACCGCCAAACGAGTTGAGGCAGGTACAAGATCTCGTAGCCGAGTTTGCAGACACCTTTGCATTGTCAGTCAAGGAGGTGAAGCCGGTATCGTTCATAAAGTTCTGGCTGAACATCCCTAAAGATGCTAAGTTCCAGTTAAGAGTCAGTCAGAAACCACTAACACAAGCGCAGAAAGAGTGGTACCTACCAGTACTGGACGAGTTCAACAAAGCGGGAGTACTATGTGACATTAGGTCAGACAAGGTGCGAGCGATACACCCAACGGTGTTGGCGCAGAAGGCACACGGGGCACCAGGCCTCACGATGGACGAGATCAGGCAAATTGTGAAGGACCAGAGCGAGGGGGACTGGAACCAGGTCAACCCAAGGGAAGAAAGGGAGCACGCACCAAACCGAGTAAAGGCAATGGGTCAGGAAGGGAAACAGAAGTGGTGAGTATGCCAGAACTTCCATGAGCTCAACAAAGTGACGGAGGTCGCACCCATGCTGCAAGGAGACATAAATGCGAAGCAACAGCGTCTGGCGGGACGCAAGTATGTGTGCGTCATGGATTTAGCAGCAGGGCTTTATGCAATAGAGGTCGAAGAGGAATACCAACCGTATTTGTGCATCTATACGGAAGGCAGAGGCTATCAGTGCTACCAGCGCATGCCCATGGGATTGCTAGGCTCACCGTCGTGTTTTGCAGATATGACTGCAATTGCGTTCAAAGGGTTGGCAATGCAGATAGGATTGGAAACGTTCGTAGACGACAACGGACTTGGAGGAGACGAGTTCCAAGAACTACTAGGACAACTACGTGTATTCCTTCTGAGGTGCCGAGAGAAAGAAATATCGCTGTCCCCACAGAAAATGCAGTTGTTCATGGCCGAGGTGGTCTTTGGAGGTGCAAGAGTGGGGAGGGATGGAATCAGACCAGACGTTGCAAAATTGGAGGCGGTTGCTAAGTGGCAACCACCCAGGTCATTGCTAGAGCTAATGAGGTTCCTAGGTTTAACGGGATATTTCCGCTCGCTGGTGAAAGACTATGCAAGGCTAGCAGCACCGCTGACAGACTTACAGAGAAATCTGGACATGCCAAGTTTGGATGCGAAAACAAGTAGGTGGAAGTACAGGCAGTACCTAAGGGATAGACGGCTAGAACGGTACTGGACACCAAGGCAAATGAAGGCGTTCTTATGACTAAAGCAAGTGTTGACGTCGGAGCCGGTACTCAAAGCACCAAAGTTTGATGGCACACCATTCATCCTGACCATGGACGGATGTAAAGACGGATTCGGAGCAGTCTTGTCGCAAAGGTTTGAGACGACGCTGGCAAGCGGGGAAAAGGTGTCAGCGGTGCACCCAATTGGGTTCACATCGAAGAGAACGTCGAGTGTAGAAGAGCGGTATAAGCCTTACATTCTCGAGTTTGCGGCACTGAAATTCGGAATTGACCACTTCAGCGACATCATTTGGGGATTCCCGGTGGAACTGGAGACAGACTGCATGGCGTTGAAGGACACACTTTGCAACGACAAGCTGTCGGTAGTGCACGCTCGATGGCGGGATGGCATCTCTGTGTATCAAATCATAGATGTGTGGCACAAACTGGGAAAAACCAATGCAGCAGCAGATGCGTTAAGCCGGATGTACACGGATGCTCCAAGGTCAGAGAACGATGGTAGTGGATGGATGGTCAGCGAGGACTGGGAAGCGTCAAAGGGCATAATCAACGACCTGTTCACAATCGAATCAGACCCAAGGTTCGCAGCCCTAAGAGAACGGTTTGCTAACGAACCGTTGTTTCTAGAGGTGATAAACGCGATCTACAACCTGAAAACAACCACAAGTGATCGCGAGCGGCGCAGAGCACAACACAGAGCAGAGGGGTACCACGTAGAGGATGGACGGCTCTGGTGCATATATATGACAAGATCGATACGGGCAAGACCAAGGGTAGAATGCATCACGCAGGAAGAAGCAGTCACAATGGCAGAAGAGGAGCATAGAACGAACGGGCATTGGGGAAGGGACCTGGTGAAATTGAAGCTGATGGACAAAGTCTACAGCCCAAGGTTAGACCAATCCATACGGCAAGCGTTACTGAATTGTGCACAGTGCAAAAACTTCGGATCGACACACCTGCATGCGCTGCTGTACCCAATCACAAGGTGGCACCCGTTCGAGCTCGTCGTAGCAGACTACCTATCCATGCCCAAAGGAAGAGGAGGGTATCACTCGATCCTGCTAATGCTCGACACCTACTCGCAGTACGTTTGGGGCTTCAAGTTCAAGGTGCATGGAACTGCGAAAACAACAATAGAGGGCCTAAGAGCAATCACGCACACGTTCAAGGCACCTGAAACGTTCATGACAGACAGTGGATCGCATTTCAAGAATGGCGAGGTAAGAGCCTGGTGCGAAGCTCACGGAACTAAACAGCACATAGTGGCAGCGTACGCGCCATGGATAAACGGGCTAGTGGAGAACACTAACAGTAAACTATTGGGTCGGCTGAAATGGCTGTGTAGCCCAGAAGTAGGGGAGGATGATGAGCACGGCAAGGAAACCAGCGACGTAGCAAAGAAGTGGCCAGACCACTTCGACGACGCAATAAGGCAAATGAACGAGCGAATCATACCGGCATTCCAGATGTCGCCAAAGGAGCTATTACTGGGGCTAGTGGTAAACACCACTCGAACGCCGACCGAGGAGGCAACACGAGAACCGGACAGAAAGGCAGTAGACGTGCAGCTCGCGTACATGGAGCAACAGAGGCTGGACGGTGCGGGGCAAGTGCTATTACATGCGGTGAGGAGAAAAGCTACATTCGACAAGCGGGTGTTACACTCTATTACAGGTGAAGTGGTGTTCGAAGAGGGACAATTGGTACAAGTACACGACGCCACCCTCGAAGCAACGTTCGCGACCACAAGGAAGCTGCAACCGAGATGGTCAGCACCGAGATGTGTAGCAGGGAGGGTAGGCAACTCGTACAAGCTTACCATGCTGGAAGGATTCCCCATGGGGGGATTGGTTCACGCGAGGCGGCTAAGGTTGTTCGTACCGAGAGACGGGACGGCACTGGCAGAAATGCAGGAGGCGCTGGAGGAGGAGAGGTCAGAGGATGCAAGAAGGGAAGCTGAGGAGGAGTAGAGGGAGACAAGAGAGAGCTGGGCGAGTGGAGAGGAAGCGACCCTGGAGGTTCGCATATGTGAAAGGGGGCACATGTAGTGGGGAGGCTCGGGGCGAGAGGTCAGAGGCACCGGAGAGTGAGGTGGCGGGGTGCCAGGGGTCTGGGTGTCGGAGTTCAGCCAAGGGGTAGAGGCGCGAGTGTAGCTTAGTAAGAATCCATCTCAGTCCGAGAGGCATTGGCATCGGGAAGTGCAATGGCCTCAGTCCTGGCATGTCCAATGGGTAGCTGCAATATGTATCTAGCTACTGGAACTCACTCTGCAATTTATTTCCCTTGGTAAATGGATCCCATGCAAAGTCAGTGCAGAAGCCTGGCAGAAGTGTGGCTTGCATGGCAGAGCTGCTGTGGGGGGTTTGGATGGGCAGAACCTGTGTCTAGGGGTAGCTGCAATATGTATATAGCTACTGGAACTCACTCTGCAATTTATTTCCCATGGTAAATGGATGCCATGCAAAGTCAGTGTGGAAGCCTGGCAGAAGTGCAGCTTGCATGGCAGAGCTGCTGTGGGGAGTGCAGATGGGTGGCACTTGTGTCTACAGGTAGCTGCAATATGTACCTAGCTACTGGAACTTACTCTGCAATTTATTTCCCATGGTAAATGGATGCCATGCAAAGTCAGTGTGGAAGCCTGGCAGAAGTGTGGCTTGCATGGCTGAGCTGCTGTGGGGGGTTCAAATGGGCAGACCTTATGTCTACAGGTAGCTGTAATATGTATCTAGCTACTGGAACTCACTCTGCAATAAGGCAAAGTGTACACTTGATTAGTAACCAGGGGCTGCCCCACAGTCTGGGCCTTCCCCACACTGTGGCTGTGTCATACCTTCCTCCCACTCCGCTTTTTTTATTATGTAAGCAAAAAGCGGACTCATGGGTTTTATTTCTGCCTCACCACACTTCCTCCTTGCATTGTAACATGCTCTAATGTATCCAAATACATCTGGGACATGTTCCCCCTTAGATAGACACACAAATATAATTTAATTTAGGCCATTAAATGGGTGTAAAGATATGTAGGGATACAAATACAAAAGTTCCCAATGCTGCAATTCTTGACATATCAGCATGGAAATTTCAGTCCAGACCCCACTGATATGCTCCTACAATCTTTCAAAATCACTAATCCACAGAGGCATCCCATCTTGAGTTATGATCAGGTCTCCCCCTCCCCCTGCAGACTTGTATCCTGCAGCCTGGTGTGAATTCCAATGGCCTGGGAGCAGGGGGGTGCATGTTATAAGGTCCAAGCAAAAGCATTTGGGTGGTTTAGATGACAGATGAGGTGTTGGTTCACTTTTTCCCCTGTTTCTGGAGAGGGATACCACACATCCCCCTCATTAATAACTTCAATTTTAATTCCTGGGGAGGGTGCCAGCAATATATAGCTATCCATGGACAAAGTTTCCACTCCATCCAATGAGTGTTGCATGTGCTAGAAGCTAGCTGAGTTTTTTTGACTGTGGGGAAGTGACCAAAGAATTTAGGAGACTTGCAAAACATATCATAAACTCATCATAGCAAAATGCACAGTACCTCTACTGCCCTCATACTTTGGGGAATGCATATTGGGACATGTCTGATTGTATTTCCAGCAGTTATTCCATCATATGGTCCCCCAAAGTGTCAAAGGTGTGAAATGGGTGTGAGGTGTCCAGCAAATACTTCCTACAAGATTGAACCTCACTAACAGGACATTCAGTCTCAAATCATTCTGTGGCAAGATCAGGTATGTGAATAGCCATGGAGGGTGTGAAATGTCAGATAATTAATCCCCAGTAACACCAAGCTACTATATATTAATATGTACCTGTCAGATAATTAACTGCAGGTGATCAGTAAGTGTAAAGACTAAATAAAAGGATGACTTACTCCCCAGTAACACCAAGCTACTGAGGAAGGGAGAAAATTTATCCTACTGTATGTACGCATTTTTGCTTATGTAAGCAACAAACCTTCGCACCAAAGTAAGTACTACTAAGAGGGCAGTTTAATATTCCAACATGAAATACATGGGGCAGTCTGTCTATAACATTATATCAATGATCAGGATCTTGTGTGTTGTGCTATGATGAGTTTTTGATATGTTTTGCAAGTCTCCTAAATTCTTTGGCCACTTCCCCACAGTCAAAAAAACCCAGCTAGCTTCTAGCACATGCAACACTCATTGGATGGAGTGGAAACTTTGTCCATGGATAGCTATATATTGCTGGCACCCTCCCCAGGAATTAAAATTGAAGTTATTAATGAGGGGGATGTGTGGTATCCCTCTCCAGAAACAGGGGAAAAAGTGAACCAACACCTCATCTGTCATCTAAACCACCCAAATGCTTTTGCTTGGACCTTATAACATGCACCCCCCTGCTCCCAGGCCATTGGAATTCACACCAGGCTGCAGGATACAAGTCTGCAGGGGGAGGGGGAGACCTGATCATAACTCAAGATGGGATGCCTCTGTGGATTAGTGATTTTGAAAGATTGTAGGAGCATATCAGTGGGGTCTGGACTGAAATTTCCATGCTGATATGTCAAGAATTGCAGCATTGGGAACTTTTGTATTTGTATCCCTACATATCTTTACACCCATTTAATGGCCTAAATTAAATTATATTTGTGTGTCTATCTAAGGGGGAACATGTCCCAGATGTATTTGGATACATTAGAGCATGTTACAATGCAAGGAGGAAGTGTGGTGAGGCAGAAATAAAACCCATGAGTCCGCTTTTTTGCTTACATAATAAAAAAAGCGGAGTGGGAGGAAGGTATGACACAGCCACAGTGTGGGGAAGGCCCAGACTGTGGGGCAGCCCCTGGTTACTAATCAAGTGTACACTTTGCCTTATTGCAGAGTGAGTTCCAGTAGCTAGATACATATTACAGCTACCTGTAGACATAAGGTCTGCCCATTTGAACCCCCCACAGCAGCTCAGCCATGCAAGCCACACTTCTGCCAGGCTTCCACACTGACTTTGCATGGCATCCATTTACCATGGGAAATAAATTGTGGAGTGAGTTCCACTCACTAGGTACATATTGCAGCTACCTGTAGACATGGGGTCTGCACATCTGGACCCCCCACAGCAGCTCTGCCATCCAAGCTGCACTTGTGCCAGGCTTCTGCACTGACTTTGCATGGCATCCATTCACCATGGGAAATAAATTGTGGAATGAGTTCCAGTCATTAGACACATATTGCAGCCACCTGTAGACACAGGTTCCACCCATCTGAACCCCTGCACTGCACTTCTGCTGGGCTTCCACACTGACTTTGCATGGCATTCATTTACTGTGGGAAATAAATTGTGGAGTGAGTTCCAGTAGCTACATACATATTATCACTACCCATAGACACAGGATCTGCCCATCTGAACCCTGCATGCCAGCTCAGCCATGCCAGCTGCACTTCTGCCAGGCTTCTGCACTGACTTTGCATGGCATCCATTTACCATGGGAAATAAATTGTGGAGTGAGCTCCAGTAACTAGATACATATTGCAGCTACCCATAGACACAGGGTCTGCCCATCCAAACCCCCCACAGCAGCTCTGCCATGCAGGCCACACTTCTGCCAGTCTTCCACACTGACTTTGCATGGCATCCATTTACCATGGGAAATAAATTGTGGAGTGAGTTCCAGGCACTGGACACATATTACAGCTACCAGTAGACACAGGGTCTGCCCATCCAAACCCCCCACAGCAGCTCTGCCATGCAAGCTGCACTTCTGCCAGCCTTCTGCACTGACTTTGCATGGCATCCATTTACCACAGGAAATAAATTGTGGAGTGAGTTCCAGCCACTAGACACATATTACAGCCACCCATAGACACAGGTTCTGCCCATCCAAACCCCTGCACCACACTTCTGCTGGGCTTCCACACTGACTTTGCATGGCATTCATTTACTGTGGGAAATAAATTGCAGAGTGCATTCCAGTAGCTAGATACATATTACAGCTACCTGTAGACATCAGTTGTGCTGTCATATTTAATATCCTGGACAGGCCAGTCCATGAGTCTCATATGGCAGATGGGCCAATCCATCAGTTGTGCAATCATAGTCCACTTTTCTGACTGGCCGTCCATGAGTTGCACTTTCCTATATCATATCATGGCTGGGCCCATCCATCAGATGTGTTGTCTTATTATTTCTGATAGGCCTGCCCAAGGGTGGCAGTATTATGTCTCATATGGTGGACAGGCCAATCCATCAGTTGTGCAATCATGCTTCACTTTTCTGACTGGCCTGTCCCTGAGTTGCACTTTCCTAGTCATCAGGAATTTAATAGTTTACTTTTTCATACTTTTTTCATACTTTTTCCATACTTTTCATACTATTTTGTGAAAAAGTCAGAATAGTAAATAAAGAAGGTCCCTCTACTTTTTGTATGGCCTTTTGTACCTTTTTTGGTACTTTTTCCAACTATTTGTGCTATTCTGACTTGTTTTGCACTGCAACTTATTTCACTATTCCAACAATCCTATTAGCCCCTTACATAATTGGCCTGCAGTAGCAAACAAAATCCACTGCATTCACAACAATGTGCAGCACAAAACAATTAAAATGAGTGTAACACTGTGACAATCCAAAATGAAGGTGTGAATGTGATGACATGATAAACAGATATGATTAATGAAGGATTGTAGTGTTACTAATGAGTGACTCAAGGAAGGGAGGAGACAAGAACACAAGAAAATATATTGGAGATGATGATGTCAAGTGCAAAAGTTGATAACAAGTAGTGCATGTCCAAATAGTAGAATCCTATCAACTGCTTGTCAATGACATGTGCATAAACAATATCATGACTTACAGAGATTGGCATGCAGTGCATCAATGGCTTCATCAACATCACCTGCCAAGTCCTCATTGCTCCCATCCTCTGAAAGGGACTCCAAGGTGAGGGAAGTGAAGGCAGTTGCTCCTGAAACAATGTCACATAAAGCAGCATTATTGCACTTATCAATCAATGCAAAATATTGCCTGGTAGAAGAGCCCCACTTATCCTCTGAGAACTTTGGCATAGTAGTTGATTCCTTCCCAGACACTGGGTTCAACTTGATTGGAAGCTTGACAACCACCCTCCCATACATGCTCATTGTGTCAAGCTGCAGCTTGCCCATTTGGAACATATGGATAGTTTGCTCCAGCTAGAGAAACTAAATTATCTAGCTCTCTAGTGGCTAAAATGCAATACATACCACTGAACAGATGATAGCTGTCACACCTTTGATACCCCATTTTTTTAAATCTTTGGTCTTTAGTTGGGGGATATCCAGGCACCCAGCACAGGGACACAGATGGGTGTGGGCAAGGAGGAATAATATGAAATGAGACTGGAAAGCATTCATTGACTTGCTTGTATCTTGGTCTAAATATATAAATGCAAGGTCTTTGAGCAGTGCAGAGCACATCTTCTTAACATTGGCAGAGGATGGGACACCAATTTCTGGATTTGAAATGAGGTAGTGAGCAATAATATTGATTCCTGTGGATGTGAAGTTGTTGCACCACATGCAGAGACATTGATTGGCCTATTCAATAAAATGAGTCAACTGATAAGGTAAAAAGTAGTAATAATACAATAGTAAAGATTGCTGTCTTGGGCCAAATATCATTCTGCTTGTCCTTGAAACTTGGGACAATTGTAAGGATAATCATTCAGAGTACCCTCACAAGATTGTCATCTGAAATATTCCAAGGGTCAGCTAAACTTCCAGCCCACAGAAGGAGAGCAAGCATGATTTGTTTTGCCCATAACTTCTCCTCTGTGAGCTCAGAAGGTAGGTCTCTGTTCTTGGTGCGATGACATTTGCCTGTGCCATTGGTCCCAGTCAAAAAAACTCGACCCACTGTGGTGTTCTTCTCCTCTGATTCTTGACCTGCATCCTTCTCAGCCTTGAGCTTCTTTATGCCATTATTGACCTGTGATTCCCAAGGAATCAATGTATGGCTCAAAACAGACCAAAGAACGTACCATCCTAGTGACATGCAATTCTTTTGCAGGCCATACACCAAAGTTCACATTGGAATCGTCAACCTCAACATCTCCATCATTGAAGTCTTCAACCTCAGATGAAGTGACATAATTGACATCATCACAATCCAAATGCTTGCACTTTGAGCCAGCCAATTCCTCCTCATAGATAGGCTGATCAAATACTTTGTTGCTCTCTACATTGTTAACAGTGCTTGCAATGAACTACAAGCAATAGTGAGACAGTCAAATTGCTTGATCAAGAGACATACCTTGGATTCTTTGTGACCTACAGCTTTGACATGGAAAGAAAGCTGATCCACTTCTTCATCCATGTAGTGGGCTGGCACAGGTGTCTGTCCATGATTGAATATGATTGATCCTACCAAATGACACTACACATACCTGATCATCCTGGAAAGTCCTGTTGTGTGCAGGGCCTTTCGATGATGCTGAGCTGGCAGTGGTAGCATCAGTTGTCAAGGAGGGAATGGAAGGATGTGTTCTTTTGGATTGGGACCTGAAAGCCATTGCCCTGGTAGCTGGGACAGTCTTGATCCAGTGGTGGACATGATTGTCCAGTGGGTCATCCCAACTGAGAGCATTCCAAGTGAGGTTGAGCCAGTATACATAAAGTCAATTCAGTTAGTAGCAGCATTTAGAGCATATCAAACAGTTGAAAATATAAGAATGTATGCTTGCTGTGATTGGTCTTTGTCATTCACTTCACACATCACCTCTCTGGCAGGTGTATCCACCAGCAGGTACATCACACCTTGCCTTCTCAACATGTGGCTAGCTGTTCTCCCACTCCACAACTGGCTGCTTGTATGGTCTGCAACAACAGGCCCCTGGTGAGTCTCGACTTCTACATCAGCTTTTGATTCATTTTCAGTGTCTGCAATCAAACAGCACAATTATTGTCTCACTTTCAACACAAGCTTGGACAGGTGTACTCATATGCCTTCCTTGGATTTGAGGCTCCTGTCTTTGTCTGATTGGCCTTGCTCCAGTAGTGTTGTGAGTTGGCACCTGTCTGGCATCCATCACAACAGCAGGACCAGTTTCCTGGTGAGCCTCAACTTCCATTCCAGCCACTTTTCATATATTATATCAGTGTCTGTGATCAAATGATATAATCATCCTCACCTTCAACATGAGGCAGGACAGGTACATCTGTAAGCCTTCCTTGACTGGTGGGCACCTGTCTTGGTCTGACTGGCTTCACTTTAGTAGTGTCTTGAGTTGCTTGCCTGACCTCCATAGTGGTCTCCATTTTGCTCATTCAGGCACAACTCTGCTGAACAGCAGTTGCCTGAGTGTCAACAAGCTCCTGAATATGCAGATCATCAGCCTTCTTCTGGGCTGGAGTTTGCCATTGGATTTGCATTTTGAGAACAATCCTCTCTGGATGGAGGTTGGCCTTCGCTCGCTGCAGATGATGACTATCAGAAGGGGCTGACATGATACTTGTCATGCATAGGGGAAGGACAGAACAGTGTGAGGTGAGTTTGAACTTGTTGCTCTTATGCAGACAAAATTTTCTCACAAACAAAAGCACTAAGTCCTGTTCTCACAAATAAATGTACTAACCTCCACCTAACTTAGGTCCCTGACCATTTACCAATTGCACATTGCAGGATCCCCCAGCATGCTCATTTGTGCCAAAAATGTTGCCATACAGAGACACACCCCAATGGATCTCATTTCATCCTTTTCACCTCCATTGTGAGGTACCAAGTTGCCACCATTGGTTCAAGAATAAGTCAGGGCTCACTCAACATATGTGCAAGCACCATATGAACTTTAGTTTCTCCAGACCAAGTGTTCTCACTCAGACAGAGTCTCTGAATCATTCAGAACAGGAGGAGCATGGTACCAACATCACACCTCCAGCAGCCAAGCATGTTGCAGCAGGTGCTGGCCATCAAGATGACTGGCCACATGAACACAACAGCAGTGGCAGCCATCAAGAAGTCTTGCCTCATGAACATGATGGTGCCACATCAGATGAGGAACTTGATGGCATGAGGGTAGAATTCATCAGTTCTGGAAACAGGGTTTACCACAACTATCATCTGGGTCTTACTAGTAAGCCTATGCACACAGTATTCTACCTCTATCAATATATTTTGTTATAGCATGAAGATGTGACTCTCAGGGATGCTTTCTACCAAAAGGTGCTCCACCACTGCCACATGTACAAAAATTGCCAAATGACTGGACTCCATACCATAGCCAGTTAGAGTTCAAAGTTGCCAAATTTCTCTTCACACATGCAGAAATGCTGGCCAAAAAAATCAACACATTACTAGACTTCTGGGCTGCCTCATTACTTCCATTAGGCAGCACACCACTGTTTGCCAATCACAAAGATCTCTATCACATGATTGACTGCATGTCTGCTGGTGCAGTATGTGGGAAAACTTCAAAATTCAGCACAAGTGCAATGTACAGCATGCACCAGATGAACAGAATGAGCAGGATGAACAAGGCAAATTGATTGAGCTTGAGGATGGACTGGATGGACTGGATGGACTGGAAGCCCCTTGGATGTTTGACACCTATGATATATGGTATTGAGACCCATGTCAAGTTGTCCACAACCTCCTTGGACATGCTGACATCAAGGATGAAATGGATTTTGTGCCATACCAAGAGTTTGATGGCACAAATGAGCAGAGATGCTGGGAAAATTTTATGTTGGGTGACTGGGCTTGGAATGAAGCAGTATGTATTCATCTCATCTTGATATACAGTGAGTGAAAAAACATGTGCAATGTTTGGCTGATTTGTACTAAGTCCAGTGTAGTACCATGAGGTGTGGGAATCCTGCTTAGCCTTGGTGAGATGGATGGTAGCACTGACTCCTAGCTACAAAATGGTCCCAGGGTCATGTGATTTGGTGCAGTAGTCCTTGAGATATGTCAATTATAAAACAGGTACATCATTGCACATGTTTATTCACTTTTGGTTTGGCAGTAGAATCTGGGGGAAATAAAGGGATAATTGTGGTTGTTTGGTCCTACAAACAAAGATACACACATAAACATTATGTCTGAGTTTGAATATGTTCACACACTTCTTTATTCCCAACCTTTACCACCATGAGATCTCTCTCTGCCACCCAAAGGAATACTATCCTGACTATGCTTGATTCTGGTCATTCTCCTGCTTCTATTGCCTCTAGTACTGGCCTACATTGCTCCACCATCTCTAGACTTTGTTCCAAGGAGCATTCCAGCCTGCAAAAGTCCACTGGAGGTCATCCATCCAAGCTCTCCCCTGCTAATGTCCACCATGCCATCCACCTCATCTCAACTCAGAAGGCAGAAAATGCTGTGCAGGTGACCAAAACCCCCACCAATATTATCAACCAACCCCTCCACCCAAATACTGTCTGCCAGCACCTGAAAAAGACTGGTATGAGGAAGAGGGTGGTATGGTCTGATGAGACTAAAATTAATCACTTGGGGTCAGATGGGTGCAAATGGGCATGGAAAAAGCCAAGGAAGAAGCTGAGTGATAGGCTAGTAGAGGGAACACTGAAGTTTGGAGGAGGTTCTCTGATGATGTGGGGCTGTATGACTTGGGAGGGTATTGGATATGCTACCAAGATTGATGGTAGGATGGATGGGGACCTATACCTTCAAATTTTGAAGGATGAACTACAAGAGTCCCTTGAATATTATGGTCTCCATCCCCCTGACATCATCTTCCAGCAGGACAATGACCCCAAGCACACCTGCAAGCAGGTCAAGGAGTGGCTAGAAGAGCAGGATTTTAGGACCATGGTATGGCCTGCACAGTCCCCTGACCTTAACCCCATAGAACATGCCTAGGGTTACCTCAAGAGGAGGCTTGCAGAGTATGAGCACCCTCCCAAGGGGATATTGGAGTTGTGGGAGAGGACTCAGGCAGAATGGAACAATATACCAGCTGAGGAGTGTCAGAAGTTGATTGAGAGCATGCCTAGGAGGGTTGAGTCAGTGCTTAAAGCAAAAGGAGGCTATACCAAGTACTGATATCCCTTAGATACCCCTCACTTTTCAAAAGTGAATAGACATGTGCAATGATGTACCTGTTTTATAATTGACATATCTCAAGGACTACTGCACCAAATCACATGACCCTGGGACCATTTTGTGCTACCATCCATCTCACCAAGGCTAAGCAGGATTCCCACACCTCATGGTACTACACTGGACTTAGTACAAATCAGCCAAACATTGCACATGTTTTTTCACTCACTGTATATCAAGATGAGATGATTCCACTAATCTTGTGCTCCTAGAATCAGATTATATATGGCAATCCATCCATGGCAGGTGCAACATTGGTTCCCATCATCCTTGGCAGTGACAAGACTACTGTGTCCATTGTGACTGGGCAAATGGATTACTATCTGCTCTATCTTTCCATTGGAAATGTGCACAATACCACTTGCCATGCACATCATGATGCAGTAGTGCTCATTGCATTTCTTGCCATGCCAAAATGTAAGTGCTTCACATTGCATTAGGTTATACTACTGCTGATAGTTCAATAGCAACCAGAGAGCATGCTAGCACACAAATGTTCTGCAGATTCAAGAAATGTCTGTTTCATTGATTGCTGACATGCATTCTCCAGTCACTTTGACCTGCAATGACAACCCCTGAGACAGTACTATGTGGCAGTCAATACTACCAACACATCCTATATTCACTTGCAGCCCACATAGTGGACTACAAAGAGCAGGCCCTCCTATCATGTATCATGTGTAATTGGTGTCCAAAGTGTCTTGCACACCAGGAGGACCTTGACCAAGGTGCACTCTGATGTCTCTGTGAACATACAGAATTGGCCATGAAGGAGCTTGACCTTCAGCTGCTTTGGGTAGTATATGGAATTGATGGAGATGTAACAGTATGTACAGTGTGTTTCTTTTTCCTTTTTTTGTGACTAATTGAAGACAGCTGTTTACAAGCATGTTCCTACATGCAGACATTCACAAAATGCTCTTGCTGGACATTCTCCATCAGCTCACCAAAGGTGGTTTCAAGGATCACCTGGTTGATTGGGTGGAGAGGTATCTGATCCAAACACATGGAAAGAGTGCTGCAGAAAAGGTGCTGGACAAGATTGACAAAAGGTGAGTTGCCCATCTCTACTATTACAGGATCAGCTTCATGTGATTCCAGGATTGCAGCTGTTGCCCCATTTGCAGGGTTGCAATGCTTTCCTCAAGGCTGGCATTTTAAACAGTGGACTGGTGACAACTCAGAAGGCCTCATGAAGGTATGTCCATCCATTTTTAGTTTGCATATGAATGGGTACCAGTAGTTCACAGGTATATATTGCAGCCATCAAGGGCTTTGTCCCAAGGGACGTCATTCACACACATTTTGCATGTTTCTCAAGTTTTGCTACCTCATCCATTGAAATATAATCACTGAACAGACACTTACCACAATCAACAATGCACTCAACTGCTTCCACTTGTATCGTGAAGTCTTTCAGAATGCTGAAGTAGTCATGATGTTTTCATTACCCCAGCAACATGCTATGAAACACTATCCTTATACTAACTGCTTTCAGGCTCTTGGACAGATGCTCTTGATCAACCAGAGGCTTGACAAACTTGCTGCAGCACATGTGGACTTTCAAGATCACAGTATGTTGACAGGAACCTGTCTGTCAGATGTGATTGGGACTCAAGGTATGAGTATTCACCTTGGACTCTGTTCCAACTTTTGACTAGCATTTAGAACAATGTAGTAACAAAACTAACAACCACCATAATGAGGCTGGCCATCCACATGATGCATCAAGTAATCAGAGCAGTGGAATTGATACTGATAAACCCACAGCAAGTTATGAAGAAGAAGAAGGCAACACTGACAACTCTCCAATGTCTGTTGAGGCTCACATGTCATTGGCCCAGACTCACTGTAAGTCTTTGTTTATACCTTGAAATGTATGAACTCTAATCAGTTGATCCTAGAATGCAAGTGTGCAAGGAACATGCAGGATCTAGCAATTGAACTCAACACACCTTGGCTCATTGATACTTTGTGCCATTTTCTTCAATTGCAACTCTACCATGATGATGACCATGATCCAGAAGATGTCCCCTTAGATGAGTGTCCCCTTTATGATGGGCCCATCCATGTCTACAACTCTGCATGCTCCACATTTTATGCACCAGTGACATGAGTGGGATTCATGGTATGCATCACAAATATATATGTTCCTGCCCCAAGTGGAGGAATATGGGTCCCTGTTATGACTGTGTCTATGTTGTAACTGATCCTCATGCAGAGGGCATGCTTGGCCTGGATATCACCTGTGTTCTGTGCTTTTTTTCATTTAATTATCTAGGCACAGACTATCCATGTGCCATTATATGTTGGTTTGACCATGTAAGAGATGTCCCAGATGCTGATACAGGAATGTGGATTGTTCATGTGCACAACCCCAAAAACATTGCCATTATCCACATCAATACCATTTACCACACAGCTCAACTCATCCCTATCTATGCAGCCCACCATATCAATCCAGGAAGTGTCAAGCCCCATGAATCCTATGACAAGTATCAAAGTTTCTATGTTAATAAATTTGCTGACCACCATGCATTCAAAATTGCATCATAGCTGCCACCTAGTTTACATATCTTTATTTGGTATATTGCATGTTTCCCACCCTTCATCACTGCTCACCCCCTCACAGAATACAATCTGAACACCATATTACACATCCATTGTAAGCATGAACCAACATGTGTGTTTATGCTATAGCTAATGACCTTTTCAGGCAACTGTTAGATAATGGACACAAAGAACCAATTGTACAAGGATGGTAGCAGTTCCACTGGGGTAGTTGGAGAGTCAATCATTTGTGACACAAATGGTACATATTTCTATCCACTGCATAGTGCAGACACAACCAGTTTATACTAGACACCTGCAAGCAAATCACAGAATGGATTGCAAGCTGCCACTATGCAAATGCAGCTGTTCAAGACCATTGCATGTGTTATGATGGTCATGTGAGGGTCAGAGGGTTAGCCAGTGGTGAACTGGCAAATGGTATGTATTTCCTTCCATCTGTGTGTACTAGATGTGACAGGTCCATAGGCAATATTGAATCACAAATGCTTGATGTAAGAACATGGCCTGCAACTCCACCATTCAAATTGTCCCCTGTACCTCTGGTTGCCTGCTTTATATTCCTGATACCTATCTACATTATTACATGGTTCTTGTGACTTTTTGGACTTTTGTAACTAATATGACTTTTGTAGCCTTTTTTTACTTTTGCTATTAACTGTTGATTTGGTTTGACATCAAAATAGTACCTTAAAGTCAATAAGTCAAAAAAAGTTGCAAAAAGTATCTTAAAAGTATGAAAAAGTAGTGTGTTAAATTCCTGATGTATGTCATATCACAGCCAGCCTGTCCATCAGATGTGTTGTCTCATTATTTCTGACAGGCCCACCCAAAGGTTGCAGCATTATGCCTACATGATATTTCTGACAGGCCCACCCAAGGGTGGTGGCATTATGTCTCATATGGTGGATGGGCCAATCCATCAGTTGTGCAATCATACTTCACTTTTCTGACTGGCCCATCCATGAGTTGCACATTCCTATGTCATATCATGGCCAGGCCTGCCCAAAGGTGGCAGCATTATGCCTACATGATATTTCTGACAGGCCTGCCCAAGGGTGGTGGCATTATGTCTCATATGGCAGATGGGCCCATCCATCAGTTGTGCAATAATAGTTCACTTTTCTGACTGGCCCATCCATGGGTTGCACTTTCCTATGTCATATCATGGCCAGGCCCATCCATCAGATGTGTTGTCTCATTATTTCTGACAGGCCCACCCAAAGGTGGTGGCATTATGCCTACATGATATTTCTGACAAGCCCACCCAAGGGTGGCAGCATTATGTCTCATATGGCAGATGGGCCCATCCATCAGTTGTGCAATTATACTTCACTTTTCTGACTGGCCCATCCATGAGTTGCACTTTCCTATGTCATATCTTGGCCAGGCCCATCCATCAGATGTGTTGTCTCATTTTATCTCACAGGCAGGCCAGCACAGGAGTTATGCCTTCCTACATGTTATTCCTGACAGGCCCACCCAAAGGTGGCAGCATTATGTCTCATATGGCAGACAGGCCCATCCATCAGTTGTGCTGTCATATTTCATATCCTAGACAGGCCAGTCCATGAGATACAGCATCCTACATTAGAAGCAGGACAGGCCCATCCATGGGTTGCACCATCCTGTCTGATATCACAGCCAGGCCTGTCCATTAGATGTGTGGCCTGTCCATATGTTGTGTGGCCTGTCCATATGTTGTGTTAACCCCCTCTCTCAGGCCCATTCATGTGTGGTGGCATTCATCTCACACCCTCATTGAGGGCCCACTCATATGTTACTGTAACTGTAGGCACTTGGGCCTGCTTATGTGTCATGTCATAATTATTTCAATGGGCCTACCATGGGCTCTCCATGAGTGTTGGCATTGTGGTGTGCTGGCTACCTGTGAGTTGTGACTAAGTGTGACTACTATGTATATGTGAGTGTTGAGACTATGGTGAGTCATTGAAACAATCCAGCCTCATGCCATAAAAAGAAAGAGAAAAGATCACTACACCAATTGGGTGTCATGACAACAATATTGATAATTCACCAAGACATAGAGTGAAACAGAGACAAGTGGGGATGAGGTCAGAGTGAGTCCCACTCTGCCTTTACAGAGCAAAATGAAATGTGTCAGACATGTATACAGGTAGCTACCAGAGATGTAATAAAGCTAAGAGACAAGAACTCTGCTCATCACCCTGCATTGCTGTTCAATCCATGAGGCCTGTAAATGTATCCAATAATTGCCAGTATCTGTACCTCACTGGTAGTGTCTGTTTACAAAACCACTGCTTGCTTATCACAATGTCAGGCACTACAGGTGTACACAACACCTTGGTTAAAAACTGAGATCACTGACCCGGTAAGCACCAGGGTTGGATCTTCCCCGCCAGTTCTTCAGTCACCTCCAAGGCTAAGTTTTACATAGGACTTCGATCGGAGCTTGCAGCGATATATACATACATATGCCTCTTTTGACAGCATAGCATGCTGAATCCAAAACATGTCCCATTATAATTAGCTCCAGCGCGTATAATCCCGATGAGTATGCACGACTTCAGGACACCAATAACAAAAACTATGTATGATGAGTGTGGTAGTAGGAGAGAGACAGAGAGAGAGAAAGAAATGGGGGATAATGCTTGTATACACGTTGAAACATGGCAGCATGTCAAGACTAATAGATAGGTTCGTGGCTAAAGTCGCATTGATCACCGTACTTGCACCTGTTGTATGGCAAGGTCGTTAGTTTTTTCTGGTCTCACGGATATGGAAGAAAAGAACTGAGGCAAAATAAATTAATGCTCGCCTTCCTTCTGCGAAGAAACTGCATGGTTTTCGTTTACTACTTCTATACGATCCGTCATCCCCACCGCGTCCCCGGCCTCCTCGACCACCGCTGCCGCGACTACGACCGCGCCCTCTATCAGACGACCACCTTCCTCGATTAGTATGATTTGTATCGTCAGAGTACTCTTGTTGTCCAAAATCGGATCCGTACGTATTCGAACTCGCAGCGGAAACGTCCCAGCTCTGGTCCATGCCAACAAAATTAGGAGGCTGTGCACTCGGCTGACCCTGACCGGGATCACCAAATAAGACTTGGGCTTGCTGCAGTAACTGTTGCATCTGCTCCGGCGGAATGGTCGTTAGGATACTAGGATCGAAGCTTAACGGCATAGCAGTAGCCGACCCGTTCGGTGGATGGAGTCCCATAACCTGGTCAACCGCGCCACTTGCAAGTTGTCTTACAAGATCCGCAACGGACACCTGCTGACTTGAAGGGACTTCGCTCCAAAAGATATTGTCGCTTTCGGGGCCGACAGTCATCATCTTGACGCCCGCATCTACCTCCTCCTCTGCGATCGTCGTTGAAGGCTCTCCGGGACTGTCGGGTATCTGCGACACATTCATATACAGGGCACCGAGGGCGGTTTGCTCTCGCTCCTCCTGTACAGACTTTTCGAGACTTAGTTGACCGCGCTGCACCACTTCAATATCAATTGGGATATCGATCGCTGAGAGAAGAAGCGAGAAAATTCAGATTAAATTCTCTTTATTCAATGTAGAAGTGACGCACGTATTGGGTCCATCCAGTCGATGAGTTCTTCGAACAGATGTGCATGTAATGCCGCACCCTCGCCCCGATCAAGATCGCGAAGACTGTGAGCAGTATGTACGCCCTATTGAACGGCATCAAAACACGTGACATCAATGTACTGTACAGAAGGAAATGGAGTAAAGCGCTGACATCTACTGGATCATCGTCGTAAACAGCACGCTCAATTAGCCGGATGGACTCCAGCTGGCTATCAGGCGCCCACGTCACCGACTTCCGCTTTATCTTGCCAGCGACACCAGCTACGAAATTTGCTGTGGGTGTACTGGCCGCGGAAGGGGGAGTAGGTGCTGCAGGCGACTCCTTCCGTGCTTTACCCATCGATTTGAGTGCTTCTTGGAAAGGGTCGATAGACGAAGGTTGGGCGATGTTAAGGTCTGGTTCCTTCTTGATGGGTACAGGTGCCTTTTTAAAGCTTGGAAGCTTTGGTTTCGGTTTTGGCGCAGAAAAAAAAGAAGAATCAGATCTGGAGTCCTTAATCGCAGGGACACCAGGTTTCGTCTCTTTCTTCACCACGGTCGTCTTCGCTATCGGCGCTGACGTCGAGGAAAAGGTGGCCTTCTTCGTCGGTGGCTGTGCTTTGGCCGCAGGAGGTTCGGTTGGCTTTCGCTTTTTCACTTTCGTGTCTAAACCTTGGGCTTGAGCGCTTAATCACCGAACGAGACTGACGTGACCCACCCTCTGTAGAATTGTTCTCCAAGCCTTGTTTCGTTGCAGCCTCGACTAATTGTCGCCACTTGCGCTCTAAATTCGACGCCATGTCCTTGACAGCTACAATCAGACGATAGAGGGCACCATCGTTAGACATATTGTGCTCATTTGCTTCGAACCCGTAATACTAATAAGTATGCACGCTTGCAACGATGCAGCGCAAAAATGTACATATCTCACGATTGGACGCATGCAAACAGACAAGTAAGAAACGGGACCGGACAATTGCTCACCTGGCGCTGGTGGGTCCTTTACCAACTTGACGATGATCTTCCCCAGTTTCGAAGCTTTCAACGCATCGACGGTCATAGGTAGTCTGTCCACGATCTAAAGGACATATTAGGGGGCACGATCTCAAAAGGTGTAACCAGCCATTAAACTGACATGAAGCAGCGGCATTATAGTTTTAACTGACTTATCCAGAAGACCAGCTTTCAACCATTCACGGGTGATATCCATGGCGGTCGGATTTTCCAACCATGCTCGAAAGTAGTGGTTACCCGCATTATCTCTGATCTTGGTCAAGATCTCGAACCGTAACTCGGCATCCACGTCCTGAGATCCATAGTCGTCAAGTAGTCCCACTAGCGAATTTACTGCGCCAGCACCCGTAAATGAGGTCGGCTGTAAAAGTGGTCGGACATCACTAGAAAGCTTGGTCCTCCGAGTCTCAGGGTTAACGGTTGAACTTGACGCAACCGCTGATGCCGACGGTTGGATCCCAGCTTGTGGAGTGGAAGGGGAGTGAAGGACGTGAGGAGCGAGAGAGGTTTGAACCTGAGATGGCTGATGCTGTGGTGAATAAAAATGGGATGGAAGAACATAAGCGGGATTAATCGATAGTGTAGGCTGTTGATACGAGTATTGGGTCTGTTGCTGCTGCGATTGGGGTTGCGTCCGCTGAACGTTCTCGTGGCTGGAAGTTTGAGTGTAATGTTGAGCCGATTCGGATCCGCTCATCGTGGTCAGAGCGGGACTAATCAGGCATGTTAGTGCCAATGATAAGCGAGAAGATCTAAGTTTTTCGTACTCGATCATCATTTGCGATTGAGTTGAGTTTGCTGGTGGCGATGGCTGTTGTTGAGAAGTCGACGCCTGCGAAGCGGATAGGGAAGCCGAAGTTGCGCCGTTCAGCGTCGAGAACGTAGTGAGGGGCAGTGGAGTCGGCTGGGTCGACCATGACATCGCAGTGTATGGCACTGCATTGTATGGAGCGGGAACGGGAACGGGCGGAACGTAGAACGGCGGGAAGGCTTGTGAGAAGTAGGACTGGGGTGGAGGCGATATCGAGTTTGATGTCGACGGGCCTGCGTGCGATCGTCAAACGTGGCTCGTCCAATAAAAAAAAACAGGAGGCATCCTCATGGCAGCAGCGTTGCATTTGCATTGCTGCGTTGATGGGCGCTTAGAAAGATGCTTACCCGGAATGTCACCTAACCCAAAGTCGCTCAAATCCAAACCTGGTTGCGCAGTAGGCGACCCGTTGCTGCTGGTGGTCGTCGTCGTGCGGTCTTTCCAGTCGTTGTTGGACGACAAACTGGGGTCGACGACAGCCTGTTCGGTGATATTCTGTGACCACTGATTGGGCGCGTTGGAGTACATACTATCCATCAGGACAGATTTTTCTTTTTTTTCTGCTATTCCTCCGTTTCTCAAGCGTTATTGGGCAACACTAAGGGCTTATTTCTGTGCAATCGAGACGCAGGAAAAGCAGAGAAGAAAAACGCAGACGGTATAACCAGCCTTCTATCACCTTTTGTAGGGGCCGCCACGCTCAACCGCCTGCGGATTCTGTCTCTGTGATGGTGCTGAGAGTCGAAGCGCACCGTGCCACCCGAGCGGGAGGAGGCCCTGTTGTAATACATTTCAATCTCCGCCTATTTCGGCATTTCAATTCACTCCGGCATGTCGGCCGGGGTTACCGCGTGCTTATCGTCGCCGGATCTTCTTTGCAGGGATGTACCGTACATCACGTCGTACCTTGCGACGACGATGGTACTGACTAACAACAATAGCGCAAGACTATGTGTCCATCGAGGATTCCGGGTACGCCAGTCTACAAAGCGATGATAAGTTCTATGAATTGACGTTCAAATGTGGCAGGTCATTTTTATTTTATTTTATTGTGTCGTCCTTCCTGCATTGGCTGATAAGGGACCCTGGTTATTACCAATGTGACCAGGTTGGCTAGTTGGGTTTCAATTTATTAGCAAACCTAATAGCCATCAACAAACAAAAGCTTATAATTGCTTACAACTATCAACAAACTAGTCAAATTTTCCCTCTTCCTAGTTCACTCTCGCAAAACAACCCCCATCCCAACTATTAGCACGCGTCCCGCCACTTCGCATTCCACCATGGCTACTAAAACCTCCAAGGAAGAGCCCTCAGATGTAGAATCAACTCGATCTCAGGTTCGCGTTCGCGTCGTGTCGTACCACAATGGCCAACTCTCTCATGCTCTCCTATCCTAGTTCATCGCCAAGCTGACCACCACCGCCGACGCGATGCGTAAATTCAGCACCTTCGCTGACACGCTCGCCAAAGTGGTTGCCAAAGTACCGCTAGATGACCCCGAGATCGTCGAGACGCTTCAGTCTGTCGTCGACGCGACACCCACGGTCTCCAGGAAGCGTAAGCTTGCCGAAGTGACCGAAGAAGTCGGGAAGAAGCGTAAACGCGAAAAGAAAGCCAAGGATCCTAATGCTCCGAAAGCTCCCCCTTCCGCGTACATCATGTTCCAGAACGACGTCAGGACTCGCGTCCGCGCAGATCACCCTGGCCTTCAGTACAAGGAACTGATGGGGTTGATTTCAAAGCAGTGGAACGCACTCTCTCCAGAGAAAAAACAAGTGGGTAAAGCATTCATCCACTCATGGCTACTCGCTGACGTGCACGCGCCAGCCTTACTTTGATAAGGTCAACGACGCAAAGAAAAACCACGAAGTGGACATGGCCAAGTACATCGCCGAGCATCCCGGGCCGGAAGAAGGGTCCACTTCCAAGCCAGCCAAGAAAGTGGCAGAGCCCGTTCAGGAAACTGTCGAGAAGCCAGCCAAGAAACCCGTATCCGCTGTATGCCACTCACTTCTCAGCGTTTATGCCGATAGTCTGACACTGTAGCTAGAAGGCAGCCAAACCTGCTCCCAAGCCTGCTGAACAGGCTGATTCGTCGGAGTCTGGTTCTGAGGACAACTCGGGATCGTCGGACGAGGAAGTCGAAACGGCTAATGGAAGGCAATCTGACGACGATACAGGGGCCTCTGAAGAAGAAGAAGTGAAGGAACCCACCCCTCCTCCAGCAAAAAAGGCCAGAAAGGAGAAGGGGGGGAAGAGAAAGTAGTCGGACGTGGCAGTTTGACACGCTGAGCCGGTTTGTGGGGTTGTTTTTGTTTTGTTCCTTTTGATATTATACGAGACCTTCCTTGGTACCATACAGAGCCGCATGCGATGTCGTTGACGATCCTATTTGTGAATTCGGTTGCATGATATTGGTGTCATAATGTTCCGTGGGCTGTTTGGGTGGACTGCATGAGCACCGCGTTGCTAGATTTCTCGTGATTCTGTATTCATGGCGGGCTATGTTTTTGCTCGGGGACTATAAAAAGCGCAGCCGTAGCCAGCCTGCGTAAACTACAGCAAACCAGTGTCTACAGGTGTCAAATCGGCGGTGTATAAAGGACCACAGCAGCCGCCAGCTTTACACCTCATCGCGTTATCAATGGCATCTCCTCCCCCCAATCCCGATACAAGAGAACTTCCCCCTGGCTGGATACAGCAGTACAACTGGGAGTAAGTATCTCTAAGCCATCTCGCCTATAGCGGTGTTGATCATCTCGCGACAGGTATAGACAATGGTGCGATCTCTCTTTCAGTACGACGAAGTGCGAACCACTCAGTTGCAACAGGTTCTATGTGAATACGAGAGAACGACCACCACGATCGGTTTGGGAGCACCCCTTGGGCCCCCCTCAACCGAACTATGACCGTTCGGCAGGGTACGCGCCGCCTTACCAACCTCCAAACAATGCTCCTCCACCACCTGGTTATGGTTCGTATGGGGGCTACGGTAATGCGCCTCTGGGCGGCTACCCGGGTGGAAGCTACAATCCGAATCCTTATCCTCCAGAGAACAGGGGTACGCAACATGTGGTCTTCGCTTTACGTACAGTGTACTTGACCTTCCTATTCAGGCTTCTTCGGCCGCCCAAGCGGATACCAACAGCAGCCTAAGAAAAGTGGGATGGGGATGGGAGCAATGTTGGCGGCGGGTGAGTAATGCCACGATATAACTGCACCCACATTCGATGTATTTATGAACATGCGATTGCGCAATCCAGGTGCTACCGGTCTGCTTGGTGGCGCTCTTATCGAGAACGCTTTCGAGAATCACGAGGAACATGAGAGAGAGGAAGCTTATGACGCAGGATATGATCAAGGGTATGACCAGGCTAATTTTGATGACGGAGACTACGATTTCGGTGGCGGAGGAGACTGGTAATGGATGTGGCTAATCGTGTTCGCGGAATGTGGTACGCATATACATGACAGCAATCTGTACCGTGCATTCAACTAGATGGTCGTTAAAGATACGCCTACCTCCACTGGTGTACGTCTTTGTTGCCTGGATTCAGTTTTCCTTGTGGCATCGAATCTCAGTTTACACTGGGGACAAAAACCAATGTTTTGTAAATAAGACATTGAAAAAGCAGATACTATGTTTCAAAATACAAAGAGAACATGGTAAAATCATTCAATCTTTGTAGCATAGTATCTGTTTCTTTCATGTTCTTTCAATGTTTGCAACTCAAAAAGTAGATAATGCCTCCAGTGTTATGTGATCTTGCAAATGACAAAACGCCTGGTATCCTCAGCTATTAAAGATTTGGTAGAAAGAACACGGTTTAATGCCGATAGGCTGACATTATAGTCAGGAGGTAACCAAGTCTACTCCCAAGTCTGCCGAACCGCCAGGATCTCGTTCTGAGGACAACTCAGGATTGTCGAGCGAGGAGGTCGAAACTGCCAACGGACTCCAAGGCAATCTAACGATTAACACACGCGCCTCTTCCGAAGAAGAACCAGAGAAACCTGCCTCTCCTCCAATATAAATGATCAAAAAAGTAGTCGGATGTGGTAGTTTGACACGCTGAGCCAGTACGTGCGTTTGTTCCCTTTGTTATTATACTGCGAGACCCCCTAGTTGGTACCATACACTATGTAAATTGAGCCGCATACGGTGTTTCTGTTTGTGAACTTCGGTTGCACGATATTGCAACGTCATAAAACTCTGATTGCGCCCTTGGCCGTTTGAGTGGACTGATAATCTGGCAACTCCGCGTCGCCAGTTTCTCGTACTTGACCGAATTCTGGTGCTCTATCAGATGGGCTGCATCTAACGATTGGCTAAATATGTTTAGCACGCAGACTATAAAGAGCGTAGCTCGTAGCCAGCCCTGCATAAGCTACAGCAAACTAGTGTCCACAGGTGCCAAATCAGCAGGTGTATAAAGGACCACATGGATCATTCAACTAGCCGCCAGCTCGTGTCTCGTCGCGCTATCAATGGCATCCCCTCCCCCCAATCCCGATACAAGAGAACTTCCCCCTGGCTGGATACAGCAGTACAACTGGGAGTAAGTATCTCTATGCCATCTCGCCTATAGCGGTGTTGATCATCTCGCGACAGGCATGAAGCATGGTACGATCTCTCAGTCGCTATGATAAAGTGCGAGACCACTCAGTTGCAACAGGTTCTATGTGAATACGAGAGAAAGTCCGCCACGATCGACCAGGGAACACCCCTTAGGTCCCCCTCAATCGAGCTATGTCCGTTCAGCAGGGTACCCCGGTTATGCTCCGCCTCCAGCCGGCTACGGTTATGGTCCACCTCAGGGCGGCTACCAGGGTACGCAGCATGTGGTTCTTCATTTTACGTACAGTGTACTTGACCTTCCAGGCTGTCCGGTTTTACTCGGCGGTGCAGGCGAACGGCGGCAACAAGTGCGTAAGACAGGTGGGATGGCAGGGCTATTGGCGGCAGGTGAGTAATATTGCTGCGATAACTGTTCTTGATATTCAGGAATATCTGGACATGCAATTGTGCGATTCAGGTGTTGGTGCCGGTCTGCTTGGCGGCGCTCTTATCGCGGACGCTTTCGATGATTCCTGTGATGGCGTTTTCGATGATGGAGGGGATTTCGGTGGAGACTGGTAATTGAAATGGCTAATCGTGTTCGCGGAATGCATATATGACAGCCATCTGTAAACCTGGCCCTGCATTACTCGTTTTGGTGTGCCTACCTGCGCTGGTGTACGTTTCTGTTTTCTGGAATCAGTATTGTTTGTGGCATCGAATCTCAAGCTGAGTCGATGTAATTGACAAAACGCCGGGTGCCATTACAGATTTGGCAGAAGAACACGGTCTAAAAAGTTTCTATCTCAACACTTGGCATCTTCATGGTGCGATCAGACAAGACGGGGATGATATCACGCGGATGAGTTTCACAGCTGTAACCATATGTAACTGCTATATATGCAGTTTCTGGTGTCTGTGTTAGACCGTGGCTCTTGTCTTTATGCACGAGGCTTAGCACGTGAAACTCGGGCGGAAGTACCACAGCAGCAGGGACTTTGTACTTTGTACTTTGTACTTTATTAGCACCGCATTCTGCTTAGTCCGAGTCTGCCATAATCCACTCTTATACTGCTGAAGTACTTCTTGGCTCTTCCCTCGTTTCAAATGCGCTTATCCACAAGTTAGGCCGTCTTCCTCTCCGTATGAGTTTTGACCCATCCGAGGAGCAGATGTGTGGTAGCAATGCAGGTGTCTCTGTTCTCCCCAGTGTGGGCCAAGGGTGGTACGTGTCCTCAAACTCTGCGTTAACACTTCGTTTACCCAATCTTCTCAGCGCCGATCAAGCTCAAGTCGAAGCAGAAAGAAATGTAGTACAAGGGAAAATCTTGGACATGATGACCCCTGCTCAGGCATACGCGCACGCCGTGAAAACGGGGCAGGACTACAATCGCACGCTGCACTACACCATCGAACGCAAACAACCCTTGAGGAACGCTCCCGATCAGCCAACACCTTTACCGCTGAGCAGCGTTAATGCTGGTGCCGAGCGTGGAGGTTTGTATGCTCAACGCTTGTACGCGAGTGCGACGAGCAACAGGTCTGCATCGAGTTTGCCCTCCGGTAACAACCCCAGCAAACCGACTGACAAGCCTCCTTCCGTTATACCACCCGTCCCAGCTGTCCCAGACATTAGATCTCTGACCCGTTCTCATCACCATCGCAGTTCATCGCGTTCGCCCTCGGTCGTTGATACCAGTGTGCCTGCGACTCGGGCCTTCAACGTCGCGGACCTTTACCATAGCAGTTTGCCTCGAGGAGATGTTCGATCGCTTAAGACTTACTTGTCTGGCTCCGGCTCCTTCCCCCCTACCCGAGCTAGGACTGAACCTGCTCCTCTCTCTGCACCTCCGTTGCACGCGCCGAAACCCCTCGCTGCTTACCCTCTCTTCCAGGCCTCGGTTTCGCAGATGCAGCTGCCACAAGATGGTGCACTCTCAAGCCCTCCCCTTTCGCCAGAGGGTTTTTTATCCGGTCGCCACTTGCCAGCCCACGACGTCCAGCATAGTACCCTTAATCGTCCATCGTCACGTGTAGCGTCGAGTCTACAAGCTCCATCGTCCGTTTCCGTACCCGCAGTTCATGTATTGACACCTCCACTGTCTACATCATCTAGATCCACGACCGATAGGCTGGTTGGTAGGAGTAGAAATGTGTCTCCATCCTGCTCACTACCTGCGGAGAGGAGTGCACTCCAGGGAACTTCATCAACAGTTGAGAAACACTATCCATCCCAGAAGGACTTGCCACCGCTACCGCCTTTTGAATGTATGTGACAGGGTGGTTTCGTTCGATGATTGATTGACTATGAAACACTAGCTGCCATATCGTCTGTACCAGCATCGGTTCCCATTCTCAGGGCAACGTCTTCTCCGATGTCTCCTTCGCCATTGTCCTCCGAACGATCATCCAGTATCGCATCTCATCAGCAGGAGGACCTCCCGCGTTATACACCTTCAGATCATCCTACGTCATCCTCTTCCCCACCCTTCGGCGACGGGTCAGAGTTACCATACCGATCCGTCTCCCCTTCACCTGCGGGGCCATCCGTCGACCGCCGTGTTTTACCTGCTGTTCCATTGCCTTTCCAGTCTCCTCGTATGATCGCTCGGAGTCACGGCGATACCATCATATCAACTTCGCTTCCGTCCGTTTCTCGGTCCCCGCCTCCACGAAGTCCTCCGCGCTCAACAGAGAGTTTATCGGCCGTTGGGAGTTCGCCTCCCCCGCACAGCAAGACGAGCGCTTCACCTCTCGCCTTGTGTACACCAGAGTCTACAGTGCAACCCACTGAACAACCTACTGTCAAAAAGTAGTTCATCTCTACTTGCATTCGTATGGTTCCACTGAAGCTTATGTGTTGTATAAAGCTCCTTAGACGCCGTTCGCCTTCCGAACCCATACGACCAAGAACGGGATGAGACTTCCCATAACACAAGCTCATCGGCACCTTCAGGACCGTTATTACCTACTCCACTCGAACCGAGTCAATTTGCGGATGATCTCATGGACGCTATCGAGAATCTTATGGGGGAGGGTTCTTCACGAAGTTGACTCAATCAAGAGATGACCCTCACGATTCGACCGAGTGTCGGTTATTGATTCAGATGAAAGGCTCAGAAGTATTCTCACTGGTACGTGTTGCACGAAAGGCACGTTGGATATAACACGAGCACTCCGGAGAAATGTCACTTTTCGTCCAAGTCTGATTATCATAGTACCCTCTGTTCATATAAACCACATACACTCATCTATGTACGTTTCCGGATACTCATCATCGTATTAGGGCTGTTCTTTGTGTTACGGTATATATGTTATCATAGTTGTGCAGTCATGGGGTTCTTGGGTGGGTCTCTCGTAGTTAGGAGGTCAAACAGTCAGATTATGTAATGACCACTGGAACTGGGTACTAGTTGTGCCGTGAGGGTAGTTGAAAATAAAACCACGTAGTGAGTGGCACAAGATCATTACAAAATCCGATAGGTCTTTCCTGCCTGAGAATCGATGACACTACATCCTATAGTATATGCCTACGGTGAGATATTATTTTAGGAATTCTCTCTCCCCCACCTTTACTGGTTATCTTTCGGATACTGAAATTCTACGCACCAACGAACCCTCCTCGAGTAGGGACTCACCCGATTCAAGAGCTATGTTGGGCTCTTGTCGCTGCTTTTGCTTGGAAAGTTACACGGGCTTGTGAGCACCCCATACCAAACATGAGAGACAAAAGTGATGCCAACACACCACAACGGTATGGTCTGGACAAAAAAGATGTCTAGTACGTCTGCAAAGATCACCTGGACGTAGACTCCGAGCGTTCCACAAGCAGCGGTCGCGCGCTGAAGCCATCAGAGTTGGATTATATTGTCAAACCACCACGGAGTGTATCATACCTGTTGAGTGGGAGTGAAAATACCTATCAATAGCAGCAGTACACTCCACTGCCATTGCGTTGGGTATACGACGGGTTCCCTGGAAAGAAACAATCTGCGAAATAAGAATAGTGATCCCACATGTTAACTAAGGGATGAACCTACTCGACTGCCGATACTATGACACACCACAAGGAAAGATAAGCCATCGAGTACATTGCATGTGCACGCGTTCCGATCGCACGAATCGCGATCACTGTTATACATACACTTAACACGAAGTTGCAAAGTCGATAATCAGGGATGAACGCACTTGCGAATGTGGCTATCATCACACCCATCACTGCCACCCTGCACTCAAGTGAAGCGTGAACCGCATCAAGCAGCTGCCATACAAGGTGGCACGCAACCTGTCCCCGGCGCCAGCATTTACTGCAGGTTCTGGACCTCTGGCACTTTCAAACAAAAATGGAGGTCTTGCGATCAAGACGACACTGAAGAGACTGAAAACTGCACCACAGCTGGCTGTAAGTGAAACTAATAAATTCCTCCACAAAAACACTGACATGATTCAAAACCTCCCTCTTAGAATGGCTTTCTCCGAGGCGCAGACGACCTGCTATTCCCGTGAATATAGGCCCGACGGATGTCAGGACAGTGACATCTCCCAACGAAAGATATTGACGTGCATAGTGAATGCCGAAGAGTCCAAAGAATCTAAAAATGTACCGCACCCCTCAGTTCTAGTCAATGCCTTAAGGTTCCAGTGAGCTTACCCAGCAACCCCTCGACACACCAAGAGCAGCCTAACGACAGTCGGCCCGGGAAACGCGTCTGAAATTTTTGCGGAAATCCTACGTCACACGGTTGAAGGTCAAGCCAGAGCACGCCACTGCTTCTGGAAGACGCACATGTATATCTCACAACAAATAAAGGTGATGACTTAATGTCTGAGGACAGCACGAAACAGGAGTTGGACAAGGGCAAACATTGTATTACCATGGAGACCATCAAAAGCTACGAAGCCGTTAACATGGGCAGACAAAAGTAACTGCTGAGCAGCAATTATCGATGGTGCTCACCTCGAACGTGGGAACCGGTGGTTCTATCTGATTCAATACTTTGATGCCGTGACGTTCATAAACGATACGGTAAAAGACCGACATTGTGGCGCGCTCATTCAGCAACGTTCCCTCGGAAGGTGCGATAACACCTCCACTGAGTCACAATGCTGGGATCACATTAGGGACAAACATATATGGACGGATAGGAACTGATCAAGTACCAGGTGCTTGTCGTCCTAGATCCCTGTACGTCGATATCTCCCTGTACAGGATCTTATGCGGGGGGCAGTGTGTGCAGTCTCCGACCTCGTGCTCATGGTGGTATGGGTATGTAGGCCATCACCCGATTATCGACGACAGACGACCTACATGCATTTACATGACGTTATGTGTTGTCATTGTGACGGTTGGTCATCGTCGTGTGATTCCGAAATACCTTTTTCTTGATGGGACCAAAACTCGGTGTCTGGGTAACGGTTGGCAGAGATCTGGGCGTTAGATCGGTGGAGAAAGCTTACCTTTGCTTCCCATGTGGTCTGGATGACGCATGCACGCGATGTTGGGGTGGAGCGCTTCCAGAGCAGCCTACATGTCAAAACACATCTCACACTTTAACCCAAAACTGAGTGGTGGCAGCTTATTTTGGTGTGCTTTGAACTCATTGGCATCGTTTGCGTGACCTACCGATCTGAATGAACGCCGATCTCCCTAGTACGCCCAGTAAAATGACCTTCTATACGATAATATAGGTCTTGACGCCTTGTTGGGCTTTGCGCTGCAAGATCTCATCCAGTCTCTACTGGGGATACTTCGACGGTGGACGTCTTCATTGTCCATCACCATCGAGAAACACGGCAGCGGAAGGGAGAAAAGCTACCGCAGGTAAGGTTCTGGTGTAAGCCACCAATCCTGTAGCAATTGAACGATCGGTCCAATGCGAGGAGGAAAGTATGTATACACACCATGATGAAAATGACATCCCGTGCATTGTCGAGCAGCTCTAACAAGGCCCAGATATAATCATGTCCGTCGACATGCCTAGGGGATTCAAGAATGACTCCCCCATCAGCATCCTTCCATACCACGCGGAAGCATGATTCTGGAACGCCAGAGAGAACCACTGACGGGGGATAGTAGACGACAAAAACTCACCACTTGATCGCATTCTCACTCCGCTGATCCGCAAAACTTCCAAACTAATGGCCCTCGTTGATCTGTTGGCGAATTTCGTCGTTCATCTTCTCTTCAGGATTGTCATCGCGATTTTCGGATTGTTCAATTTAGTTTTAAGCTGATCAACGAGCATGTTAACGTGCCATGCTTACGATCGGGTTGCAATATTCCCGTTTGCCAGGCCCTGGCAGCAAGCAAGTTAGGGTGGGTGCAGTGAGCGCGGTCACTTGAACTGCGGTCTCCGAAGTAACGCACCAACAACCTGATCGCGAGCTCTCTCGACTCTGCATAGCTCCAACTCATCGGGCGACTGTTAGTCAGTTACTTAAGACAATGTGCTAGCTAACTCAATTGTCTACTAAGAAGTTGAATCACGTGATGACTACGAACATTTGCAGCAGGCACAATCCTCGTTCCACAGCCTCTCTATTCTTCGATCGTCATCTCGAACTTACGACATTTCACTTCCATCATTCATGATTGTTGGCTGTTTTAGCAGATTTTGGTGTTGTCGGCAGCCGCCTTCACCAAGTGACGATGCAATTGAAGCGCCGGTTCTCGCTCCAAGTAAGCATTTTACTTTTGACACATGACATTGGTCTAACACGTCAATAACCAGTGCCGCCCTCTTTGGGCCCTCCTATTCACTTAGATCCTCCTTCACCAAGTGACAATGAAATTGAAACACCGGTTCTCGCTCCAAGTAAGCATTTTACTTCTGACGCAGCCTACCAGTCTAACAGCATTAATAACCAGTGCCACCCTCTTTACAACCTCCCATCCACCTAGATCCTGTGGAAGTCAAACAATATGTCGCCCGCATTAAGCGTTTTCGCATTCTGGTCATGGGGCGAGCAAATGCAGGTAAAACGACAATTCTGCAGAGAGTCTGTAATACTACGGATCGGCCAGAAATATTGAATGCAAAGGTCAGAAGGTATGTACGCTGCATAGTACTTGTTCGAGATTAACAACGTCTTGGACTATACTCAGGTGGATGCTGCTGTCGTACAGGGCTCACAAACGGTGAGGTTGCCTCTTGAATGTCATGTCATGTGTCTTGAACATATCCAGCGTGGCATTCACAACATTGAGGATGAATTGGGCTTTACAAGTAATCCAGGCTTTGTATTTCATGATTCATGTGGATTTGAGGCAGGCAGTGAAGAGCAGTTTGAGTCGATGAGGAAATTTGTGATGGATCGTGCCAAGACGACCAAATTGGAGAAGAGAATCCATGCCATTTGGTAAAGCCACCATCACACACCTCAGCAAATAGATGTGGCCCTGAGCATGGATTTAGGTTTTGCATTCCACTGAATGAGAGCCACAGAATGGTCATGACAGCTGAAATCAAGTTTTTCAACAATTGTGATACAGGACATGGTGAGTAACTGGACATTGTGTTGGTCACATATTGAATATGTGGGACTGGATAGTGCCTGTGATTGTGCTGCTTACCAAGGCAGACACATTGAAACTTGAGGCAGTCCAGGAGGGTATTGGGGATGGTTTGAGTTTGGAAGATGCAATGCAAAGTGCTCCAGATGTAGAAGGAAGACTTCAGGACCATGCTCTTGCAAGGGTATGAGGATGGTTGAACAAGCAAAGCTTTCCCCCTCATGACTATCTCACACTGACAGGTCTGTACATTAAACTTGGACCAGAGAAAGAGAATGCTGATAGGAATGCTGTAGGAATGCAGGAGGAAGGTGCACAATGTGGGGGCCTGCTGGCTTGCACAGCAAAAGCATTGAATGAGGGACTTCAGCAACTGCTCATATCAACACAGCAATCAAACCTAGAGCTGTGTATGGAATTTGCAACAGTAATGTAAGTGATAAAGCTGAAGATCTAAGAGATGCTAACAAGTGTAAGGACTTTGACAAATTGCATAGAGAAACAATATAGCAAGATGGGACCAAATACTCTGGCAATGACATTGGCATTTTGGTTCCCATATGTAAGGCAAAAAGTATTTCTGCAAATAGGATACTGATGGAGGAATAGAGAGTTGGTGGAATCATGACAACTACTGCATGTATGCTAAATGTGGTGGAACCATTTTGTGTTGATAGGGGTTGAGAGTGATGGCAGGTGGAGATGGATGGATGCTGATCATGCTCACTGCCACCCTGTTGTGCTTGGGTTCATAGCTGGTGAGTGGAGGAATGGCAGTTGGGGTTGGATGCATGCTGACCATCTTCACTGCCACTCTGTTGTACTTGGGTTCATAGGGAGTAAGTGGAGCCATGGCAGGTGGTGGTAGATGTGTACTGACCATCTTCACTGCACCCTGTTGCACTTGGGTTCATAGGATGTGAGTGGAGTCATTGCAGGTGGTGGTGGATGCATGCTGACCATCTTCACTGCTACCCTGTTGCACTTGGGTTCATAGGCAGTCAGTGGAGCCATGGCAAGTAGGGGGGATACATGCTGACCATCATCACTGCCACCCTGTTGTGCTTGGATTTATAGGCAGTGAGTTGGGTCATGAGCAGGTGGTGGTGGATGCATGCTGACCATCTTCACTGCCACCCTATTGCACTTGGGTTCATAGGCAGTGAGTGGGGTCATGGCAGGTGGTGGTGGATGCATCCTGGCCATCTCACTGCCTCTTGCACTTGGGTTCATAGTTTGTGAGTGGAGTCATGGCAGGTGTTGGTAGATGCATGCTGACCATCTTCACTGCCACCCTGTTGCACTTGGGTTCACAGCAAGTGAGTGGAGTCATGGCAGGTGGTGGTGGATGTGTGCTGACCATCTTCACTGCTACCCTGTTGCACCTGGGTTCATAGGCAGTGAGTGGAGTCATGGCAGGTGGTGGTGAATGCATGCTGACCATCTTCACTGCTGCCCTGTTGTGGTTCATAGGCAGTGAGTGGAATCATGGCAAGTGGAGGTGGATACATGCTGACCATCTCCACTGCCACCCTGTTGCACTTGGGTTCATAGGCAGTGAGTGGAGTCATGGCAGGTGATGATGGATGCATCCTGACCATCATCACTGCCACCCCCTTGCACCTGGGTTCATAGGAAGTGAGTGGAATGATGGCAGGTGGTGATGGATGTACCCTGATCATCTTCACTTGCACCCTGTTGCACTTTGGTTCATAGGAAGTGAGTGCAGTCATGGCAGGTGGTGGTGGATGCATGCTGACCATCATCACTGCCACCCTGTTGCACTTGGGTTCATAGCTTGTGAGTGGACTCATGACAGGTGGTAGTGGATGCATGCTGACTATCATCACTGCTGCTCTATTGCACTTGGGTTCATAGCAAGTGAGTGGAGTCATGGCAGGTGGTAGTGGATGCATGCTGACTATCATCACTGCCACCCTGTTGCACTTTGGTTCATAAGAAGTGAGTGGAGTCATTGCAGGTGGTGGTGGATGCATGCTGACCATCTTCACTGCCACCCCTGTTGCACTTGGGTTCATAGCTTGTGAGTGGAGCCATGGCAGGTGGTGGTGGATGTATGCTGACCATCTCATGCTGCCCTGTTGCACTTGGGTTCATAGCTTGTGAGTGGAGCCATGATAGGTGGTGGTGGATGCAGGCTGACCATTTCATGCTGCCCTGTTGCCCTTGGGTTCATAGGCAGTGAGTGGAATCCTAGCAGTTGGTGGTGGATGCATGTTGACCCCCTCTACTGCCACCTTGTTGCACTTGGGTTCATAGCAAGTGAGTGAAATCATGGCAGGTGGTGGTGAATGCATGCTGACCTTCACTGCCACCCTATTCCACTTGGGTTCATAGGGAGTGAGTGGAGCCATGGCAGGTGGTGGTGGATGCATGCTGACCATCTCACTCCCACCCTATTGTGCTTTGGTTCATAGGAAGTGAGTGGAGTCATTGCAGGTGGTGGTAGATGCATGCTGACCATCTTCACTACCACCCTGTTGCACTTGGGTTCATAGGGAGTAAGTGGAGTCATGGCAGGTGGTGGTGGATGCATGCTGACCATCATCACTGCCACCCTGATGCACTTGGGTTCATAGCTTGTGAGTGGAGTCATTGCAGGTGGTGGTGGATGCATGCTAACCATCATAACTGCCACTTGGTTGCACTTGGGGTCATAGTTTGTGAGTGGAGTCATGGCAGGTGGTGGTGGATGCACGCTGACCATCTTCAATGCCACCCTGTTGCAATTTGGTTCATAGGAAGTGAGTGGAGTCATTGCAGGTGGTGGTGGATGCATGCTGACCACCTTCACTGCTACCCTGTTGCACTTGGGTTTGTAGACAGTCAGTGGGATCATGGCAGTTGGTCATGGATGCATGCTGACCATCTTCACTCCCACCCTGTTGCACTTGGGTTCATAGACAGTGAGTGGAGTCATGGCAAGTGGTGGTGGATACACCCTGACCATCTTCACTGCACCCTATTGCACTTTGGTTTATAGGAAGCAAGTGCAGTCATGGCAGGTGGTCATGGATGCACCCTGACCATCTCCACTGCTTCCCTGTTGCACTTGCATCCATAGACAGTGAGTGGAATCATGGCAGGTGGTGGTGGATACATGCTAACCATCATCACTGCCACCCTGTTGCACTTGGGTTCATAGCTTGTGAGTGGAGCCATTGTAGGTGGTGGTGGAATACATGTTGACCATCTTCACTGCCACCTTGTTGCACTTGGGTTCATAGGGAGTGAGTGGAGTCATAGCAGGTGGTGATGGATGCATGCTGACTATCATCACTGCCACACTGTTGCATTTGGGTTCATAGGCAGTGAGTGGAGTCATTGCAGGTGGTGGTGGATGCATGCTGACTATCTTCACTGTCACCCCATTGCACATGGATTCATAGCTTGTGGGTGGAGTCATTGCAGGTGGTGGCAGATGCATGCTGACTATCTTCACTGCAACCCTGTTGCACTTGGGTTCACAGGGAGTGAGTGGAGTCATGGCAGGTGGCAGATGCATGCTGACCATCATAACTACCACCCTGATGCACTTGGGTTCATAGGGTGTGAGTGGAGTCATGGCAGGTGGTGATTGATGCATGCTGATCAACTTCACTGCCACCCTGTTGCACTTGGGTTCATAGGCAGTGAACAGAGTCATGGCAGGTGGTGGTGGATGCATGCTGACCATCATCACTGCCACCCTATTGCACTTTGGTTCACAGGCACTGACCATCTCATGTCATCCTGTTGCCCTTGTGTTCATAGCTTGTGAGTGGAGCCATGGCAGGTGGTGGTGGATGTGTGCTGACCATCTTCAATACTACTTGGGCTCATAGCAAGTGAGTGGACTCATGGCAGGTGATGGTGCATGCATGCTGACCCTCATCACTGCCACCCTGTTGCACTTGGTTCATAGCAAGTCAGTGGAGTCATGGCTGATGGTGGTGGACACATGCTGACAATCTTCAATGCCACCCTGTTGCACTTGCATTCATAGGATGTGAGTGGAGTCATGGGAGGTGGTGGATGCATGCTGACCATCTTCACTGCCACCCTGTTGCACTTGCATTCATAGGATGTGAGTGGAGTCATGGCAGGTGATGGTGGATGCATGCTGACCATCTCACTCCCACCCTGTTGCACCTGGGTTCATAGGGAGTGAGCAGAGTCATGGCAGGTGGTGGTGGATGTGTACTGACCATCTTCACTGGCACCCTGTTGCACTTTGGTTCATAGCAAGCAAGTGGAGTCATTGCAGGTGGTGGTGGATGCATGCTGACCATCTTCACTGCTGCCCTGTTGCACTTGGGTTCATAGGCAGTGAGTAGAATCATAGCAGGTTGTGGTGGATGCATGCTGACTATCTCACTGCCAGTTGCACTTGGGTTCATAGTTTGTGAGTGGAGTCATGGCAGGTGGTGGTGGATGTATGCTGACCATCTTCACTGCCACCCTGTTGCACTTGTGTTCATAGGGAGTGAGTGCAGTCATGGTTGGTGGTGGTAGGTACATTTTGACCATCTTCACCACCACCCTGTTGCATTTGGGTTTATAGGCAGTGAGTGGAGTCATTGTAGGTGGTGGTGGATGCATGCTGACCATCTTTGCTGCCTCCCTGCTGCACTTGGGTTCATAGCAAGTGAGTGGAATCATGGTGGGCAGTGGTGGATGCATGTTGACCATCTTCACTGCCACCCTGTTGCACTTGGGTTCACAGGCAGTGAGTGGATCTATGACAGACATATTCATCTTGAGCATATTTGCAATTTGCCATTCCTAGGTGGTGTGGATAATTACTTTCTTTATCTCACATTTGTTCTTGATGCTTGTTGCAGGATGTATGTGTCTTTAATTGCAATTTGCCTTTGTTCCTCAATTGGTTATTTTTTTTCAGTATGTTAGTTATTATTACTCCTTGTCATGGTGCTGGTTGCCAATACGTTTTCTGCATATAGCAAGTGTGTCTCTGCAGCCAAGTTTACTAATTGGTGATCCCTAATCCTCTACAGTTGGTCTGTTTCTCTGCCTTCTTTCCCAAATCATCTTTTATAGTCTCCCTGCTACATCATTCAGGTTGTAAGCCTCATCCATTCCTCTTCCGTCCTTCTAAATTTCTTAAGCTCAAATTGTGTAGCCAGACATTCAGCAATCCTTGTCCAGACTCAAAATGCTTCCCTTGTCTGATTCTGTGATATATTCAATACAATATACTGCTGAACAGGGCATTGGTAAATATTATCTCATTGTGATATAGGTGATCTCTGATGCTTCTTTGCAGCTACCATACTTGTGCTTGAATACCTATACTTTTTGTTGCAGGTAAAGGATGGAAGGAATGATGTGCAGGTTGCCCTGGATCTGGCTATAGCAGAATATCAAACCTCAGGCATCAGAGAATCTGTTTTCAAGCTTATTAATGAAGCCATCCAGCTACATGGTAATGATATGGAAGTTTTGTCTCCTATTTTTGTACAGATTGCAAAAGACAAACAAATGTGTAAGCTAATATTTCTCCAAGGAGGCTTGTCAACCTCTTACCCTTTATTTCCCTAGCCAGGAAGATGAATAGGCATAGATGATTTCTGGCATGAGATACATGGTGTCTTTTGAAACCCTTCATAGTGGCAAGTACATTGTGGAATTTGGAATTTGTCATGGAGTGTTGTACCTGATTATGCCAGAAGATATTGCTCTTACCAATTTATTGTTGGTTCCACAGACCAAGAGGAGTTGGTTCATGAAATTCTGAACATGGACATGTGAATTTTCAGAGGAGAGGAGTGACTGTTATGGTAACACATAGTTTGTTGCCATTCAGTAATTTCATCATGTGACCAAATATAGCAATATGGAGACCCCAAACAGTACACTGAGAGCATACAATAGTGTATTGACAACAACATTAATTCTCATCTAACTTTTTTATGCTGTTGTGATCCAAGTCTTGATTTTGCCCCACAAGCATTTGCATCAAAAGGATTCCCTGTCTTAAGCAGGGGCATGACCTTTGACAACCCACTTGCTTCCCTGACTCATTTGACTGGGTATCCAAATGGTCTACAACAGACCATGTGAGAGATTAAGTAAGCATTATGAAGCTATAATATCCAAATATACCATAACAAACCCTATCCAAATGCCACAATTTCACTACATTTTCATCAGCAAAAAAAACCTTTCAATGAGTAGGCCTGATTAAATATGGGATATCTCCCACCAAACACATTACATAAAGTGGCATCTTGAAGCTAAGACATAGGGCTATCTACACAAATATTTTCATGAATTTATGAAATTTCCTTGTTATTGGCTGCATCATCAATACAAAACAGCAAAACATTGAAAGGGTTTTTTGAGTCACTGTATACCTCCTCTTCAAGGGGAGGGTGCAGGTAACACCTGCTGTATCTTCATCATAGGATGAACAACCTGCAGACCACAAGGGAAGCAAAAGCAACCTTCAACCCTGCAGGTAGAACCTGTTTGTCCTCCCATGGGGGATGAAATTACACCTGGTGACCTCTGCCAACATCCCTATGGTGATCAACAAGGCAAATATTGCCCAGGGAACTATGTTCCCTAACTTTGATGGGACTGAGTTCCTGTACAGAGTATGTTGCCTTGGCCAAGGTAACAATGGTGTCAGATCAATCCTCTTTATAAGGATTAATGACAACCTGTATGCCTATAGCAACAAGATGATTGGTATGGTCATTGCCAACATGAACAAAGGGGTTCCTCCTCCTGTTCCAACCCACATATGACCATTTGGTCAGGCAACATGATGGGAGAGGGACATGATGGGCCCCACAACCTTTACAACACCATGGAAGGTATCCACAGACTGTACACTTTTTGAGAGGTGTTTGCAGTGGTGATACTTTATGAACCTAAGAGTGTGAACTCAGTCTTTGAGTCAGGATGAAGTCTATTTTCTATTAACCAACCTAAGAGTGTGAACTACCCAAAGGATAAGTGGAAATAGTCTATAGTAGAGTAGAAGCTACATTACCTCAGTCTTTGAGTCAGGACAAAGTCTGAGGCATAAGAAAAAAGGAAGTGGCAGATGAGTATGGTAATATTATGTAAGTGGTGCTTGCTGTCAGATAATTAATCCCCAGTAACACCAAGCTACTGTATATTAATATGTACTCCCCAGTAACGCCAAGCTACTGAGGAAGGGAGAAAATTTATCCTACTGTATGTACGCATTTTTGCTTATGTAAGCAACAAACCTTCGCACCAAAGTAAGTACTACTAAGAGGGCAGTTTAATATTCCAACACTTGCTGCACTCAGAGGTACAAAACTCCAACACACTCCCTCAGTGAGTTTCCAGTGTAGGAAAAGAGAGAATAGTGAGGCTGGGAGGAAGTAGAGAGACTGAAGGGGGGAGTTAGTCCAAAGGGGCTTCTATAGCCTGGAGAGAGAGACTGTCTGGTGAATGTCTGAGGTGTCTGAGGCTGTCTAAACACAGAGAAAGGCCACTCTTGACCTTCTCAAACTCACACTCAAAACCTGAACTTGAACTTGCAACTTGTAACTTGTTGTTAGAAAGGTAAGTACATGCCCAGTAAGTAAAAAAAATGCTGACTAAGCAATAAAGCCTCGCACTAAGGTAATAAACATATAATAACTGGAAATTCAAGTTAAAATATGAGAAACACAGGATAAAAATAAAATCTCCTGGTAGGGAAAACCCATTCCCTACACCAGTTGAAAAATAAACCATACTGTGTAACCAACCCTTGTGTAGTCAATAATATAGGCAGGAATTTGGGGCAGCAATGACTCTGTGGTGTTGCACTCAGGCAGGCAAGTGCTGTGTAGAGTACCTTGGATGTTTGTTGTTGCACACACATGATTTGTAAGTAGCCCATTGTTGATCATTATGACATGACTCCACAGCCTCACAGTGGGCTCATTTTTCTTCTACCCCTGTCACCACACCCCCTCCACTTGCATCATCTCTCATTCCATGACTGTGGGTCCATGATGTTGCTCTGACACTGTTTCTTTCAGGATTGCAGTTATTTTGGCTGAAGTAGAGAGACCTGAGCTGTTTGGGTGCTGGTTTTGACAGGTAGGGTGTTTGCGGGTGTTGTAGCCATTCTCTGGCCTCAGAGTGTAGAAAAGGGCTGTAGGCAGCCTCAGTAGTGACTCAACTACTGAATATATTGAAGTACCTGTAGGCAGCTACAAGGCATCAGTAAGTAGTATACTATAAAGAATATGTATGCTTACCCTCAGTAGTGACTCAACTACTGAGGGAATAGTACCAAAAGTGTAGTACTATGTGCGCTCTAAGCGCTTATGTAAGCAAGTAAAACTCGCACCAAAATGTACATCACACTGGGGTGATTCAAACTCCAACACACCCCCTGAAGCTCCACTGTGTGAATAGGTAGGGGTGAAGAATATAGGACTCAATAGAAAAAATGTATACCGAATATTGGAATAAAGCGAGTATAATTGCTGCAATAGCAGCCTCGAGTCCATTGTGTGCGAGTGTTGTGTGGTCGTGTTGGCCACGCCGCGTTGTGGCAACTTCCCGTTTCGGATATGGCTGTAGTGCACGCGCTCCTTGGCCTTGTACCGTGATCGCGAGGGCCGCCGTTTCGCCAATATGTATTTGCAACATTCCAGAGGGGTTTCGCAAGTTTGCGAGGTGGCGGAATGGGAATAATGAGTTTAGAGGCTTGGCCGCCTCTCGTTTCGACTGTACTGACGTTTTTAGATCTTGTCTTGATCCTACCGCGTCGGCGTGGGTCCCTGAGGGTCCCAGAAGAGTGTGCGAAGTCGTTTCGAGCGGGTTTGGATGGCATAAGTAAGCCGTTTGGCCATTTGGCCCTGTGCTTATCATCTCGCCTCATCTCGCTGCTGCGAGGGGGCCGTTTGGCCATACGAAGATTTCTCAGCCGATTCACATCGTTCCATGTCGATATGGGAGGCACCCCCTGCCGCCAGTACGAATTCCGGAGTCGCTTCGAGGGATTTGAGCGGAGTAGATGGAGCTGCATGGAAATACCAGCTGTATGGTAGGTGCGCCCTCTTGTTTTGATTCGCTGTGCACTCCTGACCTTATTATAGCGTACGCTCATCATCCGTAATCCTCCCGCAAGGTATATGAATCGTTTCGAGGGCGCAAAGAGGGGCGGAAGTGGCCGCTTTGGGACCACATGAGCATTTCGCCTCGTACAAGTGTCGCTGACACTTTCAGCGGTCCGTTTGATCCTTCCATGTCGACGGGGTTCCGTGAAGGTTCTGGGAGCATGCATGAGGTCATTTGGAGGCGGATTGGGTGATGCAGGTAAGCCGTTAGGCCGTTTTATCCAGTACTGGGTGTATCGCCTTGTACAAGCATTGTTGATCTTTTCAGCGCTCGTTTTGATTTCATTGGACACCCCCTGCATCCAGCAAGTGCAAGCGACATTCCAGGGCGGTTTCCAGCGTTTCAAGATTTGTCGAGAGGGCGAAATGGTAGTGCCAGCTGTAACGTGCGTGTTGCCTCTCGTTTGGCCGTTTCTGGCGTCACTGACCTTGCTGTAGCGAACGCTTATGGTGCGGGACCCCCTTGCAATATTTATGAATGGTTTGCAGGGCATCGAGAGCAGCTGCAGTGGCCGCATGGGCGCCACATAGGCGCGGTGGGAGCTTTGCCTCGTACGAATCTTGCTGACGCTTCCAGCATTCGTTTTGAGTTTTCCACGTTGACGGGGTACCCTGTAGGGGTGAGGACTGAGCGTGATGCCAGCCGGAGGTCGCTCGGGCGATGCAGGTAGGCCATCCTGCCGTTTCACTTCGCGTTCAGTGTGCTGACCCTTGCTGTCAGCCATTGGTCCCATGTCTCGCTTTGTATCGCGATCGGGTGGCCATGCATTCCAGTATGGCAAGCCGGATGGTGTCGTTAGCATGTAACTTTGTACGGATGGTGGCTGTATGGGGGCCGCAAGTGTACGGTAGGCGTTTCGCCTCGTACGTGCACCGTTGACGCTTTCAGCTCTTCTCTTGATTCTTCCACGAAGATGGGTGAGCCTGGCAATTCTAGGAATGGGGTTTGGCGGTGCAGGCAAGCCGCTCGTCTCCTGCTGGCTATGCTGGCCTCGGCTGCCAGCTAGCATCAATCCTTCAACTCCATCCAAGTCGACGAACTCGCTGCTGAGTGTGTCGTCACCCCCACCACTGGTATTCTCAGCCTTATCACACAGTGGCGGTTTCAATGTTTTCATACACTTTAAAGAGTATTCGAAAGCGAAAATGACATATTTTATTATGATTTAAGTTACAACACTCTCACAAGATTTTATTTCCAGAAGATTTACAATTTTTATCACCAGTCTATATGGGGAGAAACATTAGATATCTATCCAAAGACAATTGAAAATTATATATTGCATGGATGTCATAAGGTTATTGACAATAATATCTTCCCTATTAAAGGTTGAATTATCTTTAAAGTGTGTGAAAACATTGAAACCGCCACCGGGGAGTCTGTATTGCCCTGACAGCACATGCCACTGCAGACTCCCCGGTGGCGGTTTCAATGTTTTCACACGCTTTAAAGATAATTCAACCTTTAATAGGGAAGATATTATTGTCAATAACCTTATGACATCCGTGCAATATATAATTTTCAATTGTCTTTGGATAGATATCTAATGTTTCTCCCCATATAGACTGGTGATAAAAATTGTAAATCTTCTGGAAATAAAATCTTGTGAGAGTGTTGTAACTTAAATCATAATAAAATATGTCATTTTCGCTTTCGAATACTCTTTAAAGTGTGTGAAAACATTGAAACCGCCACTGTGTCAGGCTCCTTTGGGTGCATTTCCGGATGTGGTAAGTCAGGCAGTGCTTGGGCGGTTTGAGCGCTGATGTCTCTTATCTTCAGCTTCGTCGCTGTTGACCCAATGTCTGCACTATTCCCCCCATCCGCTCGAGCAAGGCTATGTACCCCCACCCCCCAGACCTTGTCAGGTGGGGTATCCAGTGTGGAGTGCCTTCGGTGGGTGCGATCGTGATCAGGCTGAGGGCGCTCAGTCTCTCGTAGTTGCGAGGACCAGTCTGGCTCACTATCAGGGTGCTCTGCCCCTGGTACTGTCATCTTGATAGACAGTCGTGGTACATTCTCAATCGTAGGGATGTCGATTTGAGCTAGATAGGAAGATATGGCCAGAATGGCCACAGGTCGATGCATACGGACGTGTGCAGGCTGGTCAGGCTCGCACTTGAGTCCAGGTGAGTCATCCCTTGTTACGGCCTCATCTACAATGCGCCGACTGCAGTTGTCAGGCATACTTGAGTCGTTTATAAGGATATTTAACATCGTTGCATCTGTACTCCTGATCTTGTCCACTTGGCAGTCGTCTGCCAACTCTGACATATCTTCTACTGGAGCGTTGGGCTCTGGGTGCCCATTAGAGTTCTCGCCGTCGCTGTGGATCTGCCCTGGCAGTTTGTCTTTGACATGCTCATTGCGTTCGATGGGCGTTTGTGATCCGTTGTCGATAGAACATTTGATTGGCTGTATGGTGGTGCCTGCTGCAGGCTCGAGGGCCTCACAGCTCCACTGAGGTGGGTCTCGTCACTCGGCATTTGTGCCGATGGAGGCAAGCGGATCGTGCATGTCAGCTACAGCACTAGGCTCGTTTCCTCCTGTTGCAGTCTCGCCGTCTAGTATGCACTGACCACTCTTGTCAGGTGCTTCAGGCACAGTTGCATGTTCGTCTGGCTGCCGTGCAGACACAGCCCCAATTCCATTCACCAGTAAGTTACTTTCCACATGCTGCATGTCTATGATCCCCATTGTGGGTTCCTGGTGCCCAGTCAGGATCTCGGCGCAGTCATTTGGGAAATCTGAGGGGTCCTCCTCTACTCCGGGTCCGTCTAGTGGTTCGTTGTTGCTGTTGCAAGTGCTCTGAGCACTTTCACCAGTCAGGTACTGCTCGGATGGCAGGTCGTGCTGTTGAACAGCTTCATCAACAAACTTCGGCTTCTCTGGTCTCGGAATTGAACCATAGTGGTTCTCGAGGTAGGCGAATGTTTCGTGTGGGGTATCCAGATGCATGCATAGCATTAGGATGGAATCAGGTATGCCAGATATGATGATATGGTGGACCATAGTGGTCCGTTGTTGCCACGCGTCGTCAGCAGCTTGCCAGGCTGCTAACTCATCTCGTTCCTCGTCGGTTCGTGGTGTCCGTGTGGCACCATATTCCTGTAGTAACTTTGGATTTGTAGGACATGTTTCAGACCCATCTAGGTAACCCATCAAGCCGTCTTCAGAGATGGCCTTCAGCACCCAACTGCCATAGGTGCGCCAGTTGCAGCCATCTTCTGCAAGCTCAGGTTCCATAGTTTATTCCTATTACTTTCGAGTGAAGTAGAGATATTTTGTGGTCTTGTTGAGTAGTTTCTGTTCGAGTTGAGTACGAGTTCTCCTACAATAAAATTTTCCGCGCTAGGCGGGGCTCATAACCTGTAGAAAAGGGCTGTAGGCAGCCTCAGTAGTGACTCAACTACTGAATATATTGAAGTACCTGTAGGCAGCTACAAGGCATCAGTAAGTAGTATACTATAAAGAATATGTATGCTTACCCTCAGTAGTGACTCAACTACTGAGGGAATAGTACCAAAAGTGTAGTACTATGTGCGCTCTAAGCGCTTATGTAAGCAAGTAAAACTCGCACCAAAATGTACATCACACTGGGGTGATTCAAACTCCAACACAGAGTGGGTGCAAGAATGTTCTGATGGACTGGTAGGTAAGTCTAGGACCACCATTTGTTTGAATTTCAAGGCAAGAGCCTCAAAGTGTACTGAGTGCTTCTCAGGCTTGTTGGATGGCATCAGAGGCTGATCATAATCAACAAGTGGCTTGTTTGGGTGGTGTTGGACATTCCTGTGTCCCCCCTCAATGTTTCAAGTGCCCAATTTAAGATCTGAGCTCATTTGGTCCATTTCTGTGCACATGCTGCCTGCATCTGCAGCTGCAGGAGTAACTGGTGAGTGTGTGGACTTTGGCTCTGCTTCACTGGTCATATCCTGAGTGTTTACAGGTGGTGCACTTGCCATCACTTGTGCAGGGTCTGCAGTATTGCTTCTTGGGACTCAGATACCAGGTGCTAGGGTTGAAGTGTCCTGGTTTTTCCTGTACATGCATTTGAATGCATGTGAAGTCCTCATTAATGTGGTCTGCATGTCCTTGAGTGATGTGGCAGCAGTAGGGAGTTGAGGTTCAGATGTAGGTATGTGTGTGGAGTGCTTGATCATTTGCAAGTGGATCACTGACCATGTTTCTCCAGTAACAACCTCATTTGGCACTTGATCAATTGTCAAATTGTTTCATAGATGGATTTAGGTTTGACCTGTGTGTATTATGTTGTGCCCCTGGAGCTTGTCAGGTGGAGCATACATGCAGGTGGTGCATTCAGCTACATTGCTTTGCATTCTTGCCTTGGGCTTCTCATAGTGGTTCCCCTTGTACATGAGGTGGGTGTTTTGTTGGAGATTGTAAATCTCCCCTGTAATGCTTGACTTAGGTGCGAGTTAAGGTTGCTTACATAAGTGCTTAGAGTGCACTTAGTAGTATGTTTTTCATACTGTTCCCTCAGTAGTTGAGTCACTACTGAGGGTAAGTCCATATATATCTTACAGTAGACTACTTACTGATAACCTGTAGCTGCCTACAGGTACTTCAATACATATAGTAGTTGAGTCACTACTGAGGCTGCCTACAGCCCTTTTCTACATGTTTGACTCTGTTGAGCCATATTCACCACTGCCTTTGGTAACAAGGAACCTAGGACCTTTGCTGGTGCTGATTTCAGCTTGGGAAAAAACTTGTTCTATTGCACTAGGCCTCTTGTCATTTAGCCAGCAGTGCATCCAAGATACCACTTGTAGGTCTTTGCTCATAGCTGAGTAGGGCCAATTGAGCACATGGGAGTTGTCAGAATGGGATGTAGATGGGTTTGTCTCATTTGGTGGTCTCCCTTCATAATTTGGTTGGCATGCTATGGTTGAACATTTTATGTGGGCCATGAGAGGACTATACAATGTGTGCATGGTGGGCTTTTGAGTGTGTGTTCTGGCAGCAAGCTTGTACAGAGTGTTGTGCTTATGAGCAACTCCAACAGTTGTCTGCCCAGAAGTTAAACTGCACTTGTTCCATTCAAAGGTGGTCATTATTCCTTGGCTGGCAAGGCATGCAATTGAGAGCAGATTCAAGGTGAGGTTCAGCACATAGTAGATGTCATGTAGGATGACATGGCCTTCTCCCTCATTCCCCAGTTCTGTATCAAGAACTATTTGGCCAACTCTGACCACATACACAGTGTTTCCATTTCCAACTGTGATTGGCTGTGTAGGTACAAGCCATTTGTATGAGGTGAACCAACTGTGCTGACAGCACATGTGTGCAGAGGCTCCAGAGTCTAGTATCCAGTGCATGCAAGGGATGTTGTTGTGTGTGTTTGCTATGAAGAGGCAAAGTGGCATGTCATGTGTGGAGGATATATGAGCAAAGTTTGCTGAGTGTTCATCTTTCTCCTTATCTCCTGATCTTCCCTTGTGTTTGGATGTTGTGTTTGTTCCAGCCTCATCAGCTTTCCTCTTATGACATTTGTCTTCACCATGTCCCTTCTTTTTACAGTACCCACATTTCAATTTTCTCTTGTCATCTTTTGCATTTGACTTCAGATGTGCAGATGTGCATGTGACAAGTGTGCTTTGCCCACCAGAGGCAAGCTGTCACAACTTCTCCTCAATTAGCACTTGAGATATCATGGAGTCAATGGAAAGCTTGCCATTTGAGGACATCAAAATGGTGCAGAGTGTTGCATAGGAAGGTGGTAAGGAAATTACCATGGCTATTGCTATGAGGGAGTCATCAAGGGATTGACCAAGCAACTTTAGTATGTGCACTTTTTGCCACATAGTGTTTAGCTGGTTCTGCATTGGACTGTCCTCTGAGAGTGTCCCACAGAAGAGCTTGCCTATGAGATAGGCTATGGCCTGCTTGCTGTGCCCTTTGTACTGCTGACATAACTTTTTCCAGATTTCTGCTGCTGTTGGTGCATGTAGAACTCCTGTTAAGGGTTTGTCCTTCAGAGTCAGAATGATTTGGGCATGTACTTCCTTGTCTCTGATCATCCAGTCAGCATGGCCAATGGGGTCAGTTTTCAGGTCTGGCACAGTAGTCATGTTTCCTCCAACAACCTCCCACAGGTCTTGTACATCAAGTATCATGCAGATCCTGACCTTCCATGTCTGGAAGTTTGAGCCATCATCTTCTAGTGATGGGATGTCATAGAGGTGACTTGAGGCCTGTTTTGCTTTGACTGACAAGACAGTAGAGGGTGTGGAAGTGGGTGCTGTAGAAGCTGATGGGTTGGACATCTCTGTAGGCTTAGACTATAACTGGTGTGCTCTTGGTTTTTTAGTTATGCCTGACCAGGGCTCATAACCTTTTGAGAGGTGTTCACAGTGGTGATACTTCATGAACCTAAGAGTGTGAACTACCCAAAGGATAAGTGGAAATAGTCTATAGTAGAGTAGAAGCTACATTACCTCAGTCTTCAAGTCAGGATGAAGTCTGAGGCATAAGAAAAAAGGAAGTGGTGGATGAGTATGGTAATATTATGTAAGCAGTGCTCACTGCACTCAGAGGTACAAAACTCCAACATACACAATAGTGTATGAAGAGCCTGAAGATAAGGCTCCATGCATCCATAAGGTGCAGGAAGTTAGTTATATATGTCAACCTGTGGAAAAGGTGCAGGTTGGAGATGAATGAGGTCATGGGCCTTGCACTAAAAGAATGGAGGCCACCTGCTTGGGCCTTCCAAAAGGTGCATCAAAAAAGAGAGGTGCTCCAAGATAAGGAGAGGGCATCTCATGGACAGGCAGGGGAGGGTGAAACCTCCACTGTACTGAGGGTAAGCACTTACATATATACTTCTCAGTACATTACTTACTGACATCCTGTAGTAGCCTACAGGTACAGTGTTCTACTTAGTAGCTCACAGTCTACTGAGGTAGCCTACAGAGATATTTCAAGAGACAGACTTGTTGAAAAAGAAGAGTAGCACCATTTGTGGCAAGGCACATTCCCATCCAGTCAATCACCAGGTACTCATCATGAAGGGACAACTTAACCATCACATTTATGTATCTTCCAGTGTTTACATAATCCCTGTCTTCCCTCCATCTACCCCACTTCTGAGAATGGAAGTTAGATGATTCTAGTGCAATGATAGAAAGAATGGATTCTTGTCTCTGACAAATAATGTAAATAGGAGATTGAGTTTTGGATATGCTCACAATGTATCATACCACCCTGGTGTTGGAATATAAACTGCCCCCTGAGCAGTACATACCTTAGGTGCGAAGGTTTGTTGCTTACATAAGTGAAAAAGTGTACATACTGTAGGGTAAAATTTCTCCCAGCCTCCTCAGTAGCTTGGAAGTTACTGGGGAGTAAGTCACCCTTTTATTTAGCCCCTACTTTTACTGACCACCTGTAGATTAACCATCTGACAGGTACATATGAATATAGTAGCTTGGAAGTTACTGGGGGATTAACTATCTGACACCTGGTGTTTTCACAATTGCTTTTTTGTTATATACAGGAATAATATACTAATGTATGCATATGTTTCCTGGCTGGGTGTTCACATGGTACTCATAATAGGCAGTAGCAACATTCTACTTTCACCATTTAACTTCGTATTTTTCCCAGCCAACCGTCTCTAACTTGTCCACTTTCTCCATCACTTCTATCTCAAGCGTCTTCAGGTATGTATCCATAGCAGTGAAGAGATGTGGCATTCCGGCCCCCAAAATGCGCACCGCCAGTAATCCTGCGTTCATCCCGCCATTTATGGCGACAGTCGCGACAGGGATGCCACGCTGCCGAAGGATACCGTCAGCCAAGTCACACCTCGGGGTATCAACTGAATACACATACCGGCATTTGCACGATGCTGTGGAGCGAATCGACGCCATCAAGGGAACTTCCCTTGACCGGCACACCGACAACGGGTAATGGCGTCATGGCCGCGACCATCCCAGGAAGGTGTGCTGCTCCACCGGCCCCGGCAATGATGACACGCAGGCCACGAGCACCAGCAGAACGAGCATACTTGACAAGGCGATCTGGTGTCCGGTGGGCAGAGACAATCGTGAGTTCGTACGGAATAGCAAACTTGTCCAGGATGCGCGCAGCTGGGAGCATTACTGGGAGGTCAGAGTCCGAACCCATAATAATTCCGACAAGAGGGTATTTGCTTGAATGCCCGCTGCCCGGTTGTTGAGGTAAGGGGGCATAGCGTTCGAGTTCCTCTGCTTCCCGGGCGCCTCCACCTGGGAGTGCAGACAGAAGGGGCCGTAAACGAGCGCGTACGGTGGCGTCAGAATCGCCAACGATGGTAACATGTCCCATCTTACGACCCTTGCGGCACTCAGATTTTCCATAGAGGTGAACCGCACAACCTGGTACAGTAAGTGCTGTAGCAGCGAATGCGTGGATTTCATCCATAGACGGGGAAGCGCCGATGATATTGAGCATGGCAGCCGAAGGTACTTTCAGCGCCGTGGAACCTAGAGGTAGAGAGAGTACGGCACGGAGGTGATTCTCAAACTGAGATGTCTCGCAAGCTTCGATAGCATAATGACCCGAGTTGTGGGGTCGAGGGGCGATCTCATTAATGTAGATCGAACCTGCAGGGCGCATTAGACGGGAATGCTTCGTCCACTGCAATGGCCTTAAAAATACCGTCTTCCATCAGGAACATTTCAACCCCGAAGATGCCCGCGCCTTGGAAGGTTTTTGCGGCAGACTCTGCTATCCGTCGGGCACGTTCGGCCACAATAGGATCGGAGCTGCGCAAAGGCGCAAAAACGAGATGACATATGTTGTTCTTGTGGACGGTTTCTACAGCAGGGTACGAGAGCACGTCCCCTTGCGTAGTACGGACCACCATGACCGCAATTTCTCTTACGAAAGCGACCCATTTTTCAGCGTAAAGGGGGCGGTTTCCTAGGGTTTTGAGTGCCTCGACGGTGTCGCCGACCTCCCGTACAACGAAATTGCCCCGACCATCATACGCCAATGTCCGGCTCTTGAGCATGAACGGGAGACCGAGGGTGCGAGCACACTGTTGTATCGACTCTATCGTGGATTCGACAGGAATGAACTCTGAAACAGGACACCCCTGATCACGCAAGTGCAACTTCTGTACGAGTTTGTCTTGGATGACCTTGACAGTAGATGGGCTCGGGTGGATAGCAACCCCTTGTTCGGACTCGATCTCTTCCAGTACACCCACATCCACATGTTCGATTTCCACCGTAAGAACGTCAGCTCTTCGCGCAAGTTCCCTGATCTTCGCAGGATCGGTAAACGACCCGTCTATATGTGTCAGTGATGGATCGCGTGGGGCGACGATCTGCTTGGCAGGTGCAGATTCACCGGAATCGAGGATGACAATATCTACGTTGAGAAGCGAAGCTGATGCAGCTAGCATGCGGCCAAGCTGACCACCTCCTGTGAGGAATTAAATCATGGTTGCGCGTGTTAGATCGTGAAAATCTGTGTATCCTGGTGATTTGAATATTGTTCCTAACGGACAAAGTGAGAGGAAACCTCACGCATACCCAGCACTCCAACCACCTTCTTGCTCATATTGAAGATGTTAGAAGAAGAATGCACAAGTGTGTTCTCGGACTACTATCTCTGCTGACTAATAATCACCCTTCCAGCGAAAACACCCGGGTCAGAGACGCCATCGACGATGGCCCCGCGTGCAGCAGCAGCAGCGCGGCCTGTTACGAGGAAAAGAAACAGGAAACGGAAACGGCGCGTTGCGTCGTCCTCGTCTGAGTCGTCCTCGTCGGAAGACTCATCCTCTGATGACTCGGTGTCATCGGTGCAACAGACAAAGGTGGCACAGAATCTTCCAAAATCAAGCGCTCCTCCCAGCGGAGAAGACGACCCCTCCTTATCATCATCGTCATCGTCGTCGTCGTCCTCAGATGACGAATCAGAAGCGGACAACGACATAACTAAAAAGACGACCTCACCTCAGCCTGGTATTACGGGCCAATCAACTGAAAAGTTTACACCGTCAGCACGTAACTCTCCTTCTCCCCCTCCACCGTCTGTCGTCACTATCCCACCCTTCATTAATCCGGGGTCTCCCGAAGACGAGCTAGCTCTCAAGGAGAAATTTCGCAAGTTCTGGATGGCATCTTTGGCTGAAGGTTTTAAAGACGATCTGGAAGTGATACGCAAGGCACGTGGACGTCAACTCTCTCCGGCCGTTGAATGAGAAGAGAGATACTTAACCCTTACACTGTCGGTCAGGAACCCAATCTTGGTCAGTCTCGCCTAGCCCTTTTGGTCGAGTCTCTTGCGACTGGAGCTGAAGTCTTCTCCTCGACATCGACCGATGGGAACGTGAACGAGATGGAGGTTGTTGTGGATGAACTGTCGTAGGACATCCTCTCACTTCTGTGACCAGACTTTCTCGGTCAAAAAAAGGCATTACCTGTTGAGATAACTAAGAGCACGCCTAGCGTTATACAAGTACTTCAAAATTGCTAGTGGCTCAGTGGCATTGATCACGCAACGTGTTCTGCGTGTACTGCATACACCTCGTTTGTCAGATACTTGCAAAGGTATGGTTTAAGAGGTTCGAACACTATCCCCCCCGGTCTCAGGTTGTATGCGCTATGCATAAATCACCGCGGGTCAACACATAGTTGAGACCGTTGTATAATCTATATTTGTATTTTGTGTCAAGCATAAGGACAGACGTACAAGAAAGCAAGTACTAGTTAATATGTTAGTACCAAGACCTGAAAAGCCAGATTTAGAGATAGAAAATTATGTGATGCAATGCGTTTCAAACAGTCAAAGCGTGTTGGAGATATTCGTCTAGCGTCTATTCATATAACCGCTGAGCGTCGCGTGTCTGCAACAACAAAACCAAAGGTGGCTTACCTTGTCCATTTCGTCCAGCTGGTGAAACGCCCCTGAATAAATGTCTCTAATGTCAGGGTGCAGAGACTGGACTTCAACTGATTTCCCGAAGAGGAGTACATCCACAGGGTGCAAAGGAGGTTCGACAGGTCGGGGGGTCTTGCTCGCGATCTCAATAATAGCCATCATCTGCGACACGCCGAAGTCGTCCTTTGGAATATACGGTCGTTTGACTGGAAGTTTGGGCATGGTAGCAGTTTGTGGACTCCCCGTGGGACTGAGCAACTGTGCAGTGGGAGTTGCATACGCTGATGGCGACAGGTCCGACATCACAGATGCGATGGACGGCTGGCGATTGGCATGGACCTGAGAAGAGCCTGCGGTGGGTGTCTGAGGGGTACTCGAACGTGCGCGGCTGTAACGACCATCTGCTGTAGGTGTTGGGTCGCGCGAGCCTAGTCCTACGATTGGGGATGCCGTTCCCCTCCCTCCAGCGACCGGGGTCGGCGTACGACGATCGGTGCGAGCAGTGGGCCGATCATCAACGGAATATTCAGACGATGGCGAGTTGGATCGTGCAGAGTTTAAACTGTCAGTCTGGCTTAATGCCGACTGTGGAGTCAACATTTGTGACTGGAGCCGCCCGTCCTTAATTTTGGTCAACACTCGATCGATCTTTTCATTCATTCCACTTTTGGTTCGATCGAAGACACCTTCCAATAGGTCGTTCTTGTGCGCTCCGCTCGTCTCGCGCAGCTCCTCCTCCACGATGTCGCTGATGTCATACGACTCACCGTCTTGGACGTACGAATACCGCATCTTCTCATTGGAGTCGTACCGCGAACTACGAATCATCGCATTTCCCGGAAGAAGGACATCAACTCCGCGTAGAGAATTCGCCTGGGTTGACAAAATAGCGCGCTGCTTTTCTCGTGAAGCAGCCCTTTGCGCAGCGATAATCTCCTGACGAGAAAGCTGCTTGGGCCTGACCTCCTCTAATGGTACGTTGCCAGGGTCGGAGCTGACACTCGACCCAGAAATAGAATCTCGTAAATGCTGGAGTGCAATTTCGTCCAGGGGAGCCGACAGACGGTTGCGCGAAGTAGATGCGCGGTAAGAGATGGCACGGCGAAGGACAAAGACAGGGTCCTCAATACTGACATCCTCGATACTTCCAAGTAGTTGCGCAGAATCCATGGACCTCCGCTTGCCTTCTTGTTGTACACGCTTGAACATCGGAGGCCGAGGGTATGCGTCCACCACTCTGCTAGATGGCGAAAGTTCGCGTTCTATGCAGTCACAATTAGCTTTGGCAGAGTATATATGTCAGTGAAAAGAACTCACCTTGGCCTCGTACGGATGCAGTCAACCAGTAGCGAACCTTCGTAGAACTACGTCTATTAGTCAACTTGTCCTCCACTTCATCCCCTCCGTCCACTACGCCGTCAACAATGCCGAAGCGCTCTAACCCAAGCTCGATAACTTCCGCGACAGTCACGTTCTTGGGGAACGTGAACACTTTGCGTCGGTAGCTTTGCGATACGCCGGAAGAAATGGAGGCGGTAGACGTCCTTTCGAGGAGCGTGTTCTTGAACACGATGGCTTCCGTTAGTGGGTCGAAAACCATATCCTCGGGAAGGTCTTCAGGGTAAATGACCAGTTGTAGAGCGAAACGATAATTCGGCGAGCTAAATCGGTCTGGGGTGACATTGACGCCAGAAGACATCATCGACTCCGCTGAGTCACGGACCGATTCAGCAATCAACGTCTCGTCACCTTCCTCGAGTGGCGAGCTCTCCTCGCCATTGCGGCGTTTATTGAGGTACAACTTCACAGCTGAGTCGTCAGTGAAATCGTTCATGGGCAACTTGCGGATGGCGGGATGCATCGAGAGGTTGGATGACACGGAACTGATACTGCCCACGCTACTCCGTTTTACTTTAGGCAGCTCCATATTAGCTGCTTCCACAAGAGACTCAAAGACACGGAGGGGCTTTTCATCTGGTAACAACACTGCAGATGAGCCTTCAACCTGTTTGATAGTGAGATAGTAGTCTGCTTCGCTCTCGCCCACATGTAACCGGAAACGCTGGATCGCCTGTCGCACCAACTCTGCAGTCGTGGTGGACGCATTGAGCAGAACAGTTTTGAAGGTTGCCTCCGTTTGGACATGTTTGCCTGCGAAAAGCCGCATCACGCTAAGCTCGGGAACGCCGACACCTTGACCATCTGCCGTAGGAGTGAGCACCAAAGATCCCGGACGGGGCCTAGACGATGGAAGGCCGAGGCCCAAGCCAGTGGCCGAAGTAGCAGGACTGCTGTGTAGATTTGAGTTGCCAAGCACAACAGGTGCAGACTGCAAGCCATAGGACGGAGCTTCCGGTGGCGAAGATGGTGAACGATTGAGGTATTGCTGGTACAATGCCTGGTGGTGCTGGTCGCGCTGGCGTAATTGGGATGCATGTTGGGAGACTTGTGCTTGCAGTTGCTGAGGGGATGCTCGTGGTGCTGACTGCTGTTGCTGTCCCGGTGGGGGCATGGCATCGGAGGAAGTGTGGAGCGACGGTTGGGGTTGCTGCACTACTGCAGCTGCAGCTGGCTGGTCCACGTGAAGGCCAGGTTGCAGGCCTGAGGAACGCCCGGACTCTTGCGACTCGCGAAGGGTGTCGGAAGAAGTGCTCTCAATGGATACCTTGTCCTTGTCCTTATCCTTGCCCTTCTTTCGTCCAAACAAGCTGAACACACTGCCCTTCTTCTTCTTCTCCTTACCTTCGTCGTCGGTAGCATCACGATTCTCCTTACGCAGTTTACCCCCAGACGATGGCTTCGAGGGTTGGTTTGATACTGGAGACTGAGCAGTAGCTGCGCCACCCTTGTCCTTGCCCTTGTGCTTCTTCTTGGAGGCCTCCTCCAGAGCCTCGAGTTCCTCTCGTGTACGCTTGCGCTCCTCTTCTTGTCGCTGCATGATGGCACTTGGGAGCAAGGGACCCTGCCTAGGCTGCTCCTCGCGCGCAATGGAGGGTGTCACGGAAAGCTTCCTTGTCCCGGTAGCTTCTGCAGGATCGACGATTTTACTAGGTGAAGATGGAGACGGAGTGTGGCCGACATTGGTAGCCAAGCGATCCTTCGACGACTGATGTCGGAGTGCCTGGGCTTGTTGTGCGAGGAGTTGCTGTTCCTGCTCTTGCTGGCGCTGCTGTGCGAGAAGTATCTCTTGTGCCTGTTGTTGCTGTTTATCCGCAGTACCCGACCGCAAGGAATCAGGAACCATAAGCATCTGCTGTTCTTTCAGTTTCTGGACGCGACTTGCTTCTATTTCCTCGGCAACACTGTCGTCCCAACCCATGCCATCATCCGGCTCCATTTGTGCTAAGTCCATATGTTGGGTATCGTCTTGAATCTGGCTTTGCCTCTGGCGTATACTGATTTCCTCTGCAAGTTCTGGATCCTCTTCTTCGTATGCACCATCGTCCCATTCTATATCCTCTTCCTCCTCTTCCTCTTCATTCCAGACTGCTGGGGGATACCTGTGCACGGACAACGATGGCGTGAACATGACAGACTTTGTACCAGGACATGAAGTCGTGGCTGCAGGAACACCGAGAGTGGGGGAGGGCGAATGGTGGGAATCTGCGCGTGAGGAGAGGTTATTCCGCACGCGCTCGACATCCTTCTGGACTTCTTGTGGCGTTGGTTGTGCGAGCTATGTAACAGTGGTTACTGTCTGTTTCCGGGTAAGTATGAACAGGGAGAGGCGGCTTACATCAACATTACGATGTTTGTTAAGGCGCGCCAGGCGCTCGAACGGTGTCTCGATGTTTTCCGCAGGTATGTATCCCACATCCTGTGTCTTCAGCACACGGACAAGCCACCAGTAGCTGTTCGAATCGTCCATTAGGAAGAGAGAGTCGCCCTTGACGACGCTAGCCTGACCCTCGACGGTGGCCTGGAAAGTGTGCAAGGAATACACCAAATCAAAGTCAATCGACTCGTTTGGGATGGAGAGGGATGACGAGGCGTCGTCTTCGTCGTCCATGTAGTCCAAGTCGCGTTCCTCGCCGTCCGAATCGTCTTCGAGGACAGAGTGCTCCTCGTCAGATGCACCCCCAGCAGTATACGCGATGCTGTGTGCGGCGTCGGCGTGAGCGTGCATGTTGGAGCTGGTATGGTCGTTCGCCATAATTTGGTCGCGAAGGTCAAAGGTATCTTGACGTCTGACAGCCCGATGGGTTTGGTCCTGTGCTTGCATTATGTACTAGTCGGAAGAGACGGTTGCAAAGGTGGCCAATGCCGTCGATGAGGGTGGAAGACACAAGTCAAAGAGAGCGCCAAAACATGTCCCGACCAACAAAACGACCCAGAAAACCTTCAGCAACACTGCCCAGTGCCAGTCAGTCTGAACGACCACAACGAACTTCGAAGGCCACCACTGGTCAAAACGGTGTGGTTGTGTGGCTGTGCTAATTTTCGATGGTTGCCACTCGCGGAACCAAACAGAGCAACAGCCCAATGCCGTGACGGGCACGGAATGACACAAAGAACAGAATCACCGAAGTTAACATCTTATGGGTGTTAGTAAAAATCTTCTAATTGCAAGCTACAGGCGTTGGGGACATCGATCATCGAACTGCCCGAGGCAGACTCGAATGTCTGTGGGGCTAATACAGATTTGTGCAAATCTCGATATTACTCGCATGTAATATCATCATTTGACGAGGGACCCGACTCTCGGTGGAAGAGGTCCTTATCTTCAAGAAGTGGACTATGCACAAACTTTTTGAATCTAATCACCTGGCTGATTATGCACTGTAATGTGATTTCAATAAACCTGCAGCAAGCAAGAATATGCGAAAGATGTCGACATTGTCAGAGTCTAACTTAAGGGTGCTACGGTCGAGCTCCCTGTAAAGAACTCCGAGTCTCCAGGGACGTCGTCGAGCAGAACAAGAGCAGCTCCCGGCCCAGGCACAGTAATGTTGCACCCCATCGCACAGTCGTAGTAATATTGGGTGGTCTGAGTACCATCGAGCTCCCCATTCAGTCCAACTGTCTGACCGGCCCAGCTGATGTCCGTGGTTTCGTAGATACTCGGAGCAGCGAGGACCCGTACCCCAGCAGTAGTTGCCAAGCCACCTTCCAGTGTGAAGTTCCGAGCTGCCGATTCCGAACCTGTGTCGTTGGCTCGATAATAGTTGAAGAAAACGAGTCTCTTGACTTTCACCCCGCCTCTGTCGTAAAGCGCATATCCAGCAACGGTAGCTGCAGGGTCATATATAGAATTGTCGAGGTTGAGATCGACGACTATACTTCCACTCGCGATGAACGTCTCCGAGAGGAAAAGTGCCGCATAGTAGGGAGAGCCTGTGCGCCAGTTGGGTTCAGTTGATGTCTCCGGCGACGGGGGATCGAAGAGGTTATAGAGGATACCATACTCGCGCGTGTGAATGTAAGCACCGCTCATGCCTGAGGAAGCATAGTTCAGGCCAGCATCGATTGCCCATAACGTCGCCGCGAACTGTTTCAAGGTGGGGCCGAAAATGTTAGGTGACAACTCTACACATGCATATGTCGAGTTAACCCACCGTGTCCGAAACATTCGAGCCCCCGCAAGAGACAGTATTGTATTCAGTTACAAGAACCGGAACGCTTGCATCGTTTGCCATCTGCACCCCCTGCTTTTGCCAGTTAGTGTACGTGGGAACTGTCACATATAGCCATCAGCATCGCCCTCGTAGGCCACTACTCGCCAACTTACCGTTCACATGGGAAACAAAGTACGTTATGTTCTCGTTGCTTGGATTTGGACCGCTACAGATACTCTGAGCGTAATGCTGCACGGTATAGTATTTATATGAATATTTTGAAAGACCTGCAGAGAGGACATCCGACAGGGTCCTGAACAATACGGTTTAAAACAAATTCGCCGCACCAGAAGACTGATCAATATACTCTCACCAGTCGCAGCAAATGGTGGGTCCGCCAACCATAGCGCCAGGAATCAGATCACCATATGGTGAATTGCGCAAGTCCTGAAGCATCGTCCCGATGTCTGTGATCTGAAGTAGGGAGATAACAAAGTTTGAATGGCTTAAGACGGGCGCAACATACGTATTCCTGCAGGGTGTAACCCGGGCGAATTCCGTGGCTATCATATAGGTCAGGTTCCTAGATTTGAAACATCACAACCCAATCACAGCACGCAATTTGATCACCCACATTTCCCAATAACATCGCATCAAGCCTATATCCGAGTATTTTTCTTGTGTCCCTAGCAACTTCGATGGCATTTGTGTCGTTGGAACTCCGCATGCTCAACCCGACAATAAACTCCATTTGACCAACTACATTCTCCATGGCATCCAATACCTCGAAAAGCATCGGCCCAAAGTCAACAGGGACATCGTCCGGGTCAGCAGCAGGATCACCGGTGACGATAATCATCTCAGTTTGAGTAGGAACGTAGACGGCACTGTCCATGCTATTTCCGCCAATGCGGATTCGGAGGGGAGAGTTGATCCGGGTGCGCAGATTTGACAAGTAATTTTCCATAGCCGTTGGCATCTGTTGCGGTGATTCACCCCCTGAACGTGGCTCAGTCAAATTACAGGAATGGAGGAAAAGGGAACACACATAATGTGTTAAAAGGATACAGTTCGAAGGATATCCCGAGGAAATTGTCTTGGACAACAACTCCAGAAACCCCTCCTTGTCGGACCGTGACTGCAACCGGAGCCTGAGACGCATGGCCACTGCAGGAGAACGCAGATATAAGGACGAAAATCAGACTGAAAGAGAGAAGGGAACGTCGGAAAGTTGGCAAAATGAAGGAATGTATACAAGCCATCGCAGTGGAAGGCTCTGCGAGAGTCACAGCGAGAAGAAAATGGGGGTAGCTGCTATAGAAACTCTGGTGCGAGCAGCCAAGGCTTTTTATATCCCGGGTTAATCCAATATTGCAATACGTACACTGCGAACCAACTACTCGATAGCATATAGCTTGGCAGACATCACTTCAGAAATCATCTTTCCAGGCTGACTGAGGGATACCAACATCCTTTCCCAAATTCTCTAGTTGTTTCGGTTGCAAGCTGAAGTCTGCGCGACGATGCGGAGAGCAGCAGTCATTGTTACAACACAAGGTGCATGATAAAATAATGTTTAACATAATTCATGACATTATGATAAACATTATTATGAATTTGTAAACAATAATGTCAAAATATTGCTACTGGTAAGATGCAGTTATTATGATAAAAGTGTCTCACATAATGTAAGCCAATTTCAGCTACCATTATGCTTACATTATTGAAAATGTGAACTACAATAATCTTTACATAAGTTCAGGTTCTCATTTAGCATAACTCCTTCGTATTGCAAGTGGCAACACTCGAAAAACATTCTTGCAGTATTGTAATGCACTTCTACAATATTACTCAAGTAATGGCACATACATTATTTTGACATTATTGGAATGTAGTTTCCAAATAAAATCTACATAATGAAACAAGAAATATTCAAAGCTTATTTGAAATATGATGACAACGGAGGTTACAGACACTGTTGATACATCCAGTACCCATGAATCTGACCAATTAGATAGTGGAGTCGCTGGTCAGGAAGGGGGTCTGACAGTGGCGATATCAACTCACCTAACGTGCTTCCGAACGGCGATAGTCATGATACCCACGATTCGCCTGACATTTGCATCGGTAATCGGTAACGATGAAGATGATCACGATACCAGCCAAGTCCGTTGGGATTCACCACAGTTCTTAACCTCCAATGACGGTGGGTTAGCCTTGGATGCCCTCGCCGCCCAGCGCGCTGTAGGTAGTTGAGAGTACTGGGAGGTGTTGCTGCAGGTGGAGGTGATCCCAAGGTACCCGAGAAGGAACCAGTGTTCGTCTGCATAGCGTCGCTGTCATACCACGGGTGCAAGGAATGTTGGGAAGATAAGCAAACCTAGACGGAGATGACATACACTGTTGTCCAGTGCGACATGGTAGGGCTTGTGCAAACTGGCTCGCAGGAGATTGTGACCACAGGTGCCTGCCGATTCCGGCCCCTCCTTTACGGTGGTTCGAGGAGCTGCACAAACTCTGGACGAAGCAGCTTGAAGTACCGTGAACATCCCGCTGGCTCGAGGGGATGCTTACTCTGTTATGAACGGGGCATAAAAACTGCGTTCTGGCGGTGGTCCAACTCACTTAGCTAGGAAGTGGCTCGCGATCACATCCTAGAACGTGAAAGTGATCGTCAGCATTGCTGGATACTTGTGACGGTCGGAGAGCAGTTGGTTGCTGCACATACCCGTGCATCGGTAACCGGTGCCTCTAGGAGTTCCTTGAAATTCTCGTAGCCCTCTTGATCTTGGTGCTCTGCTTTCCTCTACTAGGTTACCGTATCTCCATGGAAAATGAGGATATGGAAGAACGTATCCGAAAGAAGGACGACATCCGCTTTGATGGAAACGCTATCAAGTAACACTGGCTGTGGTGGAACGTTGGATACGCCAGACTTGCTCTCGCTGCCCGATGCCCGTGCCAGATGATGACTTGTCTGCTTACTAAGCTACACTCGCGCTCTACAACACCTGCCAGACACTGCCACTCGGACCCCTGACACTCCGTGACCCCTAGCTTCTCCTCTCCCCTGCTTCTGACCTCCTGCCTTCCACTCCCCCGGTACATGTGCCCCCTCTTACACGTGCGAACCTCCGGGTTCGCCTACGTCGCTTCCCCCGCTTCGGACTCCTCCCTTTCTTCCTCCGCCTCCTCTTCGCCCTCTTCTAACGCCCTCTGAATCTCTGCCAGGGCTGTGCCATCCCTCGGTATGAACAACCGCAGCCTCCTTGCGTGCACTAACCCGTTGATGGGAAATCCTTCCAGCGTGGTGAGTTTGTACGAATTGCCTGCTCGTCCTACGACGCGTCTGGGCGCTGACCACTTTGGCAAGAGTTTTCTTGCGGTCGTGAACGTTGTTTCGAGGGTGGCGTCGTGTACTTGTACCAGTTGTCCTTCCTCGAAGACCACCTCTCCTGTAGTGGAACGCATTACCCGTTTGTCAAATGTACTTTTTCTCCTTACTGCGTGTATCATAGCTTGTCCTGCACCATCCAAACGTTGCTGCTCCATGTACGCCAACTGCACGTCCACCATTTTCCTGTCCGGTTCCACCATTGCTTCCGCCACCGGTGTTCGTGCCGTGTTCACCACCAGCCCTAGTAACAGCTCCTTTGGTGATAGCTGGAATGCTGGAACGATACGCTCGTTCATTTGCCTGATCGCGTCGTCAAAATGGTCTGGCCAACGCCTGATTGCGTCGCCGGTGCTGTCCCCCTGCTCTTCGTCCTCTCCTAACTCCGGGCTGCACATCCTTCTTAACCGTCCCAACAGCTTGCCATTTGCATTCTCCACCAACCCATTGATCCACGGTGCGTAGGCCGCTACTATGTGTTGGTTTGTTCCGTGTGCCTCGCACCATGCTCTCACTTCTCCGTTCTTGAAGTGCGATCCCCTGTCCGTCATGAACGTCTCTGGCGCTTTGAATGCATGCGTCACTGCCTTCAGGCCGTCGATTGTCGTTTTCGTGGTTCCGTTTACTTTCAGCTTGAACCCCCAGACGTACTGTGAGTATGTATCCAGCATCAGTAACACCGTGTGGTAGCCCCCTTTTCCTTTTGGCATGGACAGGTAGTCCGCGACGACGAGTTCGAACGGGTGTCTTCTGGTAGTCGGGTACAACAGTGCATGCAAGTGCGTCGACCCAAAGTTTTTACACTGTGCGCAGTGTAATAGCGCTTCCCTTATGGACTGATCCAGCCGCGGGCTGTAAATCTTATCCATCAGTTTCAACTTTACCAGGTCTCTTCCCCAGTGCCCGTTCGTTTTGTGCTCCTCTTCCACCATCGTCGTGGCCTCCTCCTGGGTAACGCACTCAACCCTTGGCTTCGCTCGTATCGACTTCGTCGTGTACACGCGCCATAGGCGTCCATCCTCGATATGGTACCCTTCTGCCCGGTGTTGTGCTCTGCGCCGATCTCTGTCATTCGTTGTCTTCTTGAGGTTGCTGATTGCCTCGACCACCTCTAAGAAAAGTGGTTCGTTAGTGAACCGCTCTCTTAATTCTGACAACTGTTGGTTTGCCTCGACTGCAAACAGGTCGTTGACTATACCCCTCGATGCCTCCCAGTCTTCGCTGACCATCCATCCGCTGCCGTCATCCTCTGACCTTGGCCTGCCCACGTACATCCGGCTTAACGCGTCTGCCGCTGCATTGGTTCTGCCCGGTCTGTGTCACACGTCCACTATCTGGTACGCCGATATGCCATCGCGCCACCTTGCGTGTACTAGTGACAACTTGTCGTTGCACAGCGTGTCTCGTAGTGCTATGCAATCCGTCTCCACCTCCACTGGGAAGCCCCAAATGGTGTCGCTAAAGCGGTCAAATCCGAACTTCAACGCTGCAAACTCCAGTATGTATGGCTTGTAGCGTTCCTCTACCTCTGAGGTCCGCTTAGATGCAAATCCTATTGGGTGAACGGCTGTCACCTGCTCTCCGTTTGCCAACGTTGTAACTGACCGTTGTGATAGTACCGCCCCGAATCCATCTTTGCATCCATCCGTGGTCAGTATGAAGGGTGTTCCGTCGAACTTGGGCGCCCTCAATACTGGTTCTGACGTCAATACCTGCTTCAGCCGTAGGAACGCCTTTGTTTGCCTGGGCGTCCAATACCGTTCGAGTAGCCTGTCTCTCAGGTATTGCTTGTACTTTCGTTTGTTTGCCTTTGCGCCTGTTCCCTGTATGTCCAGGTTCCTTTGAAGGTCCGTTAGCGGTGCTGCCAGCCTTGCATAGTCTTTGACTACGGATCGGAAATATCCTGTCAGTCCTAAGAACCTCATCAGCTCCAGTAACGACGTTGGTGTGGGCCACTTAGCAACTGCCTCCAACTTTGCCACATCTGGCCTGATCCCGTCCTGTCCTACCCTCGCGCCTCCGAATACCACCTCTGACATGTACAGTTGCATCTTCTGTGGTGACAGCGATATATCTTTGTCACGGCACCTGCGGAGGAATGTACGTAGTCGCCCTAGCAGTTCGTAGAACTCGTCTCCTGCTATCCCGTTGTCGTCTACAAACATTTCGAGGCCTATTTCCGTCGCCAGCCCTTTGAACGCGATCGCTGTCATATCTGTGAAGCACGAGGGTGCACCCAGTAGCCCCATGGGCATACGGCGGTAACACTGGTAGCCTCTGCCCTCTGTGTAGATGCACAAGTAGGGCTGGTCCTCTTCTTCGACCTCGATTGCATAGAACCCCGATGCTAAGTCCATAACGCAAATATACCGGTGTCCGGCCAACCTTTGCTGCTTCGCTCTGATGTCCCCTTGAGGCATTGGTGCGACTTCCGTTACCTTGTTGAGCTCGTGGAAGTTCTGACACACCCGCCATTTCGGTTTCCCCTCGACGTTCGCTGGCCTGGCCTTCTCCTGCGTACGTTCTCCTATTACCTGCGCGCCATCCTGGTCGGTTCCTTTCACCTGCTCGTCCACCATTTGCCTGATTTCCTCTATTGTGAGCCCTGGTGTACCATGTGCCTTCTGCGCTAGCACTGTTGGGTGAACCGCTCGCACCTCGTCCGACCTAATGTCACGCAGAATTCCTGCCTCGTTAAAGTCGTCTAGTACCGGTAGGTACCACTCCTTCTGAGCCTGGGTTAGTGGTTTCTGACCAACTTTTAACTGGAACTTAGCGTTTTTTGGTACGTTCAACCGAAACTTCATGAACGGTACCGGTTTTACCTCTTTGACCGACAAAGCGAAGGTGTCCGCAAACTCGGCCACCGTTTCTTGTACCAGCTTCATTTTGTCGGGTGGTAGTGGTCCGTACTTGATCGCCTTCAATATTGCTTCTACCCTTGGTGCATAGAACGGGCCTTCCTTTTTCAACCTTGTAAACACGTCCTTAGACCCTTCTTCCTCCGCTAGCCCCACTCCGCAGTCCTTCGTCATATCTTCGTCCCCTTCCCATGCCTCCGCTGGCTCCTCCGCTCCTACTTGGTTCACCTCCACGCCTGACTCTCTCCTTCTTTCCTCCCTTTCCTCTACCTTGCCTTCGCCTCCTCCGTCTGCTAGCGGTGTTGCTGTTGGCAATACGTAGTTCGGTGTTTCACACCCTGCGTGATTCGTTATCTCGATGTACCCTCCTTGTTGCGGTAATCGTATCACGTCCTTCCCGTAGTCGTGCACCGCCTTCATTTGGTCCAGCAACAGTTTCCCTATGAGCATTCTCCAAGACCCCCCACTTGGGAAGACCTCGAACGTTGTTTGTGCTCTTGCCGTCCCCCACTGCAACGTGCCCGTCCATGTACCTGTAGACTTCACCAGTGACCCGTCTGCCATTCTTAACACTTGCTTGGATGGACTTAGCTCGTTTAGCCTCCCTTTTATCCTGTCATATGCACCCGTGTCTATCGCATTTATCATCGCCCCGTTGTCCACCACGGCGAGGAACCTGACCCGTTCGCCTCTCAGTCCCTCCAACCCTGGGACTGCCAAGAACGGGTGGCCGACCCGCGATTTAACCGGCTGGCCTGTCGCATCCAACGCATACACGTCAGTAACTGTATTCTCGAGCCTGTGTACATTACTCGTGTGCGATACCCGCTGTTCTTGTTCCCCTTCGTCCCTTTTTACTCCTCCTCGAACGCCTCCTGGCTCGGACCCTTGCACGTACTCCGGGGCTGCTGACGGTCCGTCATATTCCACAGCCCCTAGTAGTTTCCCTCCGTCGTCCACTCCCATTGGTCCTCCTGTTGGTCGTTCTGCCCTGTGGTCTCTACCTGCCATCCATCTCCTGCTGCTACTGTGTAGACGTGGGGTGCGTTCGCTTCTACCTGGTTCTCGCCTTGTTGCGCTACTGGCCAGACGTACTGCACTGGTGCTGGATTCGCCCTAAGCTGCGTTGCTCGCCTCAGCATTCCTGCCACCAGTTGGCGCCACCTTGTTTCGTGCGGCCGTATCGTCTCCCGTGCTGTGCAAGTGCTTCCTACGTGGGGCGGGTCCGTGACCATACCGCAATTGAAACACTCTCCAGACCCTACTGCTGCTGTTCCCGGTTTTAGCGGGTATGGTCGCTCGAGCGCTGGGGTAGTTACGTCCCCAAAGGCACGATGCCACGCCACGATGTCAGCTTCGTACAGCTGCCTGCCTGCTTCGGTGTTTGCCCGATGCGGTGCCGTTCCCGCCTTCTCCAGAATCTGAGCTCTTGTCAGCGGGATCCTTGGCACGACTGCGTTTCTGTTGATCGGGAGTGGAGCTGGGCCCGTCCTTAGGAGCTGCCCCCAGTGACCCGGTATTGCACCTTCTCCTTCTGTGCGTACCGTTGTCCGTGCAGGGTAGACCTGTGCCGTATGTCGTACTGTGATCTGGCTGATCCTCTGGCGTAGATCTGCTATCTCGTTCCTTAACTCCTGCTCCCCTTTCTTCGTCTCCTTGCTTCGCAGCAGTTTTTTCACCTTGACCTTCCTTACTGCCTCTACGAACTCGTTCCAGTTCTCGTACTCCTCCTCCAGCTCGTTTCGCAGCGCTGTTGGAGCTTCTTCTACCGCATATTCGATCAACTTGCCCTCCGTGTCCCCCATGCTCAACGCTAGCCTCATCACCTTCGTCGCCCATATGACGTGCCCATAGTCTCCTCCACCTTCTGTTTCTATCCATTTTCCAACGTCTTCTTCATCCAACGTCAGCGCCCTGATTCGCTCCCGCTGTTGTGCTTTTGTCCACTTCAGCCTTTTATTCGCTGGCCACCTTTTCAGGAATGCGGCCTTCAGCGACGCCATGTCTGCTTTGTCACTCGACGGTAGGTCTGTGAACCATTCGTCCGCATAGCTGCCTGCTGCTAGTTGTAGACCGAAACGATCGACCTTCATCGCCTCTGTCCATGTTGTTGGTAGGGACAGCTGGAACTCCGTAAACCAATCTGAGGGTTCTTCTTTGTTGGCGTAGTCCCCTCGGAACAATGGTACGGCTTTGGCTGGTTCATTGATATTTATGATCTGGTACGACATTGCCGGGTTTGTGGTTGACGGAGTAGTTGGCCTGGGTAATGTCGCGGGTTGGCTCCTTCCTGCGAGTGGTACGGCCTGCTCCGTTTTTTGCTCTAGTTCGTCTTCTTCCCTGAACAGCGGTGGAAAGACTGCTGGTCGCAGGTTATAATTACGCGTGTTCGCCGCTGCGCTTGTACTCCTAGCTCTGCTCCGACCTCGTGACGTCGTGGCCGTTGTAGGTCTGCGTGGCGTGAACTGTTCCAAGTCCCCCGTGCCTGTCGTTGGTGAGGACGTAAGACTACTTTCCGTGGTGCCCGAACCGCTGTTTATCTGTTCCCTGTCTCCCCTTCTCTCCAGTCCCCGTAGTTTCGCGACTTCCAGTAGAGTTGATGATGCCCTTCCTGTTAGCCCTTCTGGGGTTCGCGTTCCCCTCTCGTCACCAGATGGATACGCCAGACTTGCTCTCGCTGCCCGATGCCCATGCCAGATGATGACTTGTCTGCTTACTAAGCTACACTCGCGCTCTACAACACCTGCCAGACACTGCCACTCGGACCCCTGACACTCCGTGACCCCTAGCTTCTCCTCTCCCCTGCTTCCGACCTCCTGCCTTCCACTCCCCCGGTACAACGTCGAAAGTATACGATATAAGAGTGGGCTGAATCATGATCAGTGAGTTGTTTACGTCCTCGTTGAGAGGATACTATGTCTACGACCACACATTAGTGCACGGTCTGTACGAAGAAAAGCGTTACACAAACCTGTAGAAATCTATCCCGTCTGGGCTATTGTTGAACACCTGCAAAAACTGACTCCTCCAGGTATGGAACATGAACTGCGGGTAAACGCGGAAGTTATCCGATAGTCTAAAGGTTGCTGGATCCTCCTTCCGGTAACAGCAAACTTCTAGCAAAGCCAGATCAACATGCGATCCAGCCAACGCAGTACGTCGGGCTCTTCATCGATCTCGCCTTTGGACACTGCTATTCTTGCCATCAAGGCGATAGCGGCCCCCTGGTCGAACGAAGCTGCAATGCTTGAAGATCCTGCCTCTGCACAGTTGCGTGCAACGGTCGTGACACGCAGGCATTGCTGTCCAGAAGAATACTGATAGTGCGTCGCGATCTGAATCAAAACCCCGGGAGCCCGGCTAAAGAGCTTTCCCGGCCGCAGTAACCACTTCGAAGTACACAGCCGCCGACGTTCGCTCTATCCAGTGTCCATCAGCTGCACACTATTGTAAAATTGAGCGGAAAGCAAATACCTGTATGTCAAACGTAGTATTGAAGACCATCTCCACAAAGTCTTCATCATCCTTGTTGAAAATACGAAGGAAATTCTGCCGGAAAATGGAGGTCGCGAACGAATCGGATAAAACAATGTCACCGTTCGCGGAGTCGGGCAGCGACTCCAACTCCAGCAATCCAGCTTGATATAAACAGCCAGCGAAGAGGTCGACTACATGTCTGTTGTTAGAGGCCCATTTCGGTGCATTGCAACGGACGCTCGTCATTCACGACGGGCCAAGGATCGCGCTGGAGGAATTCGAGTATTCCGTTGAGCTGGAAGTCCACCTGTTGAATCAGGAGTAAAAATCGGGCAGCGCCGAATGCTTTCTGAGGTATGAGCTGACCAGGATGGGGAGCCAAGCATGTCCTGAATTTGTTCCTTCCGATAGCGTATCGTTTTCTGGCCATGTCAATCTCGTTACCACTCATAGCGTCAAAAGGGGAGGGGCATGGAGAATCCTACCAATCGGCGCCTCCGGGTTCTTGCCCTCGTCGTTCGTCGTGTTCGATGTAAGGATCGGCGCCTGTGAGATCAGGGGGCACACGGACCGGTGGAAAAGCGAACAATGCTGGCGTCCTTGAAAGAACGGATGAATATCCAACTAGGCTTAAGCAAACCGATCATACCAAGTCCGAGGCCTGAGGACCCAATGCGTTCACCGATGTAAGGTGCAGTCCGGACCCCAGTCCGCGTAGTCTTGATTATTCGCTGTCGTTAGCAATATTACGCGGATCTAGGCTGCACAAAACTCGGACTGCCAATCTGAGGACTCGATGCTCTCCGTTGAAGACATCAATCCGGACTCCAATCCGGATTCTCATTGCTTACATAATTTCAATGAGCATTTCGCTTTCCGTATACGTGCCCATACGAATAATGCGAATAAGTTGTTTGGTACCTTCTTATGATCGAAATAGGATCCATCCATATGCTCGCTGGTTTCTGAGGCCGAGGATTTGACGCTCTCTGTCGTAAGATGCAGTCCGGATGCCATGCACAAATCCGGACACCAATCCGGACACCAATCCGCGTGGCTTTGCTATGGCGGCACAAGCACTCGCTTTCTGCATTGATAGAACGAATTTTCTGTACTTACACTCACATCATCGCAACTAATAGAGCTAGCATTGATCATGAACGCTATACGGACAGGTTACAGAAACTGTGACAGCACGACCACCTAAGACAATGAAAGCCATCAAGCAGACTTGGTCGGGAGTTTCCAAAGCACGATCAGCCAACCTAATGTTTTGGCCGAGTGCTTCGCTGTGTGCGCCGGCCCTGCATTTGAACCGAGTCAGGATAAACCACATTTAAGAGTATGCTAATGTTAGAAACTACAGTTTGGGCTTACTGTTGATGCTGGGTGGACCCCAGGATCCTGTTCAACTGCCTCCGCTTCGACTGGGACCTTCTTCCCATTTCGTCGACCACGGGGCTTCTTCGCTGATGTTTGAGGACGGGGCTGGGGGGCAATTTCATGACCTGCACTCATGGTTACCGGAGTACAACCAACGACCTGGATGATTCATATGCAATGTGTAGTAATTCCGTGCTGAATTCACTATCCGAACATACCTGGGGTGGGTCGGTTTCATGGTGACCCAAACTAGATGCGGTCATCTCCTTTCGTAGATTAAGCACAACACTCCGCTTTTGGCGAGGGCGAGGAGGGGGAAGATTTGACCGGTGCTGTCACTATTAGCACTGTGGGATTGATACACAGAAAGACGTACCTTGCTCTTGCCCGACACATCAGACATCTTGGAGCACTGAAGACCAACGAGGGGCCTGCAGTGTAGTGTCAGGCCGAGTCTTGATGCCCCGTGAGCCTGGATGGACGAGCATATCACAAGTGATCGTACTGCACGGAGATCAGCCCATCTCGACAACTCCACCTCCTTCGTGCCATCCGCAAAGTTTCTTGGACACGTCGGGATCTTGGGGACTCACGATAGGTCAGAGTAAAGAAAAAGTCGTGAGGCACATCGAACCAGCGACAGTTCTGAGTCCTCTCTGGATTCCAACTTATGTAAAGAGTACAAATAAGGCTGAAAATGCTTTGTTTCTGTAGGTATGGTCGGAGTAATCTACCATTACATGAATTGTCGGGTTGCAAGCTTCAAGTTTCACCCATCCACGTCCATGCAACTACACTCTCAGTTCTAATTGGTGCAAATATCAGAGAATCGTCAACGTTCAACACGTGTGATTAGAATCCTTTTGCATACTCACCTTATCCAAAGATTGTACATAGAGCACCTCACTCTCCATATCTGCTGTGTGTATAGTTGCATGGGCGAAGTGGCACACAACGTCTGAGGCTGTCAATAGCCGCGCATTTGGGAGCAAGCTTGTTGAGACCAAGTGCACTCCTGCATCTGGGAAGCCCTTTTGACACTGATACTTCCCATTTGGGACAACGTTCACACGTGAGCAACACGACCGCCAACTTGTCAAATTGTCACCAACATTCTTTCCACCGACAATACTTCAAACTGTGTCAACGTACAGATGTCAGACTAAACTTAGAATTTCCAATTCACATTTCCCATTACATTTACACCCAGTTTAAATTCTGCCCACCGCATTGTGTGAGGCCGAGGATTTGACGCTCTCTGTCGTAAGATGCAGTCCGGATGCCATGCACAAATCCGGACACCAATCCGGACACCAATCCGCGTGGCTTTGCTATGGCGGCACAAGCACTCGCTTTCTGCGTTGATAGAACGAATTTCCTGTACTTACACTCACATCATCGCAACTAATAGAGCTAGCATTGATCATGAATGCTATATGGACAGGTTACAGAAACTGTGACAGCACAACCACCTATTGAAGGCACGCATCGTGATCACTGGAACTTCCTCCCCTTCACATGCTTGTACTTTTCTGCAACACTAAAAACAGAGTCGTCAGTAAGAGTGAGTAGCGACAGCACCGACAACTCACGCCAACACAGCAGTTGTGTGCGTCAGGTCAACCTCTGGAAGCATTCTTAATTGTGTCTTAGCATCGTCATCCAATGTCAAGAGCCATGCAGCATCATAAAAATTGCTTGGCAGTCGTGGAATCGGCTGACTTGGCATCTCCACTCGGCGAGAAGGGATGCGGGTGTGTGGAAAGGCGCCGTGCTTGGCACGACCGTTGCAACTGAACCATGTGGAGAGATGAACGAGATCGAACACTCTGAGCCACTCGGTCGCAGCTTGAGACCGCCAAGTAAGCTTTGTGATAGCATACCGTTTCTGGCCAGGTTGGTGGTCAGTCTCGTCACCACTCATAGCGTCAGGGGGAAGCGTTGCCAAAAGAGAGCTGAATCGCGCGAGGTCCATGTGTGCTAAGCACGCGTTAGCCCTGCGATGTCGCAGCTAAGAAACCAGTGAACAGAGCGCCTGGGCAGAGGACAAATCCTACCGATCGGCGCCTCTGCGCTCTTGCCTTTTCCTTTTCTTCGTCATGTTTAATTTGAGACTGTTCGTCATCCGACGGGCTATCAGCGTGCAGCTTCGCATACTGTGCGCGCAAAGTGCGCATATGTGTCTCGAATAATCTCCTGATGTCGTCCTTCTTTGGAGAACCATACCATCCACAATCAAAAAAATGCGAAGCAAAGACCTCGGCTGCGCGTTTGTTCCATGCAGAGGCAAGTGGCCCATGGAAGTCTAAACGAAAGTTGTCAGCTGTGGGACCTCCCTGGCCTGTCGCAGTATATAGTGCCGTTTCATTAGGAGATGCAATCTTCGGAAAGGGCTGCCTCCTGTTCTTCCTTTTGAGCAGGTAGACTGCATGCCGCTGGACATTCTCCTAAAACCCGAATTATAGCATCAGCGAGTGTCAGTAATTAGCGCCTACCTGTAGATTGAGCTTTTGTTTGTTGCGGGATTTCCGCCTGTAATCAGGCGTTGGATCATCGGAACCTTCCATGGGCTCAGGAAGAGTGGATGTAGGTTGAGTAGCTTGTAACGGCTCGGAGGTTGTAAGGGTTGGATCCCCTATCCCACGCTGTGTAATGGCATCTTGCAAGTCCAGGATTGCTGAGGCAAGGATAACAAGGTCCCCCTTCGTCGCAGGTTGGGTCTGCAGTGCTATTAACGAAGAAGGCGTAGCATAGCAATTGTACCTACTTGGTTACTATTCAGCAGCTGCCCGAGAGCGATGTCCTTGTCCTATAGAAGACTGCTCCAGCACAATTACAGAATCAACGACGAATACCGTACCATGCCGGACCAAGTCTGCTGACTAGATGATCCACCACAACAATTCTTCTGCTTGCCTTCGTGAGCAGTGTGACCATGATTCTGTGGTTGCTTGCTACAAGGACATCGGTCACAGACAAATATTCCAGGTAGTAAACTTCCCCTTACCCTGTCTGTCTTCCTTGGGGCGCTTCCGGGTATGTCCTCAGAACATCTTCGCCGTCATGACACGCCTCGCCTTCTCCATCGTAGTCAGCATAGTAATCTTCATCCATGTACTCGCCATTGGTGTCCAAAGTATCAATGCTCTCCCTGTTGTCGTCACTGCCATTAATATCATTACCAGCGTTACTAACGCGCCCGCCATTTCTGTTGTTGCCATTGGTGTCATCACGGCCCTCAGCATTCCCTTCATCGCCGCCCTCAATATCCATATCGTCGCCATCGACACCGATGCATGCGTCTGGTGAATCGCAACGGACTTGGCTGGTATCGTTCTTGTCGCCATTTACTTCTGCATTGCAAATTTGAGATAGGGGAACCACGGCAGACAAGTTGATATCGTCATCATGAGGGACTTGGCAGGCATGATTGCCATCCTCATTCTCAAAATCGAAACGATCGCCATCCTGCCCATAGACATCGTCGTCATTTAGTCCTGCACTGTGAGCTTGAGATACCGGAAGCATGGCAGGCAAGTCAATATCGTCACTACCGTTACCGATGCAAACATCGGGCAATGCCCGGCGGGCTTGGCTGGTATCGTGACTGTCGCTATTCGCAATGCACAGGTGATCGTTATCCTGGCCGTAGACATTGTTGCCATTTGGAAGCACAGCAGGAAAGTCGGTATTATCATCACCGTTACCAGTACAGAGGTCAGGCGAATTCCGACGGACTGGGCCGATGTCGTGACTGTCACCATTCTCAATGTCGAAGTGGTCGTTACCCTGCCCGACATTGTCATCATGTAGACCCACACTGCAAACTCGAAATACCGGAAGCACGGCAGGAAAGTCGATATTGTCACCATCGCTAGCAATGCAAAGGTTGGGTGAATCCGAACGGACTTGGATGGTATCCTGATGGTCACCATTTGCGATGTTGAGGTGATCGTCACCCTGCTCGTAGACATTGTTGCCATTCACAACAGGCAAGTCGACATCGTCATCATCATTACCGATGCGAAGGTCGGGCGAATCCGGACGCACTGGGCGGGTATTGCCACTCGGAAGCATAGCAGGTACGACAGGCAAGTCCTCGTCGTCGTTGTCGTTACCGGTGCAAAAGTCAGGCAAGTCCGGATGCGCTGGGCGGGTATCATGACTATTGCCATGCGGAAGCACGGCAGGTACAGCAGGCAACCCGTCATTGCACACGTGAACGCAGTCGAGTGGAGGCGAGGATTCAGTCGTCGTCCTCTTCGGGGGCAACAGCGTAGAGGGGTGTTGGGCACTGGGCACGTTGGTTTCGCTACTACCATCGACGGCAGAAAACTGGGGAAGAGGAAGATCCCTGAAGGGGAAAAGCGGAGCGGATGCACTACAATCCGCCCAAGGGTGCAGTTCAATACAGCGGTTGTTCCCAGGGTTAGCATCTGGATCTTTTGGCAGGTCAACGCAACTCTCGGTCGAAGTCCTCTTGATAGGGTACATGGTTACGCAGTAAGTGACATAATTGAAGTATGACCTACCTGACCAGGGCCACTTGTCTGCACAACAGATACGCCACAACTCCTCAAGTTGTCCGAAAAAACATCTTCCTTGATCTTCTTCTGAGGAGTATCGTCTGTCATGGTAGGAGATAGGGGGCGCTTCTGGCCTACGGATAGAGGAGGTACCTGCTGTAATAAAAATTGCATCAGAAAAAACCCGTCGTTGGCGGTGGTCAAGCTTACCTCGCTAGGAAGTGGCTCGCGAGTAGGCGAAGGTATGTCAGATGCCTCCAGGTCATAACGTTTTGATATCGTTTCCTTTTGTGCTTCACGTGCATTTTTGTATGGGTCGAACCCTCCCCGTCTACGCCAAGGGGTATACTGGAAAAGACGTGGAAAACGAGGTATCATGAGAGTGAGGGGATGTTGGGATGAAAATACGTCGCTCCGGTCACTTCCTTGCAATCTACTAAAATATCCCAGCGTTCATTCATATTGATATTCGACAAGGCCTCGCCTGCGGAACCTTAGCTGTGTGCCACTCGGAATGGACGTGCCAGTATCCTGGGTAACAGTGGCACAGGAAAGTAGACATCTTGAAAGGACGGATCAATATCCGATAAGTCAAGTCGATCGCATACCTGCTCTGAAAGAACGAACTTGAACAAGGCTCTCATAGAGGCCTGCATCCGATAAGAACAAAGAAAATGAATATTTTCAGGTCCCTTGAAAGATCAGATGATGTCCATACCTCTACGTTGGAAAAAGTCCGCGTCAGGGAAGAAACGGGAAGAGAAAGGACTCGATGCTCTGTGTAGCTAGTGGGTACCCGGGTATATACGGGTGAACTCAGAGTCTGGTACGTACTTGTGATCCATCCACGTGTAGGATGTTGGATCCATTGCGTTAAAGCCGTCCTCGAGACATCTTTGTGCTCGTCGAAAGCCTGACCGGACACATGTCCTCTTACGTAATTGTGACCGCTGTTGCATTATCTTAGCTGGATAGTCGTACTCGTCATCCATTCAGGCCCCTTGAAGTTTTCAAGGCCGTATGCCAGGACAATGTCCTGAATTTGTTCCTTCTGATAGCGTACCTTTTCGTCCATCCACAGATGCTCGCTGGTTTCTGAGGCCAGAGGATTCTGTCGTAAGATGCAGTCCGGATGCCATGCACCAATCCGGACACCAATCCGCGTGGTTTTGCTTACGTAAGTGAAGTATGTAGCTGGCTTTCTGACGCTGTTGGTTCATTGCATCGAGGTCATCCACAATTGGCCGTCCGATAGAATTGCCTTCAACTTTTATTGGTCGTGTTACATGATTACATAGGGTAGCAAGTCCAATAGTTCCTGCACCAAGCGCGCAGGTATGCACTCAGAAATACAATTCCCAGTCCGGCATGTCCTCTGGATATCTAGGACCATTATCATGCAGAAACCATTCCATGCTCGGCACTTCATGTGTTGCAATCACCTCTCGTATTTCCCCGGCAAAGGCGTCCATATCGCTCAGCACGCCATTGAGAGCAAAAGCTGGTATGGGAGCCACCGTAATCATGTCGTGACATGCCGGGCATCTAAACGGGTGACTCTCCAACGTGTGTGCAAAGAGATTCTCTAAGCAAGCACTACAATACGTGTGCCCGCATCCACGAAGCCTGCAGTAACTACATTAACAAAGCCAACACTGAATGGGAAAGCGCAACGCACGTGGACGGATTACAGAGCACCTCATGGCATATCCCGCAAGACAAGGTAGCAGCCGCCGAAGTAAGTAACTTTTACAATACGTTATTAGGATAATTGACAGTGAAGCAGACGATCCTGACCTTTTCAACAGAGTCTCGAATGCGGTTTAAAGTTTTAAGCTCTGAACGTAGCATGGCATTCGCATCCATCTGTAATCGTTGCACTCTCAGAATGGATAGCAGGCACTGAAGAGAATACTGACCAGTGGTCCCTCGAGTGATATGTTCTCAGTCTCTGACTGCTGCGTATTTGCGAGCGGCTGGGATACTAGGACAAAGTCATCATCTTGTATGCTGTTGTCCATGTCGGCGTAACCACAAAATACGAACGAATAGGCTCGAGACTGAAATTGCACAAGATGGACCAGCTTTAAACCTACCGCTAAAATGAGGGGTGGTTTGAAATTTAATTCTCGGCTTAGCGTGAAAAAACACACACGCTGGCTATACCAGTAGCAGTGGCACAAAAATGCGGACGATGGCGGTATCCCTGAAAGAACGTATCGATATCCAACAAGCCACGCCGATCATGCTTTCTCCGAAAGAACAAGCCCGGACAGGGCTCTATAGACTAACAAAGACTCGTCTGTGCAGAGCAAGGTTTGCGTCCCGATCTGCATCTAAGAAAAAAGCAAGGAAAAAGGTCCTTTCAGATTAAGACTCCTCTGAAAGAACGGATCAATACCTATACCTTTGCCCTCGAAGGAGCTTGAAGACAAAGCATCCGCCTGAAGGCTAATCAGACGCAGTCCGGATACCAATCCGGATACCAGTCCGCGTGGTCTTGCTTACATAATTGCAATGGTGTCCGTAGGACTGTGAATTCTGAGCCGTCCGGTACATAAACTTGTAATCCGTTCATACGCAGAGGGGTCTATTGCGTCGAGTCCATCCACAGAATGTCACTCGTTTGACTTGCGTCTGCATACTCTACATAATTGTCAAGTGCAATTCCATTGGAACTTGGGAGAGTGCCTCTGGTACGTACGCTGTACGCAACAGCGCAAGTCGACATTGAGACCTTTGTTCATATTCCCAGAATATCCGGTTCTGATCGATTGCTCGGATTTGATACCCGATGAAAAGGTGGCCACGCGACACATCATAATCAAAGGTGATTTTGCCTGTGACTGCAGCACCGCAACCGGTATTCCTTTATGCTCAGGAGTTATAAAAAGAGGTTTCCATCTGGGATGCGGTACAACACTCAAAAATTCCCCGTGGCTTTCCTTTACACGATGTCTCCTTTTAGGCCTACAACGCGGTCCATGTCTCGGAAAGGCATGAGGCATTACTCTCCGTACAACCTACGATCCCGTGGTTCCCGCCAGACGTTCGAGTGCCTTCCGACACCCTCGGCATCCCCTACCCGCCCTCGCAGCTCTGCCACTCATCGTGATGCAGGTGGCTTATGGACACCCGCTGGCGACTCTGTGTATGACGCCGCACGCCAAGCGGTACTGGCTGGTGTACCTGTGGTGTGTACCTGATCTATTTGTGTGCCTTCACCCGAAAGTAATTCCCTCAGGACACTCTGTGCCACTTCGTCCTCCTCCAATTTGTTCGCGATTGTGCAGACATGGCGAAGGCCGTGTACGACGAACAACAGCACGTCCTAGTGGCATTTGAAAATGGCGTGTTGATGTCCGACGATGAATTGGTGCGTTATTCGGCGCTGTTGTTGAAACTCGCTGAGGATTCCTCTGCAGAAACTATTCCATCCAGTTCAGATGCAACACGTCAAAGAACTTATGGAGATCGCGGATGGAGTGACGAATAATTTGGAAGCCCGGTAGGTCGTTACCTATTGGCAGGCCAGGCTACTGACAGACGTATTCCCACAGCATTCTGGGACTCGAAACTCGGCAATACAATGATGAAAGTGACAGGGTGGGAGCTGTTGGTGATATGTAGGCTCTATGGATGCTGATGATCAGAGGTGGATAGTAATCCTCGTACAACCTGCATAACCATAGGTGGACCGCAGCTTTTTTCTTTTTTCCTACTGCATGCTAGCTTCGAGTACCTTATCATTGCCAATCCAACTAGTTTCAGTGTTCGAAGAACTGATGATCAACCTATTGGTAACGCTAAAATACTCTCAGCGCTTAAGAATTGTGTATAAGTTTATGTAGGGTTAAACACATAACTAAGTACCTGCTAGTGCTAGTACTATTACCATAATATAGCCCATTACAAGCCGACGGTAAAGAATGGAATTTTAGTTGTGCAAGTGCAGACGGTTGTCAGGAACCATGCAACTGAGCAAGAGTAAATCAACAGTACGTCATGGATGGAGCGCGGGCATAGGATGCCAGAGTCCTTGCAAAAGGGGGGCAGGAACGAGGGCACGATTTCAATCCAGGAGTCGAGAGTTTAGAGCTTTGGCGACTTGTGCGTTGGAAACAGTGCGTGCAAGGAAGATCAGTGAGCGCAGCGAAGGTGACCACAGGAAAAGCGTGGGAGTACCGGGCTTGACTCAAGAGATCCTAAGTTACAGCTCTAAAGGCAAGGACATGACAAAGGCGTTGATGGTGTTGTAGGCTGGAATGTGTTCTCCATCCCCTCCTCAAATTTCAACCACTATTACTTAGGAACTCAGCACTACAATGCCACTGCAATACGTCGAGAAGTGGTCACAATTGGATCTCCACAACGACTCTATTGACTCGCTTGCCTTCAGCCGCAATGGTCATTTCCTTGCTAGCGGAAGCATGGATGGAAACGTAGCAATATCCAGAGGAGAAGATGGCGCGTTACTGCACCTCATACGCTGCCGAACACCTGTCCTCTCCCTCAAATGGGTTCATGGAAGAACTCATGAGCTCTGGTGTGGTCTTGGTAACGGGAAGGTACTTTGCATTATTATCACAAAGGTAAGTCCACAAGTGGCCACTTTACTGTAGTCCTACTAACGCACCGTGATTCTCTCATTCCTTAGGAAAAATTGGAGGTTTCGTGTTTTACTATCCATGAATATCCCATCGAGCACTTGGCCTTCGACTGCACAGGTACCTACCTGGTGACTGGTGCTCATGCTGAGCTCAAGGTTTTCCGCCACGTTGCATGTGGTGCGTCCATAAGTCAGAGTGACGTCCTGAAGGAGTAGTGAGCCATGTCTTGCAGATCGCTTGCAATTTCTCAGCACTATTCCACCACCGCGAACAGTGACAATTACTCCCAACCAATCCATCATTATCACTTCCGTCCATTGGTTGCATAAAGGAAGAGATGCAAACTGTCTGGTCGTTACGTATTTGCATCATGGCATTATGTGAGTTTGGCAGCCAGTCCATGTGAAGGTGAAGGTTGATGCTCATTGCTGCAGTTGCTGGGATCCGTTTAGTGCAACGTACCGCTGGACGATGCCTCTGGGCACACTAATGTGAGTATCCTTCGCTCCTCTGCTTCTCGATGCATCCGTTTACGCTTTGGCTTAAGTGGTCATGCCGACCTCCATCCTGACGAAACCCGCATAGCGGTAATGAACCAGCACAATGGTGTCGATATCTGGCAGGTGCCTGCTGCAATATTGGATTGCTCACTTCCGCTCCCCATCAGAAAAGGTGTTCTCCTTCCTGTTCTTTGGATCGACAATGGAGTTCGAATCCTCACTGGTAGTGATGTTGGTGAAGTTCGAGTATGGAACCCGACAACGGGAAAGAGCCTTCAACCCCTTCCTCATCGTAAGTACGGAAACTACTCAGTCACGCATGATTCTTATTTTGTTAGCTGTCGAAATTGTTCGCACAGTGACCGTGAATCATCTTTGTGTAGCACTTGTACCAAGAGTTGACCCTCCTTTAGGCACACTATGATACCCAGAACCACACCTTCCGTATAGCAACGGGTAATGCAGAAACAATGGAGAAGGCTGCTGTTCGTGTCTTCGAAACAAGGGAGTTGCATGCGTGAACCCTATCTCTACATATTTCGGTGCAGCTTGTTTTTAAATGGTTTCGTTAGGCAAAGACGTTCTAGTAGCGAAAGATCGTCGCCACAGCAGGTTACCTTGGTGTTTTTGTGGGGTCTTCTTCACGTTCCTTGCCGCTGGTGCCATGACTTTTCTTGATGGTGTAAATTCCAGCATCCAAGTTCCAAGTATTGTCGGCCATATAATCCGAACTTTCGAAGGCATAAAGTGGCACAGTTGATCTCAGGATTCCCGCCGTCCATGTACAATGACTTCTAAAGTTCTATAAATATATACATATCCCTCCGATCACACTCGAACAGCGCATGCGGACTCTGTAATATGGGGATCTAAGCTGCGCACGTCGTAAATGTGGCATCGCGACGAGCTCAATGAGTCATGTGCACGTCGTAAATGTGGCATCGCGACGAGCTCCGCCGTCCGTTGTGGCTTGGTAATGTCCCAGGAGACGCCGAAGCGCGGCGAGGCTTGTATCAGTGCAAATTCAATTATCTTAGCTGCAAAATTCATGTAAATGGCATAGGCCTGACCAATAACCATGTCCCATCATACCTGCCCCTCGCCTTCTGTCTCATTTCCTCTCAGAAGCATTACCACGCCTCTGATACCTTTTGTACCTCTCCAATGTCTCCAGTAACACCCAAGTAGGTTGTTCATCCTGCAGAGCAAGGAAACGGGTACGGTCAAGTAGCCAAGGATCACCAATCGCAATGGGTTCCCAGGTTAACGGTTGAGTACAGGTGCAAACCCAGAAGGATACTGAGCCATTAAGGCGGTGAATGAATAAGTCACCCATCTCTACTGGCTGACTAGACTGAAACGAAATTGGCGACGTAAGTGGGGGGGGTCCAGCTACTTCGAACCATGCACACTGCTGTCGGCGGGATGTGGTCCGGACAAAGCGATGAAGAGTGGGATCATTATCCTTCAATTCAGATGAGTGAAATTAACGTAAGACGTGTCAATACAGTGACTCACGACAGCTCCTGGGACATCGAGAGAGGTGCCCAATGTAGTTTGTGGTTGTGATTGGGACGACTCAGCAGCCATGGTAGTCTGCAATTCACCATTCGTTTATTGCGAAAATATATACAAAATCCGAGACTCACCGAGGGTACCTGTCCCGTTGGGAGAGGTATGTGAAGCTCTCTGGGTACGAGGTAAGTTATGCTCAGAGTCGACATGGTGAAGTGGTAGGAAACGCTTCCGGAATGTGGGCTGCAATTCCATTGGAGAGTCGGGCAGCTGCATGAGCGCAACATCTGTCACCTTGTGGGGAAGAATGCGGACATCGGTGTGGAAATCCGCCTCGATAATGTTGTCTACAGCCATGCTCCCACCTTCGAGCAACAGCAGAGTTCAACGTTCAGGGTTTGGGTTTATGTTTATTTGGTCGGGGGTGCGGCCGCCTCCAAATACATACGCATGGATACGAGCTCGTCGTGCAAGAGGGCGGACGATGATTGCCATCGTGCTTACCTATGTATAATGCGGACTGCATGTGCGTGTCAGGCGGTCTCAGCGCCAGGCCGAACCATCGGGCTCTTGTAACAGTATTGAAATTTAGACACTTTCATCACGAGTACAATGCTACTTGCTTTTTTCAGGCAGATATGCGACGGAGATGCGAAGTTAACAGACTTGCGGCCACAGCACAATGGATAGGACTCTGAAGTCACTACTCGTTTCTGGATTACTTGGTCTGATTTCTGAGGTAATAAAGAGAATGTATCCGTACAATACGATAGCTACATGTCGCATGTCGTAGTAGCAAAGCTGCATATATGGAGACGCTTCACACCATGTCCGCAAACTAGACGAGGTTCCATTTATGGGGATGTACGGATTACCATGCCAAGCCTTTACCAAGCTCTACGGGGTGTGTCCATATCCTAGAATGCTGTCGGAACATGTCAGTCAGTTGGCCTGCCTATGGGTAACAGCTCACTTGTGTTCCAAATCATCAATTATTGTGTTCGCAATTTTCAGAAATGTTTCAATGTGACCCACTGCAGTCGGATGGAATAGTTTCTGCAGAAGAAGCCTGAGTAAATTTCAACAAGAATGGCATAATAACGTACCAATTCATTGTCAGAAATGGACTGTCCAGCGTCAAATGCAAGTATGCTACCATTTCACCGTATCAGAGTTGATCACAGTGGTAAAAGCAAAGAGCCTCACATGCGCCGCTGTTCATCAAACACAGCTTGAGTGGTTTCCGCACAATCGCGCGCTAAGCCAAGCAGAACCGAGTGACACAAAATATCCTGTGGGGACTAGTTCACATGAGAAGTCGTGTAAACAAGGACAGCACAAACCAAGGGTATGCCATCGAGTACCGCTCGGCGCGCGGCGTCATACACAGAGTCGCCAGCGGGTGTCCATAAGCCACCTGCATCACGATGAGTGGCAGAGCTGCGAGGGCGGGTAGGGGACGCCGAGGGTGTCGGAAGGCACTCGAACGTCTGGCGGGAACCACGGGATCGTAGGTTGTACGGAGAGTAATGCCTCATGCCTTTCCGAGACATGGACCGCGTTGTAGGCCTAAAAGGAGACATCGTGTAAAGGAAAGCCACGGGGAATTTTTGAGTGTTGTACCGCATCCCAGATGGAAACCTCTTTTTATAACTCCTGAGCATAAAGGAATACCGGTTGCGGTGCTGCAGTCACAGGCAAAATCACCTTTGATTATGATGTGTCGCGTGGCCACCTTTTCATCGGGTATCAAATCCGAGCAATCGATCAGAACCGGATATTCTGGGAATATGAACAAAGGTCTCAATGTCGACTTGCGCTGTTGCGTACAGCGTACGTACCAGAGGCACTCTCCCAAGTTCCAATGGAATTGCACTTGACAATTATGTAGAGTATGCAGACGCAAGTCAAACGAGTGACATTCTGTGGATGGACTCGACGCAATAGACCCCTCTGCGTATGAACGGATTACAAGTTTATGTACCGGACGGCTCAGAATTCACAGTCCTATGGACACCATTGCAATTATGTAAGCAAGACCACGCGGACTGGTATCCGGATTGGTATCCGGACTGCGTCTGATTAGCCTTCAGGCGGATGCTTTGTCTTCAAGCTCCTTCGAGGGCAAAGGTATAGGTATTGATCCGTTCTTTCAGAGGAGTCTTAATCTGAAAGGACCTTTTTCCTTGCTTTTTTCTTAGATGCAGATCGGGACGCAAACCTTGCTCTGCACAGACGAGTCTTTGTTAGTCTATAGAGCCCTGTCCGGGCTTGTTCTTTCAGAGAAAGCATGATCGGCGTGGCTTGTTGGATATCGATACGTTCTTTCAGGGATACCGCCATCGTCCGCATTTTTGTGCCACTGCTACTGGTATAGCCAGCGTGTGTGTTTTTTCACGCTAAGCCGAGAATTAAATTTCAAACCACCCCTCATTTTAGCGGTAGGTTTAAAGCTGGTCCATCTTGTGCAATTTCAGTCTCGAGCCTATTCGTTCGTATTTTGTGGTTACGCCGACATGGACAACAGCATACAAGATGATGACTTTGTCCTAGTATCCCAGCCGCTCGCAAATACGCAGCAGTCAGAGACTGAGAACATATCACTCGAGGGACCACTGGTCAGTATTCTCTTCAGTGCCTGCTATCCATTCTGAGAGTGCAACGATTACAGATGGATGCGAATGCCATGCTACGTTCAGAGCTTAAAACTTTAAACCGCATTCGAGACTCTGTTGAAAAGGTCAGGATCGTCTGCTTCACTGTCAATTATCCTAATAACGTATTGTAAAAGTTACTTACTTCGGCGGCTGCTACCTTGTCTTGCGGGATATGCCATGAGGTGCTCTGTAATCCGTCCACGTGCGTTGCGCTTTCCCATTCAGTGTTGGCTTTGTTAATGTAGTTACTGCAGGCTTCGTGGATGCGGGCACACGTATTGTAGTGCTTGCTTAGAGAATCTCTTTGCACACACATTGGAGAGTCACCCGTTTAGATGCCCGGCATGTTGCGACATGATTACGTGTGGATGACCTCGATGCAATAGACCAACTGTATGTATCAGAAAGCCAGCTAGGATCCCCATAACGACTCCGGCATTACAGAGAAGTACAAACATGCGAGGGGAAGTTCAGTGATCACGATGCGTGACTTCAGGGCTAAGAGATTTGTAATCCCAGTCCAATCCAATCAATGTATTTCGAATTTAGCAATGGTGTTCGACACATTTGTTACGAGAGGCGTGAGCCATGCGTTGTTCCATATCCCATAAAATATTACATTACCAGTACCGACAGTTTATGGGTGGTTGTCCCCAAAGCCAGAAATATTCCGCGACTCTTCCCATAGTGTATGCCTGGTGACGGAGTGTGTAGCAAGGCCCGACGTTGTCTGCTGCATCCACATCAAGAAGAATGCTGTAATGACTCCAACCAAAATGCTGAAGAAGCACTGCCCCGATAGTTGTGCCCAGCTACAGGTAGAGTAGAGATGAATTCATTTATTACTATCCAACATGGCGGCTAGAGGCACCTACAGTGCAAGACTGTGCCTGCCAGGTAAGAAAACTCCTCTTGGTTGGGCGGCCACAGACTCTGATCCCGTGGCCTGCATCCCGCTGCAAACTTTAGTTTCATCAGAGGGGACCACGCGCTATCGGCGCCATATCCACTCACCTCCTACTACAGCCAACCTAAAAGAACAAAGTCCTGTTTTCTGGTCTTCTGGCAGTGTATCGGTGCTGCTTGAAAGTCGCAGTGCAGCAAATGTAAAGCTTGAAGCAGTTGCAGTGGCGCATCTGAGCCCTGCATTCATATATATCTGTATGATTCCTTTGTCTGTCGAACACATAAAGTTTGTGTGATTTCAGCGATCACCGAAACCATGCTTTACCGCAGAAGTGGCATCGCACCAAAAAATCATCCTCGCCCTCTTGCTGGCACCCTGACAGAACGCTTGCGAAACCAGTCGTTCCTTGAAGAAGGTGCAACGTGGCCATCTCCCATTGGTAATACTGATTCAAAGTATTTGCAGTTTACCGTAATTGCTGACGTGCACTCTAGCAGAAGTAGCAGAAGAAGGCGGCAACAGGGAAGCACCGAGGGTACCAAGAAGGGAACGAAGTCACCATGAAAACCCAGCAGCCACTCGGTGTTGTGATCATAACCACTCGTTATCGGGGTTTTGGATACTACAAGTCCTACAAGGTCTTGCATTTGGCGTGGCGGTTATTTCCCTGGCTTGGAACAGATTGACTTATAGCACGAGTCAAGAGGTCCTTGATCGTATACTTATGCTCCACGACATTCTCCCATCACAATCCAATACATCTTCGGTCGGTGCTGCAAGTTTTGGCGGTGGCGGCTCCATGGATAGTGTCATGGCTTTCGACTTTGCATTGTTGGATGCAGGAGCATACCACCTACCAGCCATTACGTCAGGCAGAGGATCCGCTCGCCATGGCTCGCCGGACCAAGCTCTGACTCCGATCTTGGATGAAGGAGACTGTTGGCTACTACCCCAGCCCACAGGCCATCTTGGCATCAGGTTGGCCAGCCCAATTGCCATTACACATTTCAGTATCGAACATGCAGCGATGCTGATGATGAACCACCAGAGAGAGGCGCCACGCAGTATGATTCTATGGGGCTTCCTAGAAGGTGTCTCAAATATTGAACGATTTCGTGCCTCTCCCCAACTCCGTGGGCTTTCCTACTCTCAACCTGCAACGGAGGTCACCGAGGCATGTAAGAAAGTTAACCCAGATGGGTTTTTTGTCAAACTTGCCCATGTCGGCTATGGACCTTTTAATAAGACTAATAACCGGCAGACATTTCCTGTATACCCCGATGTGCATGCAGCAGGATTGGATTTCGGCATAGTAATGCTGGAAATTAGGAGTAATTGGGGTGCTGATAGTACTTGTTTATATGGTTTTCGCATTCATGGGGTCAGGGTAGAGTTGTAATCTAGATACAACCATGATCGTTTAAGGTGCTTAACTGGTGCGATTTGCATAGTCCGAGTTTGCGACACTGGTGGCTCAAGTACTCATTCTGCGCACCCGCCATTGTTTCTGTTAACACTTCATGGAACCGGTAGGCTCATATATTGAGAATGACAGGTCTGTTCAGCAAGTCCTCTCTCCCAAGTACCTGACATGATATTGCTCCGAAGCTCCTTGCGTCTTGCCACCTCACGGTTGGCTTCAACCTCGCCTTCGAACATCCACAACACACTCCTGAGATTGGACAAGCAAACTACCGCTGCCGCGTCGCCTGAAGAGCCTTCAAATGTTCTCGAACACTTGCAACGTCTATTATACGAAATGACAGAGAAAAGGAGGTGCTACATTCGCGATCGCTCTTTACACCTGTTGGTGTTCTGTTCCCCTCCATCCTTGTTATCCACCATCCCAGAAAATTTTACTGGTTCACTACCTGAAATCAACATTGGTTTGTTGTCCTTATCTTACTGTTCAAAGCATAACGATGCCGTCGTTGGCTACGAGGAATATCTGCATGCCACATTACTTTCTGTGGAGAGCGCGTTGGCGCATCCGAACGTACACATTCGCTTGAAAGCAACAGTTGTGCAAACCACAGCTACAAATGAGGTTCTCTCCCTTTACGAGTTCAAGCGCAATGAGTGGCTGCGGCAGCACAGCGCCCTGGTCGGGAAAGGTGACCAAAACGCATCCGTAGAAATCCAGACAGGTTCAAAGTTTACCATCTTTACGACTTAAGTACTGAATCCTGCTAATTTGTAGAACGTTACTTTACCCCCTTCCAATCATTTGATCCAACCTCGCTGCTCATGTATATTGTTGCTGCAGTACTCCATCTGCTTTGTGGCGTTTCAATCGATCATTGTGCTTTCGTCCTTTCTGGTTTGCGTTTGGTGCTTCGGTCACAGACACCATCACAGCCAGGTCTCGTGGATGGCATTCCTCGAGACATCAGAACTATTCTTAAAGAACTATCTCTCCCACCCGTCACGAAAGCATTCGTCTGTTGTCCGAAATGCTTCTGTTGTTATCTGCCAGACTCTTGCCCTGAACAATGTACAAACAAAGACACACCATCTAGTCCTGTATGCCAGAATTTGCTGTGCAGGGAGCCTACCCGACAGTCGAGTGTGAACTACGTACGCAGGAATCCACCGATACGACTCTACGTCTACCATGATTTCAAGGAGTGGCTTGCACGCCTCCACTCACGCCCAGAAATCGAAAAACATTTGGAGAGGAAGTTACAGGTTCCATCCAACGAGCGACATCTACCTGAAGTATACTGCGATATATGGGATGCACCTGCCCTGCGAGACTTCGAAGGTCCCGATGGCGAGAGGTTTATCTCGCCCGACAGTGGTGAAGGCCGGTACATATTCAGCCTCAACATGGACGGATTCAACCCATTTCAAAGGAGACAAGCTGGGAAGAAGTCGTCTTGTGGTGCGATCTATATGATATGCCTTAACCTTCCCCCAGAATTGCGCTACAGACCCGAGAATATATTTCTTGTTGGCATCATTCCAGGACCCCATGAGCTGTCGCTTCATCAAATCAATCATCTCCTTCACCCTCTCGTAGACGATCTTCTTATTGCATGGCACCACGGGATTCGACTCAGCCAAACAGCCCTTCATCCTACTGGTCGCACTGTACGGTGCGCGGTCGTGCCGCTCGTCTGTGATCTCCCAGCTGCTCGTCAGATGGCTGGCTACGCATCATACACTTCCACTAATTGCTGCTCCTTCTGCCGACTGAAACTTCATGACATAGAGAATTTTGACGAATCAACTTGGCCACGCATTTCCCTGGAAGAGCACCTTTCTATTGCAAAAGAGTGGAGGGATGCGGCTTCTGACACTGCACGTCGTGTCATCTATGATAAACATGGCATACGGTGGACGGAACTACTTCGGTTACCCTACTGGGATCCCACGAAGTTCACTCTTCTGGACACAATGCATACGTTTCTACTCGTCCTAATACAGAAGCATTGCCGTGAGATATGGGGAATGGACGATCAATCAGATGATGGTCCTGGAGCAACATATGACAAACTTGTAATGAACCAGCCACCCTCGTACGATCAAGTCCAGAATGGCCTACGCATTCTTCGAGAAGGTTCAGTGGACGATCTTCGTAGATTGGGTGAACCTCTACTCTGCTTCATGTGCTGGGAACTCCAGGTTCGCTTTGGTGGCAGGAAAGGCAGACTTGTTGGACAGCTAATCAACCTAGTATGTCCAGTCCGCAGATTTTATTTTTTCCTTTGTAAATTCTCTTTTCAGAAAGGCCAGATGGGTTGGGGTAGTGACGGGGCTGCCATGTCGGATGATGGAGAAGATATCGTGACATTTGAATCGGGCCGGCAACCACCTGTCACGCATTCAATGAGCGTCCTCACACATGATACGGTCCCTATCCAGTCGACATCTTCCGACGTTGCATGCTTGTTAAACTCTATCCCGAATTCCACCCACGATGTCCCCACCACGAGTATCTCAGGATTGCCTGGCGATGCCACTGTTCTATGTCATGCCCTTGGCCTGCTAGACGGTGAGAGAGAAAGGGCACTGAAGGTGCTGAAAACTCCCAGTCACTCAGCTTTAATGCGGTTGAAGAAGGTTTCCCTGGTTTTCCTGTGCTCTTTGAAACTTCCCGTTCCACCTGTATCCGAAACTCCCCAAGGTGTGGAGGAATGGATCACCTACTATGCTGCGCAAACCAAAGAAGATTTGACAAAGAACATTTTGACTTGGGTGAGCTTTCCTTCCTGATGGGGGTTGATGTTCGAACCCGCTCATTGGTCTTGTAGTGTGAACAAAGAGATGCGACTATGAGCCTCTCGAGACTGCAGGGACCCAAGGTCTCCCCAAACCTTCCTAGTTCTGTTGTGCAAAATCCCGGTATTATGAGCCAGTCTGGTGTCCCCCAAGCCTCCGAGAGTCCGATCCCACAGAACTCCTCCATTTCCCCAGCCCTTCCAAGTTCAGTTATGCAACAGCCACGCGTCTCTGTCCAGTCGACTATTTCTTCAATTACAGCGGGTCTAACGACACAACAGGCACCTACAGACGATGGCCTTCAAGAGGCGCTGGAGGTGCTCGAAACCGCTCCCAGCATGAGAGCACTCTGTAGACTTCGGAAACCATTATTAGTCGCACTTTGCATTGCTAAGCTTGGACATCACCTTACCCAGAGTGTAGATGGGACCCCACATGAGTTATCTTACAGTAAACTCTCGAAGTATCAGCTGGCTGCAAGATTAAATGACTGGGTATGTTTCCAATACAATACTCTGATGGATAGGGCTCTCAATGTTCTCCGCCTGGTACAGCGAAAGACAGTAGGTATCATGGATGAGAACGGCGGTTTAGAAGGGGCGCCTTTACAGCGGTCGAAACTGCAAAAGAAAGCCAAGAAGTCCAGAGTGCTCGGTCGCACTACCTTGGCCTTTATCTGGGAGGACTTTGATCGCTTGCACATTCCCTCTTGGGTTGCGCCCGTGCCTCGGAAGGCAGGAAGTACCCGGCATGGGAAGCTTTCTGCTGATCAGTACCAAACACTTTTTACGGTGAACCTCCCATTCACACTCGGTCGCCTTTGGGGTATGAAGGAGCCAGATTCCATGGAGTACAAGATGTTTGCCAACTTTATGGATTTGGTGTCAGCAGTAAAACTAGCTACGAGACGTACGATGACTGCTGATCGTATATCCAAGTATCGGTTTTACATGAAACGGTACTTGCATACCCTGCTTGACCTCTACCCTGGTCTCTGCCTGTCACCTACGCATCACATTTGTCTTCACCTTACAGATCTTCTTGAAAATTTTGGCCCGGTTCATGCTTGGAGGTGTTTTCCCTTCGAGAGGTATAATGGTATGTTACAGCAAATTCCGACAAATGGGAAGCACGGTGAGGTTTCAACTTCCGCATCATTGCGTCACAGGGCTGATCCCCAGTTAGGTGAATTGGAGCAGACCATCCTGCATCGGTTCTGCATGGGTCAACACCTCCGTGCACTGATGTCTTCAGAATTCCTGCCCCACAGTGCAACCAGCGTGCTTGTCGACTTTGACCGTATCTTTCAGACAAGCCTGCGAGGTACCTTGTTCAATGATATTCTGGCATTTGATGGGTCGTCGGATGTATCAGAGGAACCTTCCGATGCAGAGGATTTTACACCAATGTCGGAGGATCAGTGCCACCTCCTTCACAACTGGCTTTCCACACACGCTATGGATTATGATCCAACCAAGGGCGTCAGACCCTACGGTTCGGTGTGCAAGTCAATTCGACATCGCGGAGAGACATATGCAGTGGCATCCATGTCCCTCAAAAACAGCCACATATTGTTTCGAACGGGGGAGAGTGACCATGCGGCAGGTGTAATTCAGTACATCTTTTCCCGCCGCAGGGTGACCACGAACAACGTCACGTTAACACAAACGTTCCTCGTAGTCAGCCAGTATGCTGAACTTCCCCTCGAATTACCACTTTCCAGTGCCTACAAGGGCTTCCCAGATGCAGGAGTGCACCTGGTCTCAACAAGCTTGCTCCCAAATGCGCGGCTATTGACAGCCTCAGACGTTGTGTGCCACTTCGCCCATGCAACTATACACACAGCAGATATGGAGAGTGAGGTGCTCTATGTACAATCTTTGGATAAGGTGAGTATGCAAAAGGATTCTAATCACACGTGTTGAACGTTGACGATTCTCTGATATTTGCACCAATTAGAACTGAGAGTGTAGTTGCATGGACGTGGATGGGTGAAACTTGAAGCTTGCAACCCGACAATTCATGTAATGGTAGATTACTCCGACCATACCTACAGAAACAAAGCATTTTCAGCCTTATTTGTACTCTTTACATAAGTTGGAATCCAGAGAGGACTCAGAACTGTCGCTGGTTCGATGTGCCTCACGACTTTTTCTTTACTCTGACCTATCGTGAGTCCCCAAGATCCCGACGTGTCCAAGAAACTTTGCGGATGGCACGAAGGAGGTGGAGTTGTCGAGATGGGCTGATCTCCGTGCAGTACGATCACTTGTGATATGCTCGTCCATCCAGGCTCACGGGGCATCAAGACTCGGCCTGACACTACACTGCAGGCCCCTCGTTGGTCTTCAGTGCTCCAAGATGTCTGATGTGTCGGGCAAGAGCAAGGTACGTCTTTCTGTGTATCAATCCCACAGTGCTAATAGTGACAGCACCGGTCAAATCTTCCCCCTCCTCGCCCTCACCAAAAGCGGAGTGTTGTGCTTAATCTACGAAAGGAGATGACCGCATCTAGTTTGGGTCACCATGAAACCGACCCACCCCAGGTATGTTCGGATAGTGAATTCAGCACGGAATTACTACACATTGCATATGAATCATCCAGGTCGTTGGTTGTACTCCGGTAACCATGAGTGCAGGTCACGAAATTGCCCCCCAGCCCCGTCCTCAAACATCAGCGAAGAAGCCCCGTGGTCGACGAAATGGGAAGAAGGTCCCAGTCGAAGCGGAGGCAGTTGAACAGGATCCTGGGGTCCACCCAGCATCAACAGTAAGCCCAAACTGTAGTTTCTAACATTAGCATACTCTTAAATGTGGTTTATCCTGACTCGGTTCAAACGCAGGGCCGGCGCACACGGCGAAGCACTCGGCCAAAACATTAGGTTGGCTGATCGTGCTTTGGAAACTCCCGACCAAGTCTGCTTGATGGCTTTCATTGTCTTAGGTGGTCGTGCTGTCACAGTTTCTGTAACCTGTCCGTATAGCGTTCATGATCAATGCTAGCTCTATTAGTTGCGATGATGTGAGTGTAAGTACAGAAAATTCGTTCTATCAACGCAGAAAGCGAGTGCTTGTGCCGCCATAGCAAAGCCACGCGGATTGGTGTCCGGATTGGTGTCCGGATTTGTGCATGGCATCCGGACTGCATCTTACGACAGAGAGCGTCAAATCCTCGGCCTCAGAAACCAGCGAGCATATGGACGGATCCTATTTCGATCACAAGAAGGTACCAAACAACTTATTCGCATTATTCGTATGGGCACGTATACGGAAAGCGAAATGCTCATTGAAATTATGTAAGCAATGAGAATCCGGATTGGAGTCCGGATTGATGTCTTCAACGGAGAGCATCGAGTCCTCAGATTGGCAGTCCGAGTTTTGTGCAGCCTAGATCCGCGTAATATTGCTAACGACAGCGAATAATCAAGACTACGCGGACTGGGGTCCGGACTGTGCCTTACGTCGGTGAACGCATTGGGTCCTCAGGCCTCGGACTTGGTACGATCGGTTTGCTTAAGCCTAGTTGGATATTCATCCGTTCTTTCAAGGACGCCAGCATTGTTCGCTTTTCCACCGGTCCGTGTGCCCCCTGATCTCACAGGCGCCGATCCTTACATCGAACACGACGAACGACGAGGGCAAGAACCCAGAGGCGCCGATCGGTAGGATTCTCCATGCCCCTCCCCTTTTGACGCTATGAGTGGTAACGAGATTGACATGGCCAGAAAACGATACGCTATCGGAAGGAACAAATTCAGGACATGCTTGGCTCCCCATCCTGGTCAGCTCATACCTCAGAAAGCATTCGGCGCTGCCCGATTTTTACTCCTGATTCAACAGGTGGACTTCCAGCTCAACGGAATACTCGAATTCCTCCAGCGCGATCCTTGGCCCGTTGTGAATGACGAGCGTCCGTTGCAATGCACCAAAATGGGCCTCTAACAACAGACATGTAGTCGACCTCTTCGCTGGCTGTTTATATCAAGCTGGATTGCTGGAGTTGGAGTCGCTGCCCGACTCCGCGAACGGTGACATTGTTTTATCCGATTCGTTCGCGACCTCCATTTTCTGGCAGAATTTCCTTCGTATTTTCAACAAGGATGATGAAGACTTTGTGGAGATGGTCTTCAATACTACGTTTGACATACAGGTATTTGCTTTCCGCTCAATTTTACAATAGTGTGCGGCTGATGGACACTGGATAGAGCGAACATCGGCGGCTGTGTACTTCGAAGTGGTTACTGCGGCCGGGAAAGCTCTTTAGCCGGGCTCCCGGGGTTTTGATTCAGATCGCGACGCACTATCAGTATTCTTCTGGACAGCAATGCCTGCGTGTCATGACCGTTGCACGCAACTGTGCAGAGGCAGGATCTTCAAGCATTGCAGCTTCGTTCGACCAGGGGGCCGCTATCGCCTTGATGGCAAGAATAGCAGTGTCCAAAGGCGAGATCGATGAAGAGCCCGACGTACTGCGTTGGCTGGATCACATGTTGATCCGGCTTTGCTAGAAGTTTGCTGTTACCGGAAGGAGGATCCAGCAACCTTTAGACTATCGGATAACTTCCACGTTTACCCGCAGTTCATGTTCCATACCCGGAGGAGTCAGTTTTTGCAGGTGTTCAACAATAGCCCAGACGGGATAGATTTCTACAGGTTTGTGTAACGCTTTTCTTCATACAGACCGTGCACTAATGTGTGGTCGTAGACATAGTATCCTCTCAACGAGGACGTAAACAACTCGCTGATCATGATTCAGCCCACTCTTATATCATATACTTTCGACGTTCCACCACAGCCAGTGTTACTTGATAGCGTTTCCATCAAAGCGGATGTCGTCCTTCTTTCGGATACGTTCTTCCATATCCTCATTTTCCACGGAGATACGGTAACCTAGTAGAGGAAAGCAGAGCACCAAGATCAAGAGGGCTACGAGAATTTCAAGGAACTCCTAGAGGCACCGGTTACCGATGCACGGGTATGTGCGGCAACCAACTGCTCTCTGACCGTCACAAGTATCCAGCAATGCTGACGATCACTTTCACGTTCTAGGATGTGATCGCGAGCCACTTCCTAGCTAAGTGAGTTGGACCACCGCCAGAACGCAGTTTTTATGCCCCGTTCATAACAGAGTAAGCATCCCCTCGAGCCAGCGGGATGTTCACGGTACTTCAAGCTGCTTCGTCCGGAGTTTGTGCAGCTCCTCGAACCACCGTAAAGGAGGGGCCGGAATCGGCGGGCACCTGCGGTCACAATCTCCTGCGAGCCAGTTTGCACAAGCCCTACCATGTCGCACTGGACAACAGTGTATGTCATCTCCGTCTAGGTTTGCTTATCTTCCCAACATTCCTTGCACCCGTGGTATGACAGCGACGCTATGCAGACGAACACTGGTTCCTTCTCGGGTACCTTGGGATCACCTCCACCTGCAGCAACACCTCCCAGTACTCTCGACTACCTACAGCGCGCTGGGCGGCGAGGGCATCCAAGGCTAACCCACCGTCATTGGAGGTTAAGAACTGTGGTGAATCCCAACGGACTTGGCTGGTATCGTGATCATCTTCATCGTTACCGATTACCGATGCAAATGTCAGGCGAATCGTGGGTATCATGACTATCGCCATTCAGAAGCACGTTAGGTGAGTTGATATCGCCACTGTCAGACCCCCTTCCTGACCAGCGACTCCACTATCTAATTGGTCAGATTCATGGGTACTGGATGTATCAACAGTGTCTGTAACCTCCGTTGTCATCATATTTCAAATAAGCTTTGAATATTTCTTGTTTCATTATGTAGATTTTATTTGGAAACTACATTCCAATAATGTCAAAATAATGTATGTGCCATTACTTGAGTAATATTGTAGAAGTGCATTACAATACTGCAAGAATGTTTTTCGAGTGTTGCCACTTGCAATACGAAGGAGTTATGCTAAATGAGAACCTGAACTTATGTAAAGATTATTGTAGTTCACATTTTCAATAATGTAAGCATAATGGTAGCTGAAATTGGCTTACATTATGTGAGACACTTTTATCATAATAACTGCATCTTACCAGTAGCAATATTTTGACATTATTGTTTACAAATTCATAATAATGTTTATCATAATGTCATGAATTATGTTAAACATTATTTTATCATGCACCTTGTGCAAGTCGATGGTGAACTCTTGTTCCGAATAGTGGCTCCGATGCTGGCCCCCTCCCTTATGTAGCAATCCTCGGGATTCTCCTCCGTCCACACACCCGGCCTCCCTAGCTTACCTCCAGCTCTCCCTGTATGACTACAGACACAGTGGCGGTTTCAATATTTTCAGACGCTTTAAAGAGTATTCGAAAGTGAAAACAATATTTTTTATTATGATTCAAATTACCATGCTCTTATAAAATTTTATTCCGAGAAGGCTTATAATTTTTATTGCTAGTCTATATTGGGAGAAACATTATGATATCTATCCAAAGACAATTGAAAATTATATATGGCGTGAATGTCACAAGGTTATTGACAGCATTATCTTCCTAAAAAGATTGCAACAATAGGTAAAGTTTAAATTTGGAAATCACTTTGCAGGCACGCTTAATTTAATGTTACACAATAGATTCTGAGATCATTGAAATAATAGCTTTTCTGATGATCAAAATGTAATATGAAAGTAAATATTTAGAAATCAGTTTCCATATGCTCAGAAGTGATCACACAGTGAGCAGGCACAAGGCACCCAATGCCTGCCCAGTAATTTCCACATTAGGTATTCATTTCATCAAACCTTGAATGTGATTGAGCATATTTAGGCAATGGTGTAGACAGAGATGATAGCTTGACATGGTGCTGAGAAAGAGTTAGCATATTGTGAGCATTGTCTTCAAAGGGGAGCATGAACAAAGTAATTTGAGGTGGCCAGCAATTATAGCTGTTATATTTCATATAGTTCATGGCAAGAGGAAGATGGACCAATGATCTAGGACAATGTGGTCATGCAATAATCAAGCTGACAGTGTGGATGAGCTTAAACTAGCATGGATGTTTGTCACATTGCTTCTGCCAGCTCACAAAAATATGGTACTGTTCTATTATCTTATCATGTTTTGGTCTACTGTAAATATTAGTCTGTCTAGTGGTATGTGGCATACAAGGGTATGTGGGATTACAACTTGGAATCTGGGAAGATAGTGAAAAAGGTACACATGGCCACAGGGTTTATGGACCTGTCAAAGTAAATTGTGTCTATGTACATATTTTTTGGAGGCTAGATGCTGAGAAGGACATGAATTGGGAGGCTTCAAACACTTCCATGAAGATGGCCTTTCATCCATAGAACTTGAACCTCTCCTTGAACCTGTTCTCAATCTCCATCAAAAAATTGTTGAATAATGTCCTGTCATCAGCTGCTCATCACAAAACTAGCTACCATGCAGTATCATCCTCCAACAGAGGAGTTGTCTTTGCTTGCTGAGCTGCTGAGTGGCCTTGATAGAATTGAAGCCCTCTGGGCTTCACCAAGATGATCACCATGAAGTCAAGCCATTCTTGTTAAAACCTTCACAATGGTTTGGTTGCAGGACATTGTTCATAAGTTATTTATCAATGTCTACACATGTTAGGTAAATCATGCAATGCTGAGTGTGTAGAAAAGGGCTGTAGGCAGCCTCAGTAGTGACTCAACTACTATATGTATTGAAGTACCTGTAGGCAGCTACAGGGTATCAGTAAGTAGTCTACTGTAAGATATATATGGACTTACCCTCAGTATGAAAAACATACTACTAAGTGCGCTCTAAGCGCTTATGTAAGCATAAGAAAAGCGTACCAAAAACAGATATCACACAGGGGTGATTCAATCTCCAACAGAGTGTTGAGAATCTAGTTAGTATTACAAACATTCACAATAGTGCACAACTTATCTTTGCACTGCTTCTGTCTTTGTGTATACCAACACACAGTGTCTATGGACAAATTTAATATTACTGTAATAGATTGTTGGTATCGCAGAGTAGATACCAGCACCCTGTACAAGGCGCTCTGAGGTAATAGAATATTCTCTATTATAGTAGACTATTCTAGAATATTGTTCACACACAGTATAAATACCTGAGCTGATAGGGCAAGGAAAAAAATACAATTATCTTATCGATAACTCCCACGATCAAGCTACTACTCTACAGGTTATGAGCCCCAGCTCGTCGCTATAAACAAAACCTCTATCGAACTATCACTCACTGCAAGCATTTCACAATTTTTCTTCAGAAAACATGCTGAAAAAATTGAAGAAAGTGATACTCTATTTTGACAGGTGTTTTCAAAGAGAAAAGGCAAAAATAATATTTTCTTTTCTTTGCATGATTTGCCACAAAACATTGATTGATGGTAATACCCATTAGTGTACAGTGACTCCAAAAACCCTTTCCATGTTTGCCCTATTTTCAGAGCATGCAGTGTACTGCCAGACACATGGAGAATCACACTAAGCTTTGGTAGAGTCATAAATAGTACATAGTCCTGGCTGCACTTTGGCTCCAAGGTCATGTGATTTCATTCAAACAGTCTGGAGATATGGCCATTTTAAAACAGCATGTGCCTGGAAAGGGTTTTTTCACTTTTGAATTTACAAGGGTATTTGGATATTATCAGTACTTGGTGTATCCATCTTTTGCTCTAAGCACTGCCTCAACCCTTCTAGGCATACTTTCAATTAGTTTCTGACACTCCTCCACTGAAATCCCCTCCCACTCCACCTGAACTCTCTCCCATAGCTCATGAATCCCATTAGGGGGGGTTTCATACCCTGCAAGCCTTCTTTTCAGGCAACCCCAAAGATGTTCAATGGGATTGAGGTCAGGAGACTGTGCAGGCCATACCATGGTCCCAAACTCCTGCTCTTCTAGCCAATCTCTAACCTTTTTGCAAGTATGCTTGGGATCATTGTCTTGCTGAAAGATTGTATCAGATGGATTGAGACCATAATGCTCCAATGTTTGTTGAACTCATCCTTCAAAATCTGAAGATAAAGGTCCCCATCCATCCTACCATCAATCTTTGTAGCATAGCCAACACCATCCCAAGTCATACACCCCCACATCATCAAGGAACCCCCTCCAAACTTGAGAGTTCCTTGTACCAGCCTATCATTAAGTCCCTCCCCAGCCTTTTTCCAAGCCCACTTGCATCCATCTGACCCTAGGTGATTAATTTTGGTCTCATCAGACCATACAACCCTCTTCCAGTCCTCTATAGTCCAGTCCTTGTGGGTATAAGCAAAATCCAAGCAAGCCTTGTGACATTTGGCTGAGAGAATAGGATGTTTGGTCTTGACTACAGACTTCATACCAGATTTTTTCAAGTGATGATGAACAGTGTTAGCAGAGAGAGGCTGGTTGATGATGTTTCAAGGGCTTTGGTGACTTGAACTGCATTTTCAGCCTTGCCAGAGGTAATAAGATGTTGAGCATGGCAAATATTAGCAGGGGAAAGCTTAGAAGGACAGCCTCCAAGGGCCTTAGGAAGGCTAGAATGCCTCTTAGAATGAAGCTTAGATACAGTAGAGGGGCTGACACCAATTTGCCTGGCAATAGCTTCACCAGAATGGCCAGAGTCAAGCAAAGAGAGAATGGTGCTTTACTGAGTAAGGGAAAGGGGTCTGACCATAATGGTGGTTTTTGAATTTTTTTAAACTCAGACATATTGTTTACACATGTATCTTTGTTTGTATCACCAAACAATAGCAATTATTGGATGTTTTGAATAAGATCTTAGTTACCAATTCAAAAGTGAAAAAACCCTTTCCATGCACATGCTGTTTTAAAATGGCCATATCTCCAGACTGTGTGAATGAAATCACATGACCTTGGAGCCAAATTGCAGCCAGGACTATGTACTATTTATGACTCCACCAAAGCTTAGTGTGATTCTCCATGTGTCTGGCAGTACACTGCATGCACTGAAAATAGGGCAAACATGGAAAGAGTTTTTGGAGTCACTGTAGAAGCTAATCAGCACTACCATCAATTCCTGTTTGTCCACAGAAAAGACAAAGAAAACAAAGTATTATATTTGCATTTTTTCTGTGAACACAGCCCAAATAAAAGTGTATCTCTTTTTTCAATTTTTTCAAGATATTTTGGCATGACAAATTGTGAAATGCTTGCAGTGACTATCCAAATAAAACTTCATGTCACTATGCCAGGAGTTGCCAAAGAATTTGTTAACATAACAACAAACACAAACAATACTAGTGGAGCTGGCAGTAGGGTATGGAACCTTGGTGCCATCTCATCATACAAAGTAGACATGCTTAAAGATAACGATTGGCATGCATGGAGAATTCGTATGCAGAAATTTCTATGCTTGCACAAAGTCTTTAAGTATGCCGAGGGGAGCTGCCCAAAACCAGAGGACAACTCTACCAACAGTGCCAAGATAATGGCATGGGAAGAAGAAGATCTTATTGCACAGACCCTCATATTAACAAATATAGATGACCAACAGATGGACCACGTTATGCATGCCAAGACAGCGGTGCAAATGTGGGAAAATCTTAAAATGGCTCATCAGACATGCAGTGTTCAAACCGCTCTCATAGCTAAGAGAGAACTATTGAATGCTAAGTGTCCTGAGGGTGACAATATCGCAATGCACATTAATAAACTCAAATGAATGCAGAACAATCTATCAGCCATGGGGAAACCAGTCCCAGATGACAAGTTTAAAGATATTCTATTATTAAACATGCCAGAGTCTTGGATGATGTTTACTACATCATACATGGCAGGCTGGATAGCCAGCAAAGGAGTGGATTCGGTCATGGTGGAAGAGCTTACCACAGTACTGGTAGACAAATTCAAGCACAGGCAGGGTTCTCTGCAAGAACAAACGTTATTTACCCAGAAGAAAGTAAATAACAAATGGAAAGAACCTACAAAATCCTGCAGTATCTGTGGATGTGATAACCACATGACTGACAAGTGCCATCACAAGGGGAAACCCAAATGCAGCTACTGTCAGAAGTTAGGACACATGGAAGACGACTGCTGGAAAAAGCACAGCAGGTCACCTAAAAAGGCTAAAACTGGGCAGGCTAATTTTGCCTTGATCATGGAATTGCCTACACATGACATACAGGATGATGAACAGGTACTACATGCAGATGGGAACTGGACATCTAGCAGTAGTAGTACTAATACTAATAATAGTGCATTCAGTGTATTGTATGAAGGAATAGACGAGCACATTGAATGGTACACATGGGTGGCTGACTCAGGGAGTATGGCACACATAGCTAAAGATAAGACAGTGTTTAGGGATATGCTCCCTATACAAAAAGTGATCTGGGGTATTGGAGATCACACAATCACAGCGTATGGAGTTGGAACAGTCATGCTACAGGCACAAGTAGGTAACAAGACTTCCATAATTACCTTGCAGAATGTATTGTATGCCCCTGATGCCATACATAATTTAATTTCATTAACTCGCCTTGATAGAGAAGGTGGCTCCTCTGTTTCCAGGGGAGGAGAAATGAAATTATATGACCAAAACAAAAATCTATTTGCCATAGCTAATATACACAACAGGATATATGAACTACACATATGCAGGTATAAACCTGCAGAACACGTGTACCAGGCAAGAACCTGGGACAACTGGCACAAGTGTTTCAGACATGTTGGAGTCAAAGGACTCCAACACCTACAACATGAACAGTTAGTTGATGGACTTACTGTAGTGCCATTGTCAATCAGTGACTGCCCTGCATGTATAGAAGCAAAGCAGACTTGGCTGCCATTCCCAGAAAAGTCCACACCGAGAACCACACAGCCAGGTGAGATGATTCACACTGACATGTGGGGTCCAGCTTGGATGGAAGCCCTATGCGGGCACATGTAATGGTACATATTGTTTATAGATGATGCAAGCCGGTATTGCAAAGTCCAATTCCTGGTCACCAAGGGAGAGGCATCAAAAACACTAAAAGAATACATTACATACCTTGAGCAGCAGTTGGGATGCCGGACGAAGGTCATCCATGCTGATAATGGAAAGGAATATGTCAATAAAGAATTGCTTACCTGGTGTTGCGAGACTGGCATTGACCTACAAGTGACTGCACCATACTCACCGGCACAGAATGGGGTGGCAGAGTGTTTCAATCAGACATTGGGTGAACTTGCCCACACCATGAGGATTGCAGGAAATGTTCCTGCATTCCTCTGGCCTGAGGCAATCACCCATGTGGCATATGTCTGAAATCAATCCCATATGCAGGTGCTGGCTGGAATGATGCTGTATGAGAAGTGGACAGGATGCTGTCCTGACATCTGCCATTTCCAAGAATTCAGATGTTCTGTATGGATAATGAATGAGAGCATCAGTATTAACAAACTAGATGCTAAGTCCACACAACATACCTTCATGGGTTTCTCAGACAGTCCTCATGCTGTCTGTTTCTATGACACCTGCACCAGATCCATCAAAACTTCTCATAATTTTCATTTCCTAAAAGATCCTGTCAGTATGCCATGCAAGGGGGAGCTGGAGCCCGAGAGCGTGGCTGACAGGGACACACAGGATACCGAAAATAAGAGAGACGAAACTAAAAGAGATCAAGAGAGCATCAGTAAACGAAAACAGACAGAAGACATTAGCAATACTCACCAGAGGAAAAGCAAAAGGCCCAGAGTAGTCAAGGACTACTGGGCACTCAATGACCCTATGCCAGAGTTGTCAGAAAATGAAAGCGATGACTTACCAGAATTGTTTCGAGACCCTGATGAGGGAGGACTCGAGGAAAGCCCTACAGAACAGGCAGAGTTAGTGTATGCAGCACTAAATGAAAATGGTACCTTACCTGACAACCCGATGAGTGGCACTACTTCCGTGGAAGAGTGTACAGAGAAAACAGAGGGGGGCTGAAGGAACTAATTCCTAGGTCCGTCCCAAGGGGTGCTAAGCAGGGAAAGGGATGCACGAAAAGTGGAAGAGATTTGGTGGGGTAAAATTCCATAGGAATAGGTTGTTAACGTTAGAACAGGTTGTGGGCTTGTAGGCGCAGGACTCTGAATGTGATTTTTCCGATTTCGAAGAAACGGGTGGACTCGACGATGATGCTGGAGACATGGGGAAAACTCGAAGGGTTCAATGCTAGGGACTCCCAGACTCTTTAATTACTCAGAAAATGACTCTAAACAGTGGATGATTATTCTGATGCTCGGCTGGGATACTTATGGTGTACAGGAAGCGACCACAGGTATGGAAAATTTTTAGAAGGAGCGACAAATGGAAAAAAGGTGACACCTGTCAAATGTACAGTATGTACAACCCTGCATGTGCAAGTAGGGACCGTGTAGACGGGTCATAGAAGGACAAGAAGGCAAACTGAAGCAGTACCAAAATCGACCAACCAGAATAAGTGAACTGTGGAAACACCTCTCTTGTGCGAGCAGCTTGGGACCTCAGAGGTGGGGCGGATCATGGGGGAGGCAGCAGCGGTGGCTGTGCAGTGGCTACAGTGGTGGCAACACGACAGGTGATGGGCGCTCGGAACCTGTACGGGGTTGGAGCGTGGCGCATTGTGATTGGCTGAACTGGACCCAGGCCTAGACTCTTAGCCCGAGTCTGTATGATTGGCTTTGGCACTCTGGGGAGAAGACGGAGAGGTGATCAGGAGTCGGCGTGATGTGGAGCAGGTGACAAAACTCCTGTACAGGATTCTTTGAACCTGAGAATGGGCAGGAAGGCATGAGGCAAGGCCAGAGAAACTCCTAGCTCGAGCAGGAATGGCTGTGAGTAGAGATGTCGTACATGGAATGTTACCTGTATGCTCAGAGGATTACCATTCCCTACACCTCCCAGGGTCTTCGAGCGCTGACCGTCCTCGGTCAGGAGACATGTGTACAAGAAGCCGTAGTGGCGATAAGGGGAATTGATGCGCAAGGCAAACACGTGCATAGAAGCAGACGACGCGTGTTAGAAACTCTGGAAGGTGACGACGCACACCGTGGAAAACTCCATAGAGTCAAAGCCTGCGTGACAGGTACCTTCCCTCTCCCATCTGCCTCCCTTCGTACCGTCTTCCTCGTTCGAAACGCGACATCATGTCTCAGTCAACCCCACCACCTGTTTTTGCCCCCGACCACGAGGCAACTGGGGTACCTCTCCAGTGGCACCGTAAGATGACGACCCTGGAAGGGTTATTGAACACCGTACCCCCGCTACACGTGCCCATGTGGGTCTCACATGGATGGTTGATGCACTATGACCAAGTGCACATAAGTACCCAGCGAGCTTCTGTGCTTCCTGACCAAGTGCACATAAGTACCTGGCGAGCTTCTGCGCTTCCCCCCCCCCCCTCTGAAAAAAACTCCGTAGTATGAGGCCGAGTGTGTGCGACTCTATGCCCTACAGAAGGGTACCAACGTCCTGGAATTTCCAGACACCATCAAGAACACGATGGAGGCTGCCAAGTCCGATATCTGTAACCACCATCTCCAAAACTACACCTACAACCCTAGGTGGATGGCGCCTGTGAGATTGACGGATGCTAGCGACAAAGGGTCGTCGAGCATCACTCAGGACCACGGTGGCAGGTCAAAATGGGTCCGGAAACAGACAGAGAGAGCAGCGGCAAGCGGTAGTAAGGGGAAGCAGAAGGTGCATTTTTCTCCGGATCTTTCATGTGCCGAGACCTTACCCTGCCCGGCTGTAGGTGACTCAGGGCGACGGGGGCGACGATCTGGGCAATGGCTACGAGGGCAATTGCCCTGGTGCCAGCGACGACAGTAATGGCAAGGTACCAGAAAATCTCGAGGGTCCCTGCAAGGAGTGTAGCGATGAAGGCAGGGGGGTGTCCTGTGAGGGTGAAGTCCATCAAGCGTGTCTGAGGTGCAGGCGCTTAAAACATAAGTGCTCTCGAGTGGCGGGAAAGGTGGGCAGGAAGGTAAGCGAACACAACTCGCCCAAGCGGACCTTGGAATAACGACCAAGTGTAGCGTAAGAACCCGACAGTCCCTCAGACGTCGTCGCCGTCTTTGAACAAGTGGAGTAAACCAACACCTCCTGTGCCTGGCCCATCCGCGAGCCTCCCTCCTGTCAAGGTTACCCTCTGACTCCCTCATCAGGCAATCGACTGTGCATTGCGACATGACCCCACCCTGGAATTTTCGACCTCGCCATCGACCACTCCAATACCCTCTCCCATCCTACCCTCCCCTGAACACCCCATCCATTCACCATCTCGCCTTTTTCTGGGGTCTATGACCCCTTCTTTGGCACGCCCTCCTCCCTGTCCTCTCACACCCGCCAACTTTTCCCCGTTGGCTGAAGTCGACAAACTCCAAGAGTTATTTGAGGGCAGCTTTTCTGCGACTGCGACCGGGCTTTTGCAAGATGACAAAATGCCGGTTGTGCACGAGGGAATGCCTGTAACGAAGGAAGAGTCCCCCATCGAAACCGTACCTCAAGAAACCCCAGAAATGGCAGTGGTCAGTCCTTCCCCACCTTGTGATCCCTCCTCCTCTCCAGCCAGGATGACACCATGGCTACATGCCTTAGACGAGCATATCAAACGTTTGGAGGAGATCGTCAAAATTAATGAGGTTGAGGTTGCGGAGATGCACGAAGACCTAGTGAGGATCACAGTGCGGGTCTCGAGGTTTGGGAGTGCCATCCTGGAGCAACGATGTCAGTTGAGGGAGATCCGGGAACTCTGGAAGGAACTGCCGATCTGAGGGGGGTGAAGACGCCCGTAAGTCCCATAGTTGTACAGTACCTGTATTCTAGCTAGCGTGTCTTTGTGATCGGAATTAAACCCCTTGGACTTGAAAACGAAACATGATATAAGTAACGCACAAACAGTATGAATGGAATTTTTTTTTTTTTTTTTTTTTTTTTTGACTCGAAAGACTCTTTGTATGTTGACAGGAACGAAGGCGGTTACTCATCTAGCTCATCCTCTGGCACGTCAGCCAGGTCCGGGTCTGGGAGGGCCTCGTCCTCGAGGCAATTAAGGTTGGAATTTTGGCTGTCGGTGAGATGGGTGACCTCAATCCAGGATTGGTTATGAGGATAGTATGGGAAGAGTCGAAATGTGGCATAATGGAACTTTGAAATCACGCCATCCAGCTCAGAGAGGAGGTAGGATCCCCCCTTGGTATGACGAATGACGACCATAGGTCCTAGGTAACATGGTTTGGTTTTCCAGTTGAGTTCCTTTTTGATCCTAGAATTCTGGACAAGGACCAGTGAGCCAGGCTCTAAATCAAAGTCTCGGATGGTATGCCTGAACCGTGAGACGAAATCTTTGACGGACGCGAATCGAGATTTCAGAATGAGTTCATGTATCACTGCAAGCATTTCATAATTTTTCATCCCAAAATATGCTGAAAAAATTGAAAAAAGAGATACTCTTTTATTTCAGCTGTTTTCAAAGAAAAAAGGTGAATATAATGTAATGTTTTCTTTGTCTTTTCTGCCAAAAAACATGAATTAATGGTAATGCCCATTAGGTTCTTCACTAATGGGTATTAGCATCAATCAGTGTTTTTTAGTAAATCATGCAAAGAAAACAAAGTGTTATTATTGCCTTTCCTCTTTGAAAACATGTGTCAAAAAAGAGTATCTCTTTCTTCAATTTTTTCAGCATGTTTTCTCAAGAAAAATTGTGAAATGCTTGCAGTGTATATGTGCGAGGTCCTCAGGGCATTTTTGTAACTGATGAGCGCGGTTGGCGATGAGGTCTGTCGTCGAGTATAATTCCGCTTCATATGGTGCTAAGAATGTCGCTTCTGTTATATCGAAAGGAAGCCTAGGGTGAACACTGTGAGCCATATAATAGGGGGAGAACCTGGTAGCCTTGTGGATGGTGACATGCTCTGCCCAGAAAACTGACAGTGCCGCCTCCGACCATCTCGAAACCTCTCCCTCGCAACTTTTTACCAGCGCCTCTCTGACATCAAAATGGCGGTGCTTGACTATCCCGTTCGCTTGCAAATTATATGGCAAAATGCGGATGTGGTTAATGCCATAGGTTTTCGCCAGCCAGGAGAGGGCTAAGACATAGGGGCCTCCATTGTTGGTGACGATTTCCGAGACGGCACCCCAACAGCACAGGATCTGTTCGAAGATAAATTTCCTGATCAACTTCCTGGTTTCGGCTCTGAGCATTGCCCACTCGGGGTAACTGGTTAGGGAACAGCAGGCTTGGGTGACATAGCGGTATCCATTTGACTTTGGCATTACAAATGTGTCGACGTATGCCTTGTAGAACAGAGGCTCGGGGATGGCGACGACAGGGGGAATATGGACCTGGTCTAGGCATCGAACCTGGCACTCGTGGCATGTATGGACGAACCAACGAACATCCTGTTCCAGCATGGGCCACCAGAAGCAAGTCAGCAGACGCATATGGGTGGAGAATATACCCTTGTGCCCAAGATCATCATGAGCCTGCCGGATGATTTCTAGGCGCTTGTGGGGTCGAACGACGAGTTGATGCCAGCCCTGGGGTTCCTTCCTCCACAGTTCCCCCCCTTTCATGAAATACCTTAAGGCCATGCGCACCAGGCTCTCTAGGTCAGCCTCTCCCATCCCTTCTGGGGTCTTCTCCATCTCCAAGAACTCCCTCACCTCTTCCAACCTCTTTTCCCTCTGCCTCGCCTGCTCGGATCACGGGATTTCTGTTTCCGGGACAACCATTGCCGTTTCTGCCATAAGGAAGACACCGATGTCTCGAGGAACAGTTCGAGGTAAGCATACGATCGACTGCGGAGATTCTGAAAAGGGTCGTAGCAGTTGAGCAGGTGCCTCTCTATGGTTCTTGAGTTCGATGGCGAAGGCTCCGCATTCATCTACCCAATCCTCATAGCCCTCATCGTCCACCTCTGGATCTTCTTTGGCCCTTGGTCTCCTCGACAAACTGTCAGGGGCTGCATGTTTAGACGCTGGGACGTGCACCAGCCTGAAATCGAACAGTAAAATCCTGGCGATCCAGCGGTTGATAGTAGCATTGGGCTGTAGGTCAGGGTTATTAATCATGCCCTTAATATACTGTGCGTCGACCTTGACGACCAAGTTCTGGACCCCGAATATATAAAGTCTGACGTCGTGTAGGGCTTGAAAGAGGCCGAAAAGCTCGAGCTTTGCCTGGCTATACCGTTTTTCCTGGTCGTTGAGACTTATTGAACCAAAATGGGCTGGGTGACATTTTCCATCTTCCCCCTCTTGCATGAGAATATACCTGACAGCAACGTTGGAAGTGTCGACGGTGAGAATGATGGATCTGCCAGAGGTATAGTCAATCGTACGAAGCGCAGGGGATGAGACAATAGCTCGGCGGAGGTAGTCCATAGCCTCTCAATGCTCATCACGGAATTTGAAGGGGACGTCCTTCTTTGTGAGCTTGACGAGGGGACGGGCATGCTTGGCGAAGTTTTTAATGAATATGCGGCAGTACGAGCATAGTCCTAAGAAGCCACAAACTTCAGTAACGTTAGCACAGTATGGCCAGTCCTGGATTTTCTGGACCTTTGTTTCGTTGGGAACTCTACCCTTGTATGACACCTTATGCCCAACGACTATGATTGACAGTGCTGCGATAACACACTTCCTGGTGGAGATGGTTGCCCCGGCATTTCGAAGGTGGTGGAGGACTTGGTTGACGTTCTGTAGGTGCTCCCAGACGAAACGCCATATACCAGGATTTTCAGGGATCGTTTGGAAGGTGCCATCAGGATTCTCATAGCATACTTTGGGGCCCTTGATAGGGCAGTCATCTGTGAACGGAATGGTTACTTCTGGGATTTCGTCCTTCAGGATCCAGCACACGTCCCCATGGAATACTTGGACCGTGTTTGTATATCCCATCAGTAGTTTGGTAAGCCAAAGCGTGCCTATGGGTGTCTGGAACGTGGTCAGGTCCCTGTAGTCGTCGTGTATAGTTTGGTGGTCATAGCCGACCATCAGATCTAAAATCCCGTAGACAGAGTGACAGGCGAATGCCTCAGTGATAGAGTTGACGAAGGGGGGAACTGCAGAGTCCTGGATGGACACAGCGTTTAGTGGTTGTAGGTCATGGACAAGTCGCAAGGACTTCCCGTCTTTCTTGATGATGCAGAACCATTTGGAGCAATAAGACGAGGTGGAGGGTTCGTAAATGCCAGCAGCGATCTTCTCTTTGATTATGTTAACGACGTTGCGAAAGATAGCGGGGGGTATAGGGATATTCCACTCGACCCATGGTTTGTGCGTCAGGGTTGGGATCTTCAAGGGCGGGAATACATCCTCACGAAATGTACCCCTCTCCAAGGCGTCCCAGGTGAAGGCCATTTCGTGGGTACGAACGAGCCAGCAGACCAAAGCCAGCTCTTCTGGCCACAGGAACCTTGCTGGGTCTAAATCTAGCTCGTCTGAGCGTTCTTGGGTGAAATGGGTACCTGGAACGAAGGGTGGGGGAGAGAACAGAAGTACAGGAAGGGACACTAAAGAGTTCTCGACCTCCCAACACCCTACCCGAAACTCCACAGGCATGGACATCAGGACCGGCCTGACCTTCTTTGCTATAGGCTTGTACTTTAAAATGTGACAAACCAGGTCGAACTGGTAAGTAGATCATAAGGCAGAAACTGTCAGTGGAGAAATCGTTGTACTCGTTGAATATAAGAACTGGTCACCATGTGGAATGAAACTGGAGTCGAAAGGCTCCACAGGCGGAATGCTTTCGCTCTTGACATTGTATAGTAACATAGAAGCAGGACAATCTTGCGGGACTGTAGGAACGGGTGAAGTGTAATGGGGAAATTCTGACGGGGAATCTGCTACATAAAGGGGACATATGGAGAAAACCTCTTTGTGGTCTCCTCGCAACTTCGGCAAATCCTTGACCGATACTAAAAACCCTGTTCTGTCTTATCTACTTGGCAGTGTAGTTCTCTTCTTGCGTAGAACTCTTCTTTGTCTTCTGAATTAACGAAGCGAGGTAAGGGTTGTAGCCAGTTACGAGGACGAGTAGGAATCAGTATTTGTCTTCTGGAATTCGGGTTGCATATCTCAAGAGACTGTTCACCATCAGGGAAGTCGCGTAGGATGCTGCTGAGAAGACAAAAGAATGGATGACCTAAGAGAAGGTCGAAAGGTGTGCGGTCGACGACCTGGATTTGGAGGTGTGCCTCGATGGTACCAATATGCAGGGACACATTCTCGATGACCCCGAGCGTGCTTTCCTTCGACTGGTTAGCGGCCTCGAGTGTCATACACATATCAGAACGAAGGGGAGCCCCCAATGCCTCCCACAGTTCGCATCGCAAGGCGACCACCTGACACCCACTATCGAGGATGCATTTGACATGGAGTTTGTCCATCAGTACTCCGTCTACTGCCCTCAAGGGAGCCGTCGCCAACCCTACACACTTCCCTTCAGTGTCCTTCACCAGGTACTGCTCATAGGTCGCCCATGTCGAAGATGCAGAGATTTCTGAGGCAGCCTCTAAGCTTCCTATAGCGATTTTCTTCGTCATTGCGAGTTCCTTGACTTGTTTGTGAATCTCCAGACTAACGGCTAGGAGATCTTTGGCAGTGATTTCTATTTTGGTGCCAAGGACCTGCCGAACGAGACGCTTGGTGGTGGCTACCTCATCGAACCCACTTTGGTAACGGAATTGCAGGGTGGGCTGGGCTTGTGCCCTTGACTTTCCTGAGTCTGCAGAGTTGGTCCTCTCCAGCATTTTCTCCACATGCGATCCTTCTACCGTGCCCGAAGAATTCGACCTGGGGCTTGCTGAAAGCCTAACTGGGGCGGGGGTGCTCGTTGGAGTGGGGTTGCTGCGTGGGCGACGACCTGGAACTTCCACACCGTCGAAACGCATGGTTTTCTTTTTCTTGATCGCATTTTTTAACTCCTCTACCTGAGCGTAAGCTCTGGCCAACACTCTCTTATCTTCTTCGTCAGCCGTCTCCTCTAGATCTTCATCGACCAAGTATGATGATGGGTGGATGTCGACCTGAAACTCCGACGTTCCCTCTGTTCCGAAGAACATGGTGTTGACCAAGTGCGGTGGGGTGTCCCTACCACGTGATGACAAAGAACCTTGGCTGGAGGACTGTGCCGAGACCAGGTTAGCCAAGGCCATGATTGACTCTCGCATTGCAAGGAAATTGTCGATTTTCTCCTTAAAGTTTCGACTGGTGGCAGTCCTGGGAATGTCAGAGCCATCCTTCATAAAGACCCTACCCCCAATCAGGGTGCATTTTCCTTGCCATATATATTCCTGGCAGAGGGTACACTCTGCCATACGGTGGCCGTCGGTACTTCCACAAAAGAAGCACCTAGGGTTGAACGAGCGACGGAATTGGCCCTCCTGTGGCTGCCTCGATGATGTCGAAGGCTCTGTGGCCTGGATGTACTCGCGTTTTAGGATGGTCGGAGGGGCAGAATTTTGGGAAGGGGGCTCTGGGAAGAGTGCTGAAGAGTCTGGCTGTATGAAGTTCTGTCTCGAACTGCGAAGAAGGTACATGGCCTGTTTGTAGACCTTGTTGAAGGGCCAAGGGTCGTCAACGTCGTGATCTAGGTCCCTAAGCTGCAGGTGAGTAATGAGGCCGTTACAGAACCTCGGGGGGAAACCCTCGAGGAATTTCTCATTGACGTAGTCGTCCACAAGCTTCTTCTTTTTGTTGATAAGAGCAACGATGTGGCGGAACTCTCGGACGTATTTGCTGAGGTTGTCGAGGGTCGACATCGACTTTTGTACCTGGTGGTGAAGAAGCATCTCGAGGTCAGCTTTGGTGTACTGCTGGCCTTTAACATCAGCGCCAGGATAGAAACTGGTCACCTCTTCCATGAATGCCTCCCAGTCGTCGCCTGTGGCGGAATCGAGAGACGACCACAGCTCTGATTCGTTACGATCAGCATAGTGGATGACCCACTTAATTTTAGCTTTTCCCAAGGTAATGCCTGTGTCTGTGCAGACCTGATCAAAGTCTTCGAAGTAGGCGCAGATGTCTTCTGTTTTTCCGGAAAAATTAGGAGCTTTGTTAGAGCCCCTAAGTGGCATTTCACGGTGGTTGGTGGCGTTAGACATGGTGACTGGTACTGATGACGAGGGTGGAGGCTGGTTCTGAGTTATAGGCAGGTTTCTGAATGGCTGTGACACAGGGACTTGAACGGGCAGCGGAATAATACTCTGGGGAGCAATAAACGATGATGACGGAAAAAGAAGTTGTTCGGCGGCAAGAGTTGAATCTGTAGAGGATGAAGAAGATGATAAATCGGTGAGCGGCAATAAGTTTTGGCAATCTGGTGGTGGTGCGAAGGATTCGTCAAGCTCGAAAGCTCTGGGAATATCCACTGAGGAAGGCGATGAAGGTTCTGAAAGGTGGGGGTGATCTGTGGGGAAAAACTCCGGGTCTAGGGAACTGAGCTCTGAAACATCACGGGGGTTGACCACAGGTACAAAGAGGTCTGATGATGATATAGAGAGGCAGCAGAAGGGCTCTAAGAGCTCTTCAAGTTCTGTTCGTTGACGAGTGGGCCGTAGAGATCTCCTTTCCAGATCTGCAGACCCCTCACGGTGGGCTCCAAAACTTGAGTGGCACTACTTCTGTGGAAGAGTGTACAGAGAAAACAGAGGGGGGCTGAAGGAACTAATTCCTAGGTCTGTCCCAAGGGGTGCTAAGCAGGGAAAGGGATGCATGAAAAGTGGAAGAGATTTGGTGGGGTAAAATTCCATAGGAATAGGTTGTTAACGTTAGAACAGGTTGTGGGCTTGTAGGCGCAGGACTCTGAATGTGATTTTTCTGATTTCGAAGAAATGGGTGGACTCAACGACGATGCTGGAGACACAGGGAAAACTCGAAGGGTTCGATGCTAGGGACTCCCAGACTCTTTAATTACTCAGAAAATGACTCTAAATGGTGGATGATTATTCTGACGCTCGGCTGGGATACTTATGGTGTACAGGAAGCGACCACAGGTATGGAAAATTTTTAGAAGGAGCGATGAATGGAAAAAAGGTGACACCTGTCAAATGTACAGTATGTACAACCCTGCACGTGCAAGTAGGGACCGTGTAGACGAGTCATAGAAGGACAAGAAGGGAAACTGAAGCAGTACCAAAATTGACCAACCGGAATAAGTGAACTATGGAAACACCTCTCTCGTGCGAGCAGCTTGGGACCTCAGAGGTGGGGCGGATCATGGGGGAGGCAGCAGCGGTGGCTGTGCAGTGGCTACAGTGGTGGCGAGACGACAGGTGATGGGCGCTCGGAACCTGTACAGGGTTGGAGCATGGCGCATTGTGATTGGCTGAACTGGACCCAGGCCTAGACTCTTAGCCCGAGTCCATATGATCGGCTTTGGCACTCTGGGGAGAAGACGGAGAGGCAATCAGGGAGTTGGTGTGATGTGGAGCAGGTGATGAAACTCCTGTACAGGATTCTTTGAACCCGAGAATGGGCAGGAAGGCATGAGGCAAGGCCAGAGAAACTCCTAGCTCGAGCAGGAACGGCTGTGAGTAGAGATGTCGTACACAGAATGTTACTTGTACGCTCAGAGGGTTACCATTCCCTACACCGAGATCACTGAAGGAGGCACATGACTCACCTGAATGGACAGAGTGGGAAAAAGCTGTCAAAACAGAAATAGATCAGCTACACCAAATGGGGACATGGGAACTGACAGACTTACCAAAGGGTAGGACACCAGTATCCAACAAATGGGTTCTCAGTTGGAAATACAATAAAGAAGGGAGATTAGAAAAGTATAAGGTGTGCCTGGTAGTGAAAGGGTACTCACAGATACCAGGGATGGACTACATGGATACATTCTCACTGGTAGTGAGGCTGGAGACAATAAGGGCAATAATAGCATTAGCGGTTTCCCAGGACTGGGAGATCCAACAGACACTGGAGACAAAAACCAATGTTTTGTAAATAAGACATTGAAAAAGCAGATACTATGTTTCAAAATACAAAGAGAACATGGTAAAATCATTCAATCTTCATAACATAGTATCTGTTCCTTTCATGTTCTTTCAATGTTTTTAACTCAAAAATTAGATAATGCCTCCAGTGAGATGGACATAAAGGGGGCTTACCTAAATGGTAAGCTAAAAGAAGAAGTCTATATGAAACAACCTGAAGGCTTCGAGGATGGTACACAATGCATGTGCTGGCTGATAAAAACATTGTATGGGTTAAAACAATCCAGAAGAGAGTGGAACATCGAACTCAATAAACAGTTAGTGAAAGGCAGATTCAAGCACCTATGGTCAGACCCTTGTGCATATGTCTGGCAGACAACAGAAGGAATAGAAATCATTACCATATGGGTAGATGATCTCTTACTGTTCATGTCAGGACAGGGGCTTATGACATCACTAAAAGCACAACTGCAATCTATGTTTGAAGTTACCAACCTTGGAGACCCAAAGAAAATTGTCGGTATAGGAATCACATGTGATCGGGCCAAAGGAACATTGTTCATAGGGCAGACATGATACATAGATTCTATACTATGGGCACAGGGATTAGAGAGTGCAAATAGTGTGAGGACACCAGCAGACACAAAGGTTCAGATGTTCCCAGAGCAGGAACGGGAGGAAGCGACTAACCAAAATAAGTATGCTTCCTTGATCGGATCTTTGATGTATGCTGCAGTTGCCACATGGCCTGACATCACCTATGCTGTAAATAGATTGGCCTCATTTACATCAAACCCAGACTTAAGACACTGGGTGGCAGCCAAACAAATCTTAAGGTACCTACAAGGGACAAAGGACTATGGTATAATGTATAGAGCAAAGGAAGGCAGTACTACTACCCAGATATTCCAAGGGTACATAGACATGAGCTTTGCCAATACTGAGAACCATGTGTCTGTCATGGGTTATGTATTCTTGGCTCAAGGGGGAGCCATTGTTTGGGGTTTGAAGAAACAAACATTAATCATGCTGTCAACAACTGAAGTGGAATATGCTGCACTGGCTAAATGTACTCGAGAGTGTGTATGGCTATGAAAGCTATATGCAGAACTAGGGTACAGACAGACAGAGCCAACTAAGATAATGACAGACAGTGAGGGAGCCTGAGCCTTAGCATATAATCCTCAATATCATGCCAGGATGAAACACTTCGACATATCTCATCACTACATGCATGAGAAGATCGACCAAAAGAAGGTTGAGATTTGTCACTGTCTGGACAGGTACCAAATGGCAGATATATTTACCAAAGTGCTACCTAGGGACAAGCACGAGAGGCATACCCAAGAGATGGGTATGACCCCAGCTTGAGGGGGAGTGTTGGTATCACAGAGTAGATACTGGCACCCTGTACAAGGCGCTCTGAGGTAATAGAATATTCTCTATTATAGTAGACTATTCTAGAATATTCTCTATTATAGTAGACTATTCTAGAATATTGTTCACACACGGTATAAATACCCAAGCCGATAGGGCGAGGAAAAAAATACAATTATCTTATCGATAACTCCCATGATCGAGCTACTACTCTACATAGATGCTCTATTAATGGGCAACCTACCTAGGCCTATTGGTGGGTGGAAAAGAGAAAGAAGTGTTTCTGAGAGAAGTCAGTGTTGATATACAGAATGCAACTCATGGTCATGTGCATATCCACCATCACTGCAAAGCAACTGTACATGTGACTGTGAGTTGTGATCAATATATCAATGTTGACTTTTCTCATGAACACCTGTTCTACCCCCATATACAGTGAGCAACAAAAATGTTGCAATGTTTGCAACATTTTGATTGTGTGTAAGATAGCTTGGAAATGGTTGTGGCTGTGCTAATGCCATAGGGAGGACAATTGTAGCCCTTGGTCCCAGCTTTCTATTGGTGGTCTTTCCAAGCTCAGGAGTGAAGTGGCCGTGATGGTATGGGCCAATTACTAAGGCCTATGCATTGCAACGTTTTTGTTGCTGACATCATGGTGGATGCAATCTACAGTGTGGAGTATGTATTCATGGCAGGAATGCCAGCTATTGCTTACATAATATATCACATGATCAATCCAATGATTTGTCAGCATGCAAACAAAGCCAAACATTGAACTTGCATCATTTATCCTCTATCCTGTACCACAACTCCAAAAACTGCCTATCTGGCTCATCAGGGTTACTCTGTCAGGGAAATGTCAGCAAAATCTGGTCCTCACAGCACTACCATGAGTAGGGTGTATGACCAGCACCATTTGTTCCTTAAAAAGCTGCAAAAAGTCACCCCTGTGCTGTTTCCCCCACTGATGCCTGAGGGGTCCTGATGCTAATCCATACTGGGAAAGCTGGAAATTCCATGGAGGTCAGTCTGGCACTTCAGGACATGAAGAGTGAACTAATATGCTCCCAACTAATGTATTTCTGCCAAAGAGAAGGTGGTACCAAGGTTGGGTTGAGCCATAGCCTCCTTTGCACACTGGGTGGTCATGGGTGGGATAGCCTACTGGGCTTCCAGGGTGCAGATTCCTTGCTGCAATGTGTCCCTCAGTGTTTCCATTGGTTGCTAATGACCAAATGTTCCTTTCCCAGGCATCCACAGTTCAGTACAGGCCATATTCTTGCTGACCCTTGATGACCACCTAGTGAGCAAAGGAGGCTATGGCTCAACCCAACCTTGGTACCACCTTCTCTTTGGCAGAAATACATTAGTTGGGAGCATATTAGTTCACTCTTCATGTCCTGAAGTGCCAGACTGACCTCCATGGAATTTCCAGCTTTCCCAGTATGGATTAGCATCAGGACCCCTCAGGCATCAGTGGGGGGAAACAGCACAGGGGTGACTTTTTGCAGCTTTTTTAAGGAAAAAATGGTGCTGGTCATACACCCTACTCATGGTAGTGCTGTGAGGACCAGATTTTGCTGACATTTCCCTGACAGAGTAACCCTGATGAGCCAGATAGGCAGTTTTTGGAGTTGTGGTACAGGATAGAGGATAAATGATGCAAGTTCAATGTTTGGCTTTGTTTGCATGCTTGACAAATCATTGGATTGATCATGTGATATATTATGTAAGCAATAGCTGGCATTCCTGCCATGAATACATACTCCACACTGTAGATTGCATCCACCATGATGTCAGCAACAAAAACTGTTGCAATGCATAGGCCTTAGTAATTGGCCCATACCATTACAGCCACTTCACTCCTGAGCTTGGAAAGACCACCAATAGAAAGCTGGGACCAAGGGCTATAATTGTCCTCCCTATGGCATTAGCACAGCCACAACCATTTCCAAGCTATCTTACACACAATCAAAATGTTGCAAACATTGCAATGTTTTTGTTGCTCACTGTAAAACACTCATGCCACTTGGCCCCATGAACCATCTGGCCCATATCAAGTTCTATACATTGGCCCTTGTGGATAATTGCTATGGTCCACATGGAATAGAATGGTCTCCAGAATGTTGGAGGTATCCAAAGCAACAATCTCCCCTGTGGACCTCTAATCCAGCCATCATTGAAAAGCTTAACAGATTGATACCTCACATCCACATCTTCCTCCTGCTGGATGCCATTAAGGAGTTGTTGACTATCATGCAGTGCCTGTGAAGGGACTGATGAAAAGCAGACTGAGAAGGCTTTGATAAATTCAGCTTAGTTCAGCGAAGTTACAAAACATGACAAGTGGGCAAGACTTACCTCTCTGCCCCCCTCTCTCAACATCCCAGATCCTCACTGTCTGGTCATGGGAGCCTGACACTATCCTCTTGCCATCAGGGGAAAACCAAACTGACTGGACCCAACCAGTGTGCCCCTCAAGAGGGCCCCCTATCTGCACCCCTCTCTCAGCATCCCAGATCCTTGCTGTCTGGTCATGGGAGCCTGACACTATCCTCTTGCCATCAGGGGAGAATCCAACTGACTGGACCCAACCAGTGTGCCCCTCAAGAGGGCCCCTTATTTGCACCCCTTTCTCAGCATCCCAGATCCTCACTGTTTGGTCAGTGGAGCCTGACACTACCCTCTTTCCATCAGGGGAGAATCCAACTGACTGGACCCAACTAGTGTGCCCCTCAAGAGGGCCCACTATCTGCACCCCTCTCTCAGCATCCCAGATCCTTGCTGTCTGGTCAGTGGAGCCTGACACTATCCTCTTGCCATCAGGGGAAAATCCAACTGACTGGACCCAACCAGTGTGCCCCTCAAGAGGGCACCCTATCTGCACCCCTCTCTCAGCATCCCAGATCCTCACTGTCTGGTCATGGGAGCCTGACACTATCCTCTTGCCATCAGGGGAGAATCCAACTGATGAGACCCAACCAGTGTGCCCCTCAAGAGGACCCCCTATCTGCACCCCTCTATCAGCATCCCAGATCCTCACTGTCTGGTCATCAGAGCCTGACACTATCCTCTTGCCATCAGGGGAAAACTGAACTGATGAGACCTGACTGGTGTGCCCCTCAAGAGGGCCCCCTATCTGCACCCCTCTCTCAGCATCCCATATCCTCACTGTCTGGTCATCAGAAGAGCCTGATACTATCCTCTTGCCATCAGGGGAGAACCCAATTGATGAGATCCAATTGGTGTGCCCCTCAAGAGGGCCCCCTATCTGCACCCCTCTCTCAGCATCCCAGATCCTCACTGTCTGGTCATGGGAGCCTGACACTATCCTCTTGCCATCAGGGGAGAACCCAACTGACTGGATCCAATCAGTGTGCCCCTCAAGAGGGCCCCCTATCTGCACCCCTCTATCAGCATCCCAGATCCTCACTGTCTGGTCATCAGAGCCTGACACTAGCCTCTTGCCATCAGAGGAGAACCTAACTGATGAAACCCGACTGGTGTGCCCCTCAAGAGGGTGCCCTATCTGCACCCCTCTCTCAGCATCCCAGATCCTTACTGTCTGGTCAGTGGAGCCTGACACTATCCTCTTGCCATCAGGGGAGAATCCAACTGACTGGACCCAACCAGTGTGCCCTTCAAGAGGGCCCACTATCTGCACCCCTCTCTCAGCATCCCAGATCCTCACTGTCTGGTCATCAGATCCTGACACTATCCTCTTGCCATCAGGGGAGAACCCAACTGATGAGACCCGATCAGTGTGCCCCTCAAGAGGGCCTCCTATCTGCACCCCTCTCTCAGCATCCCAGATCCTCACTGTTTGGTCAGTGGAGCCTGACACTATCATCTTGCCATCAGGGGAGAACCCAACTGATGGGACCCAACCAGTGTGCCCCTCAAGAGGGCACCCTATCTGCACCCCTCTCTCAGCATCCCAGATCCTCACTGTCTGGTCATGGGAGCCTGACACTATCCTCTTGCCATCAGGGGAGAACCCAACTGACTGGATCCAATCAGTATGTCCCTCAAGAGGGCCCCCTACCTGCACCCCTCTCTCTGCATCCCAGATCCTCACTGTCTGGTCATGGGAGCCTGACACTATTCTCTTGCCATCAGGGGAGAACCCAACTGACCAGACCCAACTCGTATGGCCTTGAATTACAAGTTGAGCAGCTGGCCATTCTTTAAGTCCTCCTATAGGAATCCGAACAAGGGAAGAAAATTTTGGCACAAGCATTCTTGAAAGCATTGTCCTCGAGGGTGCGAATGGTAGTGCAGACACATAGAGGTGTGGGGTGCTGTGTGAGATTATGCTGCCAAAATTCTGCAGAAATTTGATCCCGTCTTGTGCAAATGTCAAGGTATTGTCAAAACCACTCCCATCCTTGGACTTGAGATTAGATGAGATAAAGCATCACTGTGTCCACCCACCTTTAGCCATGCTATAGTGGATGCCAGAGCACTCGTAGCACGTCCAAGTCCACTGAGAAGGCTCAGCGTCTCAAACCAAAATAGGAGCCTTTCGCATCCAACGATAGCCTCTACCAGTTTCGCAAGCCTTGAGTCAAACTCCGATCTTTCCAGATGGTGGGTCCAATATTGACACGAATAAGATAGATTAAGAGAGATGTTTTTGTTGACTCTATCCTGCAAGTCGATGACCTCAGAGTTGCTGCAGTAAGAACTCTCTAATCCACAAATGTTAAATCTGAGGTCGTTGCGAAGGGTCTCTAACGATGCGAAGGCAAGGAGCTTGTGCGCGCTAGATGCACCAACAAAGTACACCCCACTCCGACTATCGTCAGTAAGGAAGTCATAGAATGATGCATGGAGAGGTCGGACAACAGAGCATCTGTCCGCGATCCCGCTCAACAGCGGTGCCATGAATTCAAGAATGATGATCATGTCGAAATGGTCTTCCTCTGGGGGGAAGTGACTTCGCATCGTATTCAAGGCATCCAATGGCAAAGGAACGGACGTCGACATGATCTGTTGCATCACGGAGCAAAATCGCGTGAGTGTGATGTCATCTTGCGGCACGATGTCCTGCAGGATTGTTGCGTACATGACGTCCAACAAGGTTCCCCCAGCTCTGCGGGGAGGGAGCACCACCTCGTTATAGCGCTCCATTATCGTCCGACCTGGCCTATTGGGCTTGATGAACTCGCAGGATAGACGAGCCCACTCAAATAACCCATCTGATTGCTGAGCAATGCTCTGAACTTCTGTGGGTCCAATCACCGGATGACCCTGAAACTCGTTGGAAACGTATAGTCGGATGTCGCGCTCCGCAGATATGGCGTCCAACGAGGTGGACTTCACGTGCACAACAGTACTCAGGACACGTTCGATGTCGGGCAGCGGTCTGGATGTCAGAAGTATACGGAAGTTTGAGGGCAGGTTGGCGGCTTCCGGCGATTTGAGTAGAGATAGGATGTGCTTCCTTGAAGTGTCCGGCCCACTTTCATCCAGGGCATCTATCACCACGACCACATTCCCAATGATCATCCTGTCAACCTTAGACAACGGCTCCAAAATCAGTCGCTGCCACTGCTGCGTCACGTCTGGCGTAGTCCTGAGAGAGCGGTCGGTTGCGATGATGTCCGCCAGTGCGCGCCGAAATGCTGGCTCCCGGTCAGCCAAATCACGGGCAATGGTCGTCATAATCTTCTCCTCCCTCCGTTCAGTGTGCCTGTCACGAGCAAAACAAAAACAAGACCCAAGTCCTCCCACATCCTTGACCCATGATGCGATTGTATGAGCAATGGCCGATTTTCCCCTTCCGGCCTGCCCGTGAAGCCACAAGATGCGCGGAGCGTTAACGTCAGGATCATGGATCCACTTCATGATCTCCCGTAAAATATCCGTCCTTGTACCCTCGAGACATTTCTTCGTCAGGTTGAGTCCCGCGCCATCTGCGTAAGCCATCCCATCGAGATTCAAGTCTTCAGATATGCGGTACGTGTTAACCTGAATGTCCCGAACGGCGCAGTCACGGTATTGCTGCATCAAGCTGTCTAGGGTCTTCGTGTAGCTATTGACGACGGTCTGCGTCTCGGAGAATATATTTCTGGCCGTTCTTTCCCCTGAAGGCACGTTGTGTCAAGACATGGAATCCCAGATTAGGTAAGACATAACCCACAGAAGTTTTTCGTTGCAGAATAGTTGCAGATGAACTGCACAGAGTTGCTTATCACTCGTGCGATCTTCGCGAGGGTATCTCTCATTTCGTCAATATTGTTGATGCTTTCATTTTCCGTTAGAAATTTGTACACTTGTTGCACCTTGTCGAGGAGATCGGACACCGCATTGTCTAAATTCGCTTGATTGATCACCAACTATAGAGGACTATGTCAGATACGATACGAAAATGCCAGTAATAAGTAGAAACGAACCTGAGACGCAGCGGTTAAGATGCCTAGCGCAGCCTGGGCGTAAGGATGGACCTGGTGCACGTATGCGATCATTGCGTGTATGCAAAACATGTACATACTTACGTTGGCAAGAGTGGAAACCACCTGATTGAATACTTTGAAAGGTTTGAGGTACGTATCATTCAAATTTTGAATCCCGGAGAATATAGTGTTGGTATTGCCTACGGCATGTATACCATGTTGTGCGATATGCGGGATAGGACGAATGCTGCGGAGTTTTTTTACTGCGGCAAAAATACCCTGACCAGCCGATGCTGGCGTGCGTTCTGGTTCTGGTTTGCCGATTGACTTTTCAGCCTGGTCAAGGCAGTATGGTTTAGTCATTATGTAGCTGGATATCACAGTTCACATACGTCCTCGCGCGGAACTGCAGGGAGCTTCTCTTTTTGCTCTTGCGCTCCTCCATTCGTACTTGTTGCGATAGCCTGTTCAATGAATGATTCATCATCGTGACGTTGATTTGGATGGGATATAGGTCACATACATCCAAATCAAGAACTGCCTGGAACGGTTCCTGATGCCCCGGAGCTCCCCCACCGGTCCATGTATCAGCGAGATCTGTCGCGGTGGTGGTTGAAGGACCTTGGTACGACCAATTGAAGCGCTTCTTCATTCTGGCGAGCCCACTTGGAGAAGACATGCTCGATGTTTCAGACGCAGCGGCTAAACGCCCTGCGCGGGCCACAGACCATCCCGGCGACTGATTTTTGCAGATCGGTAAGTATATCTTCAGGAAGGGATGGTTACAAACCGAGGCAAGGTCAGCTGTCGAGTCGGATGACTTCACAAATCCGAAAAGACGACGTTTCTTTGACTGTGTTCTAGCCATTGAGAAATAGGTGTATCACAGATTGGAACCTTGGTTTGAGATTGAGTGTGCTAAAGCGAGGAAGTGGTGCTCGAAATTAGACGCCCTCAACACCTTGCAGTTGGCGCACGGGCCAGCACTGCAGTGGGTTTGGCCCTGACCATGTTCCTCGTCGGGCGTGGTCCACTCGCATCCCGTCGAATCACATCGTCGTCATTCCCGCTCTTCCTTGCTGATGATGCACTCCTTCGGCGCTCATTGCCTTCCATAGTAGCGCCAAACTCGACCCATCCACCCCAACCTCGTCTCCACGGACCATGGCCAGTTGATAAAAGTGATAGACATCGTCATATCCTCTTGGACACAGCTCATAACAGTGTTAGGACCGGTCAAGCTCAAAGAGCATATGGCTCAGTTTGATATCTGAGAGCTGAGAAGAGTTGGATTCGATTGTTGGGCTGAATGTTTGGACAGCTATACATGAATGCGGTCAGCGGCGAGCAGTTTGTCGCTTTTTGCGACTTACAGGCGGCCGACAGGCATGTACTACCATTCTTCGTTCCCGTCCTCGTATACATTGTCTTCTAACCTACTGATTGGCACAGGCAGCGATCTTGTACTGACACAACGCGCTCCATTGGTCCCGGTTTAACCTGAGACTTATGACATGCTATGATGCCATTGGTTTGGTGTATCGACACTTATAATCTGTGGCATGTAAGACAGATGGCTTTCCGCATGGATAGGCTAACTAAATCATGGCTGCTTGATACGCAGAAGATACGTGACGGAGCAAGATAGGACGGTGTTACTTTTTGTCCTACGTACATAGGTCGTTCCACCCACCAATCATGATCCCCTGAACCTTATGCCCGCCAGCAGCTTGCCTGTGGGGGGATGCAGCCTTCGAAGTCGAGCGACCCCGTGTTACCAATGATCCTCGTTGTATCGGTGACGCCTTGCTGAGAGCTCACTCACTGGCACCTTTGGATCCGTGTAGTGCAAGAAGCGTGCTGTCGATCCCAGCGATGAATATCATCCTGGTAATACCAAGACCACACAGTTGAATAATGCCTACTAGGACATATCAAGCGAGTCCCGAATGCCTCTCACGCATGAAAATCCTCCACCATAGACACCATACACCCGTTCTTAGGAACATCCTGTCACCCAGTACCTACTGAAGTGAACACCGTCACGTTCCCCTTACTCGTTTGAACCTTTCTTTCCCTCACAGACCTTTCAATCTCGATCGAATCTCCAGTTCTTAGAGCCGCAGCGATGAGTTTTCTGGCCCCAACCGCGAAAGCTGTAGCTAGGCCAACGACGATCGTCCTTAGTCGTGTAATGTGAACAAACAGACCACCTCACTAGGTTTGAAGCTCCCCACTGGGGATATGCGTCCCTGACGATACCCACTCGGACGGAGAAAGTGGGTATGGGAATGGCGTTGCTGATCCGCATGACCTATGGCTACCCGAACGTTGGTCGTATCGTTCCATATGGGTCTTCCAACCACGACGACAGAAGGATACGACCGACACTAGTCCAGACAACAAATTCTCTGAACGCGTATTCTTTGAACAATTGATAATTGCGCATCGCTCAATGCACGGAAGTGGACGGCTACGGGGATCCACATTAGCATCGATTTATTTTCCATCGCTGAAGGCAGTTAACGACGTAGGTGGTTTGGTAAAAGCAGTATGTACGAACTACTGTACTACCGTGTTACTGCGTGATGAACTACTGCAGTGTCTGGTGTCCTCCATCTGCACTTCCGCCATACCGCCGGAAAACTTCCCAAATTCTGCCGTGCCAAAGCGCGATTGTCCGGCTTTCCATCTATCTAAATAATGAGTGAGCTTGGGCATGTCCACCCACGTGACAACTATTCAATCCAACCCCTTACTCGCCTTCCTCCTTTCTGGGCACGAACTGTCTATCGACGTCGGTCCCACAGCTAGGGGACAACAATGACATCATCCACGATCCGCTATGCTCTCCTACTTTTATGTATGCAACGATGCCATTGCCGGAGGCATCACATCCTCCGAAGGGCTTGTAATTATGTACATATAGTCAGGCGATATAAATGCGCGAACAATACCCATGTCAATCCTAGCTATTCACCAACAGTTGCTTGGACACAAGAATACGCTTGGCCAGTGCAGTCAAGTTCGCATCCGCCATGACAACGTCAGGTGCATACTCCACATCGAACGCTTCCGTGATGGCCGTGGAGATCCGCTTAGCCTGTCCTTCTGACCAGAATGTGAAATCGTCTGAACTAGGCCCATCAACGGCACCATCCGCATCCGAACTGGTCTCGGTAGTTCCCGTCCCTCCACACGAGAGAGGGATCAACGACGGGTCATTGTCCAAGCAGAGAGGAACAATATGGGACAGACATTCCCTCACGGAGTCAAAGTCCAAAGACCTGTGTTTCTCAACTGCAGAAAAGAGGGGCTCAACCATACGTAGATTCCGTGCAGGAGGCGACTTACCATAAACTTCGAAAGGACCATCTATGCTTAAAACGTTGTATTTCCCATCGTGATGATAACGAACCTAGATGTGAATGGTAAAAGATACCGCTGGGTCATTTCAAATATATCGTACCTCATATTGGCCGACTTTCCACGGAAGGGTCGAGCCCCGGAACGTCAAAGTGCCTGTCTCGGGTTCCAGACTCTTCGGTGAAACCCGGTGACTGCTCAGCGGCACATCCCCATCCCACTCTTCGTCATGAACAGGAAGCCACTTCCCACACGTTGACGTCTTCGTCACTAATGTTGACTTGTTGGCTGCGACCTGTGTGATATGCCGATATGCCTCGGTCATTACTTTACGGTGCGTGGAAGCAAGTATACATACCCTGTAAATGCCGACCCAGTCCCACCTCGAATGACCCTGTGGAGCCTGCCAGTGCACACGGATCGGCTCACCGAGATGGAACCGTTTGTCGCCAAATTGATTAGGGAGTATCGATATCTGGTACTTTGCGATATCACATGAAGAAAGGTCATTAGCAACGCGACTGAGATGATCAAAAACAGTCAAGATCTTGTCGTTTTCTTCGAAAACATGAAAGATACTCACGTGATGATGAGTCTTTCCCGCGATTGCTGGAGAAGCACTTTGGTCTCCTGCACTACCTCCGATATTTTCGGTTTGGCTATACATTCATTTAGTAAGATTCCTTCCCCAATCCACAAGGCTTACACTTTGCAAGGAACTCCTCCACAACGTCTGCAGTCTCCTCAAAGACTTTGTCGAAAGTCCCCTTCACTTCCTTCGCTACTCTTCGAATGTCAGGAGCGTGCCGACCAGCACGAGATTCCAAGAGACGTGCGTTCTTGGTGGCAACATTCTTGATCACTTTGACGAACCCGGCTTCCTTGCGCAAACTTTCACCGTACAATTTACGCATGTGTGGGCTGTTCAGTGGGACGTGTTCAAACTTAGGACAAGTGTCAAAGGCAAGCAGGACGCACTTCTCGACCGTTTTAAGGAACCACCAATGTGATACGAAACGCATGACTGCAAGAAAACCAACAAGTTTGCTTCCACTGATCAGCGCAAGGCCCAAAAAGGATGCGCCGCTCATGAGTTCGGGGTTATCAAGATACCTGCAGTAGCGGGCTCTCAACATCATACTCAGCATGCCTGCAAGTGAATACACACCGGAAGATACCAGTGTACTCAAGGTGAGCGGGGAAGTCTTCTGCGAAAAAGTCACCGTAAAACCAACCTAACACATGCATTCAGCAAAGTGTTGAAGGTCGAATCAGTTAATCTTACCAAAGACACCTAGGACCTCATAAGATTCCTTTGCTGCCCAGGCATGTAGACCGATGAGCAGCTACGCAAAAATTGAGTGACATTGAAAACGACCCGGAGAAAATCGTACAGCTCCTAATGTATGACGAAGCAAAGCGTCTCCTTCCGACCACATCTCAGGCCAAGAATACGTCTTCCACGCAAGTCCACCGAGGGAAACTTTATGAAGGGGACCTCAGTCAATCGACGCAATCACGCCCAAGTCGCACTTACTGTAAGTCATGCACAAGCTCATGTTGTAGATAGATTTCCAATTCGTAAATGCCTCTTGCACGGCACCATCCCCGTTATCATTGGGAGGGTAATGATAGTTTTTCAAAAAGTGTCGGACGATGAACTTGGATTGGCTTTGTGCGCGTAAGAGAAGACCAAGTCCGAAGCTGTGGAAAGTGCACCAGGTACAGGCATGCACGAAGTGTAACATCGAGGTGGTGTGGTGGGATAAGGCCGGGAGGCAAGACGCAACGCAGAGGTAGATGATCAACAGAACGAGCATGACATCTGAGGATCTGTCGGATGTAATTTTCATTAGAGGAACGACGGCGGGTACGTTGGAAGGCATACCGCAAGAGATCGATATTGTGAAGGATGACGACGTCCCGTCTGAAATACTTGTGATGGAGGTCGTGTTCGGAAATTAGTTGTCGGCTGCCTGGTCGCCTAGAGGAGTCAACCGTGGCACCGACGACGGCAGGTAGCTCACGGCCACGTCTCGGCTGGGACCTGGGAGTGGACATGGTGTCCGTTTCGAGTTCGCTTTCGGACGCAGTCTCTCCTTCAGTTGCACCCGGAGTCGACTCGTTCACTGAATCCTCATGGTAGGTGTCAGAAATAGGCATTTCCTTGTTGTTTACTTGGCGTGGTTTGCTTGCTCCATCTGGGAAAAGGGGTTTGCGCACGGCGATGGGCTTCCTCTTTCCATACATCCGTTCGATATCTGGCCGCAACCTCAGATTCTTGTCAGACGGACAAGCAGCCGTCACTCACGGGGATTTTCGAATAATATCAAGAAAGCAAACTGTGCCGCGTGAGCGGTGAGACTGACGAATAGTACTGGATAGCTGCCAACGATGAGCGACAGCCCATAGTACCCCGCATAACCTACGAAATGCTCAGAACCTCCCAACATACAAGACCGACTGAGACTTACCAACTGAGTACATCGGATGAGGGGCCAGCTCGAATACTCCGTCGAATACCAGCGCACCACGCTGGAAAAAACAGTCGCCCCAGTACCAGCCATAATCTTTCACGACGTTGTGTGCTTCGGTTTTGACCCAGACGTTGAAGACGATCAAGCTAATACCACCAATCCAACTACACGGCTTCAATGCCAGGTTATGCGTGGCTGGAACAAATACCCACCGCAAGACATGGACGGGAAGGGAGAGGCCTTCGGGCACCCGAAAAGATGCGAAGGCGAACATACAGTACGCGAGGAAATCACTGGATTGGATCAGTGCGGTCTTGTTCAGGACACCCAGATGACTTACTTGAGTAAAATCACGTCGACGAGCTGCCTGAACAACAACCATGCATTGTATTCCAAGGGCAAATCCTTGGCAATGTCGCGAAGATCAGCTCATCGGTTTAAGAAGCAGACTAAGAAAGGCGCGTACGTCAAACGAGTAATCCTTGCCCATCTTTCCGGCCAGTTGTGCGCGAATCCAACGCCGCATGGCCGGCCTGCGGGTCTCATCGAGCCATCCAAGTCTTTGTATTTCCCTGACGATCCATTTCTTTTTGCTTTGTTTAGTAAGGACCCAGCCCAAGCCAGCGTTATACGCGGTGCGCCAGAAGATGAAATATAGCAAGAAGAACCGTTTCGATGTCACTCTGGGGAGGCAGTAGAATAATATTAGTTGCAAGCCCAGAAGGGACAGGTTCAGGATATCCAGATGACTCTTCGGGTACGCCGGGTGAAAGAGGGCCGTGAGGACGTCGTGAGTGGTTGGTACACGAAACACTGGTGGGATGGTTTTGTCAGCCAACGCGGACGCACTAGAAGACCTCGGGGGGCGCCTAAAAGACTTGCCTTGTCCGTCTGGCGTCTTCCCCCATACAACTTCCTCGCGAACGGGACGAGGTTTCTCTGGTTCGTTGACGATGGCATCACGGTAGTCGTCGCCATGCATGTTTGCAGACGCAGTTCTCTGTCGAAGTCCTTCTCGTGGCATTGTACGACCACAGCTCGTGAAAAAGACTGGCTTGACAGGGTCGGGTGACTCCCAAGCTCGGAACTTATGAAATGTAAATTACTTTAATTTTTTTATGTAAAATCACGTCAGTTCATTGGGATCTACAACACCCTCTCTATACATCAAGTAAAACTGGTATTAGGTATCCATCCCAGCCATTCAAAGCCCAATCTCGTCAGCGTAAGGGAGGGCCGTGACATCTCCAATAGCAACGTATGTTGGAGTAGCCGCAGTGAGCTCCGAGACGGTCTGCGTAACATATGTCTTATGAGCACGCAACGGATGAGGGATGTGTTTACTCACTTTTGATATCGATGCAACATCCACCTTGTCCAAAGCGGCCAGCGCGCTCTCAACCGATGCGTCTGCAGTGGAAAAGACCTAAAAATTAAGACTCGATGAACCATGTATGTACGTTCCTCAGCTAGTTGACTCACCTTCTTTCCAAGAGCCAAGGCTAGACCCTCTCTACTCTCAGCAGACGCAGCAGCATCAAACTTGGTACGTGCAACCGCGCTCTTGAGCTGGTCGGCCGTGAGAGGCTTCTTCAGCTTCTCAACAACACCCTTGGCGGCCTCGGTGACACTCTTCACGTCAGGTGCCTGAACAAGGACACCGGCTAACGCAGCATCGGAATAGGGAATGTACACCGGTGTGAGTTTAGTAGATGAGGGGGGCACAGAAGGCCACTTGAGTGCAGATGGTGGTGCGAGGTGCGTCACCAAGACCGAAAGTGCAGCCGAAGGCGCTGTGGTGCCGAAACCGACGAAGACCGTTGAGTCGCCAGAATGAGAGTCAATACGTGCGGAGCCACCAAAGTATTTCGAAGAAGATGTAGACAGCGGAGAGGAGCTACTTGGGATGGGAGTCTCCGCAAGTGCCTTGTCTACGAGGTCTGCGAGACGGGCAGAGTCGATACCAGTTCCAACGACAGCGACGTTCCCCGGGGCAAAAGCAGAGGCAGCATATTCTTTCACCGAGTCAAGGGACACATGAGAGTGAGCGCCAGCGAGTAAAGGCGCGCCGAGGCCAGTGCGGAAGGCGAGGCCGTGGGCCGCTTCGATAGCGAGTGTGCTGGAGACTTGAGAAGCATGTATCGACTCGTCCCGGACGACTGGAAGGACGTATTCCGAGTATTCGTGTGGGAGGAATTTGGTCGTTGCGAGGATGGAGGCGAGGAGTGAAGTGAAGAATGGTCTAAGTCATCGTCAGCGGAAGCAGCGAGTGGTGAACAGTCGAACGCACTCGTCGCCACGGAGGAACTCAGCTGTAAGAGCGAGATATTCGCGCGACAGGCTGGCAGAGAGCACTCCACCGTAGAGTTCGCTCTCCCTCACCGTGCCGAGCGTCGACCGCTTGGCTGTACTCTACAGTGAAATGGCGCACATCAAGACCCCCAGTATGAGCCTGAGACTGACATACCTTGAATGCAAAGTTCTTCAAGACGTGTGCAACACCTGGGCTTGGTTGATACCGGCTTCCGGCCTTGACGAGGACGGTGACGGCGGTCGTCGGCTGGCCGTTGTCGACTGCAGCGACTTTGACGCCGGATGCTTTTGTGTCGACCACAGTGGCAAACGAGCGTGCTAGACGCTTCGCGGTCGACGCCCGTGTTGCTAGCATGGTTTTCTTACTTGCGTTGCACCAGCTCGAGCAAAGAATTTGTATAAGTATTTTTTTTTGGCGGAGTTCCCGCGCTTACAGTAGTCCCGTGTTCGTCCGATCCGCTGTCTAATATGTAGTCTAATAACTTACACCACGAACTACAAGCCGTTTCCACTGTGACACTCGAAGCATTTCCCAGTGGAGTCGAGAGATAATTCTTACCTTCCGAATTGCACCAGCCCTACAGTAATTTAAAGTCGTGGAACTCTCCCAGTGGAATGCCTCTGTCATAGCTTTCTTCAAACGTATCAATGCACTGGATTGTATGTCCTTGGCTCTTCCCCATCTTCATCGCATCACCCTTCGTCGCTGGCGAGTGTACAGGAGTCGGAACTGTCGGTCTTGACCGCTCAAACAGATAAGCTTCTTTGGGGAAAAGAAAAAATTGTTGTGGTACGACGGTAATGTGGAAGGTTGTAAGAATTCAGATGCATCAGTGAAATGACAGTCATCTCCTTAGAATGCCCCATGAGAGGGGTTTGCGTGCAACGGATAGGACCATTGTTTGAGACCCTCAGACTCAGAATCATCTGAACGGACTGCGTAGATGGTGTGGAAGAGGGTAGAACAGATTGTACAGAACATGACCTTCAACGGACAGGATATATGGGAGCCGGTCCTCGTGTACTTGAATTGCGAGTGCATGAGAGTGCTATGGGCAAGTTGCGAATGAATGAGAGGAGTGACGCACTTGTCAAAGCAGCGTGCTTTGATAGCAGGTACAGTTCGATGTCATGTTTTGAGTCCCCGATGACGACAGGCTCGTCGCAAATTACCACCACAAGACAATGTGTAATGTGGACCCCTCGCAGGGGTAGCCTGGAGTCCATGTGCTGAGATAAGTGACCCAACAAATGGCACGGTTGGGATTCGAACTCGGGAGTCGCTTAGATTTGGGCTTGGACACTCTCTCTCCCTGCACCAGGACTTTTTTATGCGGCACTTTGTGTGTTTGATCACATGACAGGTCATGTGACTGTGCAACCCCCTATGGTGCCTCCTATAAAGATAGGAAAGTCGAGTGACGTAGTAAGCTGCATAGTCAGGAGCTAACAGCAAGAACGTTGTATGATTACACTGTGATCAGCGATTGTGCTCTTCACAGGTCGGTCGTTACATCTTACATCTGAAACGTATATCCATCTCTAATGTCTGTTTTTCAGACATCGACGTCACCAGGAAGGGTCCCCGCCTGTTATACAAACAAGGACTCCACAGTTATGCATGTGCGAGACCCTACAAAGAATGCCTCACCGAAAAAGCAGCTGTGGTCAGACATCGAGACTCCCGGAATTGGTGGCAACGATGGTGCCGTTTCTGTCTTTCCGTCGACTCTGGTACTTATGGTGTCCACAGGCAAAAAGGGGTCGTGGCCGGCCAAAGTAAAGTCGGTGACTGGGACTGCCAGAATTGGTGGCAACAATGGTGCTGTTTCTGTCTTTCCATCGATTTTCATATTTATGGTCTCTACAGGCAAAAAGCAACTGTGGTCAGACATAGTAAAGGCGGGGACCGGGACTCCCGGAATTGGTGGCAACGATGGTGCTGTTTCCGTCTTTCCGTCGATTCTCATACTTATGGTCTCTACAGGCAAAAATGGGAACGGGAAACAGATAGCTCAAGGTTCTGGTGATGATAAAACTCTTTCTCTCGATGACCTTTTGGCAAGGGTAAAGAAACTTCAGGCTGACATCCTTGTTGAGAGGGAGTGGCGTCGTGCTGAGCTGGAGAGCCAGCAAGCAGCACTTACCGAGCTCCAAGTCTCCAGCCAGGAACTTGATGTAATCACCCGGGAACTCGAAAAGGATTTCGAGAACCTCCGGTGCCAACTCGATTCAATGGCCCCTCTGCTCCGGGTACGACGAAGTGACCCAACTATTGGTGCTTGTACTAATGTGAATGGATTGCCAGGTCGTCGTGAGCTTCATCCCACCCTGTCTTCGCTACCTCCTCGACTTGGCTCGGATTAAAGTCCTGAAGCATGTTTCTTCTCCATCCTGGGAAGATCTCTTCGCAGATCGTACCGTTGAAGAGCCTTCATGCCACTTGTTCAATGAACTTGCAAATGTCCCTGGTCATCCATCAGTATCTGCCCTACAATTACTTTGTGCGTACAACGAGCTGTCCGCAGGTGACTATGTCGTATATACAGCAACTCCCCAAGAGATCCGGGGTGCAGTGATGTCGAGAGGGGTGTATGATAATCTGAATCCTGCCTACCTGAAGCAGATTTTCGAGTTTGTCTTTGGATATCCCATGTAGATCGTTGATGTAATCCTACTACGTTCTATGGGTAAAGTCAGATAGGTTAGTGCCCGTGTTGCTTGTTGCCTTGTGATGCACTTCACTGTTAATATCCGTAATTTGCGAGTCTTGGATGAAGTCAAGGAACTTGAACAGGACATCGACCTTCGAAACACAGCCACTAATTTTATTCCACTGGCAGCAAGTAACTATTGGCCACGACCGACATCGCCTCATACACAGACAATCACTTCAAATATTCCCAATATCCACGATACCATCTTTGCATATTCCCAGTCCACAATTACCATAATCTTATCTTCCCGGCGAGGGTGGTCGGCCAGATTTCAGCGCTGCTCGATAGCCCCAATGGGCGACCATCCTCGACTCTCTCGCTTGAACACGACCAGGACGCGAGAGTGGAGCCTCTCAATCGACATCTTCGTTTAGTATGTTAAGTCTTCGTCCTGGGACGAGTTCAACGCAGGTTGTCACCCCTCGCGCTACGTGTTCAGTCTTGAACTCGCGGATGTTATCGACGCACTCGGAGTTGGGATACGGTTAGGCATGGTGCAGGATTCTGTATTTGGTACGTGACCATTCGAGTTATGCAACTAGTGATACGTTCGTCGACTCATCATGCGTCAGCCTTGGGCGTCAGGATTGTCGCTGGTGGAACTGGGCAGCGCCAAGTGTAAGATTGTGGTAGGCTCCAAGGTGAGTCTTCGCTTTGACATTCAAATGCAGTTGAGTGTATGTACGCGGGCGTTCACTTCCATCTTCACCGCATCACTCCGGTTACACAGGCAACAGGTAGCATCCTCCGTTGAAGATTGGAATTCTGGGTTCAGCTAATGTTGCACCAAATGCACTCGCCTATCCCACAAGGAGCCATCCAGAAGTGGAAGTACGTGCCGTTAATATCCCGAGATATCGGGAGAGCGAAAAAGCTTGCCAAAAAGTATGGTATCAAGAAGTGGTATGGGATTGGAGCGGATACCAGGGTAGGTCACTGCCTTTGCCTTTCTACTACTTGAGCGCACGGCTGGCACAGTGTTGGAGAACTGCTTAATGACCCTGCAATTGACTCTGTCTACAAACCCGCACAAGTGGTTGCCAATGTATAGGTTGAAGCTTGCAAGTTTGAAACGTCGCTTGACACCCCTAGTCGCTGGGAAGCAGTCGGCTACTGGGGGGTCCTTGGACCGGCTCCAGGTGGAGATGACGCTTTCACTAACAAGTCCGACAATGTGTGTTGCTTTACTGGGCAGGAGAGCGCAGACTAACCCATAATTCCAGCGATGCAACCCTTCAATCTTGGTCGATAGGCGCCATCTGGTTTTACGCGGTGAAACCGCGTCCAATGTGCTTCGGCTACATGCCGCCCTTCTATGTGCCTTCCGCTTGATGGACGTTGAACACGACGTGATAGAAGTTACACCTCCCCGTCTCGCCCAAACACAAGTTGAGGGGGGTGCTACCCTGTTCAAATTTGACTACTACGTACAACCCGCTTGTCCGACTCAAGGTTCTCAGCTACATCTCAAAACATGTCTTCTATGCCTTGGAAATGAATTCTACTGTACATCCAGAAGAGTTTCCGCGCCGAGAACAGCTATACGCGCCGCCATCTAAACGCGTACATGCGTCTCGAAGTCGAATTAGCATTCATCGACTTTGATGACTTGATGACTCATATTGAGATCGTCGTAAGTTCATGTTCGCATTTACTCTTCTGCATGCATCGAATGCCGATTGATTGGCGTGAATGAAGATCGGCGAGCCGGTAGATCAGGTTCTTATCGATCCCGCCACAGTTGCGTTAGTGCAGACGTATTAAACTTCATTGCTCTTGAGCAACCTTTCAAGTGAATGTCTTACTCGGACGCCATTGCGTGGCTCAACGAGCATGGCATCCTATACGAAGCCGAAGACGCAGAGGAAACACTATCAAAGATGCCGGCGGAGAGCCCGTCATGGTTCCACACACGATTGGAGACGACATCACAGAAGCCGCAGCGCGGCAAATGACCAATATTATCGGGCAGCCCATCTTTTTGTATGAATTTCTAATGGCGCTCGAGTCATTTTATATGCAGAAAATGCCGAGGAAGGAAGGCGAGGCTGGGCTTTGTTCACAGACAGTGGCGATTTGCTCATGCCGAACATTGGAGAGATCATGAGTAAGTGCTTTAGGGTGACACTCATCTACGGCTGGATGCTGAGCAATCACATGTGAATGGATGAGGGTTGTGGACGGTCCGAAGCTGCTGGGAGCCTATGGTCGCGAAGGCATCGACCCCGAACCTTGCTGGTACACGGATAAGCATGTGGATATACGGCACATGCCAACACGGTTGGACACGGTCTAGACATAAAGGTGGGCTCCTATGCAAGTCGCTCGTCAGAGGGACTTAGTTAGCACTCCCGTTTATCTCGTAGCATCTCCTTGCGTAGATGGAAAGCGGATACATTACCGGGGAGTGCTCGTCGTACTAAAGTATGCTAACTGTCATGCTTTTTCCCTGGGAAGTTGTATTGACGACGCACAACGTGGATGGCCCGGGATGAGTGCTGTGTTCCTCAGAATAGTTCATTCACCTCTTGATTCACATGCCGAATATCGATGTCGACACTTGGCTTTAGCTTGATCGCACCTGCTGTCTGAGCAACTCGCTATATCTGACGGTGCCCCCGGCGGTCGTCATTTACTACTACCATTGGTAGGCCAGTTATGACGACGAAAACGAATGCAGCAAGTTATGGTCGGTTTGTTGAGACAAGTGATGGCTTTTGTGGGTGGCGGGTTATGCGCTGCAAATAGGAAGATGCAGATTTGCCTGATCTTATTAGAGGCATACCATCTTCTTCATCGCTCTTCGTCTTTCGTCCAGCCCAACTATGCCCCATTGCACAGCAGACACTGGCTTCTCCGCGCATTCCCTGCCCACGACGACAGGTGTGAGATGTTGGATTTAGGTGCGTCTCTTTTGTTTCCGATTTTCGTCTACGGTTGTCGGATTTAGTCTATATGTGACTATGCAACCTTTGACTTTGCCGCACTGGTGTCTCAACAGCAGGCATCCGCTGATCTCTTTTACAAGTACCTGAGTTCTACCAAGTCTTGGTGATAGAGATCAGTGGATGTGAGGGCCACTTCTGGAGCCTTCTACCAGTATTTTGTTTGTGTCGAAAGTGTCTAGTATCTTCAACGTGTACTAGCAATGAGTTGATGCTCAGGCTGATGCAGGTTACTGGGCTTTTGAATTACTACGTCGTATATCCTCCTTGTACCCAGCCTTACCCTGGTTTACCCGTGTGTCTGGCAATCAAAACCTATTTGATGTACATTTAGCTACTTCCTACGCAATACTTCGGCCATATTCCCGGTCAGTATGTGACATTCCTGGTTTTTGACAGAACGGAACGCGAGCGCCAACTAACCACCGCAACTGTAATGTTTTACTCGGGTATGGGAACGTTCAAGGCACTGCCTAAGAGCTGGTATGCTTCGGCCTTGTATGGCGGGTAGCGTAAGCTCAGATTGGGCTCCTCGCTGCAAAAACGATGAAAGCGCGGGACAGCTTCCTCAGTACACAAGGCTTAAGAAAAAAAAAACTCGCTGGCTTACCTCTTAGGAATGTCAACGGAACTTCGCAGGTGGGTAAATGCGTCAAACGAGTATCGCATGAACTGGTAACCGTCTACAAAATGAGTTCATGCAATTAATGCGTGAAGGCAATGTCGAAGAGAGAACGCACAGCCGGACTCTCCAATACCCGAAAATGGTAACTCTCCCACTGTGTAGATGTTAGTATCGCAGGTTTCCGTGGAAAACAACAAGTACATGTATTCATTTTACATACCAGCAAGGTGTTGGAAAGTGTCATTAAAAGCAATACCACCACTTTGAGTCTCGTTGATAACTGTGCATAGAGAAACAGATCACACAAGTTGGTCAGAAAGAGTGAACGCATACAAAACCTGTAAACGCACGTCGTTCTTTAACAACGGGATCCTCCGTGAACGCATATAGAACCAGAGGATGAGGCCTAATAGTGAGACGTTAGCCAAGGGCTCACAATGGATTTGGTCGAATACTTGCCGTGCATTGATGAAATCGATCGCATCGTCCAAAGAGTCAACAGCGATGATAGGGAGTAGAGGACCGAAAATTTCCCTGAAGAAAGGTTTAGAAGCGTATCCCACCTTCAACGCGTATATGTGCTTATCACGTACTCTTCTAGTAAAGAATCGTTTTCGTCCACTCCTTTGACAATAACAGGCTCGATTCGTCTTCTCGTAGGATCTCGCTTGCCCTCGAATGCTCCCCCTACTTGCTCTCCTTGCGAGCGGTCAAGAAGTGCACTCAAGCGTTGGAAGTGAAAGTCGTTTACGATCCCTCCATAGTGTGCATCGTCAAGTGCTCCGTTGGGGAAGAAAGCCTTGTAAGCCTTTTCGAATCCTCTGACAAGTTCGTCTTGTTTTTGCCTGGGAACAAGGATATAATCTGGCGCGACGCAGATCTACGTGTGAATTAAGCCGGTTGAACATTTGTGTAGGCTAATCACTTGCCTGGCCGGCATTATTACACTTTCCCCACAAGATACGCTTGGCAGCGAGCTCCATGTCGTACGAGGCATCCACGACAACAGGACTTTTACCCCCGAGTTCTAACGAGCACGGCGTCAAATGTTTAGCAGCTGCGCTCGCCACAATACGCGCGATCCGCCCATTTCCAGTGTAGAAGATATGGTCCCATTGAAGTTCGAGTATCTTGGTTGTCTCGGGAACTGCACCATTAATGACACGATAAGCAGACGCGTCAAGATACTTTGGGACAAGCTCTGCTAGAAGCTTCGAAAAGTGAGGTACGGCTTCGGATGGTTTTATAACGGCGCAGCACCCGGCAGCAATAGCTCCGACAAGGGGTTGCAAGGTAAGAATCATGGGATAATTCCATGGCCTAGATTACAAAGGGAAATTGTCAGTGGACATACAAATAGGCCACACGGGCAGAAAGCTCACGAGATAATCAAAACCACACCCTTGGGAACTTTATATATTCTAGTGGTAGTCAATGAGATTACACGTGTCGACAAGAATCATACGGTTCGCACGTTGGTTTCCAGCTTCTCTGAAAATTCGGGACGTCAGGTTGTTCGGGTTGGGTCCACTCCTCGAGCTTCTCTGCACTCTTGAGTGCGAAGTTAACAACTCCAGCCAACTCTGCTACGATTACTTCGAAACGGGGTTTGGCAAAGTCACGGGCCAGTGCGTCACAGATGGCTTCTGCTTCATTCTGTGCCAATCTCGCGAGCTGGTAAAGTTGACGCTTGCGCCATTCGAGTGAACGAGTCAGCTCGGTCTTGAAAGTAGAGCGCAGTTCATTCCTGATCTACCACTACGTGGTAAGTAAATGCCGAGAACCAATTCCACAGAATTGTACTTACCCTGGGGATTTCTTCGATTGGAGTGTACGTCAAAGCAATGGACATCGGGGATTAGTGGATGATCGGTCGATAAGACTACTTATGTGAAACCAGTGGGAGGACGTTTATAATGCAAGCACTGCCTACAGCACCACTCTGTGATGTCGTTGCTAGTTTATTAGGATATTGCGCTGAACTAATCAGACAGATTCGTTCACATGGACATCTTTACGCAGAACGCCAACGGTGGTGTATGCGGACCGCCCACCACAACTAAGCTCAACATAAACAATATATGTAGGGTCTTACACTGTTCTACGCCGAATCCTAGGTTGGCCTCGCATCATGGTTATGTTGTCGGCAATAACTCTGGGCGACGGGTGGGCCCTGGCAAAGATGGGTGGTCTGTGATATGTAGTTCCATTGACAGAGGAGAAGGTCTTTGATGGACAACCGTATGATATGGATAGGATTTGCGTCCGTAAGACAGACACTCCAAGTATCCTGCGTGAATTGCTAACAACAATCATTCCGAACACTGCTAGATCTTTGTACTTCATGTGGTCAAGAATGCATCAAGCGTCATGTCGGGGACGGATATCTATGAAGATCTCCTCGACACGAGGAATGCCAAGGTGTCTTCTGGTCGTACGGGGAGGCCACCACGGTGAAGACCCCTTCGTCACAGGAGCGAAGTCGAAGAGGTATAGATAAAGTATGGCCGCGACTTTCAGGTCATACATCGCCAAGTATCGGCCCCTGCACTGGTAATGTCATGTAAGGAGCCCATCAGCATCCAGGTCGTAGACGTTCGAGAAGCAACACTTGCCAAATGCCTTCCTGACGCGAAACACAACCACGGTTGGTTTTCCGTGGGCAGCCTTCCCTCACGGTACTCGCCATGAGCAAAACGATTGAACACGAATTTATGGTGATCAGGATACGGGCTCTCATTCATATGGACAGCTCGGACATTTCCCATAACGTACTCCCCTTTGCGTACTGCCACTCTCTCGCCTTGATCCTCCAACTGCAGGTCAGACTCGGCAACGCGAAGGGCAACGAATATGGCAGTGAGCCTCATCGTTTCAAAAAGTGCGGGGGTCAACAATGCGAAGCATGGCTTGTCCAGTGTCTGTGGGTTCACGTTGGCTACGAATGCCTCCAGGTCTCCGAAGTCTTCCTTAACTGCTTTATCAATTTCGTTCCGCACAGCAAGGAAAGCATCCAGATGACGAAGGAGGAACAGGAATAGCCATGACCCTATACCGGACATGTTTGTGTGCATACCCCATTGGAAGGTAAGAAGATGGCTAGATGCCTCGTGGAGTGCAGTATTGTTGTCTCGGAATAATCTCTTGAAGGCAGAACCTAGCCACCCATCTTCTTCGGAGACGTCTTTGGTAAGATAAACGGCAATCTGTCCAAGCATTCTCTTTCGGGCTCTCATCGAGGGCCAAAACCAAAACGGCACTTTGTAGAAACGTTCGGGCATGGTCGCATCAAGAGTGCGCAAGTCCTCATATGTGGTTTCGGGGTACCTGCTGCCAAACATGACAAGGTTGGTCGCGCAATAAAGCGGCTCTTTGAGGAATTTCTCGTGTGTTACTCGGGCGTTTTTCATCCGAGTATATGGTTTGATTTTGCCATACAGGGCCAGGGCAATCGGTGCAGTCAGATCTCCCATAGAGCGTCGCGAGAGGCGCTGATCCAGCATGGGGAACAAGAGGCGAGTTACGACGTGGTAAACCTGGGCGTTACTGCTCTTGCTTCCCGACACTGCATAATACAATACATTGTGGGTTTCATGTATTCCGAGCGTGTTGTGGTTGGCCGCGTAAACGGATGAAGTAGCAGATGCAGAGGAGACGACAACGACCTCCCTACCGTCAAGCAACATTCGAAACACATTCCCATATTGCTTCCTGTTGGTAAGGGAGATGGATGGGGAGGTACAATCCGTTGCATTCCTCGAGAAGTGTACTCACTGGCAACGTGCTAGAAATTCATCTGGACTGGAGATGTAACTCAAGGCAGTCCCGAGCCAAGGCAAGACGCTCGGTACTCGTGGAGGAAAAGATGCTGAACGTTTCGAGGAGGAGAATGATGAGACGGCTGGACGCGATTACAATTGTGATAACGCCAACTACGAGTAGGGGGATCTTATGGACTTCGAACGTGTAGGGATGGGGAGCGAAGTCCATTCCAAGGGTGCAGAGCAAACACCCCTGCGCTGCTTTAATGGATCCGGAATATTGTCCGATCACACTCCTTGCTCAGATGTATGCTCCTGTATGTCCGACAATGACAGCTTCTCCTTTCTTCTCAGCGCCAGCTTGTGCTTATCGAGTGCTGGTTCGTAATTACTCCTATTATTTCCATCCGTGTACACAACGCACAATTGGAACCGTTCCGCTTAGCCTGCCCTCCTGAAGACCGGACATCAAGGCGATGACCAATACCATGAACTATGAGGTCTTACGAGACTGTACAGGATTTCACATGTGCCCGCCCAATTTGCACTTAGGGAGGTAGACGGACCCAGTTCTCGTGATATTTCAAGTGTTTCATGGTATGAAAGGCACAGCTTCCAATGATGAGCCATAGTAAGTAATTGACATCATTTCTGATCTTCACACATGGGAAATTTCAATATTGTAACATAGGTAGAAGATAATTCAGAAGGTAATTGTAGAACATTATATTCTGATACAGTATTATCTGTTCCATATAATTTATTATTCTGAGGTAGGTCTGAATGGGTTTGCAACATATATTATTTCACAATTGTATTCTGAATTATATTCTACCCATGGCAAAATCTGGAAATTTCTGATGTAGCTATTGTTAGGGTTACCAGTTGGTTTACTATTTAGTAATATGGCCCAAATTGGCAGTTGCACAAAGCTGCTGAGTTGGCAATGTGGGCATACACTGGAAATTTCAATATTTTGACATGTGTAGAATATAACTCAGAATGCAATTGTAAAATATTATATGTTACAAATATGTTCAGACACACCTCAAAATATAAAATTATACAAAACAGATAATACCTTAGTGGCATATAATATTTTACAATTGGCTTTTGAATTATATTCTATAAATGACAAAATATTGAAATTTCCCATGTGTCAGGCTTCCTTTCACTTTCTCATACTCTGCACTGTGAGCTATTGTAATGTTCTCACACATTGGCAGTTTCTTTTTTTTTTGGTATGTAAGTGCATCAGGATGGACCATCCTATGTTGCACTAAGCCATACAAAATTTCTAATGAGGGCCCTCTGTTGCCTGCTCTACCTCTTATCTATGTGTGAATGCCCTACTGGCAGAACCAAAGGCTCCCCAACAGTCCTCCATTCCCATCAGTTGTTTTAGACACACCACCTTTATTTGAAGGAGGCTTACAGCTTTGGTTAGGTATGAGTGAAGCTGATTGCTTCAGAATTTGGGCTGGTACTGATGAAGGCTGAGCTGCACTTTATGCCTCTCTAGCCTTCTGGAATTGTGTGTATTGGATATCTTTGATTATGTTTGGGGGTATCAAGTGTTGGAACATGTAGTCAAATATACTAGTTCTGATGTTGTGAGCCAGTGACCTTGTAGCTCAGTGGTAGAGCTCCTGGTGCAGTTCCAGGTGGTCCTGGGTTCAATTCCCTGTGAGGTCACTATTTACTTGGGTGTTTACACATGTTGATGTGTGTTGCCACACTGTGTTTCAACATCAAGGAGGCAGGAGTGTTGCAGAAGTTGATGCATTAGGTGAGAGTTGCAGGATGGGTGATGCTCAGAGCATATGATAACATCAAGAGCATAGTATCAGTTGAAAGAAAGTTCAATAAATCCTGAAGTCAGCTCAATGTGGCCATGGAATGTGACCAGCATCAGTGAGAAGCCTGGTGGCTGTCATACCATGAAGGGCTTCAAACATGATATTGGCCTATGTATGAAATTATGTGCAGTATTGGTCATTGGGTGTATATTCCATGTCTTGGGAATGCAAGATGTCATATTATCTGTCATGGGGTTCCATCACCCTGCAATGTCCACTCTTCAGGGGGGGGGAGTTGGTGAGCTGCTAAGCCTATTGGGAAACCTTTTATGTGCTGGTATTCCTAGGTAATTATGGCCAGTAGTTATCAGTGTGATATGAACTGGATAATGGTGTATTGTTAGAACTGGGTTCCAAGGGTTAGGTCCAGACCAGAAAACAAGTGCTGGCATAGTTCTGGCAAGGGGGTCATGAGTTCTGGGACCTACAGTGAGCTCAAAAACCCTTTCCATGTTTACCCTAATTGCAGTACATGGGGTGTACTGCCAGACACCATGGGAATTTTGCTTAGCTTTGGTGGAGTCATAAATAGCACTTACTCCTGGCTACAAAATGTAGAAAAGGGCTGTAGGCAGCCTCAGTAGTGACTCAACTACTATATATTATAGTGTACCTGTAGGCAGCTACAGGTTATCAGTAAGTAAGTACTGGTAAAAGAATGTGTGAACATACCCTCAGTAGTGACTCAACTACTGAGGAAACAGTACCAAAATGGACTACTAAGTGCGCTCTAAGCACTTATGTAAGCAAGTAAAAACTCGCACCAAATGTACATCACACAGGGGTGATTCAATCTCCAACACAAAATGGCCCCTATATCATGTGATTTGGTTCACTGGCTGGCAAGATATAAGCAATATAAAACAGCAACCACATGGAAAGGGTTTTTGAGCTTTTGAATAGATGGGTATTCTAGTACTTGGTATAACCTCCTTTTGCTTTCAACACTGCCTGAACCCTTCTAGGCATACTCTCAATCAACTTTTGACACTCTTCAACTGGTATCCTTCCCATTCCACCTGAACTCTCTCCCACATTTCATGAATTCCACTAGGGGGGTTTTCATGTTGTGCAAGCCTCCTCTTGAGACAACCCCAGAGATGCTCAATGGGGTTTAGGTCTGGAGACTGTGCAGGCCACACCATGGTCTGGAATTCTTGCTCTTCCAGCCAATTCCTGACCATTCTGCAAGTGTGCTTGGGGTCATTGTCCTGCTGAAAGATGATGTCAGGAGGATTGAGACCATAATACTCCAGGGTTTGCTGGAGCTCATCCCTCAAAATTTGAAGGTAAAGGTTCCCATCCATCCTACCATCAATCTTGGTAGCAAAGCCAACTCCCTGCCAAGTCATACAGCCCCACATCATAAGGGAACCTCCTCCAAACTTGAGGGTTCCTTCAACCAGCCTATCACTAAGCCCCTCACCTGCCCTTTTTCATGCCCATTTGTGTCCATCTGACCCCAGATGGTTAATTTTGGTCTCATCAGACCATACAACCTCTTTCCAGTCCTCCACAGTCCAGTCTTTATGAGCAACAGCAAAATCCAAATGTGCCTTGTGATGTCTAGCAGAAAGAATAGGGTGTTTGGTCTTGACTACAGCCTTCATACCAGCTTTCTTCAGGTGAAGATGAACTGTGCTGACAGAGAGAGGTTTATTGGTAATGTTGGAAAGGGTTTTGGTCACTTGGACAGCATTTTCAGCCTTCCCAGAAGTGATAAGATGTTGGGCATGGTGGATATTGGTAGGAGAAAGCTTAGTGGGACAACCTCCAATGGCCTCCAGAAGGGTAGGATGCTCTTTGGAACAAATTTTGGATATGGTGGAAGGGCTGACACCAGTTTGCTTGGCAATGGCTTCACCAGAAAGTCCAGAATCAAGCAAGGAGAGGATGGTGGTTTGTTGAGTAAGGGAGAGGGATCTGACCATGATGGTAGTGGGGAATAATGAACTGTGTGAACTTTTTTGAACTTAGACATCATGTTTACATATGTACCTTTGTTTGTACTAACAAATATTAGCAAATATACTATGATTCTACTCACCCATTCAAAAGCTCAAAAACCCTTTCCATGTGGTTGCTGTTTTATCTTGCTTGTATCTTGCCAGCCAGTGAACCAAATCATGTGATATAGGGGCCATTTTGTAGCCAGGAGTAAGTACTATTTATGACTCCACCAAAGCTAAGCAAAATTCCCATGGTGTCTGGCAGTACACCCCATGCACTGCAATTAGGGTAAACATGGAAAGGGTTTTTGAGCTCACTGTAGTCTCATAAGTTCTGTCAGTGTTTTGGTGGTGAGATTTTGGTCCTTTAATGGGGCAGTTGTCGATGAAGGGGATGGTGACTTTGGGGATTTCTTCTTTCAGGATCCAACAGATGTCTCCATGGAAGATTTGGACAGCATTTGTATAACCCATTGGAAGTTTTGTGAGTCAAAGAGTACCAATGGGGGTTTGGAAAGTGGTAAGATTCAGTAGTCATCATGGATAGTCCTGTGGTCATACCCTACCATCAGATCCAGGATGCCATATACTGAGTGACATGTGAAAGCTTCTGCAATTGAGTCAACAAAGGGGGGAACTGCAGAATCCTGAATAGAGGTGTCATTTAGTGGCTGCAAATCATGGACTAAGCAGAGGGATTTTCTGTCTTTCTTGATGACACAAAACCACTTGGATTGGTAGGAGAGGTTGATGGCTTGTAGACACCAGCAGCAACCTTCTCTTTAATTATTTGGATGACATCTCAAAAAATGGCAGGTGGGATAGGGATATTGCATTCAACCTAAGGCTTGTGAGGTAGTGTCAGAATTTTCAGAGGGGGGAACATGTCCTCTTGAAAGGTTCCTCTTTTGGAGGTCTCCCAAGCAAATGCCACCTTGTGGGTATGAATGAGCCATTGAATGAGGTTTAACTCTGCCAGCCAAAGAAACTTGGCAGGATCAAGGTTGAGCTCTTCTGCTCATTGCACCATACTGTAAATCTAGAACTGGGGATGAAAGGAGGGGGGTGGTATGGTAATTCAGGAAGGTCTGTGAGAGGGTCACCAATCTCCTGATGCTCAACTCTGAACTCAACAGGCATTGCAGTTGGGATAGGCATCACCTTCTTTGCTACAGGCTTGCACTTCAAAATGTGATAAACAGGGTTGAAATGAAGAGAAGAATGTAGAACTGAAAGTGTCAGTGGAGAAACAGTAGTACTCATAGAAAACAAAAAGGGATCTTTGGGGGAAATGAAACTCAAGTTGAGAGGATCAAGAATGGGCATACTGTCAGTGTTATAGTTATATAAATAAGCTGCAGTGGTGTTTTCTTTAGAGTCTGTGGAAGAAGGTAAAGTAAAATCTGAAGTTGAAGGAGGGGAGTCTGCAATGTAGAGAGAACACATGGATACTGTTTCTTTCAAGTCTCCTTGCACCTCTGGCAAGTCCTTGATGTTATGCTAAGACTGAAGTCTATAACATAGGTCAAGCCCAAGTAGTCATTCTACAACACAATGGTTGTAACCTTCTGTCTGAAGGATTTATCATAGTTCTGAATGAGAGCTGAGAGGCTCAAGTTCAGAGTTCTGAGAAGCTAGCCAGTAGATTGGGCAGCTCTAGTCTGAGGGTCTACTCTAGACTAGAGGTGACTATTTATAATACAGGAGGAGAGGCCTCAAGGTGACCTCATGTAGGTAGAGAAAGAAAGGCCATTGGCCAGAGTCCCACATGTGTTGAACATGTGTTGAGAGAAGATACTGCTATTGGCCAAGCCAAAGCACAAGTCAAAGAAACAAAAGAGAAATGCATGGAACAAGGCAAACAGTACCAAACAGTTAGGAATGGAAAGAAAGTCCCATGACAAAGTGTGAATTGTAACATTACCCCCTCTGTATGGGGGAAGCCACTGGTTTCCCACCTCTCAGAGATGGGAGTTGCCATAAGGCTTGCTAGTCATGTTGGCAATAGCATCATCATCAAAGTCAAAATTGTTGTCCTGAGGATCATAGTTGCTATCTTCAGCCATGAGAGTCTGTTCTTCCTCAATAACAGGGACAGAAAAGCATTCCTCAAGGGAACAATGATGAGTGGGGCAGTTTGCCTGGGTATGACCAGGGGGGTTCATCCCACAGATGGGACACTCATAGGCAGGGCAGTTAACTCAGATGTGACTGAGGCAGTGGCAGACAAAGCAGGCTTCATTATACAACAGGTGTGAGTGGGTGAGCACCCTGAGTTTGGTGTCAATGGTGGTGTGAGGGTGGTTTTGGGGAATGGAAGACCAGTGGGCCTCCTCAGTTTGGCTGAGGAGTTCAGCAACTTGTTCTCCTGAGAGGCCAAATGCCTCTTGGGGGTCAACCATATTTGGGGAAGTAGATGATGATGGGGAGGACAGGGATAAACAACAGGCATGAGGGCAAACCCTTCACAGGGAAGGTGAAGACTGCAGGGAGTGGGAGGATGATGAGGATGATGAGTTTCTATATTGAGACAGGGGGTAAGTGGTGATGGGGGTTGTATGCTGGTGGACATTGTGAATAAGGTCAGCCCCTCCAAGCACATCAAAGAGGTGGAGAATCAGTGGGATTTGTTCCCTTGAGATATCCTTGAGGATGGTGTAGAGATCACTAAGAAATGTAACGGGAAATGGGGTCTGAAGGGTAGTTTGACCAATAGGGACCCTGCTAGAGAGAAGAACTAGTAGATAAAATCAAAAGAAAAGAACAAAAGACACTCAGCTGTAAGACCTGACAACAAAACTCCTCAATCCCACCACTCTAGGGCTCCCCTAGAGCTGTCCTGACCTCACTCTCAAGGGCAGAAAACAGAAAAGACTGCCACAGGCTGGTCACACCAGCCTGTGCTCTCCAGTCTCAATAGTGGTGATTGTTATGTAACTAGTACAAACTCGAGTCCAAGTCCAACCTTGCTTACTAATCAGCCACTTGCCTCGCACCTAAGTCCCAACCCAAGGTACAAAATGGGGATCAAGCCCCTTAGAAAAATCAAACAAACCCTCAACCACTCTCTTACCACTCAATATCCTACTAGGGAGTACTCTCTCCCTACAATGGTGTGGGTGAAACTGAGGTGGGGGCCCTGTCTTTCAACATAGCAGGCAACATTGTTGATTCTGAACCCTTGAAGGGCAATGTGATAGACCAAATCAAGGGGGGAGTCAGTATCAACTTCCCACATGACAGGGTTGTGGGATGAGGGATCAGTGAGGAACACCTGGTAGGTGTTGAGCATCCCTTCCTCAGCAGGGACACATGAGTGGCAGGTGAAGGGGGCAGGGTGGTGAGTCATGGGAGAGACATGACAGGCAATGGGGGCAGAGGAGTGACAAGGAGGCATGATTGAGATGAGGGAGATGTTTCTAGTATTCTTAACAGGTGGGGGTTTTGGAGGAGGGAAGTCTTTTGGGAAGCATTTTTTATATGCAGTCAGAGTGTCAGCCACATGTTTGAGGTGTTTGGCAGTTTGCCACAAGTTTTTGGAAGAAGGGTATCCCTTCCACCTGACAAGGAATGCATGTCCATGGCCTAGTCATTTATGGCCAATGATTGCTTCCACCTCATATTCTTCTTCCTCATTTATGATATCAGGGGGTGGAGATGGGAAGTTCAGTCCATGTACAGTGTTTTCATGATTGGGCAATAAGAGGCATGCATGGAACATGTTGTGGATCTTCCATCATGTGGGAATGTCAAGGTGATAAGTGATGGGAGAGAGGACTTCTGAGACAATGAAGGGTCCTTCTCATTTTGGTGCAAACTTTCTGTTTTCATAGGAGCATTTTAGGTTCTGGGCTTCTAGCCACACCTTATCTTCCCTCTGGAATGGGGTGAAGGGTTTAGAGAAGTGGTCCTTCATTGCCTTGCAAGCGAGGTCATGGGCCACTAGGGCTTCTTCTTGTGCCTTGTGGAGTTCAGTTATTCTTGTTTTGGCAGCTGGAACCTTTGATTCAATGATAAGGGTTGGTAAGGGTTTCAGCTCATAGCTGTGCATGAGGTAGAATGGAGATTGACCAGTGACAGAGTGGGGTTGGTGGTTGTGAGCAAATTCTGCCATGGGTAGGTGTTGAACCCATGAGGCCAGTTCATTCTGGCAGAAAATTCAAAGATAGGTCTCAATCTCTTGGTTAACATGCTCTGTTTCTCCATTGGTTTGAGGGTGGTAAGCAGTGGAGAGTCCCAGAGAGTATCTGAGGAGTTTGGCCAGTTCCTTAGTGAATACTGAGGCAAACTGTGGGCCTCAATCAGATATTATTTTGTCATACAAGCCAAATCTGGAAAAGACTCTTTTGACAAAGATGGTCACAACTTCAAGGGCAGAGACATTTTTTGTGGTTGGGATAAGAATTACCCCCTTTGTAAGCCCATGGTCTACCATGACCAAAAGGGAATCATATCCAGAGTTAGTTGGAAGGTCAGTGATAAGGTCACAGGAGACCTGTTGGAAGGGTTGGGTTGCAGTGGAAGGAATTGGGGTGAGGGGTGGGGTAGTGGGGTGTGTGTTGACCTTGTTTTGTTGGCACACTGCACAACCTTCAACATATTTTCATACAAATGTTGCCATACCAGGCCACCAGTAACTCAGTGGAGAGTAACTGTCTAGTTTTAAGGATGCCTGGGTGTCCTGCAGAGGGGTGGTCATGGTGGTGAGCAACAATCTGTTGGCAAAGGGTGGGGTTTTTGGGGACATAAGCCCAATCCTTGTAGAAGAGCATCCCTTCTTTGAAGCACCAATCAGAGAGGTTTGACTTGAAGGGTAGGGGCATGTCTACTCCTTCAATAGCCTGTAGGGCTGTGAGGACAACAGGGTCCTTGGCAGATGATTCCACCAGTTTTGATGAAAGGGCAGTGTCAATAATCTTTACAAAGAGGGTTTGAGGTAGGAGTGTAACCCCTTCATTGTTGGCTTTTTCATCAGGGACATGATCCAGGTGGCAGGAAAGTGCATCAGGTGCACAGAGTTCCTTTCCTGGTACATGTGTGAAGGAAAGGTCAAAGTCAGCAAGATCCAAAAGCCAGTGTGCTTGGTGGTGATTTAGGTTTCACAGTTGTCAGAAATAGGTTAGACTCTTGTGGTCAGTGAGAACTTGTACAGGGGCAGAGGTTCCTCGGAGGTAATGCCTCCAAGTTTTAAGGGCTCAGATAACCCCTAACAACTCTCTGTCATATATGTCATAGTTCCTCTCAGCAGGGTTGAATGACTGAGAGATGAAGGCACATGGGTGCCATTGTCCATTCGAGTCTTCCTGCATGAGAATACCTCTGGTGGCATATTTACAGGCATCCATGGAGATTGTGAACAGTTTGGACAGGTCAGGCATGAGTAGGACTGGTTCTTTTATGAACACCTTTTTTAGGGTTTGGAAGGTGGTCTCAGCCCTCTTTGACCAGTCCCAAGTTGTACTTTTCTTTGTAAGGTCTATGAGGGGTTGGGCAATGTCCAAATAGTATGGGACAAATCTTTGATAGAAGTTTGCAAACCCTAAGAAAGAGCAGACATCTTTGACCTTCATCAGGGTGGGCCAATCTGCAATTCCCTGGACTTTGACAGGGTCCATGGCAATGGTGTTTTGTTTGATGATCATTCCAAGGTACTCTACCTTGGAGAGATTGAAGTGGCACTTCTCCAGTTTTAACAGTAAGGAGAGTTCCTTCATTCATTGGAGAACCCATAAGGTTCTGAGCTGGTGTTCTTCTGGGTCATTTGAGAAGATAAGGAGGTCATCCATGTAGACAACCAGCCATCCTTCTGCAATTAGGTCTTGGAAGGAGTCATTCATGAATCTTTGGAAAGTGGCTGGGGAGTTGCACAGCCCGAAAAACATAACTGTTGGTTCAAAGAGTCCCTTATGTGTGATAAAGGCTGCTTTCCACTGGTCTCCCTCCTTGATCCAGACATTGTTATAGCCAGATCAGACATCCATCTTTGTGAAGATAGAGGCTCCTTTCAGTTTGTCTACCAGATCAGATATCAATGGTAGGGGGTAGGCATCCTTAACCATGTGTTTGTTTAGGTACTGATAGTCTTGGCATGGCCTAAGACTTCTGTCTTTCTTTCCTATGAAGAAGAAGGGTGCCACTTGTGGGGAGTTTGACAGCCTAATCTTCCCTTCCCAGAGATTTTCTTTGATGAACTTTTTGGCAGCAAGTTGTTCTGATGGGTTTAAAGGGTAGGCCTTAGCCACCTTTGGTATAAAATATTCAACCAAGTTGACTGGGTGGTCATAGGGTCATATTGGGGGTAGGGTTCCATCAGAGGGCTTTTTGAACACTGAGGCAAACATGGAAAACTCAGGGGGAAGGACTGCCTTGGGTTTGCTCTTTTCTTCCTTTTGGGCAAGCTCAGTTGCCAGGTTGAGCTTTCTCACCCATTTATTGTTTGGTGTGATCAAGGCTGCAGCTTTTGCAAACCTGTTTATGAACATACAGTTGTATGCTCTGGTTGTGAAGGTGTCTGGTTCTTCATGGTCAAGGTAAATGTTGACCCCTTTTCTTTCAAGGGGGTCAGGGAGAGCTTCTTTTGGGAATTCTTCAGGTGGAGGAACAGGGATGCAAAGCACAGCAACATTGGTCAACTTGTCAATAGTCAGTGTCCCACTTCACCAGTTAATGGTGGGATTGTTCTTTTGTGACCAAGGTATGCCAAGGATGGCATTTTCTGACCCACAGTTTATTACATAGAATTTCTCTTTGTGTGTTATTCCTTGTATTTTGACAAACAGAGTGGCAGTAAACAGGATATGTCCCTTTTCATTTGGAGATCCATCAGCATTGGTGACTGAGACAGGTCTAGGGAGTCATTTGGTGGGGAGTCTGTTCCTTTAGACAAATGTCCAGTCAATGCACAATATTTCTGCCCCAGAATCCACCAGGGCAGTGGTGCTGACAACTTGTTCTCCAGTGGCTCTCATGAAAACAGAGATAGGGATTTTCATGACTCTCTCAGGGAGAGAAGATACTTTTACAGGAGAAGCCACATACAAGATGCATTGTTCAGGGGTTCCAGGCATCAACTCTGGTTCCCCATTTAAAAACCCTTTCAAAGGAACTTGGTCAATTTGACCAGGGCCACTGAGGCCTCATCTTCATTGTCAGTTTCTTCTTTCTTTACCTGCTTTACCTTTTTAGCAGGGGTCCTGCTTTGGTTGGGGCATTCTCTGGACATGTGTCCTTTTTCTCCACATCCAAAGCACAGGCCATTTTTGAGATGGCAATCTCTTTCTTCTTTTGATAGTTTGACCACATCAACATCCATGGTGTTGGGGTCTTTCTCTTCTTGTCATTGGAATTGGGGTTGGGGGTACATTTTTCCCTTTCCCTTGTTGTCAATCCTTCTGGTGATGGCACAAGCTTTCTGCCATTGGTTTTCGAAGTGCATAGCCTTCTCATACCATTCTTCAATCTTAGTTGGTACCTTGTCCATTCCATAGATTTGGTGGACAAGTGTGGGTTTGAGTCCAGTGGCAAAGAACTCAATGAGGGCTGCATCTTCCTTGATGCCACTGTGAGCAGCAGCAGTCCTGAATTCAGAGATGTACTCTTCAATGGATCCTTTTTGTTTTAGGGTCCTAATCTTGGCAATGGCAGTGCCAGTGGTATCAGCTGGGGTAAAAGCTGCCTTGAAGTCTTTCTTGAAATCTCTCATAGTCCCAAAACTGGGGTTCTGTTTCTCCAGGGCAGCCTGGTAGAAAGTTGTCACCCATGCTTGGGCTACCCCCTTCTTCATATGAGAGAGGGCATACATGACACACTTATCATTGTTGTTGTAGACATCTTGATTGATCAAAAGGTATGCCTTGACTGAGTAAAGCCAAGACATGGCAGTTTCATGGCTGCCATCATATTTGAATGGCATGCCTATCTTTAGTGCAGTGGGTCTAGTTGGAGCAGCAGGAGCTCCACCCTTCAAGGATCCCAGGCCAAGGCCACCAGATCCAGATCCTGACATGGTAAATGGGCTTCTGGGTTTAAGGTGAGGTTGAGAGGTAAGGGGATGGGGAGATCCTAAAGAGGATAATATGTTCTGGAGGGTGTTCTGGAGGAAGCTGGTATTGTCTTCAGATGGTGAGGGGTTCAGGTCAGTTGGGGTATGTGCTTTGGTGGTGCTGTATTCAGTGTCAGAGCTCAACAGCTCAGGTTCAGGTTCATGGGGTTTGAGTGGGCTTGCCCACAATCTGTTCCTTTGAGGGAAAATGGTGTCTCACTGAACAGTGGATGTTCAGGCATGATGGCCAGGATGTAGACTAGAGCTTTTGTTATGCTGAGACTGAAGTCTATAACATAGGTCAAGCCCAAGTAGTCATTCTACAACATGATGGTTGTAACCTTCTGTCTGAAGGATTTATCATAGTTCTGAATGAGAGCTGAGAGGCTCAAGTTTGGAGTTCTGAGAAGCTAGCCAGTAGATTGGGCACCTCTAGTCTGAGGGTCTACTCTAGACTAGAGGTGACTATTTATAATACAGGAGGAGAGGCCTCAAGGTGACCTCATGTAGGTAGAGAAAGAAAGGCCATTGGCCAGAGTCCCACATGTGTTGAACATGTGTTGAGAGAAGATACTGACTGCTATTGGCCAAGCCAAAGCACAAGTCAAAGAAACAAAAGAGAAATGCATGGAACAAGGCAAACAGTACCAAACAGTTAGGAATGGAAAGAAGGTCCCATGACAAAGCATGAATTGTAACACTTGACTGATTTTAAAAACCCTGTTCACCAATCTCTAAGTGACAGCAGCATTCTTGGTGGGCAAAATATTCCACCTCATCTTCTGGGTTTATGAGTCAAGGGTGTGGATAGAGGTGATGACAGGGATGAGTGGGGATTACAGCTGTTTTCAAAAGTTCAGGGAAAATCAAAAAATCAAAACTCATGTGGCAGGGTTTGCCAGTGAGGACCCTGGAGGTAGCCCTAGTTAGAATTTGTAGTCATTAGCAATACTTCTGACTACCTTATCAGAGATTGTTGAATGCAATTTTAGTTTGCCATGACTGATCAACCTTCAGACCTCATCATTCATGCCATGATGAGGCATCTCAGATGATCTCAAGGCTTGCATTCCTGTCTTTCATCATGAAGGCATCCTGTCAAAACAATCTGTCATCTTCTAGGCATCAAAAAAACCACTGTCTACAGAGTCCTCAGCTGCTATCAGTACAGTGGTAGCACCTCCAAACCCCACACCTACTTGTGTGTAGTGGGCCATTCTTGTGTGCTTAGTCCTGCTGATCTTGCTTTCATTTCTGCTATTGTCAGTCATCATCTGTCCATATACCTTGACAAGTTACAGGATGAACTCCAGCTCAAATGCAATGTCCACACCACTCTTCCAACCCTCTCCTGTGCTCTCCATCATCTTGGCATAACCCACAAGACCATCTCCACCCATGCCTACAAACAGAATGACTTATTGCATGTGCTATATATGAATAAGATTGCTGAAGAAGTCCATGATGCCAACATGCTGATATTCATTGATGTATTCATTGATGAGGCTGCAAAAGATGAATGTACAGTATTGAGGAAGTTTGGGCACTCTAGAAGGGGCATCTGTTGCTCTGTTCAGCAGTGATTCATTTGGGGAACATGGTACTCAATTGTTCCAGCTATCATGCTCAATGGCATCATTGCATATGATATTGTGGAGGGTCCTGTTGATATGGAATGTTTCCTCAAGTTCCTCAAAGAACAGGTGGTATGTATTCAGATATTTTTTACAGGTCTTGCTGATAGACAAACAAGAAACAGATGCCATTTACTTCTCCATATCCCAGCCCCCACAGCAATGGCATTTGCCACCTGGTCAAGGACAACTATTGTAAGTTCATCAGTTACTTATCAAAAATTGGTTTCTGATGTGTCTACAGTGTGCGAACTCATCTACCTCCCCATGTACTCCCTGGACTACAATCCCATTGAACAAGTGTTCTCTGCTGTCAAAGTGTATCTCTGCTGCCACCCTCATGATTCCCCACTGATGTCAATCATTCATGCATGCCAGAGTATTATGCCAGACAAGGCAGCAGGCTATTTCAAGGCTAGTGGGTATATTGTGTAGTACTCTTACTTACTGTTACTGCTGTCTTCTTGCCATGTATCCATTCAAGCTTGGCAAATAAAATTTGTATGTATTCTCATCATGAATCACATGTATTCTTGAGTGCTAGAGTGTGAGATACATGTGGGAAGATAGCTATGATGTGCATGAAAATACATATCTGGTATGACATCATGTAGGTACTACTCTCCTTCTGCATCTTCATCTACAGAGTAACCATGCAGAATGGGCAGCCATTGCTTGAGGGTCTCACAGCAGTAGAATAGGTCGAAGTCTTGTTCTGGAGGGGAACCAGAATCATTGTCATTCTTGCACATGGGTGGTGCACTGAAATGCCCACTGCCTCTGTTGTGGAACTGCTTCTCATAAAATACTTGAACTGGCCTTGAATCCTGGGTATTGCTGTGCTTTGCAGCCAGACTGGGAGTCCCTGAAGTCAACACATTGCTTTGCTTTCACTTTGTGTCAGGTCCATTCCACCAAGTGGTGCTACCTTTCTTCAGGTGGATTGCATCACCTGCCAAGAGGCCAAGGTCAGCTAGTAATTTGTCACTGACATCTGGAAGGATGTCAGGGCTGATTCCATGCAGTTCTAGAGCAGACTTGTATGACATTGCATGGCAGACACTGAGATGAGATTCAGTGAACTCAAGATAGCAGACTAGTTTACTGGGGGAGGGAACTGGTGGTGATGATCTATTGTCCCTGTCTTTCACTCAATTCCAAGCAGGAGTCTGTGGCATAGGGCTGGCAGGCAAAGTCAGTGGATGAAGGCCAGAGTCAAACTGTGCAAGTGTCCATAACAAGATGGCCAAAGTCAGAGAGTTGAGATCCACAGCTGCAGGAGATGCAGGTTGTGCCACTTGCACAGCAGCCTTGCACATCAGATGGAGGATGGGGGCTTTGTTGGCAATATTGAATGATTCAATGTTTGGTGGGGTAGTGATAGTCACCTGACCATCCTCCTAGTGACACAAATATGAGTTTATGCAAAGACATGCCAATAAAAACCTTACCAGTGCCAGACACCAGTCATGAACCATGGCCAGCATCAGAGGGATTGACCCAAGTGCACCAATGTAGGTGAGCCCTTTATCCTGCTCATTCTTGTATGCTTTCTCAAGCTTCAATCACCATCATGCAAGGCAATTGTCAAGATTGACTTTTTTGACATGGGCAGACTTCCCCTGTAATCATAGATGTAGGCTAAACTCAGTAACTTCATATGAAACACAAACCTTTGTACTGTTGGAGGTGAACTCTGAGTCATCCTCAGAGCACTTCAAGGGACAGGGCAACCTTTTGATGTGTCACATATCCACAAAGATCTTGACTACAGCTGGCTTTTCTTCAGATATTTTTTTTACCATCTCTCTGTAATCAGCAGTGTTGTCAACATCAATCACATCAGATGCCTGTTGTCTAGTAGAGCACTTAGCAGTGGTTAGTGTGACCATGAAAAAAAAAAGATGTACCCTTTTGCCTTGGGTGGAACATATTTCAGGGGGAAGTGCTTTTTCTCTGTGACTTCATAGCTTTCCAGACCATGCTTGAGGAGTATGGCTTGCAGAAAGTCAAGGTAGTTGGAGTTGTCAGCAGCAAACAGTAACTCCTTCATTTTGGTTGACTTTTCCTCTTTTGATGTTGTCTTCCCTCTGGCAGAAGTTTTTCTGATCTTCGAGTAGACAGTAAGAAAGATAGAAAAAGATTGTGGAGGGATGTCACCCTCTGGAGATGGGGATGACATGGTGATGCAAAGTAGAAACAATTTGGTATTGCTAATGACTACAAATTCTAACTAGGGCTACCTCTGGGGTCCTCACTGGCAAACCCCACCATGTGAGTTTTGATTTTTGGATTTTCCCCAAACTTTTGAAAACAGCTGTAACAGTTGGCAGCCAGAGTTGGGATCATGGATTTCTAATGATTGTTCACCATCTGGGAAGTCTCTGAGGATACTGCTGAGTAGACAGAAAAATGGGCATCCTAGAAGGAGGTCAAAGGGGGCTCTGTTGATGACTTGGATCTGTAGATGAGCCTTGACAGGCCCAATATACAGAGAAGCATTTTCAATGACACCTAAAGTGCTCTCTTTAGACTGGTTAGTAGCCTCCAGGGTCATACACATGTCAGAACAAAGAGGGGCACCCAAGGCCTCCCATAACTTGCACCTGAGCGCAACTACCTGATAACTGCTATTGAGGATACACTTGACTTGAAGCTTGTCCATAAGGACACCATCTACTGAATGAAGAGGAGTGGTGGCTAGACCAACACACTTCCCCTCTGTGTCCTTGACAAGATATTATTTGTACAATGCCCAAGTCAACAAGGGTGATGATTCTGATGCAGTCTCAAGGCTACTGATTGCAATCTTCTTCATCATAGCCATCTCTTTAATTTGTTTGTGGATTTCTGGGCTGACAGTAAGAAGATCTTGTGTCAAAATTTCAATCTTGGCACCTAGAACTTGGGATATGAGTTGTTTAGTGGCAGCAGCTTCATCAAAGCTGCTCTGGTAACAAAACTGAGGGGTGGAGTTAGACTGAGATTCAGAGTTAGATGCTTTGGCAGCAGTTGGTCTTGTCAGAGGGGTGTTAGATGATGGCTGAGTGTTCAAAGCTGTGGTTGGTGCAGAGTTGTTGGCTAGGGGAGGGTTGGCAGGGGCAGTGTTTTGGGGACAATGAGCAGGGATTTCTACACCATCAAAATGAGCAGGTTTCTTCTTTTTTGATAGTGTTCTTGAGCTCCTCTACCTGAGCATAGGCTCTGTCCAAGGCACACTTGTCTTCTTCATTGGCATTATCCTTGATCTCCTGGTTGACAAGATAAGGTGAGGGGTGAACCTCTATCTGAAACTCCTCTGTGTCATTAGAGCCAAAGAACATAGTGTTAATCAGGTGGGGAGGGGTATCACAGCCTCACAACAAAGAGGCAGTGCCAGGAGACTGAATGGATACTAGGTTAGCTGACACTGTGATAGACTCTTGAGGAGCCAAGAAGTTATTGATCTTTTCTTTGAAATTCTGCCCTGCAGCAGATATAGGGATGTCAGAGCCATCCTTCATGAAAACCCTACCACCTATGAGTGTGCATTTGCCTTGGTGGACATACTCTTTGCAGAGCTTGCACTCAGCTGTCCTATGGCCATCAGTGCTACTGCAGAAGAAGCAGCAGGGGTTGAAAGAGCAGTGGAGTTGTTGATCTTGAAGCTGGGTTTGACAAGGAGCTGGCCCAGGTTTGGCTGCTTGGACATACTCTCTTTTCAGGATGGTCAGTGGTGCAGTCAGTTGGGAGTGGGACTCTGGGAATAATGCTGAGCTGTCAACCTGAGCAACATTTCTATGGGTGCCACTAAGGAGATAGGCAGCCTGTTTATAGACCTCTTCAAAAGACCAGGGGTTGTCAACATTGTGGTCTAGGTCTTTAAGTTGGAGGTGAGTGGCCAGGCTGTTTCAGAACCTAGGGGGAAAACCTTTGAGGAACTTCTCATTGACATAGTCATCAGCAAGCTTCTTCTTTTTATTGATCAGGGCAATGATGCAGCAAAACTCACAGACATATTTGCCAAGGTCATCAAGGGTCAACATAGGCTTTTGTACCTGGTGATGGAGGAGAGTTTTGAGGTCAACTTTAGTGTATTGATGACCTTTAATGTCAGCACCTGGGTAGAAGCTGGTCACCTCCTTAGTAAAATCATCCCAGTCATCTCCTGCAGTGGAATCAAGGGACAACCATAATTCCAATTCATTTCTGTCAGCATAATGAATGGCCCACTTTATTTTGACTTTGTTGACAGTGATACCTGTGTCAGTGCAGATTTGGTCAACATCCTTGAAGTAGGCACATATATCTTTGGTTATTCCTGAGAACTTGGGGGCCTTGTTAGAGCCCCAGAGTGGCATTTCATGATGGTTAGTAGTGCCAGACATGATAGTTGGTATTGACAATGAAGGTGGAGTGGGGTTACAAAGCAAAGGCAGATTTATGAGTGGTATCAGTGGAGGGGGTTGAACAAGTGGCTGGATAAGACTCTGAAGGGTGATATGGGAAGATTATGGTAAGAGAAGTTGTTCAGCAGTGAAAGTTGATGCTGTTGGAGATGACAAGGATGATAGGTCAGTAAGTGGTGATAATTCTTGGCAATCTGGCAGTGGTACAAAAGACTTGTTGAGCTCAAAGGCACCTGGTATATCAACTGATGATGGAGACTCAGGTTCTGGACAATGGAGGGAATCTGTTGGGAAAAACTCTGAATCTAGGGAACTAAGCTCTGGGATATCTTGGGTGTTAGCAGCAGGGACAAAAAGATCAGAAGACAATATTGAAAGATGATGGAAGGGCTCTAAGAGCTCTTCTAGTTCAGTTTGGTGGCAGGTAGGTCATAAAGATCTCCTTTCCAGATCTACAGACCCCTTGCAGTGGACTCCAAAATGATGTGGGCTACTCTTCTTGTGAGAGTGTGAAGGGAAAAAGGGGAAAGCTGTAGGTTAGACCTAGGCTCATCCCAAGGGGTGCTGAGTCAGAAGGAGAGGGGGAAGGGGACCTAGAAGGTGAGGGAGGATTTTTCATGGTGATGGGGAGGTACTGGCAGTAAGAAACTCAAGAGTCCACCTTAGATGGATGCAAAGTAACTTCTGGGGACCAGGGATACTTCTTAGAGGTGAAAACTTGAAGGGTGGCAATGAAGGACTCTTGAACTCATAGGGAGATGGTGTGGACACTGAAGTGGACTTTTAGTAGGTGAAGCAGCGATTCTGGAGGCTGTAGGATGCAGAGAACTCAATAAGACTGAAGATGAGGCACTAGAAGATGCTGGAGGCTCAAAAAACATGGAGGGACTTGACTCAAAGTACTCAGAGACCATTCAACATGCAGATTGTGACACCAAAAGGTGGGTGTCCTATTTTTCTCAGTACAATGGACTTTTGTAGTGTACAGAAGACAGTTTCTAAGGTGAGAAGTCAGAAACTTTTGGATCTGTCATGTGTCAAAAGTAATAAGTGAAAAACATAAAGTCTGACACATGAGCAACCACATGCACAGCAGTGATGTAGACAAAGGTAAAACAAGTGAAGTCCACAAAACAAAGGTAAGTAATGGTAGAAGAGGCATAGACAATGTGCCTGGGTGGCAAGGGTACACTGAAGAGGGAGGTGGCAATTCCTTCCTCCAGTCTGGTCTGCAGGCAGTGGTGTTTTCTCAGGACATGGTGTTTTGGCAGTTGTAGCATGGATATAGATGCTGAGGGGCTGGGATAACATGTGACAGGTCAGTAAGGTTTGCCAACACACAGTGTTTAGTGGTCACATGTAGGAAGGGGGTATGTGCATTAGGAGACAGGCTTAATACAGTAGCTGGTGAGTCAGCAGTGATGTCACTGGCAGGAATAGGGCACATGATGAGAGGGGAAGTTGTTACATGTGTGATGGGCAGTGATGTCATTAGCTGAGAAGATGCTATGATCAGAAGGGAATGTGTGAGCGAGTGACTGTCAACACTGAGAAAGGCTGCTATAGGTGCTCTGCAGCCTTAGGGAGTATAGACTCCCCACAACACAACACAAGCAGCTACCCCTCCAGCAGCTATCAAGACTGCTATGGGCCATCTGAAGTGAAGACATCTCCCCTCTCAGTGCGTGAAAAGAGACAATGTGATTGGAGACACTGGAAAGGAAAGTGTTGGCCCTCTACTTGCAGGAAAACAGAAGACATCATTAAAGTGCATTGCAGAATCCAATACAGATGAGAGAAAATTGTGAGTGAAGTAAGTGGTCTTAAGCTGGTATCAGAGTGCTGAGCTAACAGTGATGTAGGAAAAAGAAAACTATGTTAGCAGGAGAGGGTCATGATTTACAGTAGTTTGATAATGTTGGTTCTGTCTTGCATCCATATCATGTCTGCTACAGCTGTGTCTGTATATTTTCTCTGTGCATATCCATGATGTTGCTAGTACTTTCTGGTGTGCTCTGCATTGCAGTGCAATGAACAACTACACATGCCAAAAGGATTACCATCATCAGGAAAAACCAACAGTGCCATTATTCACTCTTTATCACTATATATTGCTATATTCCACTATTTATCGCTAAAGATGCTATAGGGACAACTATGGGATCTATGGCACCACAACCATCCCCCCTTAAATATAGTGATATATAGACACATATAGACACATATAGCAAAAAAAGGTGATAAATAGCAGAATAAAGCCACAATGTTGTCAACCCAAGCTTGCCATACTTTGCCATTTTTGCTTTTTTTGCTTCTTTTAGTTCACACTTTTTATGAAGGAGACAACAAATTCATTTAGCACAATATCTACAATACATACACATAATTCTACTTGGTAATAAATCAAAATATGAGATGGATGGTAAGAGGGGGGGATGGATGGGGGGAGGGGGGAGGGGGAGGGGGAATGGGCATCAACATCTGGACTGGAGAAGGGGAGGGGGGAATTACCTTGAAGGAGGGTTGGGGTGGTGGTGGTTGGTGCTAGAGGAGCTAGATGGGAGGAGGGATGAGAGAGGGAGGCCAGGGGGGGGCTTACCCACCAGTCATTGCAGATGTTGCTGTTCTGGGTGGGCTGTTGCTGGCTCTAGGTGGGGAAGTGTCAGTGGGAGAAGGATGACAAATCAGGGATCTTACCTTATTGTTGGAACAGAGCCTCATCCAGTGGAGGGACAGCAGTGCAGAGAGGTGGGAGGTGGGGCAAAGGAAATGCAGTTGAGTGTGTGTGCAAGCATGGGTGAAAATTTGAACTTCTCACAGTCACATGACCAGTGGCCACTGCAGCACTTCAAGTCTAAGTGTCTGAGTGCGAGTCTTAGCTTACCAATCATTTCCCACACATTTCCTAGTCACTATATACTAATCTACACAACACTATACTTAATACACTACACTTTTTTGGTAATAAAAGTGTAGACTACATAACACTACCTTAATTGGTATTAACAAATGTGAACATTACACTACAATTTCCTAGTAAAAGCAATGAAATAAAAGAAATCTTATGTTCTGTAACTATTCATTGCACATGGGAAAACATTTAGAGCAACTGGCAACATATAGTTATAATGTTGCCATAGTTCACCACATATGCAATAATTGCACACTATTTCAGTATATGACAAATATTGTGCTGTCAGGACACTACGCTACACTAATTGTATTTTGTCTATATCTCTACCATTTTTGCACAGATAGATGACATAAGCATACCTCCATGGTCCTCTTGTCAGGTACTACAACTTTCATTGTGACATCTTTGAAATCTATTTTTTTGAGACATCAATTTATTTCTGTATTTTGCCATTTTCTCACCCATTTTTGGGCATATCAATGATGTAAGCATATTCCCATGATCCTGTGACCCAGCCCTACAACTTTCATTATGACATCATGATCTATAGTTAAAATAGTGCTATAGTTCACTATATATCAAATAGTGATACACTATTCCAGTCTATAACAAATATTGCACTGTCAGTTTTTCCTGATGATCATGCCAACAGGCTTACTGCTTGGTGGGCTCAATCCTTCATACAATTTGTTGAGAATGTCTTTCACCAAAAAGTGCACTACTATATGAATCAAATGTGCTACCAAGTGTCAATTTAGATTGAAAAAAAGGGTTTGTCTGATGAAGCATGAATGAGTTGATTACTGGTCAGTAAAATGGAAAAATTGACTACAAGAGTTTACAGTGGCCATGAAGTGGAGTCACTACATTTGTGCACAGACAAGGGATGGGCATCATGCCACTAGCATTTGATGTTGGCTATGTGGTATGCAATTTGGATCTGCAGTGTTGCAGCATGATGGATCAACCAATGGCTCATGGCTAGTGGGAAACAGGACTCACAAGCAGCAGTAATACAGCTGATGGGAAAGGGATGCAATGCTGCCATGGAGCTGGTATTGTTGCAATACAGATGACAGGAAAACAAGACTGACCTGTTGCAACATGGCTGATGGAAAGGGAATGTAATCCTACTGGCATGTTAGTATTTGTTGGAATGCAGATGGTGGAAAATAAGCCTGAGCTATTGCAACATGATTGATAGGAAATACTGCCAACATCTTGCAGTGCAGATGGCAGGAGACAAGACCAGCTTGGGGAGGGGGATGTGACACTGTTGGCATGCTGGATTGTTGCAATATGGATGGCAGAAGACAAGACTGAGCCATTGCAACATGATTGGTGGGAGGGGAATGCAACACTGTCAGTGTGATTGTTGCAATGTGGATGGCAGAAGATGAGACTGAGTCATTGCAACATGGCTGGTAGGAGGGGAATATGGCACTGCTGGCATGCTGAATTGTTGCAATGTGAATGGCAGAAAACCTGCTCAGAGCTATTGCAATGTGATTAGTGGAAAGAGATGCAATACCATGTTGCAACAGGTGAAGCAACAGGAAGCAAGATGCAGTGTGGGCATTGCAATACCTACAACCAGAATTGGAAATGCCAGCCATTGTGTACCTGTATCATGACTGTTGCAATGTGGAAGTACAATAGTTATGCTGTTTTAATGCAATACATTAACACTATTGCCTGGATGGCTGCCAGTTGACAGTGAAGAATGGGTTGATGTCAATGGCATCCTGCTTAACCTTCAACCACTGGTTGGAACAAAGTATCTGACCATTGTGGACATAACCAGGATCCACTACATGATAGTAAACAGCTGCCAATGTCCCAATGCAGAAGACTACCACTTGCAGTCACTCCATGCAAAATTGTGGCTGTCCACCTTCCAAAAACCCAGTATTGCATTCACTTTTGCAGTCTTGGATGATTTCTTGAGGGATAATTTGGAATGTGGAACATCTGGCATGAACTACTTTAGTAAACTATGCTGGATTACATCAGGAATATATCTGCACATGGTGCTGGTAAGTGTGTCATCCTGATCACAGGTTGCCACATCATGCACACCACAGTCTAAATTGGGTTCAGGACAGATATCAGGACCTTCTGAGGGTGGTACAGCAATGGTGAATGATCAAACTGGAAAAATGGAACAGATTCCAGCACAGAAAGGGATCTCCAATGAAAAGTGATTTGGCACTATTTTGTGTGGCATGTCCACAGCTGGGGATCAATGTGGACCCAACCAAGTCATTGGATGAGTTAGTTGCAGAGATCATTGCATGTGTCCCTGTGCTCACTTTGCACAGCTAGAAGTACACCTGCATGATGGTAATGGATAGAAACTTCAAAGCAGAACATATCAAAGACAGGTGTGCTGAAAACCAGGTCTAGCTGATGGACAGACATGGATATGTGGTCACACATGGGAAATATCAGCAATATTTAAAGGATACACCACATGTCACAGATGTAAGCAATTCTAACAATGGAGAATGACAAGCTTACATGGATGGAAGAAATCATCCTGCAGCAATCATAAGGTGCTCAGTCTCCCAAATGCTAACCATGGGAAATTTGACTGCACAGGTATTGGTGCAACAGCTTGTGCATGGCATGGATGTTTCTACCCCCACTCAGTAGTTGATTTCCAGAAAGGGGAAAGGTAGGAATCAAACCCACATCAGCACTCACTCATTGAAATGCAGGCAACTTAACATGGACTATTCCCTGGCCAACACACTGGCATACAATATGGCTGGCATTCAAAATGTGGTCTGCTTTTATGACATAAGTTGCTCTTATAAGAAGAACTTGAGAAAGCACATTGGTGGCAGCAACCACATTCAAATCCCAATGTCAATCTGCATTGTTCCCAGAATTGGCATATGGCATGTGCACAGACACAAAAAAGAATGTTATGCATGCTATTCACCACTTTTCATAAAAGGTGCTGGGTGGGTTGATGGAGAAATAATTGAAACCCTGTGGTCCATGTTGAATGTGGTATCCACATCCACATGCAGCATGAGCTCCCCACACTGACAAGAATTTCTGGATTTCCAGATGAATGACTCAAATTTCATGAAGATGATAAGGCTAGGTCTGCATATCATTTGCCTAGTTTGCATGCTCTCACATCCTATAATGCAGTTGACAGCCTGTCATGGAAACTGAAAGCCATGCAAACATCAGTCACATTAGCTTGGCAGGCATTCAATCAGCTGGATGCAGCTGTATCATTGAGGAACAGGAATTTATGGAGAAAACAAGAGGAGGCTGCACTCAGAGAGTGGGCTGACAATTGCACAGTCATGGATATGTTTGAGATAAAGCTGAACAAAGGTCTGTTCCAACTACATATCCTCATTGTGGCAATACTAATCATGCAGCAGTGCCCACTGTGTGGTGTAGAATTATGGTTATTAGAGTTGATGAGCACAAGCAGAACCCCCCATGGAGCAGCAAGTTGGCTGGCCCATGGGATAAAGATTGAAGAAGCAGAACTAATCTTTGCATCAGACAAGAGGTCAATTGGGAAGCATCCAACTGAAGTAAACAGATTAGCCACAGCATGCAGAATGGAACAGATGGTGGCTGACCAATTGGCATTTTTGGCCAATGCTGGATTGTACCTAGGGCAAGGCTGGAAGCATACTCCAGAGGATATGGAAATAGATGGAGCCAATAATGGAGTATCAGCTACTCCATTGTTCAATGGAGAAGATTCCTCAGAAGATGATGGCATGGACATAAGTATGGGTGGTATGCTGCCAAGCCAACAGCAACCCACAGACCCATTACTGCTACTGTCTACATTGTTGATTGCAGCTTCCTCAGAACTTCAACATTTGGCAGATATGGAATTGGAACTTCATATCGGCCAGGCAAATGATGCCCTTCATGACCTGTGGCTGGCCTTGGTTGACAAAGCCATGATTTTCTGTAATGCAGTGCAGCCTGCCAAAAGTTATTCAATGAAGACATGTGCCTGGGCCATGATTCATATCATAGATAATTCAGTATCAAGAGAAGCAAAAATTTACAGGAGGTGCTGGGAAGCAATGATTGCCCTCCATGTGGATGTGGAGAGCCTTTCTCATTATCAGGAGCTTAAACAGTCTCACCTGACAATAAATTCAGCAGTTTTCCAGCAAAATGCTCATGCACATCATGGCAATCAATTTCCATGGTTTTGGTCCATCAACATTCCAAAAGATACTGAGTCAAAGAACTGGATGTCAGAGTGTATGTCCCCCTCCCACTAGTGATGATTGGTGTACCAGTCAACTAATGGCAATGACAGGGCAGATCATTGTGCTGCAGCAGCTTGGGGCACATAACACCTCAGATGCTGTGATACCTATTCCCAATATATCTCTCATTCATGATTGACTGTGTTCAATTTCAAACCATCTCCTGTGTTCTGTCCACTGCACATATTATCATGCCATGGCATTGTTTGTCCAGCCATGGTGGAAGAATCTAAATTTGATAGAAACTAATTAGATGGACATTCAGTAGGATGCTATGGCAGAGTATCTACATAAACTTGAGCAGCATGACTAGTATTAACACCTCAATTGTCAGAGCCATTGCCTTGATGAGCCTGATGTGCAATGCAGCATGAGAGTCTGGGTTGCCCTCAGCTTGCATAGAATGGCTGGTGGGAGTGGGGTGGGGATCTTGGCCTCCTGCTTGCATCACAGAATCTGTGGGCTGAGGTGAAGAGCAGGTGATGTCAGGGTGGAATGTAGTTGGTTGGCTACAGTGGTCAAGTGTGTTGGCACTGGAGATGCCATCATCCAGGGTCACAATGGGACAGTCCAACACAGGTTCTGCTACAGCCTGGGTGTGGGGAGGTGACATATTTTCACAGTGACTTCCATTGGGGCTGGTGGGGGAGTCCACACATGTGAGATCCTGTATGCCTACCATTGTGTCCTGCATCTTGCATGAGCTCCCCTCCAACAGCCTCACCACTTCCACAAAGCTCCCCAGCTACCTCTGCATCCATACACCTTCCAGGCAGCCCACCTCTTGTATCTGTGGTATCCAGAGGCACCATAGCTGTATCTTGGGCTGTTGGTGTCTGGTCTAGATGTGACTCAACCCTTTCTACCTCTGTTAGGCTGCTCAGGTTCCACTGGCATCTCCTGCAGCCCACTTTTATCACCAAGTTGAGCCAAATCACCCTCAGCTTCTAGTACCACATGCACCTGAGTGTGGATATGCTTGTGTAGCATCTCAATCTCCCTCACCATGGAAGCAATCACTATTTGATATTCACTGACCTGATCCTCCAATGCCCTCACCCAGTTTTACAGCAGCCCCAGAGTAGCTTCCTGCAGCCATAGTTCCAATGTGTCAAGCTGCATCTTGAAGTTTGCCATCCACCCTTTAAGATCCCCTTCCACAGATATAGATCCCTGGTGCACCTTGCATGGCTCATCTCTATGATTTGTGTGGTCATCCTTTGGATCCAGTGTATGGTGGTGGGGTTGATTGATGGTTCCCACAGTAGAACTTGTTGTCTGGGCAGGTGGGATGGTGTGGGTTGGAATACTCTTCAATGGAGGGATGATGATTGCTGCAATGACATGATTTTAGCACACATATGTATGAGGAAGCAGCATACATACCCCATTCCTGTTGTCACCCCATGACACTGGACTGAGCTGCTGGACCCAGTGTATCATTGATGGCACAGGATAACTGTGCCTTCTTAGTTGCATAGGGAGTGGCTCCTTCTTTGCCTATGTCAGGTGAGGTGGATGGGCACCATTTTCATGCCAGTTTTATGGTTCATGATGGATTGTGATGAGGTGTTGAGGATGTGGATGGAATGGTAGTTGCCAGTCCAACTGCACTGACTTCAGATGAATGTGTTGAATGAGAGCAGCAAATCTTGCATCTTTTGCATGGTTTGCATACACCACCATTTGGATTTGGAATGCAGATGATTTTTTGATATATGAAGTGTTGCATGTGGTGGTCTTGGGTGGCTCCTCATGACTTGTGGGTAATCCCACATGGGACACCTTGGAAGTGTGACACATTGGAGTTTTAGATCTCTTTGACACACCATAATCATCATCTTCCAGCTCATCCACTTGCTCTTGCTTGACACATGAGTTTGATTGTGGTCAAGATGTTCACCTTGTGCATCATGTAGTAGAGTATCCTTGTGGTGGGTTTGGTTCATCATCTTCATCATCTATGAGTTGATCTGTCATATCAATCTCACTCTCACCATCCTCAACATCAGCATTTCTCCCCACATGCCTTATCCCAACTAGAGTCACTAGTCCATCAATCTCCTTTCCTTTTCCTTTATTCCCAGCTGTTGGCAAAGGAGTGGCTTCAATTGAGGCAGCTGGAGTTGCTGCTGTCATTGGGGTGAGATATTGAAGGTTGAAGCAGCACTTGACAATCAGCAACCATGGATGCCCTGCAATGTCTGCCTCATCAGGCTTGAGGGCCTTTTTCCATGATGGGAATGGACAGTCTGGTGAGCTGATGTTTTCTGTCAAGTGAATGTACTTGTCAACACCAATCAAGGTGCATGGCATGACATCCATCTTGTTCACAATGCCATGAACAAATTCCTACAGAAATGAGATGATGAGTATCTTTGTAGAAATAATAATGCACCAATTCCTATGAAATGGCCTTTACTGCCTCCTTCCAACTGCTATACCTCTCCCTTGGTCCCAAGTCCTTCATCACACCTATAAGCCTGCAATGAATGGCAATGATATTGTTTTCCATGACATCAAGCTCCTTTTGGGTCTTGTAGAACATGGTGGTGGAGGGAAAGATGGTAGGTGGTGGTGAATGCATTGAGCATAGATCAGTGTAATGTAGAAGTGACAAGGAATGTAGCCAATGTGGTGTAAGATTTCAACTTCCATACTATTCCCACACCATGATGACATTAATACTCTTTGTCTTACAAGTCCCAATGCATCCAATATGTGATGCAGCTACTAGATCCAATGGAAATGGCTGCTGGCTCAGCATAAATACATTCTATGCAGTTCATTTTCCCACTCTCCTGTGCAGTTACAATTGTGCATACCAGTTCAATTGCTAGGTTTTGTTTGCTGCATGGCACAGAATCATGTTATCTAGTCACACCCACCTTCAAATATGCAGCCTTGTCCATCCACTACTCTGGGCATGTACTGGCAATGATTAGAGTGCATACATGTCATTTTCCTCATATATTTCATGTTGGAAGCCCATGTGTGCATCAATATCCAAAAATAAAGTAAAAAACTACAGTGGTGTGCTGAATCATTGCTCAGGCTCAAAGAAGACCCCAATTGAGCACCTCACTGTCAGTCAGGTCAAATGCTCATGTGATGATTAATGGCATGGCAGTGTTTTGTTGCCACCTCTGTGATATGGTAACCATGCTGGGACATCTTGCTCACCATAGATCTAATGACAAGTGTAGAGGTTGTGCCTATAGCCCATGGGACGCATTTCAAATGGGAAATGACCATATGTAATGATTGGCACCATCTCCTGCTATATTGGTCATTTGCTGCTTTCCAAAATTGTCTTCTGTCTTCCACAGTCAGTGTGAGATATCAACTGCAATATGTTGTTGCATCATTCATAGTATTACATAGGCTCATTCTGCAGCTGCCTGATCTAGAAAAAGCAGAAATGAAATCCTATATAGTGGTCATATTTAGTCACAACAGATGGTTATGACAGCTGCTAATACTGTCAACCAAAAGCCCCTGTGATAACTGCCCTGCTTATGTTGGCTTTCCACATCTCAGATGGAGGGCACATTGGAAGTGCAACATGCTTGCAGTCCAAATGATCCACAGCAAGCCAAAGGTTGACATCCATGCCATCCATGGTAAGCTGCCCAGGCCCTTCCAAATGTTGCTACATAGTCTATTATACACACTGGGGCCCCTCCATATCATGTGCTGCCATCCATGGCATGCATCCTGGACCCTTCCATGTGGTTTTATGCCACCCATAATACATCTACAGGGTGTCTATGCGATTTGCAGTAAGCCATCATGCCCTTCCATGTGATCTGTAGCAAGCTGCACTGGGCCATCCCCATGTTTTTACATAGCCTATTATTCAAACTTTGGGCCCATCCATGTGATATGCTGCCATGTATGGCATGTGACCTGGGCCCTTCCATGTGTTGTTATGTGGCCTATGCTATCCCATGGGCCCTTCAATCTAATGTGCAGTAGGCACTACCATATTGTCCATGTGATCCACAGTTGCAATGTGGGCCCATCCCCACATGTTGTTACATAGTCTAATATTCACACAACAGGTCAGTTCATATCATTTGTTGTCACCCATGGTATGCTGCTCTGGCCCTTCCATGTGTTGTTACAAGGTCTATGATATCCCCATGGGCCTTTGCATGTGATCATGCTATCCACAGCAAGCCACATGTGCCTTTCCATGTCTTCTGCAGTAAGCCACACTGGCCCATCCACATGTTGTTACATAGTCTATTATCCTAACTACAGGCCTGTCCATATCATTTATTGTCATACAAGGTATGCAGCTCTGGCCCTTCCATGTGTTGTTACAAGGTCTATGATATCCCCATGGTGCTCTGCATGTGATCATGCTATCTGCAGCAAGCCACAGTTGCCCTTCCATATCATCCACAGTAAGCCACACTGGCCCATCCACATGTTGTAACATAGCCTAATATTCTCACCACAGGCCCATCCACATCAGGGAAGTTACAAGGTATCTATGTTGTCTGAGGCAGGCTGGGGCAGATACCAGAGACAGCTCAGACAATGTAGATGTCTGCTTTGACAGTTTCAAATTTCATGCACCAATCTGACAGGTCTGAGTAGTCTGGCATTGTTCTTGTCACAGCTGCATGATTCAGCAAAAACACCTCAGACCATCAGACCATCAGATGCCTATTCCACTCACTAATCAAGCCAAGATGCCTCATGGATGCAAAACAAACAGGAGTAGGCAAAAATGGGCTGTGACAGTTGCAAGCCACCTGAGAATTGGCAGACAATAGACACAATCCATTCCTACTTGTAATAATCATAAGTGCCATTGTCCATTTGCTTTAAATACAGTATAGCAATTAAAACAGCAGCTGTAGTCAAGACTTGAATGGAAACATGTATAATTAAGTGAATGTAATGATGATGAGCATCACATGAGACAATACCAAGAGAATAGAAAACATAGACCAAGGGTATCCAAATCTGCATGGCAGGACACATACATATGAACCATTAGTAATCCTTGTCATTGTCTGCACTGTTCATCCCCAGTGGACCAGTCAGAAACTTTCTCCTGAAATACAGACCAGATGGTTGTGTGAGTGGGTCTGCATCATGAGTGTACCCACTGGAAATGGCATTGCATGGGCCATGCAACTGGAAAGAAAAGTGTGGACTGGCCTGGTGAACTGCAGGTAACAAAGACAGGGAAGTTGTGGCAGGTTGGAGTGAATCTGAGGAGGCAGCAGGTAGCAATGGAGAGAGGTGAGATGCTTTCCTAAATGAAGTGTCAGCAGGTCATGCCAGTATATCCACATTGCTGACAGGCTGGGATTCAGAGTCATCTGTTGTAGCAGAAGTAGGAGCATGGACTGCAACAGTAGCAGCAGATAGAATGTTGTCATTCACAGCCCATTGATCCCATGGCCTTGGCTGTGAGTGTGCTATAGGCTGGGATTCAGCAGATAGAACATTGTCATTTGCAGCCCACTGATTCCAAGGCCTTGGTTGTGATTCTGCTATAGGGTTGGATTCTACATTGCTGCTGCTGATAGAGGTGTCCTCATCTGAATCACAGTCCACAATACATGCATGTGCATCCTCTTTTACATCACAGCCCTTGAATCTTCAGCCATGCTTGGCATATTCTAGGGCACCACTTTCAATTTCTTCCCAAGACCAACTTGACAGTCCCTCAATTGAGTGTGCATATGACACACTGCTGAGGCCCCACTGGCCATGTAAGTCTCCAGAGAAATTGCCAGCAGCTGCTTTGCTTTCCTTGGTATGACAGCCAGACTCAGTATACATTGATATAGCATGCTCAACCTGATCAAATGATTCAGAATGTGCCATCTCATAGACAAGTGGGACTTACTCCAACCATGGACAACATAAGGGCTCCATATGGATAATTATCAACCTGAGGACATTGAATGGCATTGCCAGTCTTCATATAATGAGATGCTAAGGTCTGAAGGATGAGGGGTGCACAGAAAGCACCAATGCCCTTCTATGTAAAAGTCAAGCATCTAATGACTGAAAATACTGGCCAGACCAGGGATTGAACCCCAACCATTCCTACCCTGTCTAGAGTGTGGATTCTCATCCCAACAGCATCAACAAAACATGGAAAATTAAAGATACACATATTGTTAGACTTCAGATACTTGAAGACAAAAGGAAAGCCAAGCTGGCATCAACTGCCCACTCAGCCCATGCTGCACAGTCTTCACTGTCCAAAAACTCATCAGAGTCAAACCATGTTGCCACAACTTTGTCTGCTGTCTCAGCAAATTTGCTTCACCAGTCATAAATGCACTGATGGGCCTAATGATTGCCTCCAGTTAGTTAAGATAGTAAAATGCAGGTCATGACATGACACTTACCACTAAAAAGGTGGATGTTCCTGTTCTGTACACCTGTTCATCATATGGTACTTGAGGGAACACAACAGGCCACAAAGCTGAGAAAGCATCCTGGAGTGGGATAAGCCATGGGTTTGGAGCTGTGCTGCAGTATGCCATAGAGTAGGAATGAAGACATCCTGGAACTGTGGGGAAATCTCATGGGGTAACATTGCATTAAACTTGCCAATTGCACAGGGAATGACAAATTTCTTGTCCTCTTCATCAGTGCTGCTGATGGTACAGAGAAGGGACTATACAAAAGTTAGTAGATCAGTCACTATCACTTTGGTTATCATATGTACCTTGCAGTTTGATGTAGTTCACTCAGACTGGTGAGCAAACTCCTGCTTGGCAGTCTCATCTTCATCATAGAAACCTCCATAGTCCTCAACTGGCATGCTTGTGCCAGAAACAATGTGTTGACAGCTAGGTGGCCTGGAAACACAGCTAGGGGGCTTGGAGGTTGGGGCTGAATTGAGTTGAGTGATGGATGGTGTGCGAGAATGGGTGTGCAAATGAGATATAATTGAGCCTGCACTAGGTGTTTGTGATTGATAAAGAGCAGTGGAAATTGGGTCAATGACCTCATCAGGGGATTGTGAGTCCCTTAAGGGGTGATGTTCACTGGACAGTGTAAGGCCAAATGGTTTGTAAGGCTTAGTTCTTTTATTTTGCCTATGGTGGAATTAGGAATTTGAGTGTTGACCAATATTTGTGACTTGCTCACCTGGCATTATCAAGATCTGCTGCAGCCTTGCATTTTGCATGCTGTCTCATCCCTCCTAAGTCCTTTCTCTCCCACATTAGTACTGACTGGGCACTTCTAACTTTATCCCACAGCTTCAGCTTGGGTGCAATTGCTTTCCTCCATGTGAGTTCATTGCAATTGCTTGGTGCAAACATGCAGTCCAACTGATTTGCTATTGGGTACCAATCTGTAGGAGTGGCTCACTCAAACATGGCTTAGCAACTTTTGTACCTGGTGTGTCCTGTGACAGTGGTTCCATGCTTATGCTGACATTGTGTGGAACTTTCCTTTGGACTTGTGATGGTGGGGGCCTTGCTGCCTGGCTCATCGCATTTTGGCTCTCTTCCTGCATGCACATTTCCATGGATGCCAGGCCAGCAACATTATCCAACCACTTGTTGATCTTTTTCTTGTTAGCAGCAGCCTTCTCAGCCCACTCTGCTGTTGCCTGTTCCTTTGACTTTTGGAATTCTGCTGCCACAATATGGCCCAGGTGGGTATCTTTGTTTCTCTCTCAAGTCTGAACCATTGACTAAAGGAGTGATTGGTGTAGATAAAATGAGTGGAATAAACACATGAGAATATTGTTCTTAGAGAAGCAGAGAAAGAAAAAAATGGCCATTTTTCTTGTGGTTGACAATGGTAAGCAGCTGAAGTTTAAACATGGCCCCACAGTTGACCCCTATTGGTTTGATTAAGCCAAAGGGTCATGCCACACAAGGTTCATGTTTTAACATAGCCCTCAATGTCAAGAGCAGAGTTCTTGTGTTGTTTTTGTACTCAGAAATTCAAAAATTCCTCTGGATTGACCCAACATGTCCACAGGGTGCATTCCAACTCTGACTTATGACTGGTGCAGAAGACTACTGTCTGGGAAGATTCACCTCCATGTCTGGGCCATTCTCCATCACAGCTGACTCAAGAAAAACTCCCCATCCTCAATGGTAAGTAGTCCTACTTATACTGGCCCAAAGTAATGTAACAAATGTAGCCACACTGACAGATAAATTTGGCAATGATCTTCCTGAGAATACCTCTCCAAATCCCCAATGCACATGCAACATCAATGATGGTACCCATTTACCTCATGTGTCAAATTTGAAACAGCAGAGTTTCTCTTCACTCACAATCAAATGCCACAAGCTCAAGTGGATATGTTGATGTGACTATGGGTGGCATCCATGCTTCCTCACAGTGACTGGGCACCCTTCACTGACCATACTGACTTACATCGAGTCATAGATGCCATTCCACTTGGGGATGTCCCATGGAAGTCCATTCAAGCACAGTATTTGGGCAACATCCCTGAGGACAGAGCACCAAGTTGGATGAAGAAATCTCATGAGGTTTGGTTCAATGATTCTAATCTTATTGTCGAGAACCTGCTTGGCAACCCCAACTTCAATAACCACTTTAATTACAGGAGTTTGAACCTTTGGGTCAGTGCTGATGGGAAAACATGATGTCTGACAACTGGGCATGGAATTATGCAATATGCCAACAATTTCTTTTGGGGTGCTTGAACTAACTGTGGATGGATACACAGGATATACTTGCAGAGGACCCATCGATGCATGGTGCTATGTTAGTACCTATTATCCTAGGCAGTGATAAAATGACAGTCTCTGTTGCAACTGGGCAAAATGACTATTATCCACTTTATCTTTCAGTTGGTAATGTCCACAACAATATTTGTTGTGCACACCAGAACTCACTTGTACTACTCACATTTCTTTCAATCCCCAAAAGTATGTTCATTCTTCCACTGTTTTAACCCATACTTATGAGTTTGTACCAACATAGCAGACCAGGAGAATGAGGATAGTGCTGAGTTCCACAAGTTCTGACATCAACTTTTCCATATGACAATTGCTCATATTCTGTCATCTCTTTGAGGTGGGATGTTGAAGCCTGAGGTCCAGAAGTGTCCCAATGGACATTTCAGATGTGTTGTGTATGCCCTTGCTATGTCCAATGACCTTGAGAGTGGCCAGGGTATTCCAAGGTCATGCATGCATGCAGAATTTTGTATATGAGCCCTTGACCTTGCTGAGTTATGGGATCAGTATGGCATAGTGGGTGATCTAATGGTATGTAGTGCACAATATTTATCCTTTCTTCATGTGTGAATATCATGTAACAGCCATTCATGAACAATTTTCCTCATGCTGATATCTACAAAATGTTGACACCTGACCTCCTTCATCAAATTACCAAAGGTGTCTTCAAAGACCACCTTATATCATGGATTGGCAAATACCTCAAGATTACCCATGGTGAAGTGGAGGCCAACCAAATACTGGATGATATTGACCAGAGGTGAGCAAAACATTACCTAGACTTGTGCTCCTCATATGGACCCCATGTCAAAACAGAATTGCAGCTGTACCACCTTATTCAAATTTATGGTGATTTCCTGAAGAGAGGTGATTCAAGCAGTGGACAGGCAATGACTCAAAAGCCTTAATGAAGGTATTCTTACCAGCAGTAGAAGGTCTTATTCTGCCAGCCATGATCCATGCACCCAGTGCTTTCCTTGACTTCTGCTACTGTGCATGAAGAAACTCACTCAATGAAAGTACATTGGATCATCTGCAAAGTGCACTTGATCATTTTCAGCTCAACTGCCACATCTTCCAGGAAACAGGTGTTTGTGACCCTGGGTCCAAAGGGTTTTTGCTGCCTTGCCAGCATGGTATGAACCACTATCATCATCTCATTCAGGAATTTGGTGCACCAAATGGATTATGCTCCTCTATTACTGAATTAAAACACATCAAAGCTGTCAAGAAACCATGGAGGCACTCAAATCACTTTGAAGCTTTGGGGCAAATGCTGGTCACAAATCAGTGCCTTGATAAGCTTGCTGATGCTTGAGTGGACTTTGAAGCTTGTGGCATGCTGAAGGGCCCCATCCTCTCTGTGACCTTTTAGACTCTTGAAGATCAGTGCAGACAAGGTCTTGCTGCTACTAGTGGTGATCAAAATGACAACTCCCAACATCATCTCAGCTACAGTGTCACCAACAATGATTATGACTATGACAATGAAGGCAGTGAAGCTGATGATGATGAGATTCAGAGGCCCAACAAGCCCCATGTCTTGAACTATGTCTGCCTCACAAGAACTCCAGGTACATGCATCTCTTTTTTTTTTGTTTGTGCTTGGCAGACTGACCTATCTTACAGCATGTACATAATTATCCCAGTACTCTGCAGGCACTTGCTGATCACATCATCCAACCTGATCTCCCCCTCCTTGTCAGCCAGTTTCTCCAATTTCAGTCTCAAGACAATGCTGACCCCAATACCATCCCATCATACCCCAACATCCCTGAATCACCAGTATCAGTCTACCACAGTTCTGTGTCCACATTTTATGCTCCAAGTGATCCATCTGGCCTTGGCAGAATGCATTCAGAACACATTCAAAGCATGCCAAGTTGGAGAAAGGGTCCTGCATGGTATGATACTGTATTCTTGGAAAAGGACCAGGACATCCCAGGTATGGAAGGACTGCACATTGGCCAAGTATTCACTTTCTTTTCTTTGATTTACAATAGTGTCAGATATCCTTGTGTGCTCATCCAGTGGTTTACAACCATTTTGGATCAAGCCCAGGAAGACACTGGAATGTGGATCATGGAGCCAGATTTTGATACAAATGGCCAGCAACAAATGGAGGTTGTTCATATACACTCTATTCTTTGTGGTGCACACCTCATACCTGTCTATGGCCATGATCACCTCTCTGCTGATGTTCACTATATGGATTCCCTAGACATCTTCCACATGTACTATGTAAATAAGTACATTGATCACCATGCATTTGAGATCATGTTTCAATGGATTTCTGTTACTGGAACACTGCAGTGTATGCTTAGTGGCCATGCAATAAATGTCATGTAATCTATGCCTAATTCATTAATTTACATTGGTGGAGTCTGTGCTGTCTGTGTGGTCTGTGCCATCTATCTTAGTGTCTGATACTCTGACTCAGACTTTAATAAACAATTGTAGCTGTCAGTACAAATCCAACTATTTTGGTTGACATCAGATGGCAGCAGTTGTAGCAGTTATGGTAGATGTTTTGTAACTTTGCTGATGCATATCATTTTTTGACATCCATGGTATGCAGCTCTGGCCCTTCCATGTGTTGTTACAAGCTCCATGGTGTCCTCACAGGCCTCTGCATGTGATCATGCTATCTGCAGCAAGCTGCCATGTCATCTATGGTAAGCTGCACTTGTTGTAGTGCATTCTTTCTACATTGGTCAGTGATACAGCTTACATAATACCCTCTCATAGTTGTGTCCATTTTTCTCCTTCGAGCACACCTCAGTCTTGACACACTCAAGCTGAGGTGAGATATTTATGATATGCTCATTTTACTATATGTTCTGACTATACCAGTTCACTCCTTTAATACAGTTCAGACAGTTTTTTTCCTCTGTGTTCAAAGAACCTCTAGTTCTCAAACTACATTAGCACTGGCCCACCCACATGTTGTTACATAGTCTATTATCCTAACTACAGGCCCATCCATATCATTTGTTGTCATCCATGGCACTCAGCTCTCCCCCTTCCATGTGTTGTTACAAGCTCCATGGTATCCTCATGGGCCCCACATGTCATCTATGGCAGGCCCCATGGGCCCATTTTTGTAAGCTGTATGGGGCCCTTTGAGATGCTGTGTCATAATCTACTATTCTAACCACAGGCTCATCCTTATCCTGTGCTGCCATCCATGGCATACCACAGGGGCCCTTCCATGTGTTTTTGCATGGCCCATGGTGCCCCATGGGCCCATCCATTTTATGGATGACAAGCTGCAGGGGCCCATACTGTACATTCAATGTGTGGCAAGCCACACAGGCCCATCCATGTGATCTGTGGTAAGCTGCATGGGGCCTGTCCTTATCCTGTTCTGCCATCCATGGCATGCCATATGGGCCCTTCCATGTGCTTTTACATGGTTCATGGTGCCCCTCAGGCTCATCCATTTGATGTGCAGCAAGCCACACAGGCCCATGCATGTAATCTGTGGTCAGCAGCATAGGCTTAGATGTACTAGATGGGCCTACCAATTTGTTTCAGCCTTTGTGCCATCATCAGCAAAAGTGGCTACACCTAGCTAGACCTAGTAAGGCCTAGCAAGATGTACAAGGAGTGCTAGATATTGCAGTGCTTGCCCAGAAATACACTTTCTAGCAAGCACTGCAATATCTTGCAAGCAACATGCCATTCTTGCTACATCTAAATAGGTATATTCATCCAGCAAGGCCCTGCAATGGCTTGCAAGACCTTGTACATGTCACACACAATGCTTGAAACTTGCACTTTGCTGGCTTCCATTTTCCTTACTAGATCACACCAGTCCTGATTTTACACTACATTGCAATTTGTGTTAATACTTGCAATATACAACAATCACAGTTACAGAGCACAGACACAAAAACTGGAAAATGTTTGAAAGCATACAATGAGACTTCATTACTCTTCTTCATAGCCTGCTGGCATGGTTACTTCATGAGCAAAATGCAAGACTAGGGGTATAGACACATAACATGTGGAGGATGACTGGTGACTGGTGAGTCAATTTACTAGTGGTTGAGGCTAGGAAAATGGGCCCCAAATGGCTGAACAAGTGCATGCATGCATTTGAAGTGCCTGATAAGATGAATTAGTGCACAGATAGTGAGGTTACAGTGCAAAGAGAATAGCCTGAGGGCATAAACCTAGAGACATTACATGTCTGCATGCACAAGCCTGGCACTGCACCAGATATGTGTAATTTGTTCATTATTGTTGACAAGCCAAAGTGGGCTGGACATACCTGAACACAATCATGAGGCAACAATACCTGTGACAGGTTCTATTAACCCTGAGAACACCCATTTGAATCACAAACAAAATTAGATCAATTCATGACATACCTGATCCTCCTTGACTTCATACTGAATTCTGCAGTCCACAGAATCCACAGATCAACCAGACTACCCAGATCCAGGATGCTATGACTGTGAGAGCAGGGTCAGGTCACATGCATCCAAGATGATGCAAACTGACCTGTATGACCCCAGTGGAGAACTGAAAATGGTCTTGCAGTGGACTTTCTTGTTCATAATAGACTTGTTGCATTGACAAGGTTACTCATGCTGGTAGCAATGTGGACACAGGAAGTTAGAGATAAGAGTATACATATGTGCACAAATTGACTTAGCCAGATATGTATATCTCTTAATTCACCAGCTTTAACCTTACCAGCTTGTCCTTGCAACTGAAATCAACCTTGATCGAAGGTGGAGACATTTTGGATGGTGGGAGTTAGGAGAAAGATGTGAAAGGGGAATAACACAAAGTTGACACTGAGATTGAAATTCTCAGAAAGTGCTGGAAAGGCCAAAATTTTTCTAAGTCACTTCACACTAGAAGCTTGTACTCTTGTACCAATAGATTCTGTATTGTGCAGTAGATGAACTAGGTCTTGCTAGGTCTTGCTAGACCCACCACTTTCTTGTTAGGCCTTGTAAGGTTTGGCATGGCATATGTTCAACTCTCATTCAATTCTGCTAGATCTAGCACAACCTTGCAATGACTAGCTAGGTGTTGCTAGAATCACTGGGCTCCTCTGAGGCTTACTAGATCTTGCTAGGTTTGGCCACTTTTGCTGATAATACTGGCATGTGGGGCCCACTCATGTGTTGTGATCACCCCTGGCCCTCAGGCCTGCTCATGTATCTCAGTTTAGTAAATGCAGCAGGCCCCCCTCAGCCTCTATATAAGGGCTGGCATGCAGGCATGCAGGCTACCCATGAGCTGTGACTAAGTGTGACTAATATATGTGCCCTTACCATCCAACAATACCAGCACACACCCCTTACCTGTCAACTATAAACTGTACATTTCACTTCACCATTACCACTTGGTAATACATACTATACAATTTACTCTATGGGCCTTTGGGCACCATGTCTTAGTAGCAGTCTACTTTTTTTTTTTTTTTGATTCTAAATTTAAGTGCTTGAGGACTTGTCAGTCCTATGTTGCACTAGACTAGCATTTACAAATATTAACTTCAGACCCCCTGTGGTATGGCCTAACTCTACTGGTGTGTGAATGCCCTAGTTGGCAGAGCCAGAGCTCCCCAATAGTCCACCATTCCTGCTGGCCATTTTAGACACACCACCTGAGTAGTAGAGTTGGTAGTTGACTTCTGTGTTTGGAATGAGTTCTGATTATGATGTACTGACCATCCATTAGGATGTATGGTGCTGTTAAAGCTGTGGGTTGCTCTGGGACCTCGTGACTGTTCTAAAGTAGGGTGGGGTGCTCCATGTGTTGTGGCTACTTTGCTGAACAAGTTAAGGACAGTGTCTTGAGTTAGGATTTGGCAAGGTGTGGGATGTTTGCATGCTGAGCAACTTGACATGCCCTTGTTGATTGGAGCATGAACTTTCAGCGATTTGCTGGTGGTTTGGGGTGCAATCTGTGTGGGGAGTGAAGAATTTGAGTGTTTCTGAGCAAAAGGGTGTTTGCTGGTGCTCTCTGTAGACCAGCTTGATCTGTATCATCTGTCATTAATGTTGGGGAAGCAATGTTGGTACTTCACCAAAGGTGTCTTTCATTCTCATTGTAGCATTGATAAATTTCAGCAAATGAGTTTGTGCATTAGCACTGGTGAGGAGATAGTTAGTGGACATGGCTTTTCTGCCAAGGGTAAGGAAAAGCTTATGCTGTTCTCTGTCATATCTCAGGCATTGGAATAAGAAGTGGTGGATGTTCTCTGCTGTAACCTCCCTGCACTGGAGGCATAGCAGAGTGTCACTTCTATTAATGCAGTGAAGATGCTGATTTAGGGGAATGTGGTTGGTACACATTTGGATGTACAGCCCTGCTTGTTTTTTGCATAGGGAACCAGCCAATTTGAGGAACAACTTGGAGGGAAGGTTGGGATCTATAGAGGACATGCAGTTAAATCTAGGAGAGTGTTTCCACTCCCTTTTCCATATGGTCATGAGCTTCGAGTTGTGCCATTGCTTTAATGCTGAGATGCTGTATGGTAATGGTGAGTGTAGTTTAGGTGGTAGGGTGTGTACTGGGCTTGATTTTCCCATTCCTTCTGCTGTGATTTTTGCCTCCTTGTCTGCCAACTCATTGCCCTCTATGTCCTGGTGACCTGTGATCCATTGTATGGTGATGTCATTTCTTGATAGCTCCTCTTCCTTAGATAACTTGCACAATTTTGACCTAAAGGACAACAGTAGATGGTGACCTGGTTTGGATGATGGGTGCTCACAGGATCTAATTACTACTTGGTTGTTGGCCAGGATTGAGGCTGGGTAAGTTACCTTGTTGCATGTGGCTAAGAGGTGAGCTGCTAGTACAAGTGCTGCTGCCTTGGCCTTGAATACCATGTGCTCCAATTTGGTTCCTAAGTGATAGCACAGCATTGCTATGTGCTTTGTGTCAATGTACAGCACTGCTGCTGCCCCAACCAGGCTGTTGTTACTTGAACCATCCATGAATATCTGCATATGGTCAGTTAGTTCTTGTTGCTCCATGATGGCATCATCTTTGTCTGCTGCTATCAAGGTGTGATAGGTTGGGGAGGCACTGGGGGGTACCAGGCAGGGACATATTGTTTCAATGGATCCTGGTTTGACACCAATGTCATGGGTTAGCTTGTGGAGGGCTGACTGATGTCTTTTAATGTTTCTTTTGGCTGCCTTCTGGACAAGTGGGTGGAGGGGGTGTCTTGCAGGTAGCAAGCTTAGCTGTAGTGCAGAGTTGTACAGGACTTTCTGAAGGAGAATCAGGATTGGGGGAATATAGGCATGTGCAAAGAGCAAGTCAGTGGGGGATGTACACATCGCCCCAGTCACTGCTATGACTGCTGTGCACTGGACTATGGAGATTCTCTTAGTGATTCCCAGTGAGCCTATCACCTTCTTATTATGATCTGGGGAGTACAGTGGGTGGATCCAGATGCTTGCTCCATAAGTGATCTTGGGGATTACTGCCAAGATATGTATCTGGCACATTAGCTTGAGTGGGACTCCCCAGGTTGTTGAAGAGAGCCTTTGCATCATGATTGCATGCTTAGCTCCCTGGGCAATGGCAAAGGCTGCATGCTGTTTCCACCTGAGTTCCTGGTCGAGTATTATGCCAAGGAAATGGTGAGTGGCAGAGGGGCTGAGGTTGGCTCCTCTGATGGTCATTGCAGGTCACTCCTTGGCTCTGCTGTGGGTGAAATCCATTAGTGTGAATTTGCTGGTTTCAAAATGAGAGTTATACTTATGTGACCACTCAAATGCACCTTGTTCTCTCTCCATCATATCAGCTAGGGACCTGTGGGTGTCATGGAAGGTCTTTCCTATTGCAATGAGTGCTGTGTCATCTATGAATGCTAACATCAGTTTGTTTTTCCCCTTTGCTATGTCCACTAGGTTGAAGCTGTATATGACATATAGTATCATCAAAAGTGGGTTGCCTTGACTGATACCATTCTTGACATATATCCATTCCAACTTGAAGTTGTCAAATCATATTTTGGTTTTCCTGTCATGGAGTAGTCTACTTGTGAAGTCTATTAGTTCCTTAGGCAGATGCCTCATTCTCATGTTGTGAATAAGTCAGTCAGTAACAGCATTTGGGAATGCTCCTTCAATGTCTAGGAACAGAACTGATACCACCTTGTGTTGACACCATGCATGGCATATGGTATTTTCCAGGAGTAGCAATGAGTCCTCTGTTGAGCAACTGGGTCTACTGCCAAAGTGGGTGGCCAGTAGTAAGTTGTGAGCTTCAAGGATGAAAGATGTTCTATCCACAACTATTGACAATAACAGCTTGGCCATGGCATTGAGGAGTGTGATGGGGCAGTAGGCCTTTGGTGTCATATAATCAGGTTTTCCTGGTTTTCGAAGGATCACCATGATAGATTCCTTCCATGGCTCATAGTATGTTCAGAATGTAAATGCTGCATTGAAAAGAGGAAGTAAGTACTCAGCCAGGAGAGGACAGCATTGGAATACTATATTAGCCCCTTTGTCTGGGCCTGGGGCTTTGTACAGGCTGAGCTTTTTGATTGCTTGCTGGAGTTGGTCTTCTGTGATTTCGAACCATTTTGTGGCTTATTCTGGGTACTCGTGGTTCTCTGGTACTGATGCTTGCAGTGGAGGCAGGGGGAACATCGACTGTGCCAACATGAAACTTTTGTCTTCATTTGTATCAGCTGTGGTTGTGTTGCCTTCATCATCCTTTTTCTGTAGCATAGGAATTCTGGTCTTGCTGCCATCACCTGTGGGATTGGAGATGTAGTTGTTAGCCATCCATAAACCATTACTGTCTACTTCTTCAAGCCAGTCTGTCCAGTGTTCTTTCTTTGCCTTACCCATTGCCTTGTCATACTCCTTGGCTTTATCTTTTTGCAATCTATGACTTGGGTGATTGGGTAGTGCTCTGAACATATTAGAGGCTTTACTTAGCATTTTAAGATCATTGCACAGCTTTGTAAGGTCCTTGTTCCACCATCTTTTCTTGTGCAGGTGGGGATGTGACCTGGGGTACCTCAGCATCTATGGTGTTACACAGTGTGAGCTCAATATTGTGGGCAGAGGTCTGGAACTCAGCTTTGCTTGCCAACACACTTGGTGGACCTAATGCCTCAAGTTCCAAATGAAGTTTCCTTCTGAACTTGACCAAGTCAACTTCTCTGTAGTTCCAGGCTGGTTGGGGCTCCAAGGTAGCAATGGCTAGGTCAATCTGTGTGAGGATGGGCAAGTGGTCAGTGTTTGGCCTGCAATCCTTGGGACTAGTTGTGCATGATACTACTCATTCTGTGGTCGCTTCCATGCTGAACACATTGTCTGGTTGAGTCCAGTTACCCGAGCTTGAGACTTGCAAAGTTGGGATGTCTTTTGGCAACAGCTGCATCATTCCATAGTCAGCTACCATGTCTAGCAGCTTCTGAGATGCTGCTAGGGCTGCTGTGGTAAACAGATGATTTTTCCATTCTTTGTCCCACAGAGGATGGTGCCTGTTGAAGTTGCCTAGCCACACCATGTGATCCTCTGCCATCAGTCTGATTGTGGTTATGTTCACTGCAAGGTGTCATTCTAACACCTCCACTGTCTGGTCATGAGTGCAGTCATTGTAGATGTTGTAGATTGTGCACATGCCACCTGCTGTCCTGAATCTTGTTACAACCATGTCTGCTGATGGGAACTGTACCTGTTCCCATGCATTAGTACTTAGCCATGTATTTACAAAAGTTACTGCTCTTGGCTTCTCTTCTTTCACCAGCTTGTGTGTTGGGTACACTGCTCTCCAGTGAGAGTTAGCCTTCACATTTCCTAATGAGTCAATGGGTGGTTCTTGTAGGGCAATGACATCCCAGTTGTCTGCTAATGGACTGTTAATTAGTGAGAATGATGCAATACTTGAATTATTGAGATTTTGCTGCCATATGTGTAATCTTGTTGGTTGAGTGTTATGAATGGGTTGTTCATTCATAAGAGAGGTTCATGGGGAGGGGGATGATCATCTGTCATGGTTACTGGGTGAGCATCAGCACCCAGCAAGGGAGCTGGCAGTGGGGATGAGTAGGGCATTGGTGGGCCATAGCTGTGAGCTGGTGGTGGGCTGCCATGACCACTGTGGAATCATCTACCTTGGCCCCTTTTTTGACCCATGTTCTTGATGTGGATAACTTCTCCTAAGGTCATTTGCCATAGTTGGGGCTGAATGTTGGGTTGGATCTGACCAGATGGGGGCCTGGTTTGGATTATTGGTGTCATGGGTTTCAGGGGGGCAGAGACCTGGGTCCAAGTCTCTTCCATTGGGAAGTATGGCATGTTGTTTTCAGGTGTTCTCTCATTCATTGTGTTACACCACTTGATGAGCTGTGGGCAGTGTCTGTCAGCACTGGAGTGTGTGTTAGCTTGACAATTAACACAAAAAGGAATGTCAGGTGAGGTGCATTGGGTGATATGGTGCTCTCCTGCACAGGTGCTGCATGTGTCTACTTCTTGCTGACAGTCTTTGGCCATGTGGCCTAACCACTGGCATTTGAGGCATCTTATTAGCTCTTTTTTGTCCTTGTGGGGGTGCAGCCTGTCCATGTTGAAGTACAGGCCATCCTTCAGCAGTTTGTTGGCTGCCTCTGGGGAGTTGAGTGAGAACATCACATGTGTGACCCATTGTTTGTCATCATGCTTGGAGGGGTCCTTAATCCATCTGGCTGATGTGATTGCAGATTCTGGGATGTCATTTTCTTGTTCAATGTCCCAGAGGACTGCTGGGTCTGAAATGTCAGTAGAGATTGGGAGGAATGGGACTACTACATTGTATTGTCTTTCCTTAATCTTGACTTTGCCACTGAGCTGTTTGATGAGGATCAGCTTGTTTAATGGGTGCCTCACCCATGTTGCTGCTTCTGCACTATTGAGCTCTAGTAGAATCCCATGATTGCATAGCCTTGTGACTGATTTGATCTGTATCTGCAGGCTGTTGATGGTCTCCACTGAGGATATTGCCTGTTTGAGCATTTCGATCACATTGTCCTTGGACATGTTGCTGTTAATCTGTGGATGGTCAGCATCTGGGTCTAACAGCACTTGGCACTCCCTTATGGCCACATGGGCTCTCGCAATGTTGGTTGGGGCATGTTGCTGAAACAGGGGTGTGCTTTGAGCCTGGGAGAGTAGAGCTTCATGGTAGGGCAATGGTGCAGGAGGTTGCACTGCCTTGGTTAATTCCTTCAAGTCATTTATCACATCTTTGATGGTATTGGTGTCAGCTGACAGAGTCTGGAGTCAGGTGTCCACAGATTCATGGTCAGTGAGACCTGCATGGGGGGGAGCATACTCTGTGTGCTTCTCAATATTTGACTCTAGCTTTGCATTCAGCTTGTCTAGTGTTTCTGCTGCCATGAGGACTCTTGTGATTTGGGGGGAGATGGCTGTGATTAGCAATGTCTCCAATTTTGTGGTGACATTGTCTACAATGGATTGTGCTGTTGTGGACTCAGACATGTCCTGCATAATTTAGGCTGCAGAACGAATTGCAGACTGGATTAAGGGAGTGACTCCTTTCATCTGTGATATGTGAAATAGCATGGAGGAAATATGTTCAGGTGATGCAGGATCACCTGGAATGGTATACTGGAGTTTGTCCAAAAATTTTCTCCCTGCAGTTGCATTTTGTATCTCTTCATCTGGGTTGTTAACTATATCCATCACATGTAGATTGCTACTTCTAGTGGTTGGGCAGGTCAAGCTCAGGGTGTTGGAGTGACCTTGTTGGGTTGGCACCTGAGTGTCCACACTGGGGGATGGATGCCCTAGCTGCACCATTACCATGGTCTGGCTATTGCCCACTGTGTTATGGTAAACCAGAGTAGTACCAGGAGGGTTTAGTGTGTTCTAATATATGTTGCAGTGTGCTGCAATGGGCTCTATGCTGTGTGGGTCAATGAGGTTGATGATGGTTTTTGGGGTCCTTGTTGGGGTGCCACTTGGAGCAGAGTCAAGAGGCAATCAGCAGTCTACTTGTTGCAGTATGTAAATATAGAAATTCTCTCTCTCTTACATACTCAATGCTATCCATATCATAGCTTATCTTCAAGGGAGCCTTCTCATATTCATCAGCAGAACTACATATTATAGGTCATACATTTTCACCAGTGCTCACCCCCATACCAAGCCATCAATGCGATGGGAGACTGGCATGATTTCAGCATAGGACAATGTGAGAACATACATTGCATATTTTGGGAATTTTGTGGTCAGCAGCCCAGTGAAGCACAATGTGTTTACATGGGCATCTTAGGTTTGTGGTGTGTGGGGAACAATGCTGTACTTCCACTAACAGCATTCCAAAATAGACTGCTCTCAGGTACATAACTTGGGCACTCTAATGCCATTTTCAACTGCCATCAGAAATTCAAATGGTACACAGGATGGGGTTAATGGACAGCACCTGTTGAAGGACCAGAATGAAACTAGGTTTAACCCAGGTCAACATTGAAGTGGGATCAAGCACCCATAGAAAGGCAGTGAGCACAGAAGATTGCACTGTAGCAGGACAGCAGTGATGGAAAGAAGGCCTTTGAGTTGACAAGCCTAGTAACAGGCATCAGCAATATGACACAAATTGTGACCAATGAACTGACAGGTTGTTCAATCCCATTGGCTTTGTGATGCTGCTGGGAAGGGATGTGTCCATTTTTTTTTCAAATTGTGCAACACAACTAAGGGCAGCTATTTTCGTCAACATGGGGATAACAATGCATCAAGGAGTGTGATGATTGCAATTGGCTCCCAGTTCCAATGATTTGGGTCAGAAACTTGGGATACCATATTATGGTCAAGGCAGAGATATCAGAATGGCCATCAATCATTACAAAGACATCTGATATGCCCAGATACATTGGTTCCCTGCCAGGCAGAACCTGAATCACTATTTGTTTCTGGAATCAACTCACTGAAGACACTGATAGAGAAAACACATCAAACAGAAGGCAAAGGTAGGACCATGTGCATTTGCCATCTCATATATTTGCATGAAGGCTACAGAATGGAACAGTGATGCTTATTGTCTGAACATCTTGGGAATTGGGGGAGTCTCACATGAACAAAGGAACACCCCTAGAGAGCTGGTAGGAAAGTTGGGGCATTGGCAGGGATAGCAGCTTGTGTGTGTTCAGTGTCTTTTGGTGATCTGTGGAGTCATTCCCAGAAAATGTCACATTGTGAATGTCTTTGCAGTTGTGGATTCCTGTGATAGACTCCTTTCTAGTGGCTGTGCGCACTGCCACTGCAAACTGGAAGCTGTTGATGATCATGCAAGGCTGAGCTCACCATACTCAATCATACTTGCAAAGCTATCACCTTGAGTTTAATGGAACATGGACCCTATTTAAACAATGCTGATCACCATCATGATATAGCTGCTGGTGACCTATGGTTGTGAAGACATCAACCTGAACCTTGTTGGTTCACAGATATCCATGTGGACACTCAGCACATGCCAGCACAGTGGACACAGTCTAAACATAGAGGGGGACTCCCATGCAAATCAGGGACTTATTTAGTGCTCCTGTTTATCTTGTAGTGTCTCCTTGCATAGATGGAAAACAGATACATTCTCAGGGAGTGCTCATCATACTAAAGTGTGGTAACCATTGTGTTTTTGTTCTTGGAAGCTGTATTGACAACACATAATGTAGATGGTGGGGGCATGCTATGCACTCCTCACATCAGTTCATTCACCTCTTGATTCACCTGTGTAAACATGCTGAATACCAGTCTCAACACTGCTTGATCACATGTTCTGTCTGAGAAACTTGCTATATCTGGTGGCACCCCAGGAGGTTGCCATATACTGCTACCATTAATAGGCCAGTTGTGACAACAAAAACAAATGCAGCCAGTTAGTGGGTGGTGGATTATGCATTGCAAATAGGAAGATGCAGATGATCTGCCTGATCTTATTGGAGGTATACCATCCTCTTCATTGCTCTTTGTTTGAAATTCCTCATGCAACTCAACTATGCCCCATTGTACAGACATTAGCTTCTCCATGCATTCCCTGCCTGCAACAACACATGTTAGGACATTGTTGGATTTAGGTGCATTTTTTCTGTTTCTCTTTTGTTTCCAATTTATGTCTGTGGTGGAAGAGCCAGACTGTGCCTCTCTTGTCATAGTTCTGCTGCCCTGCCTCTAGCTTACACTGTCATGTCACTCTGGTACTACTTCCCATGCCACCTGGCATGCAGTCACATGACCCTGCCTGCTCCTCTCAGCCCCTCAGCCCCTCTCCACTCCACCTGCCCCTAACCTCAAGGCAAACCTCTGGGTTTGCTATCCCTTGTTGCTCTCCCACTCCTCTGTCCACTTACCTTCCTGCTCTTCCATCTCCTCCACCTCTCCATTCTCTCTCTCCCAGTCCACCCTCTCTTTCTCCATCTCTTGTACCTCCTCCAGTGCTGACCCTTCTCTTGGGATGAAGAGCCTTAACCTTCTGGCATGCACCAGCCCTCCTATTGGGAAACCTTCCAGTGTCATCACCTTGTATGAATTGCCAACTTGCTCTATGAGCATTACTAGAGACAAGAAGCCAGAAATAAAGATGCAGAACCTCAGGAGAATATTTCTCCACCCTCAGACACTCCTTAGACACTATCTCAGCTATTATTGGGACTTTTAGGGCATGTTTTCATTGTTTTCACCACACTCTTTGACTCTACACCAGGCATCTCTAGCCTCCTGGGTCGAACTAGGACCCATCTTCCAACAGGAGCCTCTTTTAGTCTCCTCCCACTGTCCTTTCACATCAATCTTTACACCATTAGCATTCTCCACTAAGCCATTGACCCACAGTGCATAAGCTGCTACTATGCATTGTTCCACTCCATTCACTTTGCACCACATCTTGACCTCTCCATTATTGAAGTGTGTGCCCCCATCCATCATGAAAGTCATGGGTGCTCAGAATGTTCCCTTGATCACATTTAGGCCATCCACCATTGTTTTTGCCATGCCATGCATCTTCAACTTGAACCCCCACACATACTGTGAGTATGTGTCCAGTACCAGGAGTACTGTGTGGTATCCACCTTTTCCCTTTGGCAGGCTGAGGTAGTCCACCACCACCAGCTCAAACAGGTGCCATCTTGTTATTGGGTACACTAGTGAGTGCAGGCTGGTACTGCCAAAGTTTTTGCACTGCAGACACTGTCTTATGGCTTTCATGATTGACAGGTCAAGTCTTGGGCTGTAAATTCTGTCCATCAGCTGCAGTTTTACTAGATCCCTACCCCAATGTCTGTTACTCTGGTGTTCCTTCAACACCAGTTCCACTGCCTCTTCTTGCATTACACATTCAAGCTCTGGTCTTGCTCAAAGAGACTTGGTGGACACTAGCTGCCATAACTTTCCATCCTTGATGCAGTAGCCTTCTGCCCTGTGTCTTGCTCATCTTTGCTCCCTGCTCATGTTGATTTTGTCCAGCTTGGTGATAGCCTCAATGACCTCTAAGAACAATGGTTTGTCAGTAAACCTTTGCTGCAATTGGCTTATGGTGGGTTCCTGGCTTATCATGAACAAGTTATTTACAATGCTCCTTGTCACTTGCCAATCTTCACTGACTGCCCAAGTGCTGCCATCTCCTGGCTCTTTTGGTTGTCCTGTATACATGTGGCTCAGTGCATCTGCCACTGCATTGGTTTTCCCTGGTCTGTGGCATACTGCTATGATCTGATATGCTGATATGCTGTCCCTCCACCATGTGTGCACTGTGGACAATCACTTGCTACACAGCATGTCCCTTAGGGCTATGCAGTCCATCTCAATCTCCACTGGGAACCCCCATATCATGTCACTGAAGTGGTCAAACCTGAACTTGAGCACTGCAAATTCTAAGATGTATGGTTTGTATCTCTCTTCTGCCAGTGATGTCCTTTTTGACACAAACCCCACCAGGTGTACTGTTGTCTTTTCTTCTCCACCTGGTTGCACTGTGGTGAACTGTTGTGACAGCACTGCTCCAAACCCCCCCTTGCAGCTGTCTGTTGTGAGGATGAATGGTGTGCCATCAAATTTGGGTACTTGTAGTACTGGTTCTGTTACTAGCATCTGTTTCAGCTGTAAGAATGCTTTCATGTGTTTTCATGACCAATACTTGTCTAACAACCTATCCCTCAGATACTGGCAGTATCATTTCTTCCCTGCCTTTACCATTGGGTCTGGGAGATCTAGGTTCCTTTGCAAGTCCATCAGCAGCACTGCTATTCTTGCATAATCTCTGATCAATGTTCAGAAGTAACCCATTAGGCCTAAAAACCACATCAATTCCAGCAGTGTGGTTGGTACCTTCCACTTAGCTATGACTTTGAGCTTGGCTATGTCCAGTTTGATGCCACTTTTCCTGACCCTTACTCCTCCAAAGATGACTTCTTTGAAGAACAGCTTTGTCTTTGCTGGTGATAGGGACAGATCCCTTTCCCTGCACCTCATCAGGAATTTGTGCACTCTCTGTAGCAACTCCATGAACACATCTCCTGCCATACCATTGTATATCCCTGAACGCCACATTTGTCATATCCAAGAAGCATGCTGGCACTCCCAGGAGACCCATTGGCATTCATTGGTAACATTGGAACCCTTGTCCCTCTGTGTATATGCACAGGTATGGCTGGTCTTGTTCCTTGATTTCTATTGCATAGAAGCCTGATGCCAGGTCTATTACACAGACATATTTGTGCCCTGCTAGTCACTGCTGTTTTGCTTTGATGTCTCCCTGCAGCATTGGCACTACTGTTGTTATCTTGTTGAGCTCTCCAAAGTTCTGGCAGACTTGCCATCTGGGTTTGCCCTCCTGAGGTCAGTCCACCACAGTTTGCATTGGCTTTTGTGGGGGGTCTAAGCTTTGCTCCCCTCCATTTAGCACACACTGCTCCTTGACAATCCACCTGATCTTGTCCATCATTAAGCCTGGTGTGCCATGTGCCTTCTGCACTAACACCATTGGGTGTACTGGTTTGACTTTGTCTGCCCATATGTCATGAAATATTCCTGCCTCATTGAACTCATCAAGTACTGGCAGGTACCATTCCCTTTGCACTTGCATCAATGGCTTCTGATGTACCTTTAACAGAAACTTGGCACCCTCCAGGATATTCAGCCTGAATTTAATGAAGTCTACTGGCTTCACCTCCCATACTGATAGTGTGAATGTGTCTGCAAACTCTGCTACCAGGTCTTGCACCTGCTTGAGTTCATTCAGTGCTAGATCTCCATATTCAACCATGGCCACCACCCTTTTTACCCTGGGGGGATAGAATGGGCCTTTCTCCATGAGTCTGGTGAATATTTCTTCACCATTCTCTTCTGCACTTATCTTCATTTCTGCGTGTCATCCCTCATCCTCTTCACTCACTTCTTCCTCTACTGTCACCACTCCTACCCCTGTGTGGTCCTCATCTCCCCTCTCTGTTTCCTCCTCTCTCTTTTGTGCTTGTTCACCTTCACTCCCTTGGTCCACTTCTTTCCCTCCTCTTGGGCCCAGTACCCACATTGGCAGGACTGACACCAGTATCATTTGTCAGATAATTAATCCCCAGTAACACCAAGCTACTGTATATTAATATGTACCTGTCAGATAATTAACTACAGGTGATCAGTAAGTGTAAAGACTAAATAAAAGGATGACTTACTCCCCAGTAACACCAAGCTACTGAGGAAGGGAGAAAATTTATCCTACTGTATGCACGCATTTTTGCTTATGTAAGCAACAAACCTTCGCACCAAAGTAAGTACTACTAAGAGGGCAGTTTAATATTCCAACATCATTCTCTTTGTATAGTTCACAATTTCATGCTGTCCATCTCAACTCAGTAGCCAGATTGAGTCTGTTCCATAGTCATGTACTGCCTTCACCTTGTCCAACAGTGGTTTCCCTGCCAGCATTTTCCATGACCTGCCACTTGGGAAGACTTTGAAAGACATTTCGAGTGACACTGGTCCCCATCACACCATGCCTGACCATGTTCCCTTTGATGGTATCAGTGACCCATCTGCCATTCTTAGCATCTGCATGGATGGAGTTAAGTCATTCAGTCTCCATGCTACCCTTTGGTATGCTTTCCAATCAATCACATTTATCATTGCTCCACTGTTGACCAATGCTAGGAACCTTATGCATTTCCCTTGTGGACCCTCTAGGCTCAGCACTGCTAGGAAGGGGCTGCTTTTGTGTGCACTGATTGGTTTACCCTTTGCATCCAACCAGTAGACATCAGTGACTGTATTCCTGTGACTCTCTAAGTTACTGCTATCCCCATTCCCCATTCACTCCTCTGCTTTCCTTTCTGGGGACACTTTCAGTTGGATCAGTTCTTGGGACTACAGCTGATCCACTGTTATCTGCAGTCCCAGATCATTTTCCTCCTCTGTCCATCCCCACACCCACACATTCTTGTACTCACTCTGGTGCTCCTCTGCCTGCCATGCATCCCATGGAGTTACTGCATGTACCATTGTTGCAGCTTGGTGTGGCTGCACAGTTGCTTGTGCTGTTGGCCACACATAATTTACCAGTGCCATTGCCATCCTGAGTTGCATTGTTCTTCTCAACATGGTGTTGGAGATTGAATCACCCCAGTGTGATACCTTAATTTGGTGCGAGTTTCATGTGATTACATAAGTGCTTAGAGCACACTTAGTACTATACTTTTGGTACTATTCCCTCAGTTGTTGAGTCACTACTGAGGGTAAGCCTACATATACTTCATATTAGACTACTTACTGATACCTTGTAGCTGCCTACAGGTACATCAATATATATAGTAGTTGAGTCACTACTGAGGCTGCCTACAGCCCTTTTCTACACATGGCAGCTACCAACTGCCTCCAGCACATCTCATGAGGTTTGAGCATTTCCTTTGCTGTGCATGTATTCCCCATGTGCAGTGGGTCCATGACTAACCCACAGCTAAAGCACTCTCCTGCCCCTGCTGCCACCATTCCTGGTTTTAGTGGGTATGGTCTCTCAAGTGATGGCAGGATGTTGTAGCCATATGTTTTGTGCCACACTTCAATGTCTGCTTCATATTGGCACCTGCCTGCATCCATGTCCAGCCTTTGAGGTAGTGAACTCACTTTCTCCAGTATCTGTGCCCTCATGAGTGGCAGCTGCTGCACCATTGCACCTCTTGTGTATGTCACTGTTGTGCTGGCAAGACTCAGTCCCTGCATGGCAAACATTTGGGTTGGGGGGGTGGCAAACTGTCCCTGCTGTTGTGGCATGAGCATTGTGCACATGGGTCCTCATGTGCCAATGTTCACTGCTCAAATACTCATGTTTGCCATCTGCTGCTGCAGCAATGCATTCAAGGTCTGGTCCCTTGCTCATTCCTTGCTCTGCTGCTCTTTGTTCCTCCTCAGCTTGTCTACCTTGACACTCCACACTGCCACTACAAATTCCTCCCAACTCAAGTAGTCCTCATCTAATTCATCTCTGAGGATTTGTGGGGCTCCTTCCACCATGCATACCACTAGTGTTCCTCCTGTATCTCCCATGCTGAGTGCCAGCCTCTTCACCCACTCTGCCCAAAGTACATGTCCATAGTCTCCCACTCATCTTTCTTCTACCCACTCTCCTACCTCCTCTTCCCACAGCACCTGGTCTTTGATCCATTCCCTCTGTTGTACCCTTGTCAACTTGTAACTACCTAGCAAGCAAGTTTCGAGACCCTACCCCAATATCCATACCTAATGAGAAGCCTGTTGAGGCACCTGGTGATGATGAGATGCAAGATGAACTGAAAAAGTCATGCATGAAGCCTAGCAAGTTGTCAATGGAGCTGCCAAGTAAGGAGAGGCTCAAAGGGGGACATACCAAGGCAAGAGGCAAAGACAAAGCTGAGGCAGCAGTTGGTGCAGCCCAGCAGATTCTGTCACAAAGTGTTGAGGTTGAAGGACACCAACCCAAAGTGCCAAGTGAGTGGCACATGGCAGAGAATGAGCTGCAGGAGCAGCTGAGCTCGAGGGCAGGAAAGCCACTCGAAATCAAACTGGAGAAGGTTAGTGACAAGTCTCAAGGAATCAGTGACATGGTTGCTGCAGAGGGAAGTCTGGGCACAGAGACCACAGACATAGCCATGAGCATAGGAGTCATGACCCAGGCTATGAATGCAAACCAAGAAGGTGGAGACATGAAGGTCTACTACCAAGTATCTGAACTTGTGAATGCTGGAGCAGTGAATTGTGTCAAATGACCTGCAGGAGCATACTCACAACACAAACTCAGTCAGCCTAACAAAATCCCAACATGGAATATGCCAGAGGCTACCAACACACTGCTCGAGGGGGAGCAGAATGGCTGCATGAGCAGCAATGTTGCAAATGAGCAGAGTGGCAATAATGAAGAGCCACGACTCACTATCCATAACCCAGGTGGATACTTAGGGAAGCCAAGAGCTCACACACTCAGTAGACAAGAGGCAGGGCAGACTAAGGAAGCAGCCAGAGACACTACAGATGCCAGAGACAACAAGTCAGCTCCACAGAGATGGGGGATAGCAAGGACTGAGAGCACACCTGCATTCCAAGCATCACCCATAGAGCCCATAATATGCCCTCAACAAATCTCCAGAGTTCATCATTGATGTGGATGACTCAAAACAACAACTATAGATGTCAGCAAGGCCAAGACACCACCAAGGAAATGAGTTGGAGTCATTCAAGGCAATGTACCTGACACATGAAGATTGCCACTCGAGGGGGAGCAGGCTAGTTGTGCAAGTGACAGTGCTATGAACACAATTGTGGATGGGCACATAGATGAGCCAAGTGGCCATGAGGATGGACCAAGAGGCCCAATGGACACTCCAAGCATGTCAAATGAAGAAGAAACAGTTGCAGCAGTACCATGGATGTGCAATGTCAATGCCAGCATGTATGGAGGTGCACAACAGCACATACATGAAGTGGATGGTCTGGGGAGCCATACAAACATGTTGAACAATGAAACGGACATGGTCAGTAATGCATATGGCACAAAGACAGCTAGCAACACACATCAGAGCATTAGAGTGCATCAAACAAAAGGAGAGATTCAAGACTCACCTTGAAGGCTGGAAAACAAGTTGCCCAACCATGTTATGCCACAAGTAGGCATTGGAGATGCCAACATATCCCTACCACAAGATGTGCCACTCAACTCAATGAGCACTCCAAGCCATGATATTACCTTTGGATGACCAGCAAGTGCAGACAACAGCTCTGCTACCAAGGGTGTTGAGGGAGATATGGACAGTGGTGATGGCAAATGAATCAACAGTAGTGGCAATGGCAACATAACAAGCAGTGGAAACATTGACCCAATGTGAGCTGAGGTAGTGATGCTGGCTGGAGATAGTCAGATTGCATGTTGTGGCCAGAACTCATGCATTGACTTACCTGCATTGCCCATTCCACCCACAAACTCTCAAAAACATGCCTGTGCACTCATATGACTGAAATGCCAATGTGGAAGAATCAAATCCAAAGCTAGAAACATCAGGACAATGTGAAAGCTCAAGAACACATGCCAAGAGCATGGCAATGCAATGTGGTCGACTTTGCACCATCAAGAAGGTATTGGAACATGCCCAGAGCCTACCTTCAAGTACTGGAAGCAGGGGGAGCACTGACAACCCACCAGAAACCAACACAATGTTGATATGAATGCATTCAGAAGACCTAGAGGGCCTGGAGGCCAAGAGGAGGTCCAGGAAGCATTTGGACATGTCGAAATGAACAGGAGACACTGCCAGACAGGTGCCACAATGAGCAATGCATGCTGCAACTCAAAACAAGTTGAAATGAGACTGCTAGCTGGAGACCAGGATGGTCAGCACAAGCAGCAGAGGTGGAAACCAAGAAATGTACCTGGGCCACCCAGAAGCCACCAAAAGCATTCCGATGAGGTCAGCAGACCCAAGCATCGACTCAGCACAATTAATTTTGAACCTAGAAATGTCAGTAGATTTTGAAAGGCCAAAAACACCCACCAAGGACTCAGTAACGTGATATGGCCCATTCCGCATCATTGAGAGGGCATCAGAACACACCATGACCCTACCATCAAGCTTATGAAGCTGGCCAATTATCAATACATGCCAGAAACAGTGGGGATGGCCCCAAGCATTGCAATCAACAAAGGGATGATGCATCAATCATGCATGTCATGTGGCCTACCAAATCAGGCAACTATGCTCATGCACACAAAGTGCCACACCTCAGGCCACAGGCCAAGCCTGACTGCACCACAAAATCATATCTAACATTACCTCTGCAAAGCTGCTACTGTCCAGGCATTTTTCAGTTTACCTATTTTCTTATTTCTTTGAGTGTCTACATGCACTACCACTTGAGGGGAAGTGTTGGAGTTATTAGATCAATGGTGTGCTGTTGCATAGTCACTGATTTACATAAGCAAATAGCACACACTTACTATTTTCATATTACTGTAGTTTCTACCTAGTGACTACTAAGAATTCTACAGGTACAGTAGCTTTGCTACTAATATATAAGTGACTACTAAGTATTCTACAGATTCTGTTACTTCTACACCCATCTCCTTAGGGTTCAGGTTCCCTTCTTGTCACCAGATGGAAGAGCCAGACTGTGCCTCTCTCATTGTAGTTCTGCTGCCCCACCTCTAGCTTACACTGTCATGTCACTCTGGTACTACTTCCCACACCACCTGGCACATGGTCATGTGACCCTGCCTGCTCCTCTCAGCCCCTTGGCCCCTCTCCACTCCAGTGGTTGTCAGAATTAGTCTATATGTAACCATGCAATCTTTGAATTTGCCACACTGATGTCTCAACAGCAGGTGTCTGCTGATCTCTTTTACAAGTACCTCAGTTCTACCAAGTCTTGGTGATAGAGATCAGTGGATGTGAGGGCCACCTCTGGGGCCTTCTACTAGTATTTTGTTTGTGTCGAAAGTGTCTAGTATCTTGAATGTGAACTAGCAATGAGTTGATGCTCAGGCTGATGCAAGTTACTGGACTTTTGAATTACTATGCCATATATCCTCCTTGCACCCAGCCTTACCCTGGTTTACTCATGTGTCTGGCAATCAAATCCTATTTGATGTACATTTAGCTACTTCCTACACAATACTTCAGCCATATTCCCAGTCAGTATGTGACATTCCTGGCTTTTGACAGAACAGAATATCAGAATATTGGTTGTCATATGTCAAACTCACAAGACATATATTAGACATATGATTGATTTGATGGGTTATTTAGTTTTTGATATATTACCTCTAGCTACAGATATAAGCTCATAGTCATAGTCTGTAGCTACATCACATTTGAACCTGGTTCACACCTGTCCGTCATCACAATCCTCAGCCCGTGAATTCTAACACAGAACGCCAGCACCAACTAACCACCGCAACTGTAATACTTTACTCAGGTATGGGAATGTTCAAGGCAAGAGCTGGTATGCTTCGGGCTTGTATGGCGGGTAGCGTAAGCTCAGATTGGGCTCCTCACTGCAAAACCGATGAAAGCATGGGAAGGCTTCCTTAGCACACAAGGCTTAAGAAAAGAAGAACTCGCTGGCTTACCTCTTAGGAATGTCAACGGAGCTTCGCAGGTGGGTAAATGCATCAAACGAGTACCGCATGAACTGGTAACCGTCTACAAAATGAGTTCACGCAATCAATGTGTGGTGTAAGAAGTACATGGATTCATTTCACATACCAGCAAGGTGTTGGAAAGTGTCATTAAAAGCAATACCACCACTCTGAGTCTCGTTGATAACTGTGCATCCAGAAACAGATCACACGCGTTGGTCAAAAAGAGTGAAAACATACAAAACCTGTAAACGCACGTCGTTCTTTAACAACGGGATCCTCCGTGAACGCATATAAAACCAGAGGATGAGGCCTAATAGTGAGGCGTTAGCCAAGGGCTCACAACGGATTTGCTCGAGTACGTGCCGTGCATTGATGAAATCGATCGCTTCGTCCAAAGAATCAACAGCGATGACAGGGAGTATAGGACCGAAAATTTCCCTGAAAAAAGGTTTAGACGCATCCCATCTTCAACGTGTAAATGCGCTTATCACGCACTCTTCTAGTAAAGGATCGTTTTCGTCCACTCCTTTGACGGTAGTAGGCTCGATTCGTCTTCTCGTAGGATCTCTCTTGCCCTCGAATGCTCCCCCTACTTGCTCTCCTTGCGAGCGGTCAAGAAGTGCACTCAAGCGTTGGAAGTGAAAGTCGTTTACGATCCCTCCATAGTGTGCATCGTCAAGTGCTCCGTTGGGGAAGAAAGCCTTGTAAGCCTTTTCGAATCTTCTGACAAGTTCGTCTTGTTTTTGCCTGGGAACAAGGATATAATCTGGCGCGACGCAGATCTATGTGTGAATTAAGCCGGTTGAACATTTGTGTAGGCTAATCACTTGCCTGGCCGACGTTATTACACTTTCCCCACAAGATACGCTTGGCAGCGAGCTCCATGTCGTACGAGGCATCCACGACAACAGGACTTTTACCCCCGAGTTCTAACGAGCACGGCGTCAAATGTTTAGCAGCTGCGCTCGCCACATGACGCGCGATCCGCCCATTTCCAGTGTAGAAGATATGGTCCCATTGAAGTTCGAGTATCTTGGTTGTCTCGGGAACTGCACCACTGACGACATGATAAGCAGACGCATCAATATACCTGGGGACAAGCTCTGCTAGAAGCTTCGAAAAGTGAGGTACGGCTTCGGATGGTTTTAGAACGGCACAACGTCCGGCAGCGATAGCTCCGACGAGGGGTTGCAAGGTAAGAATCATGGGTTAGATTCGTTCACATGGACATCTTCGCAGAACGCCTGGCACTCGGAGTTTGTATGTGGACTGCCCACCACAGTGCCGACATAAACAACATGTGTAGGCTCTCACGCCGTTCTATGCCGAACCCCAGGTTGGCCCCGCATCATGTTGACGACAATGACTCTGGGCGACCGGGTGGGCCCTGGAAAAGATGAATGGCCTGTAATATGTATTTCCGTTGACACAGGAGGAGGTCTTTGTTGGACAAACGTATAATACAATCGATAGGATTTGAGTCCGTAACATAAACATTCCAAGTGTCTGCATGAAATTGCTAACAACAATCATTCACTGTGTCTTTGCATTTCATGAGTTTCGTTCGTGGGGGAGCGAAGACCATTCCAAGGGTGCAGTGCAGACACCCTGCGCTGCTTCAATGGATCTGGAAGATTCTCGGACCGCATTCCTTCGGAGGCATATTCCTATAGTACAGTCGCGGACATGCAAACTCGTCCAACATTATAACAAATGATTGAGAGTTTTTTACCCCAAATTGGTAGTGGTTTTGGGTTCAGACAAGTGAAAGGAGGCCAAAACCAAAATCATCCTGTTGGCTCAGCAACTGTGCCATGCAACAGCCTTTGCTCTCAAAAGGACAAACAGGATAGCATTTTGTCTTCACACTGCAAGCATTTCACAATTTTTCATCCCAAAATATGCTGAAAAAATTGAAAAAAGAGATACTCTTTTATTTCAGCTGTTTTCAAAGAAAAAAGGTGAATATAATGTAATGTTTTCTTTGTCTTTTCTGCTGAAAAACATGAATTAATGGTAATGCCCATTAGGTTCTTCACTAATGAGTATTAGCATCAATCACTGTTTTTTAGTAAATCATGCAAAGAAAACAAAGTGTTATTATTGCCTTTTCTCTTTGAAAACATGTGTCAAAAAAGAGTATCTCTTTCTTCAATTTTTTCAGCATGTTTTCTCAAGAAAAATTGTGAAATGCTTGCAGTGTCAATCCAGTGACATCAAAACCTCGCTCCTCGAGAACAGATTTCAGCCCCTTTGGCTTGCCCAAAGTAGTGGTCATCTTTTGTACATTTCCACATTTGGTTTTGTCTGGATTTGATTCAGGAATTATGGTGTCACATTGTTTCTGTTGCTTTCCACCGTCTGATTTGTTCATCTCAAAGGCTTTTAATGCATCAGGTGGAAGTGATGCGTGGGCAGATGAATTGTCAAAAATAAAAAGTGCTTGATATTCAGGACTTGTCTCATTGTGAATATCAATGGCTTCTTTCATCTGATCAAGAAGATTGTCGTGTGTCCACCAAGGGTCTCCGTTAGCACCTGGGTAAATAATCCGTCTTGCATCTTGTGTGATTTTTCCATCATCACCATGTGCAACAAGTCGGCCACTTTGGCTACTGATGAAATCCGAGACATGAATTAATCGCCCACGACCTTTCTTCCTCAGTGGTTGCTCGCCAGCTTGTAACCTGTCAATCCATAGTAAAATCACAGAAAACAACTAAATTAGCCTGAAATAACTCACCATGCATGGCTCGTGTTGTCATTTGCATGAAAAGAGCATTCATCATGAAAATATTCCTTGATCGGCCATTCACCTGCCTGCAGTTCAGGCTCAATTCGTATAAGATCAGGTCCATCAAAGTAGACCATCCGTTGTTCATATGCCTTCATAGCTGGCAAAAAAACATCCTGACGATACTTGACAACATCAGGACGTTCATGTCCATCCATATAAACCCCTTTTCTTATCACCAACATTCTCCATCTGAGCTTGATTAGCCATCATCATGCAGTGCACTCACAAATCAGCTGTTTCAGATTGATTCCCAGGTCTGGGAAGATTGTTGAGTTCAGTGCATCTTGTAATGCACGTGGTGTCACCTTGCCCATCTTAAGACTGGACAACCACTTGCGTGCATGACTCTGGACAGATTCATTCTGTAAAAGAGACTGGCCATTTTGTGGCCCACCCCGCTTCTCCACTGGCAGCTGCTCAAAAACTTGATAGTGATGAGCAAGTGTCTGAACACGATGTGCAAAGTATGCTCCACTTCCTGTCCCACAATCCCACTGGTGTGCAATCTCTAAGCTCGCAGTAATTCAGGTGACCCCCTTGATGCGAAGTGTAGCAAAGTTCGAGAGGATCATGAGCTGATTGATTTGGGAGAGTGGTAAGTTTTTGTGTTTCTCTTTCAGATCATGTCGTATCTGTGCACAAAGTGTCTTCCAATCACGGATTTCAGTTCCAGGAGCAATCAAATCATGAAGTTCGTCTTCCCAGTCTTCTGCTTCTTCTGACTTGGACACCAAGTTCTCCAAATCTTTCTGACCACTAGCCTCGTCCTCATCCTCAATTGACTTGGGTTCATCATCATTCTTTGAAGCTGCCTCAAGTCCCTCAACATCCAACTCTGTCACAGTTATGATAGTATCCACTTCATCTGTGCTTGGATCCAAGAGAACAGATGCAGTTCGAGGTCTCCCACTCAATGCAGGCTGCATGGGGCCACTCGTATTCAACTCGGGTCTGGACTGTCCAGTGGGTTCCAAAGGTTCACATTGCTGTGATGATTGAGCATCTGATCGGGTCAAGTGATCATGGGAAATGGACGGTGAGTGCTGAAAACTGAATGCATCAAGTGATGATTGATTTTTCCAGGTGTGGCGATATCTCTGTTGTGTGCGCTTGGACTTGCTCATTACATCTGGGCCCTTAACATATGATGCTGGTCTTGCTGGAGAGAAGGATTGGTTACTCCGAAGAGTAAGTGTCATTTATTCTGCAACTCATGCTTATGCTCTCGCTGCAGAACTCTGGGGACCCAATCAGCATCCTTCTCGCCTTCCTTTTCAGCCATCTCTACAAGCCACCGGCAGAAATCAATGTCTTCCAACATCTCCAATGGTGCAATTTCATCATCTGATAGTATCACAAGGCCACTGCCATTTTCTCCTCCAGTCTCTTCTTTGTACTCTCATTCATAAGAGATTTTTAGTCCATCAAACTTGATAGCAAGATCCTTGACATCTGAATCCTGTTTCTCTGAGTTCAGATCATCCATATTAGTCACAGGTGACTCAGTGATCAATGGCAACAACTGCGGCGGTTGGTTTCATAGCCCAGTTGTGACCTTGTTCCTCAGCTTTTTCTTTGGTCAGCCACCAGGCATTGGATGATTGGTGAGTTACTAGCGGAGTTTTCCTCCCTTTCTGACAGCTCCAACTCACATTCCTTTCATGGAATCATCCATGACTCAGCAAACAGAGTCATTTGCGCATTTTTCGGGGTTTTTCGGGGTTTTTTTTCATGTTGTGCCAATTTTCGGCAGGTAAAAATCTTTATATTTGAGAATTTCGAAATTCTGCTCATGCAATTAGTTTACTGTGGCTCTTAATAGCATGTATATACAGTTCACAAGGGCTATTATTGTGTTGTTGCATTGTAAAAACTCACCGACCAAACTGGTCGAGTTTGCGTGTCCATGACTGTAGGTCGGTGTCCGTTTTTCCTGCCCTTTCTTCCATCACCAGCTTATGGTTGCCGAGGACAGATTCGTAATCGTCCTAGTGTTTCCATCCATATACATAATGCACAAGCAGTGCCATTCCTATGTACTGTCAGCGAGACAGCTGAATTACAGCATGCACATCCTACAGTCTTTGAATTGCTTTTGAATTGTCGGAAAGCTTGGCAAACAACACATGTCCATTATGGCCCATTACGGTGCTAAGCGGTTTGCAGATAGGCTCTAATTATCCTGTCCCCGCCCCCCTGAAGAGTCAGTGGACATTAAGATGACTCCAGAGATTATGTAGCCTTATGAGGCTATACAGAGTTTCATATGTGCTAACCCGATATGCACTAGGGAGACAGATGGATGTAGGCCTCGAGGCGTGACATTTGAAGTGTTCTATGGTATGACTCAGTTTTTCATTGATGGGCTATGCTAGTACTGGCCTCGTTTATGTCAGATCTTCAAGCTTTTCTTGGAAGTTTCTTTCACTTTCTCATATTCGGCACTGCAAACTGTTTGTAATCTTAGTTTCAATGTTATAGGCAGACTAATAAATGTTTGTATACAGACAATTGAAAACTATATATTAAGAGATGGCCTTAAAGGTCTAGCCTTCCAGTAGCTGGAGTACAACACAAACAAATAAATGTCAAAGAAAGACTGACTCATGGGAAATTTCAATATTTTGATCTGAGCAGAGCATAATTATAAATTAGGCAAATGCAGAATATTATATCCCGATTAGTGCTATCTGTTTGGCATAATTTTATATTTGGAGTGCCTCAAAATATTTGCCACAATATATGATTGTGTGAACAATTAAGAGATCCTCAAAATGGAAAAGTAAATTTTATGTTTTGTTGCTGTCTAAATTATTGAAAGGGTGCTGTAGGCAGCTCACTGCAAGCATTTCACAATTTTTCATGCCAAAATATGTTGAAAAAATTGGAGGAAGAGATACTCTTTTATTTTGGCTGTGTTCAAACAAAAAATGCAAATATAATATAATATTTTCCTTGTCTGCTCTTCACAAAAACATGAATTGATAGTAGTGCTGATTAGCTTCCACACTAATGGGTATTACCATTAATCAATGTTTTGTGGCAAGTCATGTAAAGAAAATAAGTATTATTTTTGCCTTTTCTCTTTGAAAATACCTATCAAAAAAGAGTATCACTTTCCTCAAATTTTTCAGGACACACTACAAGTGTTTCACAATTTTTCACTGCAAGCATTTCACAATTTTTCTTCAGAAAACATGCTGAAAAAATTGAAGAAAGTGATACTCTTTTTTGATGGGTGTTTTCAAAGAGAAAAGGCAAAAATAATATTGTCTTTTCTTTGCATGACTTGCCACAAAACATTGATTGATGGTAATACCCATTAGGGTAGGAGCTAATCAGCACTACCATGAATTCATGTTTTTGCAAAGAAAAGACAATGAAAACAAAATATAATATTTGCATTTTTTCTGTGAACACAGCCTAAATAAAAGGGTATCTCTTCTTTCCATTTTTTCAACATATTTTGGCATGAAAAATTGTGAAATGCTTGCAGTGTTTCATCCCAAAATATGCTGAAAAAATTGAAAAAAGAGATACTCTTTTATTTCAGCTGTTTTCAAAGAAAAAAGGTGAATATAATGTAATGTTTTCTTTGTCTTTTCTGCCAAAAAACATGAATTAATGGTAATAGGGAGGTTTCATTTGCCTAAAAAATTGAATGTTGTGAATGCTAGTACCTGGAAATGTTTATGAGCTGCCACTGGGCTCCACCAGCTCCACACATGAGTAAACATGTTTAGCCGAGGCTTTGAACATGCAGATCAGCACACTAGGCTGTCACACTATGGTGAACTTTGAGATTACCAACAGTGCAGCTCATACCATTGTTCACTGGCAGGTAGATCAAGAAGGTGGCAGCAAGCCTTGTCAAGGTAGATGGAAAACCAATTGGTTATCTCAGAGATGGCACAAGCAGGGCTGTGGGAGGGGTTGAACCTCATTACTAGATCATGTAGATCAGCTTGTGAGCAGAGGCAAGCACAGGTTAATTAAAGTGCTTCAATGGCTGAGAAAGCCTTTCAGTCCAGTTCAACAGAGCTTGCTGGCAGTCACTTTACAGTCAAAGAGATCAAGGGGAAAAGGAGAAATCATAGCCTATCAGAACTGCCAGAGTGCCTCTCAGTCAGTCAGGGAATTCAACCAGTCTTCTGTGATACTCTGTCTGCCCTGGTTCAAGACTTGGTTGATTACTGAATATGACAAGACATTCCTGGAAATATTCAAAAACACATGGCATTGTAGAGTAGAGGGAAGCTGAGAATGGTGGTGTCCTCAGCATTTGCCATTGTCAGTTGGGCAGTACTTCACACAGTCACATAACATGCCGACATTCTGCCAGACATCCATGTTTATGAGTTTGGAGCTCCCAACCTTCAAGCTCCAAACCCGATTTTTAGGCAAATGAAACCTCCCTAATGCCCATTAGGTTCTTCACTAATGGGTATTAGCATCAATCAATGTTTTTTAGTAAATCATGCAAAGAAAACAAAGTGTTATTATTGCCTTTTCTCTTTGAAAACATGTGTCAAAAAAGAGTATCTCTTTCTTTAATTTTTTCAGCATGTTTTCTCAAGAAAAATTGTGAAATGCTTGCAGTGTGCAGCCTTGGTAGTAACTCAACCACTATACATTAAATGTACCTGTAGGCAGCTACAGGATATCAGTAAGTAGGAAATGACTAAATACAAGCAGTAACTCAACTACTGAGGGTACAGTACCAAAAGTGTACTCTGTGTACATCCTAAGTGCTTATGTAAGTGAGTAAAAACTTACACTAAAAGTGGTATCACACTGAGGTGATTCAATCTCCAGCATGAATGTGTGATAGTAAATTATATTTTGTGGGAGATTTGAACTCTGACAAAATATATTTTGTGATATGAACTTTCTCTTGTTCTATCCTTTTTCACTTTTTCCATTTCTTTTTCCTTTGTACATGAGATGTGTCTTGTGACACTTACTCAATTATGCCTCCCTTTTTGGACAGACTCTCCTTACTTAGGGCCTGAATGGTAGCAGGCAGTAGCAGGTTTCCCATGTGGTTGTAGAAAACATATGGAAACTGAATCAGTGCAGAGTTTTACACACAGACTTTTGGAGAGTAGTGTTATTGATGGGGATAAGTGCTATTGTTGCTATCCAATCATCTAGATGTAATACTGGCTTGATGAACTACTCATTGTGAGATCCCTGCAAGCTAGTTCATTGCTCATCTCCACCACCAACCCATCACTCACTCTGACTTTGTGGCAAGATGGTAGGTAGGGCTTCTGGTTCAAGAGGGGCCCTGTCTATTGCATCAAGCTCTCAGTACCAGAAATTGCAAGCCACTTGGACTGAGCCAGACATTTTGGCACTTCTTGATTATGTGGAGGAGAACTGATTCAAAGCAGGTGATCATATGGTGTTTCAAGAAGGGTATTTCAATGATCTACTGCCCCAATTACCTATCCAACCCAATGGCCACCATAAAACTGCCAAAAGTTGTCATGACAAGTGGGAAACATATGTGTATTGACATATCCCTGCACTTAACATCACTCATATCACTCACAGCTGAAATGGGAATACTATGTGGTGTCAACTATTGTGGGGGGATCAGGGCTTCTGTATTCTACAGAGAAGGGTGCTAATGTCATGACCAACACAGGACAACTTGTGATAGATGAACTTATCAAGGTACATCTGGGTTTTCCTCCTCATATGATATCTAATCTAACCATTCACCTGACTTGGCCAGAAGCTGCCCAGTTTCAACACAAGGGATTCAAATTTTGGGATCATATGAGTCAGTTTGTCCCTCCTGACAAGGTGAGGGGCACTAATGCATACCATGCTGGAACCTTTCCTATGATGCCTCAGTCTTCCACATCCATAACTTCCATGCAGCCCCAGCCACCATTCACCCCCCCTGTACAAGACTACCCATCACATCAGCCACCATTCATGCAGCCTCACATGCTGCATCAGCCACAGTCCACACAACCTACTGCTCAATTTACTTTCATGCAGTATCAAACTGAGACCCCCTGACTAGACTCAAATTGCACCAACTACTCAAAATGTATGACATACTGTAAACTCTCAAGCACCAGTTGTAACATCAGTTCCTCCACAAGCCCCACCCAACATCAGCAACTGGGCAAAAATTCTGATGGTCTGGGAAAATCTGGTGGTCTGAAAAGTTCTGAAAAGTTCTGAAAAAATCTGAAAACATCTGAGAAGTTCTGATGTCAAAAATTCTCAGAACTTTTCAGACCATCAGATTTTCTCAGATTTTTTCAGACTGTCAGAACTTTTGCCAAGTTGCTGATGAATATGTCATGGGTACTGTTCAGGATCTCTGTCAATCCTCCTGCTGTTTCACCTTTGACCATCCCTGTCTCACCACTATCCTCTGCAATGATATCAGTTGACTCTTCAATCAGTCACTCACCTAGTGTATCATCTTCTGGCAGAAAACACAAGAGCAATGCCACTGCTGAGTTGGACACCATGCCTGTGGCAGCTACTGCTAGCTCATGGAAGCAATGGACTCAGATGAGTGGCCTTGAAGATAAGGTCCAAGAGTTCATGACAAGTTTCAATGACTTGTCCAATAGGATGGTCAATCAAATGCTTTCTGCACTTGATGATACAAATACAAGTAAGGATCAAAAACCCAGCAACATGTGTACACTGATATATGACCTTGGGAAGAGCCTTTCAGCAGACAACCTCATTCATTTACAGATGCTGTTTGAGGAGAACCTGTCTTTCATCACAGGCTACCAATGTGTTGCTGCTCACTTGGCATCACTCAGAATGCAGTGGGTTAAGTTGAGGCTTGAGGTGGCCAGTTGCTCTGTCCCTGAATATACAGATATATAGGATACCTATGCATGCTGTATCTTTAACATTGGTATTACTTTGTACCTGAAATTTCATTCTGTATTGCCATGCAACTCACTCAAACAAGACTGCATTGACCAGGATAATGAAAGACAAAGCCAAGATAACATGTAACTACTTGATAAATGTTATAATTGTTCAATGATACATCAGCAAAGTTACATGCATCCACTGTGTCTGAGGTGTCTGATTATGTCTGACAGCATCTGATGACCTTGGCTATACTGACTTAATGTCTTGGATTGACCAATCAGATGAGGGCATAGGCATTGAAACTCTGATGTCAGACATCTAATCATCTGCATCCATCTGCAGTGTCTGCATTTGTCTGCTGCAGATGAATGCAGATGAATTAGACTACTTGTAACTTTCCTGATGTAGGAGGATACCCCACCTTGCATGCTCAGCACAGTAGTATCATATCATGAAGTGCATTCATCTGCCTGTGGGAGTCAGTGTTCAGCAGAGCACCCTGAAGGCTTCCAAAGTTGCCTTCCTCCTTTGTCAGGTATGGTCCATCATCTTCATCAAGTCCATCAGGATCTGGTGTATCAATGGCATCAGGATTGTGGATGAAAATAATATTATGAATTCAGCATGCAGCTGCAGGCAATCTTGCTGTTGGAACAGAGGATCATCTGGTGGAGGGACAACATTGGGTAGAGGTGGGAAGCAGGATGAAGGAGATGCAGTTGAGACAGTGTGCATACACACATAAAAATTTCAACTTCCCATGGTCAAGACCAGTAGCCACTGCAGCACTTCAAGTCTAATTGTGAGTGTTACCTTACTAACCTTTTCCCACAGATTTCCTAGTCACTATGTACCAATCTACACCACACTGCACTTTTGGTAATAAAAAAATGTAGACTACACAACCCACCTTTTTGGCAGTCAAAAAAGCAAACATTACACTACACTTTTGGTAATAAAAATGTACACTACAAGGAAATAAAAGAAACCTTATGGGCTATAACTATTTATTGCACATGGGAAAACATAGAGAAACTGGTGACATATAGTTATAATGTTGCTATGGTTCAATATATATTGAATAATTGCACACTATTTCAGTATATGACAAATATTGCACTGTCAGGACACTACACTACACTTTCCCAATCAAACACAACCAAACAAATCAAAAAAGTACACATTACACTTTTGGTAATAAAAATGGAGACCACACAACACTAATTATATTTTATCTATATCCCTACCATTTTTGCACCACCTCCATGGTCCTCTTGCCAGGTACTACAACTTTCATTGTGACATCTTTGAAAAAAAGATTGGAGACATCATTTTTTTGTACTGCAATTTTCTTATCCATTTTTGGGCATATCAATGACATAAGCATATTCCCGTGGTGCTGTGGCCCAGCCCTCCAACTTCATTATGACATCATGATCTATAGTTATAATAGTGCTATAGTTCACTATATATTCAGTATGTGTGCACTATTTCAGTCTATAACAAATACTGCACTGTCAGGTTTTCCTAATGCAGCATTGAAGGTACTGGCAAGATTGAGAGAGTTGTGCAAGATGCAAAGAGCATCTAAAGTGATGGGAGGTGTTTAACCCTCTTAGAGGATGGGGGTACAAGCTTGAAGAAACCCTCTGAACATGCTGAAGGATGTTATCTCCATTCCAAGAAGCACCATTGATGATGTGCCAAAAATGTAGACCAGTGAGCCAATTGTTGAGGATCTTGTCAGAAAGTTGACTGGCATGATTGGAAGCAAAAAGTGCAAGAAGTTCTGCTGAAGCTGGCATTCAATCTGTTTCTGGAATGGAAAGTTGACCACAGAACTGAGTGAAATGGAGGAGGCCAGTGCCATAGTTTGAACATGTGTTGACAATGAGGGATTGAAGCATAACATGGAAGAGGTGGAAGATGGAAGACCAGGGAAAACAATCCTCAAGAGAGGCAAGATGGTTAGCTGCATGTGGAGAAGACCAATGTAGAAGGTGATCACTAGCAATGACATGGGTGCCATTGGGGAGGTTGGGTATGAGAGTGAGGATTGGACTGAGGCTTTGAATTGCAATCTGGATTGAGCAAAAGAGAAATAACTGATCAAATGGAAGCATCAACATTGGCATGAAGAGTGGAGGCAGCAGTGTCAATGACAATGTCCTGAAGGAATTCTTCAATTGAAGGAGAATGAACTGTTGATAAAGAAGACTGCAATGGAAGGGTGTAAGATGGGGGGATCTGGAAGATGGTTAGCCATACCTGGAAGGTCACCTTGAGAGATAGGATCTGCTTGGTTGTTGGTAGAAGAAATGTATGAGAAAGCAAGCTGTAGATGTGCCTTGCATGACAGTAGAGCTGTGCAATGAATGCAAAGATTGGTCATGAAATTGTGAGAATGACCCTTCCCAAATGCAGCAATAGCACCTTGGTTGTCACTCTGGATGAGAATGTATGAATTGACAAAACCATGGTTTACAAAATGTTAGATGGCAAGTTCAATTGCCAAACCTCTAACCAGTCTATATCATGGTGATCACCATGCCAGTCTGCAATTAGAGGCCAGGGAAACCAGAGATCACTGTAGAGTACAGTGAGCTCAAAAACCCTTTCCATGTTTACCCTAATTGCAGTACATGGGGTGTACTGCCAGACACCATGGGAATTTTGCTTAGCTTTGGTGGAGTCATAAATAGCACTTACTCCTGGCTACAAAATGGCCCCTATATCACATGATTTGGTTCACTGGCTGGCAAGATATAAGCAATATAAAACAGCAACCACATGGAAAGGGTTTTTGAGCTTTTGAATAGATGGGTATTCTAGTACTTGGTATAACCTCCTTTTGCTTTCAACACTGCCTGAACCCTTCTAGGCATACTCTCAATCAACTTTTGACACTCTTCAACTGGTATCCCTTCCCATTCCACCTGAACTCTCTCCCACAATTCATGAATTCCACTAGGGGGGTTTTCATGTTGTGCAAGCCTCCTCTTGAGACAACCCCAGAGATGCTCAATGGGGTTTAGGTCTGGAGACTGTGCAGGCCACACCATGGTCTGGAATTCTTGCTCTTCCAGCCAATTCCTGACCATTCTGCAAGTGTGCTTGGGGTCATTGTCCTGCTGAAAGATGATGTCAGGAGGATTGAGACCATAATACTCCAAGGTTTGCTGGAGCTCATCCCTCAAAATTTGAAGGTAAAGGTTCCCATCCATCCTACCATCAATCTTGGTACCAAAGCCAACTCCCTGCCAAGTCATACAGCCCCACATCATAAGGGAACCTCCTCCAAACTTGAGGGTTCCTTCAACCAGCCTATCACTAAGCCCCTCACCTGCCCTTTTTCATGCCCATTTGTGTCCATCTGACCCCAGATGGTTGATTTTGGTCTCATCAGACCATACAACCTCTTTCCAGTCCTCCACAGTCCAGTCTTTATGAGCAACAGCAAAATCCAAATGTGCCTTGTGATGTCTAGCAGAAAGAATAGGGTGTTTGGTCTTGACTACAGCCTTCATACCAGCTTTCTTCAGGTGAAGGTGAACTGTGCTGACAGAGAGAGGTTTATTGGTAATGTTGGAAAGGGTTTTGGTCACTTGGACAGCATTTTCAGCCTTCCCAGAAGTGATAAGATGTTGGGCATGGTGGATATTGGTAGGAGAAAGCTTAGTGGGACAACCTCCAATGGCCTTCAGAAGGGTAGGATGCTCTTTGGAACAAATTTTGGTATGGTGGAAGGGCTGACACCAGTTTGCTTGGCAATGGCTTCACCAGAAAGTCCAGAATCAAGCAAGGAGAGGATGGTGGTTTGTTGAGTAAGGGAGAGGGATCTGACCATGATGGTAGTGGGGAATAATGAACTGTGTGAACTTTTTTGAACTCAGACATCATGTTTACATATGTACCTTTGTTTGTACTAACAAATATTAGCAAATATACTATGATTCTACTCACCAATTCAAAAGCTCAAAAACCCTTTCCATGTGGTTGCTGTTTTATCTTGCTTGTATCTTGCCAGCCAGTGAACCAAATCATGTGATATAGGGGCCATTTTGTAGCCAGGAGTAAGTACTATTTATGACTCCACCAAAGCTAAGCAAAATTCCCATGGTGTCTGGCAGTACACCCCATGCACTGCAATTAGGGTAAACATGGAAAGGGTTTTTGAGCTCACTGTATGCTGATACCATATTCCAAGGATGTGTCAACCCAAATCTGAGGGTCAAATACAAGCCATGATTTCAGCCAAATCCCAACAAGTAGGGAAGTCATTGGAACTGATCTGACCATTGACAGGCAAACCAGAGGGTCCTTTTGAAGGAAAGATTGCAGCAAACCCAGATCTTGGGAGGGGAATCAAGAGTGACTTGTTTAAAAATTATTTGAAAGGGAGAAGAATGAAAGAAACCAATGTTGGCATAGAGTTCTGTGGGAGTGAAAGGACCAGACATATGACCTAAGCAAAGTTTGCCAGCAATGTATTCATGAATAGCATTGGGGTGATAAGAGATATTACATATAATGATTGGGAGGAATGAAGGACAGCATGAGGGGTTTCAAGTTGCTGATGGGAAAGCTGAACCTCAGTTTGTTTGGAAGATCCAGATATTGATGTAATAAGTTGAGTTCCCATGCTAGCATGTTGTAAAAGGTGGAATCAGAATAAGCATTGATGATTCTAGTAAAGTCCATGTCTGAGTCAAAATGAGAGGGATGAGAGTGCAAGAATCCTGAGAATACATGACAAGGAGAACAAAGGTCTGAAACATGCAAGAAAGGTGCTAAAAGATTGAATTTAAGTGGATTGGTGGTTGGAAGCACCATGGTCCCTGGAGCTGCATGCTGAGCATATGTATATGCTGATCTGGGTGACTGTCATGGCAGGTGCAGGGTGGTTTACACATGAACTCAACAGTGTTGTTCTGAGTCCCTTCATCTCATTGTGACCTCCTAATGCATAGTCATCAATGCATTATGCCTTATACATTTTCCCTGTATTTTTAGTGCACCCAACAATGGGAAAGCAAAAAGTCTATACATTATTAAAATTGTACATTGTCACATCATACAATACAACCCATTGTACTGTACTCTTGAAACATAGCAACATTTGGTATGTGCTTGGTATCCAAGGTTCCTACAGAATGCCAGTTGTGTCCCTGGGCTCCCATTGATTATTGGACACTGTCCCTGCCACATACATACTATTACACTATAATCAAGTCATTTTCTGACCATCCTGAGGCCTATGAATATCTGGAAAGTGTGATAGGATTTTTTTTAAAAAAAAAAAAACACAAAATGCATATGCATATTTGATATTTTGGATGTATCTATCTAGCAGTTGTGCCCCCATGATATGTACCCATGTGTGGCTACAGCTTATCAATAGCTCATGGCCTGGGATGCACACAACACATTTTTCAAGATTTGGGACCTGTTTTAATGACAAACAGAATGTCAATCTTGTACTCAAAATATAATTTGTCATTTAGGAAATATGGAAACTACCAAATTATATTGAATTCAAACTTTTAATATTGCTTTACATTTAGGGCAACATTTAAACCCAGTCAAAATACAGATAACCCCCTTCTAGGAGGGTTATTGACATTTTGTCTAGATCTAAATGTTGACCTAAATGTGAAAACAATATATAGAGTTTGAATCAACATATAGTTTGGTACATTATTTGAAGTTTCCATATTTCCTAAATGACAAATTATATTTTAAATGCAAACTGTCATTCTGTTTGTCATTAAAACTGGTCCCAAATCTCAAAAAATGTTTTGTAGCAGTGCTTGAGGTGCAATTCCATGATCTCCTGCCTGCACTGGAAAATTGGCCAAGGATCAAGATCACAGGCTCACATCCTCACAATATAAAATTTTCAGTTGTCTTTGGATAATGTTAAGGATTTACAAGTGGCAAATATTTTGAATTATAACAAATTATATTGATTCCTCTTCTTTGCAGTATATATAATGATCATTCAAACTGCCATTGTGATGAGTATCAGGGGTTGAAAGAAACCTCACTAACACATGGGAAATTTCAATATTTTGACCTGAGCAGAATATAATTCTAAAGGTAAATGCATAATGTTTGCCAAAATATATCATTATGTGAACAATTAAGACACCCTCAAAATGGAAAAGACAATTACACTGGAGGCATTATCTAATGTTTGAGCCACAATCATTGAAAGAACATGAAAGAAACAGATACTATATTTAAGAAGATTGAATGATTTTACCATGTTCTCTTTGTATTTTGAAACATAGTATCTGTTTCCACAATGTTTTATTTACTAAACATTGGTTCTTGTCCCCAGTGTTATATATTTTGCTGTTGTCTAAATGTTTGACAGTAAATTATATTCTGTGGGAAATTTGAACTCTGACAAAAAATTATATTTTGATTGCTGTAACAGTGCACAATATTATATTTGATCAAGTACAAGCCATCAAAATATAATTTTTTGTCAGAGTTCAAATTTCCCACAGAATATAATTTACTGTCAAACATTTAGACAACAGCAAAATATATAATTGTCTTTTCCATTTTGAGGATGTCTTAATTGTTCACATAATGATATATTTTGGCAAACATTATGCATTTACCTTTAGAATTATATTCTGCTCAGGTCAAAATATTGAAATTTCCCATGTGTAAGACCCAAATGTGATAAATGACATCATTGAATGTGGCTCACGAGAAGCCTTATGAAATCCTGTGTAATAGACCCTTCAGATGGCATGTTCCGTGTGAATACAACTATCATATCTGTTATCGGGTTCCGTCACCGTCTCCTGATGCCCACTCTTCAGGGGTGCAGGCGAGCTGCTAAGCGGAACATGCATTATCCGCACGGAAACAACAGTAGGAGTGATTACAAGCCTCTACTTACTCACCACAAATAGAAAGAAAAGGAAAGTGGAGGTGTATCTGAGCGTTCCTCTGGATGGGGTGTGGTCGGAAAACCTTCCAGACCCATTAAAACAGCACAGGTGTCCGCTCCATGCCCCTCGAATGGTTCTAGCTCCCACTCACTACTGGTACGAAGCTCATAAGATGTCCCTACTCGCAGTTGGCGTCGTCGCAATCGTGGTTGCATTCGCCATCTCATCATTCTTCTCGAAAGACGCAGCATCTTTCCCCCCACGAGTACCAAGCATCTTGCCTTGGTTCGGAACTGCCCTGAGTTTCATCTCCAATCCAGATGAGTTTCTAGCACGTTGCCAGTGAGTATAGGTATAGTTCTCGAGAGATGCAATGGATTTTACCTCACCACCATCCATCTTTGCTACCCATAGGAAGCAGTATGGCAACGTATTTAGAATGCTGCTTGGCGGCAGAGAAGTCGTCGTCGTCTGCTCGGCCGCTGCCATCTCATCCATCTACACGACCGACCCCAACACGCTCGGAGCCCAAGAAATGCATCAGACATTGTATTACGCAGTGTCGGGAAGCAAAGGCAGTAGCGCCGAGGTTCATGGCATCGTGACTCATCTCATACTCCCCATATTGGACCAGCGCCTCTCGCGACGCGCTATGGGGGATCTGACTGCACCAATTGCCTTGGCCATGTATTCCAAAATCAAACCCTACGCTCAGATGAAAAGTGCTCGAGTACCACTCAGGAAATTCCTCACGCAGCCACTTTGCTACGCAACCAATCTCGTGATGTTTGGTAGCAGGTACCCTCAAAACGTTTACGAGGACTTGAACACTCTCGATGAGACCATGACCGAGCGTTTCTATGGAGTGCCATTTTGGTTTTGGCCCTCGGAGAAAGCCCGAAGGAGAATGCTTGGACAGATTAGAGACTATCTCAGCACTGAAGACATCTCCGAGGAGGACGGGTGGTTAGGTGCCGCCTTCAAGAGATCATTCCGGGACCACAATACTGGTCTCCACGAGGCGTGTAACCATTTTCTTGCCTTGCAATGGGGAATGCAAGCGAACACATTCGGGATAGCGTTGTGGCTATTCTTGTTCCTCCTTCGCCATCCCGATGCTTTCCTCGCTGTACGAAACGAGATTGATAAAGCAATCAAGGAAGACTTTGGAGACCTGGAATCGTTCGTGACCAATGTGAAGCCACAGATCCTGGAGAAACCATGCTTCGCATTGTTAACCTCGGCACTTTTGGAAACGATGAGGCTCACTGCCATATTCATTCCTTTTCGCGTTGCTAAATCCGACTTCCAGTTGAAGGAACAGGGCAAGACAGTGACAGTACGCAAAGGAGAGTACATTCTGGGGAGCGTCCAAGCAGTCCATATGAATGAGAACTCCTACACTGACCACCATAAATTCGTGTTCGATCGTTTTGCTCATGGCGAGCACCGAGAGGGGAGACTACCCACGGAAGGCCGTCCGTGGTTCTCTTTTGCAGCGGGAAAACATTTGGTAGGTGTCACTTCTGCAACGTCTACGGTCTGGATGTTGACTGGTGCCTACGTGACATTGCCAGTGCAAGGGTCGACACATGGCAATGTATGAGCTGAAAATGGTGGCCATACTTTATTTACACCTCTTCGACTTCACTCCTGTGACGAACGGGTCCTCGCCATGGTGGCCCCCCCAAACGGCCAGCAGAAACCTCGGCATACCACGTGTTAAGGAGTTTTTCGTAGATGTCCACCCCCGACATGATGCTTGATGCTTGTTCGATTACATCAGGTGCAAAGACGCACTGATTATGTTAGCCATTTCATGCTGAACACTTGCTATGTGTCTTACGTACTCGATCCCCCGATCTGTATCATAGTTTATCTCTCAGGGACCTTTCTTGTATTTCGCAACAGCACTACATGTCACAAGCCATCTTTTTCGCTTGCGCCCACACTGGCACCTGAGATGTTAGATTCGGCATGGAATACTGCGAAAACGTACAATACGTATTCGGCAATTTTGTAGCTGGCATTCCAGGGAGGTGGAACATGCCCATAGGCAGAGGTTGGCGGTGTATGGCGAACGAACAACGTCCCGAACTAGGTCGCTTTCCGGTACATAATTCGGGTGCCTTTCTAATTTCTCATGGTAGGTGGAAATGGCATTGAAGTTGAGGTAGTTAGTGCACTGAGAGTTACGTCAGATCATTCGAAGGACGAAATCGAGGTAAGGGTTGCCCCGCGTCAACATTGAACCGAGATCAAGCATTAGTAGAGAGGCAGCGAACGAAGAGAGGTCCACTGTTGTAGACAATGATGATGGAGATAAGATAAGGCCTTTTAATTTGACGAGCGTGAGTAAGAGGTAAGCAATAGAGGTGAAGTATGACCAACAAACTGATATGTCGTTCATTTCCGTTAGCTTCGTGATGCTGCAATAGAGCTAAGGTAAACAGGTTCGTCAACCCTGGGGACAATAACAATGCATTAGGGGGTGCGGTGATCGCGAACACACCAGGTATCGCATTTTCACGAAGTACGGTCAAGGCGTAGCCATATTTGTGACTTCGTTCTCGCAGTTAGGCAGTCCAGACTTCAGTCCAGTCCCAGAAAGTGCAGCAGATATGCCCAGATCAGTTCGCTGAAAAGCAGAGCCTGGATCCATATTCGTTTATAGAATCTGATTAATGAGGGTGGTGACAAAGGAAACGCATGCAGTATTGCATGTGACGTCTGTACTCTGTCCCAGAACGGACGTACATGTCCGACCAAGGGTAGTTTGACCTTGGGCACGCCGTCTCGTATATTCCACAAAGGCTGCAGAACTGCTTGTCGTCTGAGCGTCACTGAGGGGCATCTGACATAAACGAAGAACGCCCCGGAGAGTTGGCAGGCAAGGCGAACGAGGAGGGGAAGATGACTGAGAAATAATACATGGGAATTGCAATGCAGTGGCTGTGCACACTGTCACTCCCAATTTTCCTCACCTGCGTTGAGCCTCATCTGAGGACTTCCCTCGCCCTACTCAGTGACCATACTCGCAGGCTGTCACCTTGAGTTTACATAATGGATTCGAATCACGGTGATCAGTTTCAACAAGATCTACAACGTGCTATAGAAGATTCAAGGTCGGGATCAAGTACGCCCGGGGCAATCCTCGACAGAGTCAGGCAGCAGCCAACCGAAAGTCAACGTCGGGGCACTTTCACTTGAAGCTCAGACTGGCACCACAGTTCTACAGAACTCCTTTCTTATCGAACGTGCACAATTGGAAAGGGAACGGCTAGGCCCGGTTGAAGCGACCACGTAGCGAGAAATATCAAGATGAACTGACCTCGTTGCGACATAGGAGGCAAAACATATCTACTTCACGCACCCGTACTGACGGGCAAATACATACGCCATTTACTTCTTCTGCTAGCCCTTCGAAAGCAAGTAATTCAGTCAATAACCAGAAAGCAACTGCAGCAGCAAAACCTGCAGTCACCACACACCCCGTGGTCAACCAACTTTTCTGGGATGGCGAGCTTCGCCTACCGCCAATTTATACTCCATGCCTAGACAAGATGATAGACCGACGTTTCGGCTCACAGAACTCCTCGGCCCTGTAAGTCCTATTGGCCGACTCGCCCTCTGTTTTATATGAAGAGATGCAGACCTGACTGTCCTTAAGAAATCGCAAATCATGTTTGCCATCATTTCATCATACTCTACTTCAGTATCGTGGATATACGAGTTCTTCGACCCTCGCATGCCTGTTATCATGGTGGCTCAACCAGATTCGTCAGGTCAGGCTCGCATTAAGAATATCCTGCCCAATTGGGTGGTGACGGTGCCATTCCTGCGTAATGGCCATGAATGCCAGCATATGAAGGTATGTTTTCTTCGATATATGAATTGTCGTGGTTCCCGACCCGTACTGGTAAATGATTTCATTTGAACACTTGCATATCTGTCGTCATGGGTCATCTGTTAGATCTTCTACGAAACCGGTCGACTGCGTGTCGTCATGTCCACAGCGAACCTGATAGATTATGACTGGCGTGATGTAGAGAATGTGAGTGAACCTTTTCGTTCTACTACATCAGATCGTATTTACTGCAACTGTCCTAGGCTGTCTGGCTCCAAGATATTCCATCCCGTATACAGTGCAATCCCCATGATCCCAAAATCACAGATGACTTCCCATCTATCATGCAACACGTCCTGCGTGCTGCGAACGTTCGTGACGCTCTGACCATTATGTTAACACACGAGGTCTGTCCTTCCCCATCACAACGAGTATACCCTGCCGCTCCCAACCTCCCTCTGCAATCAATCAGCGACCTGTGCTCGAAATGGGACTGGTCAAACGTTAAGGTCAAGTTGATCCCCTCTATTGCAGGAAAAACGAGGGGTGGCACAGGGTCGTGCAGTCAGGACACCCAAGGCTAGCGAAGGCCCTCCGGAATTTGGGGCTTCGAACGGGGAAGGGGAGGCCAATTGGGGGACCTTCTATGGAGTATCGAGTAGGTGGCCGTTGCGTTAGTGCATTGGGTGGTCTCGTGTCCTTTTGCTTGCAGGGTTCCTCCATTGGAACCTACTCCACACGATGGCTGAACGAACTCTACTACTCTGCACATGGAGAGTCCGCTAAAGGCTGGTTAGATGAGCCTAAGGCGAGACGGACTAAACTTCCGTGGCCGCCGGTAAAGATATTATCCCGAGTCTACGCACAGTAAAGGGAACCGTTCTGGGCGAACCTGTATGTGGGCATGCGGTATCGGGTTCGTCCGCGGTACTGATGCTGTTAAGGGTGGTAGGATAACATTTCGTAAATCCAATCAGTGGGAAGGGATGAAATTTTCTCAAGAGCATTTCCACGACTCCAACGGTGCTGGTGGCAAGGTGCTGATGCACACCAAAGTCTACGAGGCTTAACTTTCTCCACGATAGGCTACGTTGTTTATTTCTCTCCAGCTGATCATCGCCACTTTTCGCGCAAGGTCAACGCCATTTTCAGCTCCATCTTCATCCAAAGAATCGTCAGCCGCTGCGTCCTTAAAAGGCAAACGAAAGAGCAAAGCCGAACCAATCACTACATCGGACAGCGAGACTGGAAGTGAGTCAGAATGATCGTGGAAGCGTCGATGCCGTGGCATCTTCGCCAAAGGAGCCTATCGGATGGGCGTATGTTGGGTCATACAACTTCACACCGTCTGCCTGGGGAACATTATCAGGATCAGGGTTCAATCCAGTTCTGAGCGTGAGATTCTGCTTTTGTGCTTTTCAGACACCGTGTTGATCACGTTGCATGGGTCCCACAGAATGTTAATTACGAACTAGGGATACTGTTCCCCTTTGTATAACGAGAAAGAGGCGGAGAGTGTGTCGTGTTTCAGGCGTCCGCCGAGGAACTATGTTCTTGGCGAGGATCGTCCATAGGTTAGTCGTTTTCTGACCGCCCTTATGCTCGCGTTACTGAAGTTGTGTTTCAGATTCAGGAGGCATCTCCGGTACTCATGAGGGCATGATTGACACGGGTGTGACCCATGAATTGCCAAATTCCATACCAACATTCGCAATATCCTTGTACTGAGGATGAATTCACATGGCACCAGTAGTGCATGACATCACATCTACCTATAACCTCATGTAGAGGCTGGTTAAAGAGTAGATAGAATGTGGGGTGAGAACAGCCGCGAAAAAAAGAGAAGATGAAGTATTGGGAGTTACGATATGCATAAAGAATGACGGTAAGGTCGGCAACTTGATGATCAGTCGCTTCCAGTTCACTGCAGACGATGAGATACGCAAATAGTAAGTTAGCGGTGACACGAGGGAGAGACCTAAATTTCCTGTTCTCCAACCAACAACTTTGTTACTGAACATGACAAGCTCCCATATCATCGGCTTCATCTGCTCTGTGAGTCTGTACGTCTTTGAGCGTCCCGAGATCTAGTCTCTTTTGCCGGTTCCCGGCGCGTTCTCAAGTTCGTTGTTCGTTACATCATTCGGCTAAACCCCCGTCTTCATGTGGTGTGATATCGATCAGCTGACTTTGGTTTTAAAAGTGTGCCGGAGCAGAGACAGGTACCCACTGGAAGGTTTGATTCTCTTGGAGGGTGGCTGTACATCATGAACGGCAACGTTAACTCTTGGCGACTGTGGCTTTAGATGGACTAACTACTATGATACAGCCAAGACTTGACTCTGCAAGACAAACTTTCGAAGTAGCCTGCATGTAATGGCTAATAACAATCGTTCACACTTGATAAAATCAAGTATGCATCAGGCTTTACGTCGGGGACGAACATCTACGAAGATCTCCTCCACACGTGGGATGCCAAGGTGTCTTCTGGTCGTACGGGGAGGCCACCACGGCGAAGACCCTTTCGTCACAGGAGAGAAGTCGAAGAGGTATAGGTAAAGTATGGCCACTACTTTCAGCCCATACATCGCCAAGCATCGGCCTTTGCACTTGTAATGTCATATGGGAGCTCGTCAACTTCGAGGCCGTAGACGTTCCAGAGGTCACACTTACCAAATGTCTTCCTGACGCGAAACACAACCACGGTTGGCCTTCCGTGGGCAGCCTCCCCTCTCGGTGCTCGCCGTGAGCAAAACGGTCGAATACGAATTCGTGATGGTCAGGGTATGAGCTCTCATTCATATGGACGGCTCGGACGTTTCCCATAACGTATTCCCCTTAGTGAACTGTCACTCTCCCCCACTGATCTTCCAACTGCAGGTCAGATTCGGCAACGCGAAGAACGGTGAATATGGCAGTCAGCCTCATCGTTTCAAAGAGTGCGGAGGTCAACAATGCGAAGCATGGTTTGTCGAGTATCTGTGGGTTTACATTGGCCATGAATGACTCCAGGTCTCCGAAATCTTCCTTAATTGCTTTGTCAATTTCGTTCCGCACAGCAAGCAAAGCGTCAGGATGATGAAGGAGGAACAAGAATAGCCACGACCCTATGCCGGACATGTTCGTGTGCATACCCCATTGGAAGGTAAGAAAATGACTAGACGCATCGTGGAGGGCAGTATTGTTGTCTCGAAATAATCTTTTGAAGGAAGGACCTAGCCAACCGTCCTCTTCGGAGATGTCTTTGGCAAGATAGTCGGTGATCTGTCCAAGCATTCTCTTTCGGGCTCTCATCGAGGGCCAAAACCAGAATGGCACTTTGTAGAAACGTTCGGGCATGGTCGCATCAAGAATGCATAAGTCCTCATATGTGGCTTCAGGATACCTACTGCCTAACATGACCAGGTTGGTCGCGCAGTAGAGTGGCTCCTTGAGGAATTTCATGAGTGTTACTCGAGCGCTTTTCATCCGAGTGTATGGTTTGATTTTGGCGTACAGGGCCAGAGCGAGTGGTGCAGTCAGCTCCCCCATAGAGCGTCGCGAGAGGCGCTGATCCAACATAGGGAATAGGAGGCGAGTTACGACGTGGTAAACCTCGGCGCTACTGCTCTTGCTTCCCGACACTGCGTAATACAATGCATTGTGTGTTTCGTGTATTCCGAGCGTGGTGTGGTTGGCCGCGTAAATAGACGAAATAGCAGATGCAGAGGAGACGACAACGACTTCTCTACCACCAAGCAACATTCGAAACACGTTGCCATATTGCTTCCTATTGGCAAGGGAGATGGATGGTAAGGTGCAATCTGTTGCATTCCTCGAGAAGTGTACTCACTGGCAACGTGCTAGAAATTCATCTGGACTGGAGGTGTAACTCAAGGCAGTCCCGAGCCAAGGCAAGACGCTCGGTACTCGCGGAGGAAAAGATGCTGCACGTTTCGAGGAGAAAGATGAGACACTGAACGCGATCACAATCGCAATGGTGCAAACTACGAGTAGGCACATCCTATGAGTTTCGTTCGCGGGGGAGCGAAGACTATTCCAAGGGTGCAGAGCAGACACCCTGCGCTGCTTCAATGGATCCGAAAGATTCTCGGACCGCATTCCTTGGAGGCACATTCCTATATAGTAGGTCAGTGTCCATTTTTCCTGCCCTTTCTTCTCATCACCAGCTTATGCTGACCGAGTACAGATTCGTAATCGTCCTACTGTTTCCGTCCATATACGTAACGCACAAGTGGAGCCGTTCCTCTTAATTAGCCTGTCCCCGTCCCCCTGAAGAGTGGACATTAAGATGACGCCATGCCATAGATTATATAGCCTTACGAGACTGTACAGAGTTTCATATGTGCTAAGCAGTATGCACTAGGGAGACAGATGGACGTAGGCCTCGTGACGTTTGAAGTGTTCTATGGTGTGACTCAGTTTCTCATTGATGGGCCATGCTGACCTCGTTCATATAGTGGATCTTCAAACTTTTCTTGGAAGTTTCTCATATTCGGTGTTGCAACTAACTGTTGTAATCTTAGTTTCAATGTTATAGGAAGACTAATAAATATTTGTATATAGACAAGTGAAAACTATATATTATGAGATGGCTTTAAGGCCTAGCCTTCCAGTAGCTGGAGCATAACACAAACAAATAAATGTCAAGCATGGGAAATTTCAATATTTTGATCTGAGCAGAGCATAATTCTAAATTAGGCAAATGCAGAATATTATACTCTGATTAGTGTTAACATTATCTGTCTGATATAATTTTATATTTGGAGATGCCTCAAAATATTTGCCACAATACATGTGATTATGTGAACAATTAAGACATCCTCAAATGGAAAAGTAAATTATATGTTTTGCTGTTGTCTGAATTATTGAAAGGGTGCTGTGGGCAGCCTCAGTATTGGCTCAACCACTATACATCACACCCATTAGCAAAAAGGTTGACAATAATGTGTGTGATGTAGACTGGTTAGGAGTTATTAGGAAATACAAGTTGTGCTGTAAATGCCCACTTTGCTTCAGTGTATATACATGTGCACTACTGCAATGTTGATGTCTGCAGACAACTAAAGCAGAGAAAGCTCAGCTGTGTGATAATGCATTATTATATACATGCATGCAGACCTAAAGCAGAGAAAGCTACTCTGAAGTGTCAGTCCCACCTACCATATGATGTGCAGTAAACATACCTCAGCCATGTGATAATGTGCTGAGGAAAGGAGAAAGAAAGAAAGCCATATGTATCTATGCACTCATGTATCATGTGATGGCAATGAGTGTCAATGTTGTAACACCTAAAGTCTAACTCGAGACCATAACAAACACATCCCAACAATGTCCATCTTCACTGACAAATTCTCTGATGATAATTGTCCACAGGATCCCTCTCAGGCAGGTGAACCACTTCCACCTTTGCAGCCTACTGTCCCAAAGAAGAGGGGTCAGCCATTGAAGAAAGCATTGTCAGCAGGCAAGGAAGGTTCATCATAGTGCTATTACTCTGAGGTACAATTACAATGCAGATTGGTCAACAACCCCAGAGTCTCAAGAATGACCTAAGCCAACCAGCATCATGTACTATCTTGCCATTTTTTCCAAAGCAGAGATGAAGAAGGTTATGAAACAATGGAAGGCCAGCAATACATCTTTACAGTTGGAACCTGATTTTGGGTGGGACATGGTCAAGACTCAAGGTGCAATTTCTAATGAACATTATGCAGACTTGTCAGCTGAAGCACATCAACTTCAATGCCAACAATCATCCCAGATGCAACTACAGACAGATGATGACTACAAATTTCTTATTCTGAACAATGGTAGTATTATATGATTGCCTAGAGAAGGATACAAGCTATCTCTACCTCAAGGTGGTGTGTCTAAAATGGCTGGCAGGAATGGTAGACTGCTGGGGAGACACTGCTAGAGACAGGATGGCCCACAGGGTGGCCACAGTTAGAAGTTATGTATGTTTAGTGCAACATAGGGCAGACCATCCCCATGCACTTAAATTCAGAATTAAAAATTTTTCTTTCTTATTGTGCATGCCTTGAAGATGAAGGAGCCTGCAGTCAATGTCAGAATGATCAGTCATACTTACCTTGGCAAATCTCACCTCAATCTTGAGTCAAGATTGAGGTGAGATTTGCCAAGGTAAGTATGACTGATCACTCCTATTGGGTATACATATTCCTGAAACATTGAATGTGGCCTGTCAAAGTAAGTTTGCCAGAGTGAAGTGCTTATGTGATCTATCCCATCCAACTAACCTGATGATGCAGATGATCCATGGTCCATCAAATGGGCTGCTGCAACAAGAACCAGTAGCAGAGTACATCAGCAAACAAGCACTTGGCTGTCCAGAGCTGTCCAGTTCTGGACAGCACCCCAGACCCTCCAGAAACCTCTAGCAAGGTACCTAACTGGCTAGAATTGTCCAGGTCTGTCCCAGACTGATGACAGAACCCTACAGAGTCCCTCACTGTCCTAGCACTGTCCCAGACTGCTACAGTATAGAGTAGTACTCTGTCTACACTACCACAGCCAATCACAGGTCTGTACAGACCTGTACAGAGTTGTACAGATAGCTGTTACAAATGCACAACCAATTAATTGTCACAATGCATGGCAGTGGATCAAATCAATTGATCATCATTCAAGATAATTCATACTACAGTACACATTTTTACAGTACAAATAAATATTACATGATTGCTAAGTAGGGATACTGCTAGGGTGCCCAACATACCTGAACTGAGAGGGATATCAGGGCTAAGGGGATGGGGGGGGACTAACATCCCCCAAGGCAAAGAGCAAAAGCACATAGCTGAGAGACAAGTGATGATGAGAGACAACAAAAGTGAGATGACAAAGTGAGGAATGATAGGAGATGACAAAGTGGGGGATGATGGGAGACAAGTGAAAGAAGTGGAAAGAAGAGATGTTGGGTTTATATATTGTTGCTGACATGTTATTTCTCATGGGTCATGTGACTCAATTTTGGTCTGGAAGTCAATCCTATGCTGATGTGTATATTTCTCACAGGTCATGTGACTTGAGTTTTGTCTTGAAACTACAAGTCAATCCTGAAGGCCTTACTGATGGATTAATTGATTCATAACTCATTCACTTTTTGTCTGATTTCTCTGATTTTTTGAGGATGAATGTGCTTGGAAATCCATACAAAACAAGATATCAAACATAGCATGCAGATTGATGGATCAGTAGATATTTGAGTGTTTCTGTCCAGTCATGGTGGGGTACATATCTCATTCATTTTTTGTCAGATCAATTTGATTTTTTGGGGGATGGATGTGCTTTGAGATCTGTACAGAATGAGATATAAAATGCAGCATACAGATTTGTGGATCAATAGATATTCCATGTTTTATGTACAGACCTCCCCAGCTCTAGTACAGTCATTAGGTAATCAAAAATGTGCCACAACACTACACTTTTGGTGATTGACATCACATACTACAACTTTTGTTATGACATCATCACTGTACAGCCACTTTTCATTTTTGACAAGCCATGACTCCAACTCAAATTTGTGAATATCTCACCCAAAAAAGGAGATATTGCTGAGGTAATTATATTCCCATGGTCCTGTGATCATGGGCTACAACTTTTGTTCTCACTGTGGCTATGCACCTGGGGGGTCTGGAGGGTCTAGGAGGGTCTAGGAGGGTCTGGGAGGTCTGTCAAATGTCTGGGGAGTCTGGAAAGCTCTAGGGCCAAAAGGCTGGTTTACTGATGTATGAGTGCAAAAGGAGCAATTAACCCCACACTGTTCCAGTCAAGGACATACAGTATATATTTTGCCCTATGTATGTCTGTTACTATGCTTGTTATCTGCCACTGAGGCCACTAGTGTTTTCCTTGGCCTATCCCCAAGCCCCAAGCTAGGCCAAGCCACCCCCCTTTAGGCTGGGCTGGGCTGGGCCCTAAGGTCAGTCTGTAGGGGCTTCAGGCCTGGTCTGGTGTTTCAAGAGACCTGAGCCAGGCCAAGGCTTTGGTGGCTGTGCCACATGTTCTTACTAGTACATCTCAGCCATTCAAATTCATTGCATGCAATTAATATATTTGACTACATACTGCACAAAATTGAGTATTGGTGACTAGTAGTGGATGGGAATTTGGTCATGTGACCCTACTGTGCATTGGTGTTGTGTGTTGGTGTGAGGTGGCCATCCTGGACAGCTGGATGCATGGACACCCATCTAGTGCATGGGGATGTGGTCATGTGATCTGAGCATGTGAGTGTGCATGGGGATTTGGTCATGTGACCTACTGGCAGGGGAATCCCTGGGCCAGATCATTTCCCCAGCCACTCCAGCTTCCCCAGCACTCCAGCCTCCTCAGCACTCCAGCAATAACATTAGGAAAAAAGTGTAGTACTATTAGGAAACAAGTGTAGTAGTCATATTGGCACACATGGTGTAGTTATGCACAACATAAGGCCAAGGGACATCTTGCTTGGTAAAATTGAAATAACTTGGGAACTAGAAAGGCAGGAGCTACATTTCAGGAGTCATCTGAGAGGCCTCATTTAATAGGCCAGTGTCCCAAAATAGCAAAAGTTGCAGTGCTGACATGAACTAGATATTGTATTTTCCATGTTTGAACACAAAATCTGGAATAACTTTAGATCTACTGGTTCAAATTCAATATATATATACATAGTATCAATCTGTAGGTCTCATCCAGGAGATTTGTCCCTCAAAGTTTCATAATTTTCAGTGCAATAATGGGGGAGATACACTCCAAAGAATGCCTTTGAAGCCACTGACTTGTAGGATCTGGGCAAGTGGAGTCATGTGACCATGTTGAACTTTGAATGCTCATGCACAGCTCACACATGCATCTTGTTCACTTCCCCCCATCCATCCTTGTTGCCAATACCACACCAGGAGGGTGTGGGCTTAACACCCCTACAGGTAAGTAGCTATTGGTCTCCCATCCTATCTACTGAGGTGCACAGTTGGTATCAATGCAACTCCCAGGCTGTGCAGAGTTCTGAGACCTGCTCTCTATTTTTTTGCCTCAGTGGAGGCAGTTGGTTTGGGTTCCAACTCAGTTGCCACAGCTGCACAGGCTTTGGCTGTGCAGGAGGTGGATCTGGGGCACTCCTTGGCCTTGTGTCTGGTGTTTCCACAGAACATACAAAGGTCCAGCTCAAAATGTCTCTTTTGTTCAGCTGGGGTCAGCTTTCCATCTTTGCTGAGCTTATTAGCAAGGGTGGAGGTTTGTCCAGAGTTTGACTGATTGTTTGAGGTTTTCAGAGTAGAGCCAGATATGGCTGGGGTATTGGTCATTGAAGGCTGGTTTCCAGAGCCAGACTTCTGTCTATCACCCTTGTTACTGGTATTGGCTCCAGAGTTTCCTCCTGAAGACTTGGTCTGGCATGCAACCTTGGCTTTGCATTCCCAGTACTGCACATCAATTTCTTGGGCTAATACACACAAACTAGGGTGTTTGGTTTACCAACCCTACTGATTTTGTCTTTAATATGGTCCAGAAGTCCAGATAGAACAGGTGATGAAGGGCTCCATCCCCATAGCCTCAGACTTGAGAGCTAAACAGTTAAAGTCAACCACATAGTGGTTAATGTGATGATTCTCCTTCATATGGAGGTGATCAAGTTGGTGTTCAGCATCAGTGACAGGGTCATGGGGTCTGAAGGTGGTTTGGAGTTCCACCATGAAGTCCAGCCAACTGTCCTTCCACAGAGGATGGTCTACTGGATCTCTGGTGTTTAGCAGGTCTGGTCTGAACCACTCAAGGGCCATGCCCTTAAGGTATGACCAAGCAAGTGTAACCTTGTTTCTATCTTGGCAGGAAGCCTTTGGGTGATCCTGGAAGCACAACTTGCACTGGACCAAGAAGGTCCAGAGCTTCTGGGGATCAGTCCCATCAAAGGTGTCCAGTTCTTGGACCTCAGCCCTAGAAGAAGAGGGTTCTCCTGAGCTGTGGGAAAAGCATGAGAGATGATTGACTGTGGTGGCTAGATTGTGTAAGACCACCAGTTGGGGCTCTACTTCATCTGGAGCATCTATGAAGGGGTTGTCATTTTCATCTTTGTCACCATCATCATCTGGATTATCATTTCCAGGATCATCACCTCCTGGACCATCACCACCAGGTCCATATCCACTGGAGAAGTCTGGAGTACAACAAGGCACTGATGTGGATCATCTGCTGGATGAACCAGCTCTTTGGGTAGGTGTGGGGGTTGGCTCCCCTCTAGCAGAGAAGCTGTGGAACTGGCTGACAGAAGGTGGAGGATGTCTACTGCTGGCCAATGCAATCTGAGCATTTGACCAATGAATGTCAGCAATCACTGCCTGCTGTGTGGCTTCTGCCACCATCAAGCAAGTGTGAAGTCAAGTGGTCATAGTCATTTAGATGTGGGTTGGTGAACTCATGCAAGCATGAGTTCAAATATACTGTCAAGACCAGTTCTCAATGGTCTCCAAGAAGTCCAAGGTCATAGGTAGTGGGGAGGGTAAAGTCCAGAGGGTCAGAGTTAGTGCACAACTTATGTACACTATAACCTGCAGAGTTCCTGAGGTTGGAGTGTTCAGAGAGGAGATCAATGAGTATCTTATTTGATATTCAAACTGAGGTCCTACAATGTATGTACAAGGTCTTATATACTACAGAGAGTGTTCCAAGGCAATGTCTGGGTAACAAAACTCCAGAGGGCAGTACAGTGTAGGTGTGGTGATACCCCTACTAGGAGAATTGAAAGATGAGTGGTCAGAGAGGTGTCAAGGATCAAAGGAGTAGAAGGAAGGGTTGAGGGGAGAGGTTGGAGAGGTGTTGAGGGTTGAAGGAGAGGTTTTGAGGGTTGAAGGAGTGGCTTTGAGGGTCAAGAGGAGTGAGGTGAGGGGACTTAGGAATGTGGCAGGTGAGGTGATGACTAAGTGCACAAAGAGTTTGGGCATGAGAGTCACATGAAAAAGTTTTAACCTTTTTTTTTACTATGCATTTATTGTAGAGTGAGAAGCCCAAGTTGAGGGCAAAGCTCAAGTGTCATTGTCTCTGCTGCATAAATCATTTTAATGGCTATTCTCAGTGTCAAAAATTAAGTCCAATTCTCATTTTCAGTCTCAACATAGTACCTGAGCTGTCTGGGTCTCAAGGACCCCCTTCAAGGATGAAACAAGACTTGCAACCTTCTATTCTCAGTTTTCCCCAGGTCTTCAATCTCATTCCTTACATTGGAATGTTGACAAGGTTCCTGTAGGTTGTACCAGGGCATCAGACAATCTGAAAGTCTGAGGGTTAGTCAGAGAGTACCAAAACAGTTAGTCACTTAGTGGCAGAAGGAAACTATTCTGAATATGGAATGGAACTGGAGTTGCTAGATCAAAACTATAAACAAGATGGAACAGAGTTCCACAGCAGACTCCCAAGAGGCTGGACTGAGCCAGAAGCACTCAGACTCAGGCATGGACTATGCATGCACATCACAGATGTGACACTATTGCCTCACTTGATGGCACTTGAAGTTGGAAAGCATGTATATCACAATGAAGGTCTCATGCATGTCAGCCCCTTGGAGTAATCCCCTTTACCCCTGCTATGATACATGATTGGTGTCTTGCACTTGTTTGCTTTTGGGCCACATCATCAATACCAAAACTGATGATTGTATTGCTAGGAGGATGGGCAGGTGACAATTAGTCTCACCCAACATTCCATTGTTCAACCTCACAAATAAAGCATCAGGCCTCCACCCTGCACACAAGGTTCTGATTCATTCACCATCACCATCCATAAATGTCAACTCCCTGACTTCAGTTCTTTTATTGCAAATGCTCACCCAATATGGCCTTCTTGCTGGCCAGTCAGTAGCACCTCCAAGTTCTACCATTACTTGCACTGCTACTTGAAGTCAGGAAGCTACCATATCATCTCCACCCATCTCTTTTCCCTTACAGGCAGCACATTTTCTCCAGTATGCTGAAACAAGCCTTGGTGTTTGATATGCTTCATCATACAGGTCTGTATTCAAATTGCACAGGATCAGACAAGACATTTTACAGGATGTGGACAACAAGTTTCTCTCCAACTTACATAGGTGTCTCTGCTGGTGATTCCTGTAGAAAAGGGCTGTAGGCAGCCTCAGTAGTGACTCAACTACTAATATATTCAATGTACCTGTAGGCAGCTACAGGGTATCAGTAAGTAGTGTACTGTAAAGAATATGTAGACTTACCCTCAGTAGTGACTCAACTACTGAGGGAATAGTACCAAAAGTGTAGTACTATGTGCGCTCTAAGTGCTTATGTAAGCATGTAAACATCGCACCAAAATATACATCACACTGGGGTGATTCAATCTCCAACAATTCCATCCACTCAAAGAAAGGAAGACTGCATGGTGGAATGGCCCTGATGCAAAGCACAAGGGGAGCAACACATCTACTTCAGCCTTGGCCCTGGCCCATCTCCCAGGAAACAAGTCTCATATGAGAAGCAGTTTTACAATGGAGGCAGTTCTCATCTCACCAGCCCTCCCATTCAGCAGGCTGATGATGGTATTGAACTGTCATACTATAAGTTACTCAGGGCAGCAGCTACATAGTTAGAACCTTCAAAAGTGTCAGAAACTATCAGTCAAGCACCAATTTGGCACAAAGGCAAAGCTCTACAGACAGTACAGACTATTCAAAAACCCAGACCACCCTCAGATTTCACAGAGAATACAGACTATACAGAGTCTGTAGAGTAGCAGAACAACATTGGATGGGGGGATGGACATGAAACCATGGGTGATGGTCAAGGACATGTGGGAAAGCATAGTGAATCTTTGTCATGCACACCTCTGGAAGTGAAGATGGGTATATCTCTACATTTCTGGGAAGAATCAGGTGAAACATACATCAATTTGAATGGCTCTATGAGGGGATGGTAGAGCAAGATATTACACATACAAAATAATGAGTGTACTTGCACCTAAAATATGGAATGTCTCCAGAACAAGTTGGCATATTGGAGCATGCCAGGCACCATTGTGTAGATGTCAGTATGAGTTATGAGTGAATTAATCCATCAGTAATGGCCTCAGGACTGACTTGTCATTTCAGGCTCACAGTGAATTTATGTGAGGCCACATGACCATGGGTAATGTACATGTCAGCAGGCATATATAAACCTCACTCCCACTCTTCATCTCTTCTTCATTCATCTCCCATCTGTCTCCCTCCTTTGTCCTCCACTCATCTCTCTCTCTTACCTCTACTGAGAAACCAGCCTAGACCCATCACAAAATGGAGCCCATTAGGCCCAGAGAGTGAGGTATGAAGGCCCAATATCCCTTACTCAGTGTACTATGTATTTACAGTGTACCACTACTAACTCTGTTGAATTAGTAAAACCAATAAAATGATGCACTTGAGCTAAGTAAATAATTAAGTAGTGGGACTATGTCAATATACAGACCATACAAAGGAGGTTGTTCTGTTGATGCTAGGGGACTGACTGATAGCACTGACAAGTTACTGTACTGGATATCTTATAGACTAATGATCCTGACCACCTGGTCTATCTTGTAGTCTGACAGCTCTGACAAGCTACTGTTCTAGGTAACTTATTATGTATGTGACAGCTCTCACAAACTGGTGAGTAACTTATAACCTTACAGGTCTTACAAACTATTGTGCCAAATAGCTTACAATCTGATAGTTCTGACCACCTAGTGTACCAACTAACTTATAGTCTGACAGTTCTGACAACTCTGGTGTACTGACTAACTTACAGTCTGGAAGTTCTGCCCATCTGGTGTACTAAGTATCCCATAGTCTGACAATTCTGAATATCTGCCAGGTGGTTGTTCTGACAGTGCCTGGCTGATTGTTGGTAGTGCCTTGACTGATTTGACTCCTGCAAGTCCTGTCAGTCACTGTACATGTCACCAGCAAAAATGTAGGTTTCCTGATGTGCTGGTCAGTAGCTATGTACATCACTATAATACTTCATGCCATACCCATTTCTTTTTGTCATTTTTTACTTCCACCCTTTCCAGCATCTTGATATTGTAGTTGGTATCTGAAACCCATCTTGTGATTTTGAAAATTGTGTGGACACCAAGCAACAACATGCATTGCAAACACAGTACAGGGAAAAGTAGAGATACATCAGATTATGTACCCAGAAGCCCTAAAATGACCCTCAGCAATGTCAGGTGTGATGCTCTGACATGCATGAACTATGGATATCAAAGGCAAGTCATGGCAATGACAGCAGAGGCAAGATTTAACAGAGGGGAATACTTGTTCAATTGGATTGTAATCTGGTGAGTACACTGGGAGATGGATGAGTTTGCAAACTAGAAAAACACTTAGCATCATTCAAGTTATCATCACAAGGACACTGCATGGGTCAGGGTATGGATTGGAAAATGGCATCTGCACAGATTGTAAAGTGATAAGATAGAAATTTAGACCTATGACCTGGTCTTTGAGGAACTTGAGGAATTGCTCCATAATGACTGGAACTTCTACAATATCATAGGAGATGATTCCACTGAAGGTAAGAAGTGGAATGATAGGGTAGCACATCTCACAAACAAACCACCTCTGACTGATGCAATGAACACCTGTGGTGAATGTGCATACATATATTCTAAATACCATATGCTCATCCTTTGCAGCCTCATCAATGGGCATCAGCATATTTGCATCTGGTTGCTTCTTCAGCAATCCAGTTCATGTACATGGCCCATAATAGGTGGGCACAGGCAGAGATGATCTTCTGAGTAACACCTAGACATTGGAAGGTGCTGGAAAGTGTTGAAAGAGTCACCTGGATGTTGTGCTTGAGCTGCAGCTCTCTCTGCAGTTCATTGAGGTAAATGGACCTACAGTAGTCAATGACAGCAGATAGGAAGGTGTAGTCATCTTGACTGAGAGAATGAGGGTGACTGACTACACATGAGTAGTTGCAAGGATTTCTGATGCATGACTGTGACCCTATCCCAAAAAGACTGTTTTGCTTGGTGCTGTCCAGGGCTGGCTCAGCTTTTGAGGGCTCATGGCCCAAGAAATCTCAGGCTAAGCCATCAGCCAGGCCAGGCCCTATAGACATCTCAGCCTGGCCTCAGGTCCCAGACACAGTACACTGCCCAGAGTCAAGCCAGCCCCAGTGGCCCCAGTCTGGGCAGACAGGAGCATGCATGTCTGGTGGTACAGACAGACACCATACCCTCTGTCCCTCTCCCAGTCATTGTACAGGCACATTATCTGTTCATATGGCCATAGTATAGATTTCCTCAAATTCATGTACAGGAATAATACAGAACCACTATGCAAATCCTGCCTGTACAGACCCTCCCTACTGCAAATCCAAAACATATAGCACTCCATCCATGCATTGCATGCATGCTCTCCACCCTTGCAGCTGGCTCCCAAATATATTCCAAGGCCCCTCTGACTGTGGACTGCCCAAATGCACTCATAATGTGGATGTGGACATGAGCTTCAAGGAACTGATGGTGTTGGCTCCAGCTGGGGTGAGCAGGCCACAAAGTATATCTTCCTCCCACAGTACACAAGGGAGTGGAGAGTGGAGTATTTTGTAGAAAAGGGCTGTAGGCAGCCTCAGTAATAACTCAACTACTAAATGTATTAGTGTACCTGTAGGCAGCTACAGGTCATCAGTAAGTAAGTACTGGTAAAGAATGTGTAGACATACCCTCAGTAGTGACTCAACTACTGAGGAAACTGTACCAAAATGTACTACTAAGTGCGCTCTAAGTGCTTATGTAAGCAAGTGAAAGCTCGCACCAAATTACACATCACACAGAGGTGATTTAATCTCCAACATAATTGTGTATTTTTGTCCTTGACAGATCATAGCACCTCTAGGGGATATCACAGCATGACCCTAGAGCCAATCTTGGGACAAATGTCATTCCAAGCTGATAAATGTGTCTTCCCTGCTCAGTCTGCAGTTCAAAAGTGATTTTTCCCTCACTTAATCATTGAGCCAGTCTGTCATGATCATGCAACTCCTGGCTGTCACATTTTACTGGTTGATGTTACTTCCAGTAGATAGCCCCCCCCCCAGTATGTGTATAGCTGATCTCCAGACTCTGGAGCTCAGACCCCAGTACACTGCCTTTGCTTTGTTCTGTATAAAGGTTTGTAGGGTTTACTTTAGCTCAGCTTCCCTGTTCCACAGTAGATGTTTCAGCCACTGGTGGTCCAGCCTTTAGCCACCTGGATGGTTGATTGGTCATTTAGTACATAGCTTTGGGACTATGGATTACCAAGACTATCAGTACTCTGGCACTGGTACTTCTGGTACTTAGGTATATAATCAGTGTACTTACTTCTGTAAATACTTAGCAATAATATCAACTTGAACATCCAAGCTCCTTGTAGCATCAGTAAAACTACAAGTAGTCTGCTTTGTCTGAAGCAGTCTGCATCAGGTGACTCAGACCCTTCAGACAGTGCAGATGGCTGACATTAGGCAACTGAATAGAGCACCAAGACTTCAACTGAATTGATTTAAAGTTTGTCAGACTAACTCAGAGGTGTCAGACAAGCAGACTACATGTAGTTTTGCTGATGACTACTCCCTGCCAGTTCCCCTTGCTTAGTCACTTGGCATACCCAGAACCTATCCAAGGGCCCAGTTCATGAGCTGAGGCCAATATGGGTGTTGTGCCAACTCTGTAGGTCCCAGAACTCATGATCCCCCTACTGGAACTGTGCTGGTACTTGATTTTCCTGGTCTGTACCTAACCCTCAGAACCTGGTTCTAACACAGTCTTGAGTAAGTAACAGAAGACTTATGTATCTGACCATCAGTTTTGGTATGGGAATATGGTTAGCTCCATTCAGATTACAGGCAGACTGTCTTCCCTGTTCTAATTATTGTGCTGACAGAATCTCATTTCTGCAGTGTGTGATGTTATGTCCATGTTTGGATGTGATATGGGCAAATGAAAGATTACATCTGTGGGGTCTGTACTTGCTCTGTGGAAAATCTGTATGCATGCATCTGTGGGTCTGTGTCTCTGTACAAACCTAGGGTTTTGCTGATGAGGGGTTACTCAACAATGTTGATCTGAGTCCCTTCATCTCCTCCTAATGTGTAGTCATCATTGTGAAGCTATGCATTATGCATTTTCCTTGCATTTTAGTGCACCCAACAATAGGAAAGCAAAAAGTCTATGCATTACTAAAAGTACCCACATGTGGTTATGGCATATCAATAGCTCATTGCCAGGGATGCAGTGCTTGAGGTGCAATTCCATGATCTCCTCCTGCCTGCACTGGAAAATTGACCAAGGACCAAGATCACAGGCCCACATCCTCATATTATATATTTTTCAGTTGTCTGGAATAGGAAGCAGTATGGCAACGTATTTAGAATGCTGCTTGGCGGTAGAGAAGTCGTCGTCGTCTGCTCGGCCGCTGCCATCTCGTCCATCTACACGACCGACCACAACACGCTCGGAGCCCAAGAAATGCACCAGGCATTGTATCACGCAGTGTCGGGAAGCAAAGGCAGTAGCACCGAGGTTCATGGCGTCGTGACTCATCTCATACTCCCGATGCTGGACCAGCGCCTCTCGCGACGCGCTATGGGAGATCTGACTGCACCAATTGCCTTGGCCCTGTATTCCAAAGTCAGACCCTACGCTCAGATGAAAAGTGCTCGGGTAGCACTCAAGAAATTCCTCACGCAGCCACTTTGCTACGCAACCAATCTCGTGATGTTTGGTAGCAGGTACCCTCAAAACGTTTACGAGGACTTGAACACTCTCGATGAGACCATGACCGAGCGTTTCTACGGAGTGCCATTTTGGTTTTGGCCCTCAGAGAAGGCCCGAAGGAGAATGCTTAGACAGATTAGAGACTATCTCAGCACTGAAGATATCTCCGAGGAGGACGGGTGGTTAGGTACCGCCTTCAAGAGATCATTCCGGGACAACAATACTGCTCTCCACGAGGCGTGTAACCATTTTCTTGCCTTGCAATGGGGAATGCAAACGAACACGTTCGGCATAGCACTGTGGCTATTCTTGTTCCTCCTTCACCACCCCGATGCTTTCCTCTCTATACGGAACGAGATTGATAAAGCAGTCAAGGAAGACTTCGGAGACCTGGAATCGTTCGTGACCAATGTGAAGCCACAGATGCTGGATAAACCATGCTTCGCATTGTTAACCTCGGCACTTTTGGAAACGATGGGGCTCACCGCCATATTCATTCCTTTTCGCGTTGCCAAATCCGACTTCCAGTTGAAGGATCAGGGCAGGACGGTGACAGTACGCAAAGGAGAGTACATTCTGGGCAGTGTCCAAGCAGTCCATATGAATGAGAACTCATACACTGACCACCACAGATTCGTGTTCGATCGTTTTGCTCATGGCGAGCACCGAGAGGGGAGACTGCCCACGGAAGGCCGTCCGTGGTTCTCTTTTGCAGCAGGAAAACATTTGGTAGGTGTCACTTCTGCAACGTCTACGGTCTGGATGTTGACTGGTACCTACGTGACATTGCCAGTGCAAGGGTCGGTACTTGGCAATGTATGAGCTGAGAATTGTGGCCATACTTTATTTACACCTCTTCGACTTCACTCCTGTGACGAATGGATCCTCGCCATGGTGGCCTCCCCGAACGACCAGCAGAAACCTCGGCATACCACGTGTTAAGGAGTTTTTCGTATATATCCACCCCCGACATGATGCTTGATGCATGTTCGACTATATCAAGTGCAATGACGCACTGATTATGTTAGCCATTTCATGCTGAACACTTGCTGTGTCTTACGTACTCAGTCCCCATCTGTATCATATGTAGTTTATCTTTCAGGGGCCTTTCTTGTATTTCGCAACAGCACTACATGTCACAAGCCATCTTTTTCGCTTGCGCCTACACTGGCACCCGAGATGTGAGATTCAAAAAAGAATACTGCGAAAACGTACAATGCGTATTTGCGAATTTTGTAGCTGGTATGCAGGGAGATGAAGCATGCCCATAGGCCTCTTAGTTGGCGGTGTGGCAAGCGAACAACGTCCCGAGCTAGATAGCTTTCTGGTACATCACTCGGGTACCTTTCTAACTTCTCATGGTAGTTGGAAACGGCATTGGAGTGCATGGCAGGTTGAGGTTAGTGCACTGAGAGTTACGTCAGGTCATTCGAAGGACGAAATCGAGGTAAGCATTGCCCCGTGTCAACATTGGCCCGAAATCAAGCGTCAGTAGAGGCAGCGAACGCAGAGAGGTCCACTGTAGTAGACAATGATGATGGAGATAAGATAAGGCCTTTTTCTTTGACGAGCGTGAGTAAGAGGTAAGCAATAGAGGTAAAGTATGACCAACAAACTGATATGTTGTTCATTTCCGTTAGCTTTGTGATGCTGCAATAGAGCTCAGGTAAATGTGTTCGTCAGCCCTGGGGACAATAACAATGCATTAGGGAGTGCGGTGATCGCGATTGCCTATCAGTTCTAACGATTGAGTTTAGAAGCATAACATACCAGGTATCGCATTTTCACGAAGTACGGTCAAGGCGTAGCCGTACTTGCGACTTCGTTCTCGCAGTTAGCTAGTCCAGTCCAGTCCCCGGAAGTGCAGCAGATACGCCCAGATCAGTTCCCAGAGAGGAAGAGCCTGAATCGATATTCATTTACGGAATCTGATTAATGAGGGTGGTGACGGAGGAAACGCATGCAGCAGTATTGCATGTGACGTCTGTCCCAGAACGGACGTCGTCCGACCAAGGGTAGTTTGACCTTGGGCATCCGCTGTCTCGTATATTCCACGAAGGCTGCAGAACTGCTTATCGTCTGAGCGTCACTGGGGGGCATCTGACATAAACGAAGAACGCCCCGGAGAGTTGGCAGCAAGTCGAACGACGAAGGGAGAACCGAGGAATTGCAATGCAGTGGCTGTGCGCACTGCCACTCCCAACTTTCTTCTCACCTGCCATGGCTGAGCCTTATCTGTGGACCTCTTTCGCCCTACTCAATCATACTCGCAGGGATATCACCTTGAGTTTAATGGATTCGAATCATGATGATCAGTCTCAACAAGATCTGCAACGCGCTATAGAAGATTCAAGGTCGGGATATGTATGTACACCCTGGCAATCCTCAACAGAGTCAGGCAGTAGCCAACCGCAAGTCAACGTCAGGGCACCTTCGCTTGAAGCTCAGACTGGCACCACAGTTCTACCGAACTCTTCCTTATCGAACGTGCACAATTGGAAAGGGAACGACTGGCCCAGTTGAAGCGAGAAAATCAAGATGAACTGACCTCCTTGTGACATAAGAGGCAAAATATATCTACTTCACGCACGCGCACTGGCGAGCGAATACTTATGCCATTTACTTCTTCTGCTAGCTCTTCGAAAGCAAGTAATTCAGTCAATAACCAGAAAGCAACTGCAGCAGCAAAACCTGCAGTCAACACACACCCTGTGGTCGACCAACTGTTCTGGGATGGCGAGCTTCGCCCTACCGCCAATTTACACTCCATGCCTAGAGAAGGTGATAAACCGATGTTTCCACTCACAGAAGTCCTTGGCCCTGTAAGTCCTATTGACCGACTCGCCCTCCGTTTTATGTGAAGCGATGCAGACCTGACTGCCATTCTGTCTGGCTCCAAGTTATTCCACCCCATCTGCAATCCAGTCCTCATGATCCCAAAATCACAGATGACCTCCTGTATATCATGCAACATGTCCTGTGTGCTGCGAACATTCGCGACGCTCTGACCAATTTGTTAACACACGAGGTCAGTCCTTCCCCACCACAACGAGTATACCCTGCCACTGATATGGGCTAGCATCCCAACCTCCCTCTGCAATCAATCGGCGATCTATGCTCGAAATGGGACTGGTCAAAGGTTAAGGTTAAGTTGATCCCCTCTATTGCAGGAAAACATGAGGGGTGGCACAGGGTCATGCAGTCAGGACACCCAAGGCTAATGAAAGCTTTCTGGGATTTGGGGCTTGAATGTGAAAAGGAAAGGCAATTAAAGAACTTCCTATAGAATGTCAAGTAGGTGGCCATTGTGTTTGTGCATTGGGTGGTCTTGTGTCCTTTTGCTTGCAGGGTTCCTCCATTGGAACCTGCTCCACACTATGGCTGAATGAATTCTACTACTCTGTGTGTGGGGAGTCCACTGGGGACTGGTTAGATGAGCCCAAGGCAAGATGGACTAAACTTCCATGGCTGCTGGTAAAGATATTATACACAAATCTATGCATGGTAAGGGGAACTGTCCTTGGTGAACCTGTTGTTGTGACATGGTTCCCCTGTCTTATGTGTTTGCACTGGTAATATCTTACATAATACTTTGTTTATAGTTGATACTTTTTTCCTTCTTGTATTAAGTGTTCTTACTACATTCTTCTATGGAATATAGAAGTCTTCCTCTTTGGAACTCCTTTCTACAGGTTATGAGCCCTGTCAAGCTCTAACTTCTATTTAGCAATAAACCATAACCTGCCAACTCTAAGGAAAAAGTTCTATTTCAAATATGTCAAAAACAACTCAGTCTGCATCTGTGGGACCAGCTGGTCCCTCCACTATCACTGCTTCTAGTCTCTCATCTGCAAACTGAGTCATTGCACCCTCAAGTTGCCTATATGACATTCCATCCCTATCAGATGATGGATTGAACTACCAGATGTGGAAGTTCCAAGTCCAGAAAGTACTAGGGATTCAAGGACTATGGAAGGTAGTGGGTGGAAATGATACCACACCTCCAGATGCAAAAAACCACCCAGATGCCTATGCTGAGTGGTTGATGAAAGATAATGAGGCCTGTGCTCAGATTACCCTGACACTCAAGGATGAACCCTTGAGTGGAGTTATGTATGCCACATCAGCAGCTGAGACTTGGAAGAAACCCAGCAAATGCTATGAGGGCAAGGGGAAGCAGACAATTGCATATTTAATAGGAGAATTATTCCAAGGCACTCTAGTCAAAGATAGCCTGATGGAAATGCAACTGAATGCAATGTGACAGAAGTTGCTCATTCTGGCTTCACTAGGACAGCCTCTTGATGAGAGCCTTGTTGCCATAGCCATGGTTATCTCTCTCCCACAGTCATACTCAACCCTTTGGACCATTCTCATGTCAACAAATGACAAGTTGACTGTCAATGGGGTTATCTCTCAAGTCCTCATTGAAGAGAGGACTTGCCAGGGTTTGCAAGCACACAGTGCACTTGCAGCAAGGACTTCTGGTGTGAAGTCACAGTCAAAAGGGAAAGGGAAGGATAAGTTGAAAGTAAAGTGCTATAAGTGCCAGGAGGTCAGGCATATGAAGAACAATTGTCCACAGAAGGCATCTGATGAGGCAAAAACCTCATCAGATGGTAAGAAGGATGCAACAGGAGATGACAGCAATCTTGCAACAAAGGTTGCACAGGTGCAGGAAGTCAAGGAACAATCAATGCAATTGTTCATGGCTCAGATAGGCTCAGAAATGAGTCCAACTGATTGGGTGGTGGACTTGGGTGCATCAGCACATATGTTGTAGTGGGGAGGCATCAGGTGAGAGGCTAGAGGCTGGGAGAGCAGGGTGTCAGGGTGGCAGGGGTCAGGGTATCAGGGGTCAGTCAGGGAGTTCAGGTGTGAGTGTAGCTTAGTAAGAATACAATCCTCAGCTGGGGAGCATTGGCATCAGGCAGAGTCATGGTGTCAGTCCTGGCATGTCCATCTGGTGATGAGAGGGAAAAGGAAGCCCTGGGAATGCAAAGACACTTACCATCATCAACAATCAAAGAGATAGCAAGAATATGTGGACTAGGTGGCAGAGGAAGCAGAACACAACTCAACAGTGATACAGGAATGGCAGAAAGCAGTCTTTTATCATCACTGTTAGCAGACACAGAGGACCTGGAGCTAACTACTCCATGCAGACCAGTGCAGGACCACAGTAGAGGACAAGCAAGTAGTACAAGTCTGGTAGGGGGAACATGGAACTACCACCTATGACTGGCAACCTTCTCAATGGGATGCAGAGAGGACAAAGAGGAAGGAGAAGAGGAATTAGATTGGGAAGCAGCACCATCAAGCAGGAACTGGCCCATGACCTCAAAGGAAACATCAGCTCTTCCAGCAACAGGGCAACCAATGTCATACCAAATTATAAATGTGAATGAAACAGTGAAAGTCACACCACTATTCCAAGGAGATTACTCAGGCAAAGGAGAGCCATCAGACTGGTTCACAGAATTCCAATTGTCCCTGCCATCGACATGGTCAGACACTATGAAAATAGACTGGTTTGGGTTGCAGCTGGCAGCAGGAAGTTATGCAGATGAGTGGTTCATGAACCTACCCTCAAGCAACAAAAGGGACATGGCCTCATTGAAAGCAGCATTCCTGAAAAGGTGGCCACCTATAAAATGACTGAAGTGGACAAAGGCCCAGCAATGAGAGCACATCAGAGTGCTAGCACTGGATGAAGAGGACATTGGGCAGTGGATAGAAACAGACAATGGCAGAGACTATGGGCATGTGATATGGGCAATGAAAGTGATGAAGCTAGCACTAAACATGGGGGATACAGAGGGCAAATTGATTGAGTATGCTGTGGAAGAGGTGCTAGCAATCCTTTGAAATGAGTTAGATGAGGAATATGACAGCTGGGATGAATTCATTGAAGTGGTGAGGAAGGTCAAAGTAAAGAAGCTGCTGAGGAACAAGGAGACAAAGAAGGTGGAGCAAGAGCTGAAAAATGAGGTCCAGGAGCTGTGCCAGCAGATCAGCCAACTAGCAGTACAACATGCAATGCAGGGATACCAGGTTTGGGCAGTACCATGCATGCAAGGAGAAGGTGCAGCACTGGGAGTTTGGGGGCAACATGCAAGGACAAATGTGATACCTTTTGCAGCCAGTGGAAGTGCACTGCCACCAAGGGTTCCCTTAACAAGAGCCCAAATATTGGAAAAAGCAATGGTGATACCTCAGCATGCAAACACCAAGGTGGGCAGATGACTATATGAAGCTGATGTGGCAGCATGGCACCAAACTTTTGGAGAAGGAGTGAGTCCAGCCCTCAAAACACCATACCCATTAAAACCTGGAATGATGATGGTGGGATCTGGAGAATGTTTCAGTTGTGGCATGGTCATGGACCCACCACATATCAGCAGTACCTGCATGACCAAGGAGGTATTGCAGCCATATGAAATGTGATGGCAACAACTTGTAGCAGGAATGTTAAGGAGGGCATTGCAACCCAGGGTCAACCCAACACCAGTACAGTATGTGTGGCCAAGCAGCCTGCAAGGTGATGCCAATGTGGAAACCAGTGCATCTCACATATACATGGTTGCACCAGGAGACAGTTGGCAGATGGGGGCAGGGGACCAGAACAATTCTGAGGATCAGTGGGGATGGGCAATGGAGGGAAACTACTAGGGGCTGTGAGGAACAATGGGCAGTCACAGCCCTGGGTACACATCTGCATGGACAATGTTTGAGGTATTCCCCAGTGGAGGGTCCTGGAGGATGTTAATAGGGAAACCTCTGTTGGATCAAATGAAAGCAGTCCATGACTATGGCAAAGACTCAATGTGACTACCTAAAGGGGGGGTTACATTGAGATAGTGAACCATGCTAATCAGGGAGTACCCAAACATGTCCTACCCACAAAAGTCCCTGCAGTAATGGAAGGAGAGCAGAGTGAGGCAAGAAAAGGTGAAGAGGAAAGAGAGGGACCAGTAGTTGAGGTGTGACAGTTGGGGGTGGAAGAGCAAGAGGAAGTGGTGAGCAAAAGTGAGGACATGATGAGAGATTGGGAGGAAAGCACAATGGAAGACCCAATGAATGTGTTCACCAGACTCAGGAAGGAGGGACCATTCTACCCACCAAGGGTTGAAGCAGTGGTGAAAGCAGTCAAGTATGGTCTGCTGCTGCCAAGTGAGTTGAAGCAGGTGAAAGACCTCATGGCTGAGTTTGCTGACACCTTCACATTGTTGGTCAAGGAGGTGAAACCAGTGCCATTCATAAAGTTCCAGCTAAACATCCCTAAAGACACTAAGTTCCAGTTAAAAGTCAGTCAGAAACCACTAACCCAAGCACAGAAGGAGTGGTACCTACCAGTGCTAGACAAGTTCAACAAAGCAGGGGTACTGCATGACATCAGGTTGGACAAGGTGCAAGTGATACACCCAACAGTGCTAGCACAAAAGGCACATGGGGCACCAGGTCTCACAATGGATGAGATCAGGCAAATTGTGAGGGACCAAAGCAAGAAAGACTGGAGTCAGGCTGACCCAGAGGAAGCAAGAGGGCATGCACCAGATCCAGCAAAGGCAGCAAAGCAAGATGGAAAACCAAAGTGGCAGGTATGCCAGAACTTCTATGAGCTCAACAAGGTGACAGAAGTGGTGCCCATGCCACAAGGAGATATAAGGGCAAAGCAACAATGCCTAGCAGGGCACAAGTACATGTGCATCATGGACCTGGCATTGGGGTTTTACATGATAGAGGTTGAAGAGGAATGCCAGCCATATCTGTGCATCTACACAGAGGGCAGAGGCTACCAATGCTATCAGCACATGCTGATGGGATTACTAGGCTCACCATCATGCTTTGCAGATATGACAGCGATCACATTCAAAGGTCTAGCAATGCAAATAGGGTTGGAAACATTCATAGATGACAATGGGGTAGGAGGGGATGAGTTCCAAGAGCTGCTAAAGTGGCTGCATGTGTTCCTCCTGTGGTGCTGGGAGAAAGACATATCACTGTCCCCACAGAAGATGCAACTGTTCATGACTGAGGTGGTCTTTGGAGGTGCAAGAGTGGGGTGGGATGGAATCAGGCCAGATGTTGCAAAATTAGAGGTGGTCACTAAGTGGCAAGCACCCAAGTCATTACTAGAACTGATGAGGTTCCTAGGCTTAATGGGATACTTCCACTCATTGGTAAAAGACTACACAAGGTTAGCAGCACTGTTGATGGACTTACAGAGAAATCTAGACATGCCAGGCTTGGATGCAAAAGTGAGCAAGTGAAAGTACAGGCAGTACCTAAGGGATAGGCTGCTGGAATGGTATTGGACTCCAAGACAAACAAGAGTGTTCCTGTGACTAAAGCAAGTACTGATGTCAGAGCCAGTACTCAAAGTGCCCAAATTTGATGGCACACCATTCATTTTGACCACAGATGGATGTAAAGATGGGTTTGGAGCAGCCTTATCACAAAGGTTTGAGACAACACTGGCAAATGGAAAGAAGGTATCAACAGTACACCCAATTAGGTTTGCATTAAAGAGAACCTTGAGTGTAGAAGAGTGGTACAAACCCTACATTCTTGAGTTTGCTGCACTGAAGTTTGGAATTGACCATTTTAGCAACATCATCTGGGGGTTCCCAGTGGAACTTGAGACAGATTGCATGGCATTGAAGGACACACTCTGCAATGACAAGCTGTCACTGATGCATGCTTGGTGGCAGGATGGCATCTCTGCATACCAGATCATAGATGTGCAGCACAAACCAGGAAAAACCAACACAGCAGCAGATGCATTAAGCTGGATGTACACAGATGCTCCAAGGTCAGAAAGTGATGTAGTGGATGGACAGTCAGTGAAGACTGGGAAGCATCAAGGGGCATAGTCAATGATCTATTCACAATTGAATCAGACCCAAAATTCACAGCTTTAAGAGAATGGTTTGCTAATGAGCCATGGTTTCTAGAAGTGGTAGATGCAATCTACAATCTTAAAGTGACCACAAGTGATCATGAACAGTGCAGGGCACAACACAGAGCAGAGGGGTACCACATAGAGGATGGATGCCTCTGGCACATATACATGACAAGGTTGATATGAGCAAGACTGAGGGTAGAATGCATCACACAGGAAGAGGCTGTCACAATGGCAGAAGAAGAGCATAGAGCAAATGGACATTGGGGAAGGGACTTGGTGAAATTGAAGCTGATGGACAGAATCTATAGCCCAAGGTTAGACCAGTCCATATGGCAAGCATTACTGAGTTGTGCACAGTGCAAAAACTTCAGATTGATGCACCTACATGTGCTGCTATACCCAATCACAAGATGGCACCCATTTGAGCTTGTCATAGCAGACTACCTGTCAGTGCCCAAAGGAAAAGGAGGGTATCACTCAATCTTACTGATGCTCAATGCTTACTTGCAGTATGTTTGGGGCTTCAAGCTCAAGGTGCATGGAATGGCAAAAATGACAATAGAAGGCCTAAAAGTGGTCACACACACATTTAGGGCACCTGAAATGTTCATGACAGATGGCAGATCACATTTCAAAAATGGCAAGGTAAAAGCCTGGTGCAAGGCTCAAGGAACTAAGCACCATGTAGTAGTGGCATATGTGCCATGGATAAACAGGCTGGTAGAGAATGCTAACAGTAAATTGCTAGGATGGCTGAAGTGGCTATGCAGCCTGAAAGTAGGAGAGGATGAGGAGCATGGCATGGAAACCAATGACATAGCAAAGCAATGGCCAGACCACTTCAATGATGCAATAAAGCAAATGAATGAGTGGATCATACTGGCATTCCAGATGTCACCAAAGGAGTTGCTGTTAGGGCTGGTGATAAACACCATGTGGACACTGACTGAGGAGGTGACACAAGAGCCTGACAGAAGAGTGGTAGATGTACAGCTTGTGTACATGGAGCAGCAGTGACTGGATGGTGCAGGGCAAGCATTATTACATGTGGTAAGCAGAAAAGCTACTTTTGACAAGTGGGTGTTACACTCTACTACAGGTGAAGTAGTGTTTGAAGAAGGACAGTTGGTGCAGGTATATGATGCCACCCTTGAGGCAACATTCACAACTGCAAGGAAGCTGCAACTGAGGTGGTCAGCACTGAGATGGGTAGCAGGGCAAGTAGGCAACTCATACAAGCTCACCATGCTAGAGGGGTTCCTGATGAGAGGGTTGGTACATGCAAGGCAGCTAAGGCTATTTGTACTGAGAGATGGGATGGCACTGGCAGAAGTGCAGGAGGTGTTAGAGGAGGATGGGCCAGAAGGTGCAAGATGGGAAGCTGAGGAGGAGGAGAGAGAGATGAGAGAGAGATGGGCAAGTGGAGAGGAAGCAACCCCAGAGGTTCACATGTGTGGAGGGGGGCACATGTAGTGGGGAGGAGTTGGGCAAGAGGCTAGAGGCTGGGGGAGCAGGGTGTCAGGGTGACAGGGGTCAGGGTATTGGGGGTCAGTCAGGGAGTTCAGGTGCAAGTGTAGCTTAGTAAGAATACAATCCTCAGCTGGGGAGCATTGGCATCAGGCAGAGTTGCAGTGTCAGTCCTGGTGTGTCCAATGCACTGCCAGTGGTGGTGGTTTACCACATTTAGGGTCTTGGAACCATCACAACTGGTAGGCATCAGTGATGGAAGGTCCATAATGGCAGTAGGAAAGGGCCAAGTTGAGCTTGACATGCAGGGAACCTGCAGTGGATGTAGACAGACCATACAATGGGATGTCTACTATGTACTGGACCTAGACACAAACCTGGTTTCAGTACCCTGTCTCACTTCTAGGGGACTGCAGGTGACATTCAAGAAAAATGTCTGCAGGGTACTAGCTGGCAACAAGGTTGCAGCAGTGGCCACAAAGTGGAGGTTGCTCTATGCACTAGATGTGACAGTAATCTCTGGCAGCCACTCAGCATATATAGTATCAGATCCTGCTCAGATGGATGCATCTGAACCCCTCACAGCCCTTGCAACCCATGTAGGAACTTCAAAGGCACCTTTGGCCATTTGGCATTGGTGCCTTGGTCATGCAACAATCAGACATGTCCTGAAACTCTTGCATCAGGACATGGTTACTGGCATGGAGATAGAGGGGTCATGGAGGCATGACACTTGTGACTGTAAAGGTTGCCTTGAAAGGAAACAACAGCAGAATCCAATATCCCAGAAGTTGGATGTGGAGAACCCACAACTTCTGCATCAGACATACTCAGATGTCTGTGGTCCAATGGAGATGCTCACCTGTACTGGCCATAGGTACTTCATAACATTTATAGATGGGCAGTCACACCACTGGATGGTGAAACTACTGAAGACAAAGGATGAAGTGCTCACAGTGACTAAGGAATATTTTGCATGAGCAGAGGCTGAGACCAGAGAGAAGTCTAACTACCTTTGAATGGATGGAGGGGGCAAGTACTGCTCTTGAGAGTTTGAGCAGTACTTGAAGGTGAAAGGAGTACACCATGAAAAAACAAATGCATACACTCCACAGGAAAATGGAGTGTCTGAGCAGATGAACCACACTCTTGTGGAGAGTGCAAGAGCTATGTTAAGTGATGCAGGCTTCCCCAATAAATATTGGGGAGATGCTATACTACATGCAGCTCATCTACAAAATCAACTACCAACAAGAGCACTTGAACAGCAGGAAACTCCATTCAAGGTGTATACAGGAAAAAGCCCTCACTCTCATACCTGAGGAATTTCAGGTGTGATGCTCATGTTCATGTCCCTGAAGAAAAATGGCACAAGCTTGATGCTAAGTCACTGGAATGCACTCATCTTGGGTTCACAGAAAATCACAAGGCATATATATGCCTGCACTGGGCAAGCAGCAGAATATTCAAGTCTAGGGATGTGGTATTCAATGAGGGGAGTGGTGAATGACCTACCCAAGTTGTATTCAACATGACAGAGCTGGTTGCCAAGGGAACAAAGCAACCAGACAGAAAGACAAGCCTACTAGTGGGCAGGTGTCACCCAGGGAGCAGGAGCCAAAGAACAAGTCAGACAAAGCTCAATTCTTGGCAGATCAAGCTGAAATTGAAACAGCAGGTTCAGATGTGTATCCTGAACCTACAGAGACCAAAGCTGAAGTGCCAGCTGATCCTGATCAGCAGGGATCAGTCAAGGAGGCCACTGGGGCAGGAAATGACAAAAATGGACAAAATGAAACAATTCCAAGGGAAGAAAACACTGGATTGGGCCCAGGCTCATCCAAGAGGGTTCACAGAGTGTCCTCATGATGCACTACAGAATTGTGAGGCCCACCAGTTCCATATCCACAGCCAGTGCCACCATTGGTTGTGAGGAGAAGGTCATCTAGGGCAAAAACAGCTCCAATTCATGATGATGACCCCAGATATTTTGTCAATGCTTACCAGAAGAGTACCTTGATGCATGGGAATGTTGACAAGAGGCCTGCTGATGAGCCAGAGATGGGTGGAAGCACTGTGGGGGGAGATGTGGTCAGTGAGGAAGCAAACAAGTCACACAGTGACTGTGACACAAGTGTGCCACAACACAACATGTACAAAGCAATCTCTGCATGTGATGATGAGCCAACTACCTTCAAGGAGGCTGTGGGTCATGCAGATGGTGATTGCTGGTACTCAGCAATGGCTGAGGAATTCTCAATGTTTGAGAGGCTTGATTTGTATGAGGCCATTGAGCAGCCTCATGGTAGAAAAGTCATAGACTCAAAATGAGTATAAAATCAAAAGGGGACCAACAGGCAAGATTGAAAAATCTAAGGCTTGTCTTGTTGCAAAGGGATTCACTCAGGTGCATGGGGTGGATTATACTGAGATGTTTGCCCCTGTAGCAAAGTTTACAACCATTCAAATCTTACTTGCACTTGCTGCTAAGTATGACTTCAAGATACATCAAATGGATGTCAAGTCTGCATTCTTAAATGGCAGACTTGATGAGGAGATCTATCTACATCCCCCCCCTGGTTTTTGTGACTCATCAGACACTGTCTGGCACCTGTACCATGCCCTCTATGGACTGAAACAAGCCCAAAAAGCTTGGTATACTCATTTCAGAGACATGTTTGAAGCTCTCAGATTCACTTGGAGTGATGCCAACCACAGTTTATTCTATAAGGTTGAAGATGGCATACTTATAATTGTGGTCATCTATGTAGATGACAAGTTGATCTTGTCAAAGAGCTGAGAGGCTATTGAGTGACTCAAAGCTCAGCTCTCCACAGAATATGAGTCCTCTGATCTTGGAGAGGCTCATTGGGTATTAGGAATGGAGATTATCTGAGACCATGATAAGGGCATTATTGAGCTTTTGCAGAAATGGTATATTGAGAACAGTGTTTTGGCATGCAGGATGGACATCTTGTCAGTACTCCTATCAAGCAGAACCTTAAGCTTGAGAAACTAGAAAAGCCTGAGACTGATCTTGCACATATCAGAGTGCTCTTGGGGTGCTGATGTATGCTATGCTAGCTACTCATCCCAACATTGCCTTTGCAGTGGGTGCCTTGAGCAGACATGTTGCTGCTCCAGGCAAAAAACATATGATAGCCCTTAAATGGGTCTATCAATATCTCCATGGTACTGTTGACTCTTGTCTCAGGTATACTGCTGCATCTGAAAAACTGTCCCTGTTGGACATGTTGATGCAGACTGGGTGGCTGATATAAATGATCATCACTCTATTACTGGCTATGTGTTTACCTTCTGTGGTGGTGCAGTAAGCTGGTCATCAAAGAAACAAACTTCAGTGGCTCTTTTGAGTACTGAGGCTGAATATATGGCTGTTTCTGCTGCTGCCAAAGAAGCTATCTGGGTCCACACTTTGCTTGGAGAAATAGACTTGGTCACATGAATTAATCCTACTCCCCTTTGTGTGGATAACCAATCTGCAATTTCTCTTGTGAGTAATGCTATGTTTCATGACCATACAAAACATATCTCTATTCACCATCACTTCATTCAAGAGGAGATTGAGTCAGGTGATGTTTCTGTGACATACCTGTCTACCAATGAGCAAGTGGCAGACATTCTTACAAAAGGACTCTCAAGGGAGAAACATGTTCATTTTTCTAGGGGCATGGATATTTTTATTAGTTGAGATATTCACCATTGAGTGGGTGTGTTGTGACATGGTTCCCCTGTCTTATGTGTTTGCACTGGTAATATCTTACATAATAGTTTGTTTATGGTTGATACTTTTTTCCTTCTCATATTAAGTGTTCTTACTATGTTCTTCTACAGAATATAGAAGTCTTCCTCTTTGGAACTCCTTTCTACACCTGTATGTGGGCATGCAGTATCAGACTCATCTGTGGTACTAATGCTGTTACTCTCATTTTCAGTAAGGTTGTCACCATGGGAAATTTGTGAAAAAAACATGTCTCCTCACTTTGGTCAGCCATAGGATCTCAACACACAGCCAGAATTCAAGGAAAAACATACTGATAGACTCTGACTGCCCACAGAATCCATTTTAAGTTCACCATGAAATATGTACTTGCACTGGTTATTATTATTTACACTATCACTTGTATTCATATGATGCCATAAATCCTGAGGACACAGGATCCCAAGATAGGGAAACTTCTGATTTGCTTGACCAGTCAACCTGGAACACATTCTGTAGACCTGTCACAGCCAAATGGTATATCTATTTTCAAATTCCAGCCATGTGTTGAGGAGTTAAAGGTAATGAACAAACATTTTGTCACAAATTTCCTATGGTGACAACCTTACTGAAAACAAGAGTAAGGGTGGTGGGGCAATGTTTTGTAAATCCAATCAGTGGGAAGGGATGAGATTTTCCTGAGAACTTTTCTATGACTCCAACAGTGCTTGTGGCAATGTGCTGATGCACACTAAACTCTATGAGGCTTAACTATCTCCATGATAGGCTACATTGTTTATTTTCTCTGCAGATGATCATTGCCACTTTTCACCCATGGTCAACACCATTTTCAGCTCCATCTTCATCCAAAGAATCATCAGCTGCTGTGTCCTTAAAAGGCAAAGGGAAGAGCTGTTAGAATTCACAGGCTGAGGATCACAATGATGGGTGGGTGTGAACCAGGTTCAAATGCAATGTAGCTACAGAGTATGACTATGGGCTTATATCTGTAGCTAGAGACAATATATCAAAAAACTAATTAACATCAGTCAAATATATGTCTTATGAGTTTGACAAGTGACAACTAATATTCCAACAAGAGCAACACCAAACCATCACTATATTGGACAGCAAGACCAGAAGTGAGTCAGGGAATGATTGTGGAAGTGTCAATGCTGTGGCATCTTCACCAAAGGAGCCTATCAGATGGGCATATGTTAGGTCACACAACTTCACAACATCTGCCTGGGGAATATTATCAGGATCAGGGTTCAATCCTGTTCTGAGTGTGTGATTCTGCTTTTGTACTTTTCAGACACTGTGTTGATCACATTGCATGGGTCCCACAGAATGTCAACTATGAACTAGGGATACTGTTCCCTTTGTGTAATGAGAATGAGGTGGGGAGTATCATGTTTCAGGCATCCACTGAGGAAGTATGTTCTTCATGAGGATTTACCATGGGTTAGTTGTTTTCTGACCACCCTTATGCTTGCATTACTGAAGTGGTGTTTCAGATTTTGGCTGGTGCCCAATTGATGGGTGCAGTGAAACATCCATGATCATGAGACATATATCCCATTAATGTCTTGTTTCCTGTAGCTATCAAATCCCAAAAATGCGAAAAATGATACAATGGGGCATGGGTAGTAGTACCATGTTTTCACTCCTCAGAGTGAAGCAGACTGATACCCTATCCTGAGTTCTGAAGACATGTCACCCTAAAGTGGGTTGAACATGTGTCCAGGGGGTCCAATCAGTTGTGAAAAGTCCAAATCCATCATCAATTGCACACCAGCCAGCATGTGAAGTGCAATATTGCATGATTTTGAATATGTTTTACAAGTCTCCAGAGTATTGAGGGAATTTTCCCATGCTTTCTGTGGGTGTATTTCACTTCCCCTGCTTTTTTCCCCCATGCCAGCATGCACTTGGGAATTTGGTAGGATGTTAGTGTGAATATCCCAGAGCTGTTTAGATAGTCAGGATGTCAGTGTGCTGCCTGGAACCTGATAGGACCCTGATTTCATCCCAGTGGTGTCTCCTCTCTTGCTCATCCTTGAAGCAGTCAGTCCACTGGATCATACTGTAGATGTGCAGTTGGAACATACTGACATCCATATAAACCATCCATGATCCACCAATACACATGGGAAGCACCCCACTGAGTCACACACCAGGGGGAGAAGAACATGATACACCAGTCCAGACTCAACCCTATGCCTTGAATTTTTGATATGTCATAGGTATGTATCTACCCTTGAGGGTGATGTATGTTACAAGTGGCCATGTCAAATATTTCAAAAATGTGAACACTTTTTTGGCTTCAGCACCTAAATCCCTTTGCAGCCAAATAGAGCCTCTCAGGCACTTGAAAGGTTGTCTAGGTATACTTCAATACACTAAATATAATTACTGTACCATGTTACAATACATTTACTGCACAAAATGTTGCAGGAAAATTTTTCCAGTGCCCATCATGGGGACACAATTTCCAGATAGATATATCAAAAAAGCATTCACATTTTGTGTTTTTACCCTATCACACTTTCTAGCTATTCATGGGCCTCAGAATGGTCCAAAAATGTCTCAATTATGCTCTAATACACTTGTTCAACCCATCAGGTAGAATACCAAATGTCCATGCAGCCAGGATAGTGCCCAGTAATTGAGGAGAGCCCAGAGGCATAACTGGGAAACTGTGGGAACCTTGGATATCAGGCAAATATGTAACAGTTGTGGGTATGTTTCAGGAGTAGTGGCAATGGCACTGGTTCATGCTTATGTAATTACCTAAATGTGGAGCAGGGGAGTAAATTAAAAGTGGGGATTGGGCAGCACACAGCCTAAGGGGGATAAATCTCTTCAGGGAAGGTGATGCATTACTTTACTCTGCAGTGGTACAGTGAGGGAATTAGTACTTCTTGCATCACAGGCATACTACAGTTACAGTATCATGAATGATGCATCAGGAGGACAGGGAATGGTGGAGGCTCTTGAAATCCTTTTTCAGCTGCCAGATGCTTACATTGAGTTTCTGAACAGGATGTCTGGAACCCAGCAAGTGCAGCTTGCTGCCTCTCCACCTCAGCATGAAGCCACTCCCCATCACATCAGTAACTTTACAAGCATCTTATTTCAGGTTATTTTGCTTGGCCAACTAAAACCCATCCATAATTCACCTCTTATGTATAGCTCAGCTAGTAAAGTGAACACTTCAGGATACATCATTTTAATCAACCCCATTTACTCACATTAGCCACAACTAGTGTTGTCCAGGCCTGGCCCAGCTCAAAAGCCACAGCTTGGGCTCAGCTTTTGAGGGCCCATGGCCCAAGAAATATCAGGCTGAGCTGTGAGCCAGGCCAGGCCCTATACAGGGCTCAGCCCAGCCTGGGGCCATGGCCTGAGTAAGGGAGGTGGTCCAAAAATATTTTTATGTAGCTATAGACAAGTGTAGGTGGAGAAGAGCAGACTGAGACACATCCCAGCCAGTGCAGACACTTACTACCCTGAGCAAGAGTGGTCATGTAATACTAAACATTCAAGCACCTGTAGGACAGTCAATGGGACACAAGGGCTTCATGAGGAATCACAATGTGTTGATAAAATGATACCTCATTCCACTCCAAGTGCTTGCTCCTAGCTGGATTGCCACACACTGGCAAGGCTACTACACAAAAAAAAAATGCATGCAAGAGAGTGATCAACCCATCTTCACCAACACCAATGTGCCTAGACTCACTGAATAAATTGGTTAACTAGGATGATGCATTGCTGCCACAATGAACCCACTAGCCAGTGAATATGGCCTAGACTTGAAGGAAGGAGTCTTTATTGAGATCCCAGCATTGTTTTCTAGCCAGAGTCCAGCATAATCATTGCTTGCCATGCTGATTTCATTGATACCTCAACTTGACCCCCTAGGAATGCCATCCAGATCCATGGATACTGCATCATCAGCCTATCAGTAAACTACTGATTTAGCTCCAGACTGACCAACCTCCCCAGCCCTCCCCAGCTCCCCCCAGAATCCCTAGCATTCCCAACATCCCCAGACCCCCAGACCCCCAGCATCCCCAGCCACCCCAGCACTCCCCAGCCACTCCAGCCACTCCAGCCACTCCAGCCACTCCAGCCACTCCAGCCACTCCAGTACCCTAGTCCCCCCAGTCCCCCTGCCTACTCAGCACTCCAGCAATAGCATTAGGAAAAAAGTATAGTACTATTAGGAAATAAGTATAGTAGTCATATTAGCAAACATAGTGTAGTGATGCACAGCATATTGCTAAGGGACATCTTACTTGGTAAAATTGAAATAACTTTGGAACTGGAAAGGCAGGAGCTACATTTCTGGTATCATCTGAGAGGCCTCATTGAATATGCCAGTCCACCAAAACAGCAAAAACTGTGGTGCTGACATGAGCTAGATATTGTATTGTCCATGTCTGAACACAAAATCTGGAATAACTTTAGATCTACTGGTTCAAATTCGGTGTATATGGTATCAATCTGTAGGTATCTTCCAGGAGGTTTGTCCCTCAAAATTTCATAATTCTCTGTGCAATACTGGGGGAGATACACTCCAAGAATGCCTTTGAAGTGACTGACTTGTAGATCTGGGTGAGTTAAGTCATATGACTGTGTGAACTAAGTCACATGACCATGTTGAACTTTGAATGCTCATGCACAGCTCACACACACATCTTGTTCACTTCCCCTCACCACCCTTGTTACCAACACCACACCAAGCAGGTGTGGGCTTAACACCCCCACAGGTAAGTACCTATTTGTCTCCCATCCATCTAGTACTGACCCTGTCTACAACTGGGAGGGCTCAATAGCCATGCTGGGGGTTGACTGGTAAGTACAGCTTCATCCACCATCCCATCCCACTTCCCCTCATCATGCTTCCTCTCTGGGTGTCCCAGACATTAGTATAGGTATAATAGTTATGTAGTATTCTTATATGTATTCTGTATTAGTTGATTAAAATGAAATACCACTCTACAGTTCATGTGTTGATTCTATGGGTGATTGCAAGCAACATTGTGACTACTGGCCAAACTGGACAGTGGGCTGGGTAGTCTGGGCTGGCTGGACAGTGCTAGGCAAATGGCTACCAGCTGGGCTGGCTGGGGAAGACCTGTCCAGTTCTGGGCAGACCCATACCTGTCTGGAGAGTCTGGGGATCTGGACAGGTCTGGACAGTATCTGTCCAGACCTGTCCAGAAGACCAGTACTTTACTGATGAGCACTCATAGGCCAGAATGTCAACAGCTTGACCTGCTGGTCAATCATTTGACTCAGATCTTGACCAGAGTACAACACTGGTCCCATCTGATGTAAGTCATGCACCACTCTTTGGCCACAGATAGCTAGGACTGGTATGAAAAATCTGTCTAATTAATCAGAAAGGAATGCAAGAGCACAACAAAGAACACCATATGCTGTGATGACAAATGACTTAGGACTCTAAAATATGCCATGAGATCCTTAAGACCCTTCCAATAAGAATGACCACCTACATTCTGGTATCTTGTCCTTGATGTCCAGATTGGTGCAGGATCAGTATCTGCATATGCAGCCTGTGCAGACTTACATCAGCAAAAGTGGCCAAACCTAGCTAGATCTAGTAAGCCTCAGAGGAACCCAGTGATTCTAGCAACACCTAGCTAGTTGTTGCAACATCATGCTAGGTCTAGTAGAATTGAACATGAGTTGAATGCATGTCATGCTAGATCATGCAATGTCTAACAAGAAAGTGACAGATCTAGCAAGACATAGCAAGGCCTTGTGTACCATACCACATATTTTGCAATACAGAAGCACTCTATTAGCATGTTAACAAGAAAATATGAGTATGCTAGAGTGTAGCATTCTTGACCTCATCATCAGGCCCTTCCCCATCCTCTGGACCCAGTGCATCTTCATTGTCAAATGTTTCAGCATCCCCCTCATTGTCATCCAGCATCTGATCTATAGTCCACTATACCCATACTCTTCCATTTCATCACTGAGATCATCACCAATTAGCTGGTCACCTTCTCATTATTAGACTTGGAAAAAATTGTGACTTTCCAGCATTTTCTGACAATTTCAATCTCCAAGTCAACTCAATATTCATGTCTTTGTCTCTCTTACTCTTACCTCCTAACTCCTGTTGTCCAAAATGTCTCCACCTGTAGTTGATCCCCCTCTCACTCAAGCATCCACAGGTGAAGATAAACCATTGAGCACTCCTTGCAAATAATGTTTCAGGTCTACCCAAACCAAAGAAACTGAAGTAAGGATTGCTTGCACTGTGCTTGATACTAACACTGTACCCTTTGAGATTGACCATAATGCAGCTGAATAAGGCTAAGAATGAGCTTGTCAGAAAGGTCATGATGCACCCCTCACTTGCTTGTGACAAAGTAAGAGATATCTGTGGCTGGGTAAGTAAATTTGTGCACATATATGCACTGAATCTTAACTTTCTGTATCTAGATCACTACTGGTGTGAGTAATCTAACCTCTGATTGATCACATGTCTCATGTACATGTTACATGGTGGTGAGGCATTGCAGAGGGCATCTATGATCTGGAGAACAAGTTAAAGGGCTTGTTCTGCAGCCTCCTGCCTTTTGGGTAAGTTTCTGTGGAGATTCTATGTGTTGCTGAACACTCTTTGTGTAGTTCTATGCCCACCCCTTCATCAGGCCATCCATGATGAGCTTTTCCACAGGGTAATGTAACTGCCAATTCCATTGACAACATCTCTGCCATTCATGCCCAGCATGCACACAAAACCAAACATTTATCCACACTTGAATGTCATGCTGCCAAAGCAATCAAATTTGGAGTGCCACCCCCTACAGAAGTACCTGAACCTGATGTCAGAACATCAGCATCAACAATGTGTCACTCCTCAGACAGAGTAGCCTCACTGGCAGGCTACAGAGAAGAATGGATTCTGAACATATTGATCCCAGACTGCCTTGTATGCTTTTGAATGTTTCAAGTTTTCCATGTGTCTGTGCTCTAGTGTATTGTAACCATTAATTGATATTGTAAGGTGATGTGATATTAAGGACTGGTGTGGTCTAGCAGGCCCTGGCAAGGTGTGAGATTTATGTGCTGCATGTGAAGCATACAAGGTCTTACAAGCCATAGCAGGGCCTTGCTGGATGAACATATCTATTTAGTTGTAGCAAGAATGGCATGTTGCTTGCAAGATATTGCAGCACTTGCTAGAAAGTGTATTTCCAAGCAAGTACTGCAATACCTAGCAGTCCTTGGATGTCTTGCTAGGTCTTACTAGGTCTAGCTAGGCATGGCCACTTTTGCTGATGTACCAGCTGACTATGCCAAGAACATAATAACAAACATTTACCTAGGTTCCAGTGAGGAAAATCCACTGCTCAATGGCAACCTGGCTCATGACATAGAATGCAGTTACTAACAGCTGATTAGTTTGTAGCAAGGGCCATTGTTTCAGAAATTTGGAACCTCACCACTTCTCATAAGTATCTGGATCAACCCAAGAGAACTGTCTTTAAGCACTTTGCAATACAACCACAGACCCATCATGGTCATGCAGAACAATAATGAGTCTATGGCCAAGCTGGCCAGATAGAAAAGCCACTGACAGTCACATTAAGAGCTCACAACAAGGACTGTAGGAAGAGGCATAAGAGTACACATTGTTGCAGACATTGCATATGACATTTACCTGGTATTTGTCTGTAACAGTAGGCTTGACTGTGCAGGCTGGAGAATATTACCAAAGTGGGTAACTCTTACAGCCACTGAAGCCACAGCCCAAAGCCATGGCTCAGGGCTTCACAGAAGGTCAGGCCAGGCCATGAGCCCCCACAGGCCATCCAAATGGCTCAGCTTGGCTCAGCTCAGGGCTTGAGGCCACATCAGCAAACTAGCCATCAGCTGGACAGACACCCAGAAATTCCAGAAAGGTCCCCCTCTAGCCAGGACTGGCCAGAGGGTGCTCCAGAGATCCAGACCACCAGCTGGACATCCTGGCTTCTCACTTATTTGACTTATGCTGGAGACCTGGAGAAACTGGAGTCTGGATGCCAGACTCAACTAACTTTTCTGGGAACACTGGAATCTCAACAGAAATAGAGCTGTGATTGCAACACAAACATGACATTATGTAAATATGATCATGATAAGAGAGGTATCTAATCAAGATGTGCAGTAAAATTGTGCTGCCCACTGGCAGATACCACACCTGTACTGATTGCAGGATTCTTTGCACTGCAAATCTAAATTAACTAAATGAAAACCAGAAAACAATAACTTACCATCCTTGTATGGCAATATTTTTCAGTACCCTCTGTAGGCTTCAGAGGCAGTTCAGCACACTCTCAATATTGCTGATGATGTCCAAAAACTGCTCATTAACTTTGGAATAGTCTTCATGGCAAAACTTGACAGCAGCAAAAGCACCAGTTGCATACTCATCCACCCCAGCAGTAAGCTGACAATAGATCAGTGCTGATTTTTCAGACAAAATTAAGGGCACTACTGCAGTTGTAGCAAAAGCCAATGCACCAGTGGGAAGATTTTTACTGAAAACATTGGGAAATGAGGCTGCAAGCAATGACTTGCCAATGTAATAACCTGTCATGCAAAGATCTTGCAATGCTGTGCTTGAAAAGTTGTCAAACTTGCCCTAAAAAGTTCTTGTGATATTAGATTTCACTGTGAGTAAAAATGACTCACCTCTTCATCACAGTTGCCATGAATGTACTTTGTTCCCTCCATCAAATTGTTATATAGTTCCAGTACATGGTTCACTAATTGTTGAGGATTGTTGAAGTTGCTCAGTTCCCAGTCCCAGTGCTTTCTGATAACTTGTCATGCTAACTTTTTAAAGTCTGAGTGAAATGTGCCCAGATCTTCAAAAAAGCTATTTGAATACCAGGGTTAGCAGGAAGACAGGAAACCAATGAAAGCTTACAAGATCACCCATGTGACACTGATGTTTCCTCAAGAATGACTCATCAGGCTGCATGCCATCCTCCTTAAGTTCAGTGATGGCCTGGGTAATAAATTCACAGGCTTTCTGGCTGAGATATACATGTCATTCTGGGAATGCATTGCTGATGACAGCATCAAGATGTGAGAGTAATTTGGCATGATTGAGTATGGCCTTCCACATCATATCACAGAACTTGAGGGTCATGGGGTCATTATTACTCCCTGTGTGAAGATCCATTGTGACAGAGTCCTGAGTCTCTTTGATATCAGGATTTTGAACAGGGACAGATGCTCCCATGCACCTGTTGGTCTGGGACATCCTTGCCAGGGACATGAGGTAGGCAGGGTCAGGAGTGCATGGCACACTGTTATGGCTATGATGTTCAAGGAGAACATCATGAGAGGCCTCTTGGTCTGAGCTGTCATGAGGTTCTGATACTTGCTGAGAATGCACAGCAATGGCATTACCACCACAGCTGTGCAATGTGATCATCAAAGACTTCTTGGCTACTTTCTGCTGGACAGTGGCTGGAGGGCTAGTGCAGCATTTAGATGAAATTGATTTTGGGATACCTTGCCACAGTGGTGCTGGTTTGGATGCTGCATATGATCTCAAAATCTGAATAAGGATGGGAGACCATTTACCTTTGGAGTTGGGACAACCAACAGTACCATCACAGGCTTGAACATTGGCATTGTTGCCACTTTGCTTAACTGTCAGAACTGTTAGTTTTTGGGAATGGAAAGTGGTCTTGGAGTCTTACCAGATGGAGTGCCAGAATGTGCAGTCTTAGCAAGTAATAAGCAGTGGGCATCATCATTGTGTTCTGAAAGTTGAGAGTGAGGGGAAGCTTGTTTTTGGAATGTTAGTAGAGAGTGTGTAAGAGAAATTCTACATACATTGATCAACTGGAGATGGAGCCTGATCAACCCAAGTCTCATGATCCAAAATGATCTCCTTGTCAGAATATAAAACTAAATGTCCCAATTATCAAAGTTTCTGCAATGTTGCTTGTACTATTTACCTTGCCATTGTGCACATCTTCTCTTCCCCAAGACTTCCAATTCATTGTCAGAGCTATCCACAAAAGCTAAAAGAAAGGCATGATTAGTTGAAGCAGCTAGATAGGCATATAGTACCTGTCCTTGAGTGTCCCATGGCATCCTCTACTGAATTAAATTGCTCATCATCCTCATCACATTGAGAGTTGGCCATTTCCCCATCTTCACAACTTAAATTAGCAACATCCTTAGCAATACCATTGACACCACCATTGTCATCCTGTGGGCAACAGGACAAAAGTCTGCACAACAACTTTTTAGTATGGAGGATGTAAATGAGAGGGACATCACCTGTCTGGTTGGGTGAAAGGAGGCAATGAAAAGTCCCTGCCATCATGAAAACCAAATGACTTCTTGGAGCCAGCAGGTTGTTTCTGCAGCAGAATGGCAGAAGGCAGCACAAGAGGTATGCAGGGGATCTTCATGTCTTTGATCAATTCCTAATCAAGAATGGTAGAGTTTTGCTTACCTTGACTCCCTTCCCTTTCTTGTGTGGTGGTTTTGAAGGAGTGAACAAATTTTCTGGTTGTTGGCTGAGCATGTCCTTGATTTGGTGCATCTCCATGTCCCTAGGCTTACAAGGAGCCATCTGAATATTCTGGATGACCTCCATCTGCTGCAAGGCCCTCTGATGCCCCAAGAACTGCATTTGGACCTCCACAGTAGTTCACCTGCAGCATCATCTGTGAGGTGGATATCCCTAGTGGGCTTGCATTGGGTTTTGGAGTCCATAATTGAAAGATGTCTGAGATGGTCAGCTGGCCCAGGAATTGCAGGATAGTCTGCTATAAAAATGAGAAGAACCAAATTATGGATATATGTATGTACCTCTCAAGTAATGTGCTTCAAGCCATTGTACACAATTGACTACAATCATGAGGTGCAAGACCATGAGGTGCAAGCAAGACTGCCAGTTTGTAGTAGAAAATCAACTTGCAGTGAAACATGCTTGGTACAATAACATAACATAATGGGTAAAACATAAATCCATAATAACAGTCACAACAAAATTACAGTGTGGACCAGATAGGCCTCACATACAATGCATAATTTGTTTTCTTTTCAAGTAGTGACCACCCCCCAAATCCAAAATCCTACTCAAAGCAGTGCTTTGCAGAACAGATGTATGTTCCATCTTGGTAAGGTAAAAAGGCTGAAGGAAATCCCCCAACTCTGGAATCTCCCTGTCAGAAAGGAACAAGCATGTGTGATGAAGAATACTGATTACTGCATCATGATTAAGTGGATCCTGTTCACCTTCTTCAGATTGGGGTCATTTAGACCCAACAAGGTAGTTGAATTGGGTGATGGATGAGTCATGTGCATTGCATTGAGCATGCAGTTGGCTGCCAACAAGCTTGCAAAGCATGGCAACACATGTGTGGAGTTCTTCATAGGAGGATGTGATGTCATCAAGATGGCTGGTAGATGACATACAACCCTCCTTGTTGTTTGCAAAAGCAATTAAATCATTACCTTCATACCACCTGGCTATGGCTAACTTGGTTGAGTCCTTGTGGAGCTGACTTTCCAGACCAGCAAAAAATGTGACAATCCAACACAAGACATAGATGAATGATTCAAGATTGTGAGCAGCAGTGTGCTTTATGGGTTCATTATCAACAGCATGCAGGAGTTCAATGGCCACATCAGCAACTTGACAAAAGATCTGATGGTCTGGAATAGTCTGATGGCCTGAGAAAATCTAATGGTCTGAAAAAGTCTGAAAAATCTGAAACTTTCTGAAAGTTCTGATATCAGATTTTCTCAGAGTCTCAGATTATCAGACAGTCAGGACAACAGATCATCAGACAGTGAACACAGAAATTTCCAGACATCTCTAGAAGTCTCAGCCTATCTGACACCCAGATCAGCAGTCATTCAGAATTCTCAGATAATCAGACACTGAGTCCAGTAACTTCCAGACATTGCCAGTATTCTCAGACTATCAGATGTCCAGACCAGCAGACATTCAGAATTCTCAGATAATCAGACACTCAGACCAGTAACTCCCAGACATTGCCAGTATTCTCAGATTTTCAGACATCCAGACCAGCAGATATTCAGAAGTCTCAGATGACCAGACAATCATACCAGTAACTTCCAGCCATTGCCAGAATTCTAAGACCAACAGACATCCAGATCACCAGACATTCAGAATTCTCAGACATATCAGATTATCAGCCCAGTCCTACAGACTATCAATATAGATACAGTCAGAGCAGCAGATAGTGTCCTCCTGAGAAATGAGTTGCTCATCACCAGTGAAGACCTGAATGATTTGGAAAGGCTAAGGATATAAAACTCAGCATTTTACAAGTGCACTCCACTCAGGCTGAAGGCTGGAACCTTCATAAGTAAAGATGGAGTAGTACAACCATACATCAGAAAACTACTGATTTAGCTCCAGACTGTCCATCCTCCCCAGCTCTCCCCAGCATCCCCAGCATCCCAGTCCCCCAGATTCCAGCCTCCCCAACCACTCCAGTACTCTGCAGTACTCCAGCCTCCCCAGCACTCCAGCAATAGCTTTAGGAAAAAATGTAGTAGTCACATTAGCAAACATAGTGTAGTTATGCACAACATCTGGCCCAAGGGACACCTTGCTTGGTAAAATTGAAATAACTTTGGAACTGGAAAGGTAGGAGCTACATGTTTGGTGTCAGCTGGTAGGCTTCATTGAGTAGGCATGTGCCTCAAAACAGCAAAAGCTGTGGTGCTGAGATGAAATAGATATAATATCTAGTTCCTGTCAGCATCAAAACTGAAATAACTTTTCATATACTGGTTCAAACATAATGTATATAGCATCTATCAGTAGGTCTTGTCGAGGAGATTCATCCCTCAAATTTTCATAATTTTTGGTGCAATGACAAGGGAGATACAATCCAATCAACATGTTAATGAGGCTGACTTGTAGGATCTGGGCAAAGTCTGTTGAACTTTGGACACTTGCATGCAGCTTGCATGTGCATCTTCTTCACTTCCCCCCATCCACCCTCTCTTCCAACACTATCATGCCAGTGGTTGTGGACTCAATAGCCTCACAGGTAAGTAGTTATTTGCACTACATCCTCCTACTCACTCTGTCTACAACTGGGAGGGCTCAACAGCCATACCATGCTGGGGGTTCACTGGTAAGTACCATGTCATCCACCATCCCTTCCTGCTTTCACTCACCATGCTTCCTCCCTGGGTGTCCCAGACATCACTATAGTAGTTATGTAGTATTCTTATCATATTATGTATTAGTTGATTAGAATAACATACAAGTTTTCAGTTCATATGTTAATTCCATTGGTGACTGCAAGCAAGTTTGTGAACAACTGGCCAGGCTGAACAGTCTGCATGTCTGAATGTCTGGAAAACTACTATGCTACAAATACTGACAATGTCTGCAAGTCTGGCTGTCTGGTAAACTGCTGTACTATAAATATTGACAAAATCTGCATGTCTGAATGTCTGACAAACTGCCAAGCTGAGAATAACTGGGCTAAACTGAGGGTCCTCATGTCTGATAAAATATCAGACTGAAATACTGAATAACCTGAAGGTCTGGACATCTGAATAACTGTCAGGCTGGAAATAACTGTCAGGCTGGAAATAACTGTCAGGCTGGAAATAACTGACAGAATCTGATTTTTCTGACAGTCTGAGCAACTTGCTTGACTGATATCAGAAGGGCCCATTTCTGACTGTCTGGGAAACTGATGAACTGAGAATTTCTGAGAAAGTCTGAGAAATCCTGAGAAATCCTGAGAATATCTGAGATCAGTTTTTTTCAGACAATCAGTTTTTTCCAGACCATCAGAACTTTTGTCAAGTTGCTGATGCATGAATGGAAGTGTACCCTGTTCATATGTGTGAAGAATGCTCTGAAGATGATTTTGGCCAACTGAACTCACCATATGGTCTCCAGGTCCTACCATGCAATTTGATCCCTCCACCTTTGTTGCATAATCAAAATTGATGAGTAACCCTCATACTCTAATGGTACCATTGGGAGTACTTCTTTGTACATCATGGCATTGTTGATGCTGATATCTCAATGTAAGATGCCAAGATGCCATGTCTGCTTGTGTGCTGCTTATTGATCAGGATTCATACCACCTCACAGCAAGAAATGGATTCCTTACCAATGATGAGGTCAAGCAGGCAAGTGACAACCTCTAGGGGACTTGCAGCATGTGTGACTGGACACCCAGCAGGGGTAAGAACAAGTTGTCAATGGATCTGATGATCACATGGCTGCTTGAAATGAGACATAAATGCCACAGGATGGTGAAGGGACATCAAGTCATCCTGACCATCCTGCTGGACAGTCCAAGCTTCCTTTACCTTCAGAACACATTCAATGTTTTTAAGTGCTTCAAAAATCTGCTCTTCTGACAACTGGCACTCTGCATTCACCCATGAGTCCTTTACTACAAAAATGTTGTTTGGATCACTGCCTGCCAGAATTGACTTGGTGACAAACCAGACATTAGTGGCATGTCCCTGAATGACACTGCTGGAGAAACATTTGGCAATGATGAAATATTGCATGCCATCTACAGTGATAACAGGATGGAGTTGGCAGTCAAACATGTCATCCATCCCCAACCACAAAGTTGGAGTGAATGCAGCAGTGCAGAGGATGTGAAGGAGCAGGAGAGGGGATTTGTGGAGATCATATGAGTGGGAATAGACACCTCCAGTGTGGTCATACATATATAGATGATATTGGCCACTGTGAAAAGAGAGCAAGTACAAGAACACTCTGTTGGGCTGTGTGTCAAACATCACTAGCATTTTGCATTCAATTTGTGAGGTAAGATCCAGCATCTCTTTTCTGGAGGTAGCTCTGCAGTCATAAGAACATCTGTCCACTCCAAAGGTTGAATGACTCCACCTGCAGGCTGTCATATCAGAACACTATCTGGTTTGAGGTGGGCTATACCACCTGACAGAGGTTGTGTGGCTGCTGCTGAAGACCAGAGTTGAGGAGGGATTCCTCTTTTAGATCAGCAAGGGGACCCTGCACCAGAGTCAGAGTGTGGAGCTGAAGATGAGGAATGAAGGGGAAC